>JASXTE010000010.1:22080822-23280822 GCA_030280995.1 Hemileia vastatrix | reverse complement strand
TTGATGTTGCGCAAGCTAGTGTGCTCATTGTTTAGTGTGCAGTCTTTCCAGAAGAATTACAGCTGAGCTGAAATTGAGTTAATTCAACGATAGGGATTGGCACCTGCTATCAGGTGCCCATGTTTTTTTAATGGTGACACTACCAACATTTTGCTGACGTTCCCGATGGGAACGTCACCATGGCGTTTGCTTTTCGTTCCATTCAAACTTGCAAACGCCACCAATTTCTGGAACCTCAGAGCGAACGCCACACATCATTTTCAACTTGAGTCACCCACAGTCCATCAATCTAATTCTTAATCTTCCTTCAATCCTTGAGTTATTCCTCATTTTTCTATTTTATTAGAATGTTTGATCTTTCTCTTGATTTTACAAGCCCTGTTTTACAGCAAAGTCGGAAAAGGTTGCCAAAATTTTGACAAAAAAATTGAAGTTCCTCTCACGAAAAAATGATTTGCCCATTCAAAAGGGTTGGAGATGAGTCGGGAGTACTGTCTTTTGAATAGGCAAATCATTTTCTTGTGAGAGCAGCTTCGATTTTTTTGACGAAAATTCCGCCAGCATTTGTGACTTGGCTGTATTCTATGTGCTATATTAATTATTTAGTTTTGATCTCATGAATACTTCTTAATCACCGCCCATAGGCACTAGATCATCACAAGGGGATTCTTCATTCCCTGGGGATATTAGAGATTTTACAGAGACTCTTATGATCAATCAAAACAAATTCTACTCATTGATTAATACCCTAAACCAAGATGTTGAAAGTATGAAGGCAGCTAAGACTAATATTGTCAAAAAAAACTATCAAAATCAAACCCATCCTGCACTTCCGAGTTTATCATTTATTTAATTATTTCTTGGGATCAATTTCCCTTAGGGCATGAAACTACACAAAGAAAACAGATAAAGTGGAATATGTACATGATTGAGAGTGGGGATAGACAGTCTGAAAACTTGTGAGTTTAAGCGTTTAAGTGTTCAAGGGTCTTGTTTCATTGAACTTTTTGGACAGCATTTTTGGATGCAGCCTGAAAAGCTGTAAGGATCCTGAAAACATGCTTCCAAACTGGAAATGCTTGTGGGTTTCTTGCTACTTATTCAATGTAAAAAGTGACATTAAATCATGTTTTAGGTGGGGGATTGAAGATGGGAAACTTTTAGTGGCAAATATATCTCGCTATCACTCATTTTTGGAATACTTAAGTAATTCAATTCTGAGGCTTCAGAAAATTTGTCCGGGTTTCAGGTAGTCTCCTCAGCAGAAGTTTACATACTTAAATTCAAGTTGATTAGGTCACTTTCCTGTTTTGAGCAAGTATATACATGCCATGTTGGGTGACTCCATGCTTATCGATATAAAAATTTGTGGAACACTTAGAACAAAGACAAGTGCATTTTGGATTTATTTTTAACTTTAATGAGGAAAACTAAGTACAATCAGATATAAAAAATGATTCAAATTAAGATCAATCGTAATATTCCTCTCTATCAATAATACTATTTAACTTCCTTTATATTTCCCGCTTCTTCTCCCCATCATGTTTTTCAGTGTAGGTTGTATTTAGTCTACCACTGTCTCCTTTTCCTTCAGGCCCAAAGTTGAGTGAGATTGCATGAAATAAAAATAAATAAATAAAATAAAATAAAGATCTAGCAAGAGGAAAATTGGTGGGTTGTGGGTGAATCAAGTCAAAACTGATGCATGGCGTTCGCTCTGACGTTTCAGAAATCGGTGGCGTTCAAAATTGTATGTTGCGTTCGTCGTGGCAATCACAAGTTTTTATGCATAAAAGTGCGAACGCCATGGTGACGCTCCCGCTGGGGGCGTCGGCAAAATGTTGGTAGTGTGACTGGTGGCATTTACGGGTCATATACAATCAACTTAGAATACTGATATCATCAAAGTGCAAATAGTTGTCAATTGGTACAACTACAAACACAAGCTCAAAAGTGAAATTTCAAACGGTTGACAAATTTTATCAAATTGGAAAATAGAACAGAATACAAGAAATTATCGAGATTCTTGATTTACAAAGTGTAGCTAAAATTATGCCCGTTCACCCCTTAACCGTCTAGCCAATTGAATATCTTTTGGTTGAATTGTCACTCGCTTGGCGTGGATGGCAGCCAAGTTGGTGTCTTCGAATAATCTATACAAGCAAAATGAGTGAGTTTGACATATTTACCAATAGAAGCGATATCAACTAACCCAACAAGATATGCTTCAGCTGATTCTTGGAGTGCCATGACAGCTGAGGATTGAAATCGAAGATCAGTTTTGAAGTCTTGGGCAATTTCCCGTACTAATCTCTGGAATGGTAATTTTCGGATCAGCAATTCAGTCGACTTTTGGTACCGCCTGATCTCCCGAAGAGCAACAGTTCCAGGACTAAATAGAAACGCAAATGTTAATGACTGATACAACCTCAACTACTCATACTTAAAACATTGTTAACATACCGGTATCTGTGGGGTTTCTTAACTCCGCCAGTGCTAGGTGCAGATTTACGGGCAGCTTTGGCAGCCAATTGCTTGCGAGGTGCTTTACCACCAGTAGATTTGCGAGCAGTTTGCTTAGTGCGAGCCATTGCAAGATGTAGAAGAATTTGAAATAAAATTTAGAAGTCAAGAAGATAACAAGTGTTGTTATGGGTGGAGCAAGAAGCAGTTGAGGGATGGTGGCACAATAGCCTGCGAGCAAGGCTTTATATAGAGCTAAATTGCTGGATCAGGAACAGGAACCTTTTCATATTTTTACTCAAGGAACACGATCTGCCCAACCAATGCCCATCGCGCCCAGCCCCCCCGACGCGTCCAAACTGCGAGAAGAGACGCGTCTCAAGCCCAAATGAAAAACAGACAAGTTTTGTTCTCACGCGCTTCATTCAGCCCGCCCGAGGCGTATAAATTAAGACCTCTCGCCCATCCTTAATGCCTCACTCACATCCTCCATTGAATCTCAGCTCAAGTGCATCTTAGCCACACACACTCACATATATCTTTTGCTTTTATCTTATTACAACTCTCCAAACATGTCTGGACGCGGTAAAGGTGGTAAAGGTCTTGGAAAAGGTGGTGCTAAACGTAAGTCTCTGTTGGTTAAGCATATTGACCATCCTTTTGTCGGATTCTTTTTTAACATTTGTGCTCTAAAACCAGGTCACCGTAAAATCCTGAGAGATAACATTCAAGGTATCACAAAGCCTGCCATTCGCCGTCTTGCTCGTCGTGGAGGTGTGAAACGTATTTCCGGTCTTATCTATGAAGAGACTCGTGGTGTCTTAAAAATCTTTTTGGAAAATGTTATTCGGGATTCTGTTACATACACTGAGTGCGTTTTTTTTTTTTTTTTTTTAATTTAATTTTTTACTTATTTAATTTTTAATTATTTTTTGGCGTTTCGCTTTTGGGCGAACTTATTTTTTACTTCCAGACATGCCAAACGCAAAACAGTTACATCTCTTGATGTTGTGTACGCTCTCAAGCGGCAGGGCAGAACTTTGTATGGTTTTGGCGCATAATCTGTAATTTTTTTAATGTAATAAAATAAATTAAAGTTTCATGTAGCTTTTTTTTAAATTTGAGTTGCCCAGTGCATGAATATTTATCTGAGCATTTTGACTTCTCGATAGCCAGTGCCCTGCTCTGCCCATCATTTTTTTCAGCTCTTCTCTCAAAATTTTTCATTGAGTTGCTTTTTTACATCATGCTACAAAAGATTGTTATTAATAAATGTAAAGTGTTCGAATACAATTTTATAAACATGAATGGAAAAAATCAAAATCAAAATTTAACAAAAAACTTATTGCAGTGTTACATTTGTGATCAGTACTTGAGAAAGGGGTATTCTTAAATTTCCTTCCTTGTATGTAATGCTTGAAGAGAGTATTTTTTTTTTTTTTTTTATTTCTTACAATCTCACCCAACTAGGGGCATGAAGGACAGAGACAAGTGATAACTAGTTACAATAGAGTTCGAGACAAATGGAGGATGACCAGGGCAATTTAAGATAGGAACAAGTTGAGGTTATTGAGATAGAGGAATATTGTTAAGGAATCTTTTAGAGTTAATAAGAAAGGCAGCAACATGGAATGTAATTGGAGAAGGGGACAAAAGAGAGGTTGAAGAGAGTATTAAGTGACATGGACCAGAGGTTTTATAGGCCGGGTTCATGATCATTGGCAACTTCTCATCTAAATAAAGCAATAATTTGCCACCTCTATTCTGGAAATAAAATTTTATTTACTTTTCTTCTGCCCTCTTGAGATTTGCGACACCATTTGAAAAGAGAGTAACCAACAGTAAGTGAAAATTTGGAGACAATTTGAAGATAAAACAATGAAACAAATCATCATATATGACACAAACAAAGAAAAATATTTAAACAAATTTTATTTTTTTTGTGATTTTTTTTTGAAAAAAAGTAAATTTTATAAATCCTAAACCTGAAATCTGATGACACTGAGTGTCAGTCAGTAACTTATTTAAGATATGTAAACTGGACTGATAAATATTGTAACTAAATAATTATTGATTTAATTATTGAAAATATCAAAATGTTAAAAATTAATATTTTAATTTCATTAAGTAATATAATTCACTATGTTACTAATTTATTACATTTTTAATAAATTTACTTCTTTTAGTAATTGTTTTATTCTGTTAACTCAATTTCTTTTCATTAAAATACTTTTTTTTATTTAATCAATTGGGTTAAAAATTAATAATAATTGCAGCAAAGTTGTAGATCTAAGCTCATTGTATTTACTGGAGCTCAGACATTGCTTGAAGTCGGCTAGAGGGGGGCCAGGAAGAGCAAGAGAGAGTTAAGGTTTTTCTCTGAGGCTTTGAGATTTTTATTAAATCTTATAAATAATTTCTTTATTAAAACTTTGACTTATTATCTTGGTTTAATAAAATTTTATTTTGAATTAATTTTATTAAATCTTATTTACATTCATTAAAATCTATTATTCTTTTCAAAGTTTAATTTATCCTTCAATTAATTAATTCAACTTTGTTTTCTTTTCATTTAATTTAATATTTATTTCACCTTAACTTTATTATTAGTTCATCAAGGGATGATGTTTACTTTAACAATTTCACATTGTATTTGCTTTTTTGTATAAAATTTGGTTTATTTGTATTGGTTTTGATCATCCAATTTTATAATAACAACTTTTAAATATAAATCATTCCATTTATAATTGCAAATTTATTTAATTCAATCCATAAAATTATAATTTTACACACATTATAATTAGTTGAGATAAAAAATTAAATAAATAAATTTACAACTGTTTAATGGGAGAGTTGAATAAATTAAATGCAGTATAGAAAGTCTGTTGGTGGTCCCCTTGGTCTAGAAGATAAATCTGGAGGTCCTACGAGGTTTTAAGTAGATTTATTGGGCTCAAAAACACTGTATGTATTTCCTTTAATCTTTTGATTAATTTACTCAAATAATAAGAGGTGATTTCAAATACTAGTATAATTTATATCTTAGAATTATGTGGATGTAAGTACTAATGTTATAAAGTATAGTAATGAGAGTTTTAATTTATATATTGTAAGTTTGGTAAATAAGTAAGTAATGAATGAAAAGTACAAAAAGAGAGGGCCTTTTATAGGAAAAGATGTGAGAAATAAAGGCACAGAGTTAACACCACCTGATACAAGGGTGTGAGAAAAAGAAACTAAATAAAGAGTGTATGTGAAATAATAAAAAATATACTAAATAGTGCGTAAATAAAAGGTATCATTTTATTTGAAATAAAACTTAGAATCCCCTGGTCCATCACATTTAGTACAAAATAATTGATTTAAAATAGTGATTCAACAAAATCTAAATAAAAGTATTTGAAAAGTTTCTTCTTTTTATATTTTTTATATTTTTTAATACTATTTTTATTCCCTCTCATCTGTATTATTGAACACAGTGTTAGGGAGTAAAAATGTGTGTGACAATTACTTATTTTTATTAATTATTTACATTACTTATTGTACTTAGCTAGTTAGTTGTAAGTAATACATAAGTAGTTAGTAAATAATTAATTATTAATAAGGATTAAAAGGCATGGCTTCATCTCAGTAAGATAATTAATTATTTTACTGGGTAAGTCTAGTGGCCTGGCTGACACTCCCTTACTCTAAAAAAAACAATAAAAAAATGCTATGATTTTTTCTTTTTATACTTTTTTAGTAGAATAGGGAGGTTAGATATCTCCTTCCCAGGTATCCAAGAATCATATTCAGATGATTTATTCTTGAATCTCAATAAGTATTGTGTACCTTTTTCAGAAGTGAATATTCTGTCATTTAGAATCTTATCAATTTCTGCTGTTTCAGTGATTTCATTAGGAGTTTTCTTTGGTCTTCCCTCCTTTTTGGAAATAAATCACTATTGGATGTGTAAGGTTTAAAAAGAGATATTGGAAAAACAGGATGTTTTCTGTCATATGGAGAATACAAAATAACTTCAACTACATTATCACCAACCATTCTTCTGACAACAAATGGACCAACAAATGGGTCTTTCAATTTGTTATTACCTTGTAAATTGAAGTGGACTGTAGAAATCAACACTTCATCACCCTTTTTAAAAGTGTATTTTTTATGGGATTTGTCCCATCTCTTCTTCTCATATTCAAATGATTTTTCAATACATTTTTGAGCATGACTTCTGCAAAGTTGTTGCATTTGAAGAAAAGATTTTAGACCAGGATGTAAATCCAATTTAGGTATTTTATTATTGAGAATTTGGGCAGGAGTATTTGGAACATATCCAAGCCAGAGCTCAAAAGGCTTTCTTTGAGTAACAGAGTGAACAGTGCTATTGTAAGCAAATTCCAACCCAGGCAGTAAGGTAACCCAATCATGAGTGAATCTGTCATTGTCTTTATACTCAAGGCCAAAGGCACGATACCTTCTTATCATATCCTCTAGAGTCTGAATCATTCTTTCAGCTAATCCATCAGTCTGAGGGTGATGGGCAGTAGATAGTTTCAGATCACAACCACAAAAATCCATCAGAGACATCCAAAATTCAGAAGTAAATTTAGGGTCTCTGTCAGAGATTATGGCTTTAGGAAAACCAGCAGTATTAATCATATGAGACCACCATAAGAAAACTAATTCCTTAGTGGAAACATCCTTGTGAGTAGGGATAAATTTACACATTTTGGTGAATCTGTCCAAAATAACCCAACAAGAGTTATAACTGTCTTTTCCAGCAATAGGTAATCCTGTTACAAAAATCCATGTTTATTATCTTCCATGGTGTATCACTAGATTCAATATTTTACATTAATTCAGCTCTCTTACCAGTAAATCTTTTTGATTTTTGGCAAGAATCACAAGATTCAACATATAATTTGGTGTCTTCAGACATATTAACCAACCAAGAAGTGTTTTTAATTCTGATCATCCTTTTCTCAAGATCAAAATGTCCAGCTAAAATGTCATCATTACAAATTTTCAAGATGACTTCTTTCATAGAAGGAGGAATAACAATGACATTACTCAAATTTCTTCTATAATATAGATATCCTTCATCAATTGAAAATTTACCTTTCTCCAAAGCCTTCTGGTACTTTATTGGAAGGGTTTTAATTAATGCTTGTATTGAAGCATTCTTTGGATCATTTAAAATTGTGCATAACTTTTTTAAGTCAGTGTACTTATCATATGAATCCAGAATAAGCTGTAATAGCTCTTCCTCCATATAAACCACATATATCCCATGAATACGAATAATTTCATCCTCATGATCATAAGCAGGATTAGAGTCATTATTTGGTAAAGGTAACCTTGATAACATATCCAAATTTGAGTGAACAGTACCAGCCCTATGAATAATTGTCATTCTCCCTCTGTATTCCTGAACAGCTAACTGCCATCTGAACAAATGTCTGATAGGTTTTTTTAAGTTTAAAAGGGATTTAACTGGACTGCAGTCAGTGAAAAGTTCAAATTTCTGGTCATCTAGGTAATAATGTAGCTTTTCTAGAGCCCACACTATGGCTAAAAATTCAAGCTGAGTGGCAAAATATTTCAATTCACTATTTCTCAAGGTTCTTGCAATATAACAAATTACTACTTCTGATACTTTATCATTCATCACTTGTTTTTGATGGAGGGAAGCACCAAGACCAATAAAACTGGCATCAGTGTACAAAACAACTGGTTGATTAAAGTCAGGTAAAGCAAGAATTGGTGCTGACATCAAACAGTGTTTCATAGTGTCAAAAGCTCTCTATCTCTCACTATTCCAGACAAAAGCAACATCCTTTCTAGTCAGTTGGGTAAGGGGTAAAGCTATGACCTGGTAGTTTTTAATATACTGTCTATAGTCTCCACAAATTCCCCCAAAACTCTGGAGCTCTCTAACCGTGGTAGGAGCCTTCACCTGCTGTATGGCTACCACTTTATTTTGGTCAACACATATATGTAACCCTGGAACAACATGACCCAGCACTTTTAAGGAATGAAAACCAAATTTACACTTCTTCAAAGCAAGTGTCATATTTAGTTCATCCATTTTGTGGAACACTTTACACAGGTGGTTGAGATGGTCCTCAAATGTTTTTTAGAATATAATGATATCATCAATATAAACCATCAGCCATCCTTCAATTATCTCCTGATGGAATGTGTTATCCATGACTTTTTGAAAAACTGAAGGGGCATTTTTAGGGCCAAATGGAATCCTAACATACTTATAAATACCCATATGAGTAGCAATCATCAGAAAATTCTGAGAATTTTTCTCAACAGGTACCTGGTGATATCCCTTGTTACCATCCAAACAGTTGATATATTTAGCACCCTGTAAGGTAGCATGTATAGAGCTAATTCTAGGTAAAGGATAGATATCATCAACAGTATAAGTATTTAGTGCTCTATAATCACCAAATAACCTGGCTTTATATTTCTCATTAGAAATTAGGACAGGTGAGATAGAACAATATTTAGGTGTCTCAACTACCTTTTCAATAGTATTCATTTTCTAAAGGGTAGAGATTTTATCCTCAATATCTTTTATCTTTGTGGGAGAATCAGGGTAAGGCTTCTTCTTCAAACTAGGTGGTATTTCAGTTAATTGACAAGAGAATGAAAGATTCTTTTCTTTCTTAACTAATCCTAGTTCATGTGACCCATTAGCAAAGGCCATAGGAAAAGATTTTATCAATTTAATGATGGAATCTTAATCCTCACCAGAAAGTTGTTCTCCAAAAGAAGCATTGTCAATTTAAGATATAAGGGAATGCATTTCTTTTGTATATTTTCCTTTATATTGAATCACAGAATTACATGTGTTCAATTCTGGTTTTAAAAATTTTTTTGGGGAGGAAATCTTAAATTTTCTCTTCCCATTCATCCCCATTGTGAAGCATTGGTTTTAAGTATCAAATTTTATGCCATATTTTGTTAAAATGTCATTTCCTATAATAAACCAACTGCTTAAGTTATCATTTTTCATGACAACAAAATCACAAATAGCTCTTACAAAACCATGGTTAAATTTAAAAAACACTGTGGCTTTGTATTTACCAATGGGGGACAAAACAGAGCCATAACCTCTCCAATTTTCAGAAATGATAGGCATATGTTTTGATTTATAGTATTAATCCACAGAAGCAAGTGATTTTTCAGATACTACGCTTCCTCCAGATCCAGAATCCATAACAACTTTAATGCTGGTTCCATTGTTCAAGACTGGTGCTTTGAGTGGGGCAATAACAATTGAGCTATCCTCAATGTTCCTTATGATCTCAGCATCCTCAACTGTAGATAAATCATTATTATCAATATCAATAGTATTTAAATAGTGGATATCTTCTTCCAGAATTAAGATTTCTTGTTGAGATTCATATGAAATATTGATGGCACAATCACTTGAAGTATCATCCAGTGCTATTTTGTCATCAGCCTGCTCCTCAGTTTTTTCAACAAGATTTATCTTCTTGTCAATTTCCAGAGGTTTCTGTTGGTAAGTGGAGGATTTATCCAAAGGGATCCTAGGAATGAATCTTCTGGCATCATACTTTTTGTTTAGAAGGATCTCATTACAAGTATTAATGAAGGAAGAAGATTCTCTGGATAGCTCAGTCCTAGCCACTATCAAGTCTCTCAAAGACATTGGTAATTTATAGAGGATCCTGTCCTTCCATAACTCAAACTCCATATTTGGGTCCATTTCCCTCAAAATTTTTACAAGTTTTATTAAGAAATCAATAGGTTTATCAGTGGAAGAGCTATATCTAGTTTCCTCATACTGCCCTTGTTGAGCCATCCTAAGCTTGGCGCCACCAAATTGTGCTTTAATCAATTTTTTCCAATCTTCCCATGAGTAGTCATTCCTATCCAGGAGAAAAGATTCACACCACATTAGGGCTACATTGGTAAACAAAGAAATTAACTTAGACACAATTTCCTCATCTGGGAGTTTTTAATAATTTTTTAAGTTATCAATTTTGCAAATGAATTGCTGCCAATCAGAAGAAGAATCACCATCAAATGTTGGATACTGGTCACGTTTTGGCCGATTCTTTTGATTTGGAGGAGCCTCCTTAGTATTAGCTTGTTTCTGAGTAAGAAGCAGCTGTAACTTCTCCAATTGTGCAGTAATCTCATTGTTTAATCCTTCTGTTGAAGATCCTGGTGCATCATAAATTTTTGATGAAAACTCAGTGGTATCAACAGGCATTTCTGAATCTAATTTTAATTTAGATTAACTAGAAGCAGGTAAACTTTGAGAATCCTGTACCATATTTTCCTTCAAAGAAGTTTCAGAATATTTTTGATCATTAAACGATGAATTCAATTTTTCTTCAATGGTTGTTAGTCTGGTTTTCACTCTTGGAAGACTAGATAAACTCTCATTGATAGTTGCAAAAGATAACTGATTTTTATTTTGAAAAGATGACAAATGGTTATTCAATCTTTTCAAATTCATCTTATCTATCTTCACCTCCTGGCAACAGGAAGATACAGTATCTTTTACTTTAGACAAATCATTTTTGATATTTTGCCATAAAGCAACTTTCTTTTCATGGGTTGCTTTGTAATGAGACAATTCATCAGAGACTAACTGTGATTCACTTCTTAATGCTTGATAACCCTGATCAGTTAACAAGCTATTATATCTCTGGGTCAATTGCATATTGTTCATTATATGATTTTGTTTGGCAATAATATCTCTCAAGTACTCATTATTAATCCTTGCTACATCTGGAGTGTTTCTCAATAAGGAAACTGAGTAGCTTTCCAGACTCTCATAGAACTCAGGGTCAAGAGTTTCATTAATTACAGCCATATCAGGGTTAATCATTGAGGTAGCAATTAAAAGTAATGGATTAGATACATGAGTTATCTGTCTACTGCTCCCAGCCTCTACTGGTCTCAAGGTGTCTTCTTCCCTCTCAGATCTACCTGAAAGAACATAATCAGCCACAAGAAAAGGCACTTGAGAATCAATAGAGGGACGTACCAGGGTTTGCTGGGTATCACCATATTGGGCTTTCTTCTTCTTTTTCCTCCTTGATAGGGGTGGGGAGGTGTGGGGTTGACCTGGTTGGGCCTTGACGGACCTGCCTGAGGTAACTGATGCTGATTTTGAGACAGGTAGTCCCACTGAGTGTTTAACCAGTCCCACTGCCACTTGGACACTTCCACCTTTTCTTGGGACTGGGGAGCCAATTGTTGTTGATCCCTGGGAGGAAGAGGTTTCTTTTTCTCTTGAAGAAAGGTATCTGTTCTTCTCACCTTTTCTTCCAGAGCATCTACCCTTGCCTTTAGTCTCAAGTTTTCTGTCCTTAGATCCTTTATGTGAGTTGAAAGATTCTTTACCTGTTGAGGCAATGGAATCTTTTTTATCCTGAAGCCTTTTGGAAGCTCTTCTGGTGGGTTTATCATAGGCTTCTGATCCTGAGTTGTGTCCACTAGGATTTATACTTCTTCCATCTCTACATCCTGTTTGGGCCAAGGATTTATTAGTCTGAGAAATTCTTCTTGTTAAAGGAGAACTTACAAAAGTAGGCTCATCATAATCAATCAAGTCCAGTTCTTCTTCACGTGCAGCAGAACCACTTTGGTCAGTCATTTTAAGATTTTACTGAAATGAAGAAAAGAGACAAGAAGATTAATTAGTCTTTATTTTTGATTTTTATTTAACAAAAAATAAAATAAAAATAATAAAAAAAATGTTTTTTAGGATAAAAAACCAACTGAATAAAATTAATTTATTAATTCAAAAAAAATAATTTAAAACCAGAATTATAATATAATCAACTGTAGAAATAAATTAAAAATTTTTATTAATTATTTTCAGGATTTGAATCAACTAATTTATTACCAGGACTTAATGTCAACTGAAGAAATTAAATATGAATCTTTATTAATTAAAATTTTTTTTATTAAACTGATCACTTAACTACCAGGACTTAATGTCAACTGAAGTAATTAAATATGAAGTTTTATTTTTAAAATTTTATTAAACTGATCACTTAACTACCAGGACTTAATGTCAACTGAATTAATTAAATATGAGTTTTATTAATTAAAAAATTTATTGAACTACCAGGACTCAAGGTCAACTGAAGTAATTAAATATGAATTATTTATTAATTAAAAAAAATATTATTGTCAGGACAATTTGTCAACTGGAACAATTAAAATTTAAATTAATCAGGACAAATGTCAACTGAAAAATTATAATAATTAATATTAAAATAAAATTATTTTATTACTTCTGGGACTAAGAACACTTATTGCTCTATTATGGTCAACCAGGAAAAATAACATAAAAATTAAATAATAAAAATAAATTCCAAATTACCAGACACCTCCCCCTGTAAAATGAGCAAATAAATGCCACTTACAGAGTGCTGAGTAAAAGGAAATACATAGCAAATGCAGAGTGAAGAGTAACCCACAAATAGTAATTTCAATAATTACCACGATATATACGACGTTCAGTCAATATATGAACCTAATTTTTGGAGCGCGGTTCGATTCCCTTTCGCAGCAAAAATTTTTGTCACGTGACGTATGACGTTTGTCGTTTTCATCTCTTTCTCTTCCTTACAGGTATTTGAACGCCGATGGTCCCTTCGATTACACCCTCAAATCACAATGCGCTGTCGATAATTTGGGAAGGCCCTCAATTGTCAAGAGGTACTTTTGGTCTAGAAGATTGGTTCTAGGTTTTTACGAGGATTTTAAGGATTTAATGGTCTCTCAACAAAAAGGTACATATTTTTAAATCAATTTGATTGGTTTTACTCATATAAAAAAGGTAGTTTTTAAAATATTAATATAAATTATAGATTAGAATTATGCTTTTGTAAATACTAAAGTTATAAAATATAGGAATAAGTGTTGTATTGTAATTGTAATAATAAAGTAAGTGATAAAGAATGATTTGAAAAGCACAAAGTGAGAGGCCTTTTGTCAGCCTGTATATCTCCAGGACTGAGTAAAAAGTAATTATAAGTTATGTTAAACACATGAACTATACATGGGAATAATAAATAAGAGTACACAAATAGTATACATAAGTAAAATTATGATAATACACAAAAAAATGCCATTATAACACCTTATATACACGCATATATCCACCTTTTATAGGTCTTATGTACTTAATATTAAGCTGGAATATGTTAGGGTAATCTTAAGAGCCTTAAGTATAAGGCTACATAATTTTTAAGTACACTTAAAGCTGTTATATTCATTGTTTTATGCAAAAAACAAGAAATGCGCTTTATTTCACTTAAAAGTTGACTATATGCGCTATAAAATTGAGAATATCAAAATTGCGCTTTGACAGATCAATTGGGCTCATTTAGAACTATTTATTTGGCTATTTAAATGCATAAAAATAACACTTTTCAAATTTGGTGTTTTTTATGCCAGAAATGGCTTCTGTGTACTGGCCACATACTGCCTGCTTTTTTCCCGTGTGAATAGCTTCATTTTTAGCAAAGTTAGCTTTTTCACACTATAATTACCCCACATTTTACGCCCACTGTGGGGAAACACACTAAAATAGGCGACAGGCGCTTATTTAGTGTCCTAGCTTAATTAATAATGCATTGACCTTGTTTATATGCACTAATTTCATTAATAAACTC
The DNA here is from genome assembly GCA_030280995.1 of Hemileia vastatrix. Taxonomy (NCBI): domain Eukaryota; kingdom Fungi; phylum Basidiomycota; class Pucciniomycetes; order Pucciniales; family Zaghouaniaceae; genus Hemileia; species Hemileia vastatrix. Next base: position 23,266,684 of record JASXTE010000010.1, on the reverse strand, counting down.
ACTCTTGGAACTTTATTTCATCACCACGCTTAAATTCGCCTAATTTTAGTCAAGGATTTACCCGTGCAAGAGCCTGCCAAGAACTGCATGTAGTTACCCCACATCTCACGCTCTTTTTTGAGTTTTTGGGTGGTTTCTCAGTCAATTTTGGTTATTTTTGAATGGGAATTTCACGTAGTATAATGTCAGCATTAGCCCCATTATTTCTACAGTAAATTCCCCTTATTATTAAGCTATTATTAAACTTAAAAAGTCTCCTTTAGTCTTTAATATTATTGTTTTATACGCATATACTCTCTTTTTGTCTTTTTCTTTAATTTTGATGGATTTCCCTTATTATTATAGGATTTTTGGCGGTTGTTACTCTTCTAATTATGTCATGGGTTACTGGGAATGTTGATGGGAATGTCTATTAGTTGTTTAGAGGCGTCATTAACTGTGTATTTGGTGGTATATCAAGGGAATCATTGGGGAACTCAGTGTGTATAAAAGGAGGGGGTTTTTGGGTTGTATTTCTTCATTCTTTATCATTACAATTTAACCAATATAACCAAATCAATTACAATACATATCAATTAGTACTTTTATAAGACTTTTAAATAGTATCTGAATTTATATAATCTATTTTTCTACCAACTATAAAGATTGTAAGCCATATATAAGAATAGTGAGAATTATATTACTGAGACCTTTATATTTGATTATATTTTACAACTTAGTGGATTAAAACTACAGTATTCATATAGGACCATTAAAATCTTCTAGACAACTGACTATTCAAGCTAGTTCACGTCCTTGTACTTGACCTTTAGCCTGACACCTTTTATAGGCAAAACATGAGGGAATAAAATATACAGAATTTACACCATATATTAGGGGGTATCAATGTTCAGGGATCCGCAATTAGGGATCAGGAATTTTTTTTCCCAGGATCAGACATTATTAATTGCGGAAGATTCTTATCCACTAGCCCCAGGGCTAGTGGATAAGAAATCCATGATAATGCATTATCCCGCCTCTTATACCCCAATTTCCATTCCTAATTCCTGATCCCAAACTCATCTCATCCATGATGGATTTTTAAGAAAGTCACATGACTTATAATTGCTGATGCCATCCTTAAGTATTTCCTCACTCTATGCTACTTAATTTTGGTGGCAAACACTTAAGTTTTTTTTCTATCTACACACCCCAACTGCACATTTGGCGGTGAATTCCCACTTCCCTCATCACATAACCCTTCCACTGGCAACAATGAAACACCTCTCTACTAGGAAGCTACTTCACTCAACAATGAATGCTATTACTTTTCTTTTAGTTCTTTACTATAAATCTGACTCTGATTTGGAAGATGCTTTAGCTTATATGTGTTTTCTTTCCAAAAAGCGTTACATCATCACCAGGGGGCCAAATCTTTATCATGATCCCCAATATGATCTGGCCTCCATTCTCAACATTCCTCATTTAAACTTCACACAACTTTTTAGAACTTCTCCCAATTCTTTCTTCAAACTTTATCAACTCATCTCTGATCATCCTATCTTCCATAACAATTCTCATAACAAACAGCGTAATCCTGCCATCCAACTTGCTGTTGCTCTATGTCGCTTTGGCTCAAATGGAAATGGTGCTGCCGTAAGACGTTTGGATAATCTCTTTAACATAGGATATGGTACCGTGATATTATACACCAAGCGCTGTATGATTGCTATCCTTTCCCTCAAGTCTCAAACTCTTGCTTGGCCAACTCCAGAACAGCGACTTGAATCCTCTCAAGTAATGCAAGCTGAAGGTTTCCCTGGCTGTGTAGGTTTTGCTGATGGCACAACCATCCCTTTGAGTCAAAAGCCTGCAATTACTCTCCAACATTTCTCTTCACCCTTTTAATTTTTAATTTTTATGTTTTCATACTTTCCAAATGTCCTCTTTGTGTACTTTAATCACTTGGTTTTGTATTTTGGTTTGTTGCATATTCATTTTTTTTTTTGAATTTACGGTGAATATCTTTTTTTTGGATGGCTCATTGGTTTTCTTTCACCAGCTCAACATGAAATCGCATATTTTCTGAAATTGCATATTTTGTCAGTGATTTTTTTTTTCTTTCATCCCTCATATCCTTTTCCTATTCTCCTCCAACATCCCTCAAACAATTTGGTTTCATTCATTTTGTCATCTCATCTCTCCAGGTAAGTCATTTTATTCTTTTTTTTGATTTTTTGATTACTAATTATAATTTTTTTGTTTTTTTCTGTTTATTTTATTTTTTTTATCTAAATTTTTTTTGTAAGTGGTTATTTTGGATTTCAATGGTATAATTAACCTTTTTTTTCTCTCCCTCTTTACTTTATTTTTTAGCTCCATCACCCTACTCTTCATCCCTCCTTGGCATTGTCATTATCCCCCCTTTCCCTTATTTCACTTTTTTTTGGCTCCATTTCATTGAAACACATACATTGCACATTCTTTATGCATTTCACTTACTCCATATTCAATTTCCCCACAATTCCAACATCAATCTTTCTCACTCTATTTTTCCTACTTTTCAATCAAGGTAAGTTTCATCTCCTTTTTTTCATGCCTATATGATATCTCATTCCTTTTATGAAAACTTCATACTTAAATATATGTATGACTCTTATCTGGATAACAGTGAACTTATAAAACTCCTTTTGATCTCATCTTCATTACCACTTTTCAAGTTTTTGTAAAATTTTGAAAATCAGACTCGGAATTAGGGTTAGGTTTATTCAAATCTAATGTTCTTTTTACTGAAGATTCTCCTGAAGGCTACCTTTCATTTCCTGCAAACAGATTTGAATTTGATTCAGTGGTTGCTGAGATATTGACCATTAAAGTTGAGCCTTTTTTTTCCCAATTTAAATTTTTATTTCATTTTTTTATGTAACAAATTAGGGTTAGGTTTATTTAAATCGCATGTCCTTTAACTGAAGATTCTACTAAAGCATATCTTTCATTTTCCACAAACAGGTTTGAATTAGGTTCAGTGGTTGCTGAGATTTTGACCTTTGAAGTTGAGCCTTTTTTCCAAATTTCACTTGTCTTATTTCACATTTTTATATTGCATATTTAGAGGATAAGGATTCTGAAACTCTTATATGATTAATATCTAGGAATTTCAATAATATAGGCATATATTCGTTGGTCAAGAATATCACTAAAGCTCAAAAAGATGAAGATTTTCGCTTATGGGACACTCTACCTTCCTTTGACTCTTTTCTTGCTTTTCAACTCAACAAGCTCTGTAATAAAGCATTTCAAAAAAATCATGAAATTGCAACCAAAGTTGGAATACCGAATTGGTGTGACTCCGAATTGGAAGATATCAGCCACAAATATCTTTTATTTTCTAATGTTATTATCACTCATTCTGGATTCCACAATAGGATTCATATCGATAGGAATGATGCCAATTTTCTTACTTTTGGAATATTCTCATATATCAATCTGATAACTGGCCACCCAATACCATCTCCAGCTAAAATCAAAGGACATGGTTTATATTTTCCAGACCACCGGTGCATCATTGATTTTGGTTTGGGAAATGGTATCATCAAAACTATTTGGAATTCTTCTAAGGATAATCATCAAACGACCAAAGCTCCTCCTGGTTTGAAATCCTGTCAAGATTTCACTCATTTCGGTTGCTCATTTCAAATCAGTAATAAGTTGATACAAAGAATCAATAAGGTAAAGAAAGAAGGTAAAGTTATTCGATTTAAAAAAACTTTATCTAGATCCAAAAAGTATGGGGATTAGAGTTGTCATCGAAAATTTTATATTTTTTCATAAATTTTTAATAAATATTTTTTATATATCAATTTTCTCAAATAATGTGATGAGCCATCAACCTTGTGTTGTATAACAGGTAATCATGATAACATTTATTTGTTTCATGGGGTTCCTCTTTCCTATACCTGTAGAAAGTCCCAAACTTATTTTTCTCGACTTGGTCTGCATTTTGGCTTGAGGGATTGTCATTACTTTAAACTAGGGAAATTGATATATATTAGATATTTATTTAATAATTTATGTAATTATATTAAATTTAGATGACTTCCACCCCTTACTTCAATAAAATTCAGGGGGGGGTATTGCCAAATTTTCAAATCTGACATGTGAAATTGATGACTTAGAAAAATTTTGGTGATACCCACCCCTTGCTTCAATAAAATGCAGGGGAGAGTATTGCCAATTTTTTTAAACAGATATAGAATTTTTTTGACTTGTAAATATTTTTGTGATACCCGTCCCTTACTTCAATAAAATCCATGGGGGGTTGTGCCAAAATTTTTTATAAGACTTGTGAAATTCTTGACATGTAAGAATTTTTAGGATACCGGTAAAATGCAGGGGGTAGTAAAGCCAAATTTTCATATAAAACTTTCAAGATTCATGACATGAAAGAATTTTTGTGATACCCACCCCTTCAAAAAAATCCAGGGGTGGGGGATTGTCAAATTTTCAAAGGAGACTTGAAAATTTTATTTAAAAAAAGAATATTTAACATTAAAATACGATATTTCAAGAAATACAGAAAATAATTGTAAAATTTATGTACAAATAAATATGAACACATGAAGTGTGAAAGAAATAAAAGAAACTAGTCAACAAAAAATTTCATTAAACGTTCTATTTCTTCAACAGATTTGTTTGCTTTAATGCATTCGATCAAGAAATCTTTCTTTTTTTGAACTTTCTTGGAGATCATGCTTATACTTCATCTGTTCCATTAAGTTTTGATGCTCGAGTGTTTTTTCCTTATTTTTGGATTTTTCAATACTAAGAGTTAACTCAAACTTCTTCTCCTCCAAATCTTGGGCCCTACCATCCTTCTGTAAAGAGAGCTCAAACTTCTTCTCCTCCAAATCTTGGATCCGATCATCCTTCCGTAAGGAGAGCTCATACTTCCTCTCTTCCAAATCTTGTACTCTGTCATCCCTCCTTAAAGAGAGCTCGTATTTCTTCTTTTCAAAGCTCAGTGTCTCTTTAGCAATTTCCACTTGTTCTAGAGTGAGAATAAAAATTAACATAAAGTAGAAGAAAAGCAGAGTAAAGTAATAAGAGGTATGATATCACTTACCAGCATCACGTTTCTCTAAAAACTGTTCCATCGAAGAAAAAGGTGTTTGTGATGAAGTATCACTTTTTCGTCTTCTTTGGGAGAGGAAATTTAGACTAGTTGAAGCCCTTCTCTTTTTGTTCAACGTAGCATTTTCCTCCTCATCATCGTCACTAGCTTCAGACTCAGTTGATTGAGGATCCTGGGTTTGTTCATCAGCCTTTTAAGAAATAAGAAAAAGATAAGTAAATAAAAAAATAGAATTGATAAGATAAAAGAAACAGACCTGAGTTAGATTGGGTTGGGTTAAATCTCCAATAGGATCAATAGCAAAGCTATCTAGATTCGTAGAATTTAGAAGAGGGGAGGCTTGAGTGGAGGAAGAGGATGGGAAAAGATTTGCTTCGACATCATGTTTGGAGATAGGATCTTCTCCATCCAACATGTTTACAGGATTAACATCGGCTCGCTCTCCAAAAATTGCATCCATCTCTTTAAAGTAAGGACATAAAGAATCAAGTTTATTGTCTATGGATTTTATACCCTTGGTTATATCAATGTCAGTAACCCCAAAACCAGTGGAAGATGAAAGAGCCTTTGCCTTCTTGTATTTTGCTCAATAATGCTTGAAGTGTTCAGACATCTGTTTAGGCAAAAGATCAATCCTTCCCTTGGTCTTATTGTGTAATTCATTTGCCATTAGAAGATAGCCATTAACTTTTGATGTGGGGGGCCGTCCTACTTTAGTGGCATACTCAGTACCAAAACAAGAATCATAGTTAGATTTGGTTTTCAGCCAGTTGATAAGAATGAGATGTTCATCTTTTTTTAATTGAACAGTCTTTGATTTCTTGGCTGAGCGGGGGAAAGAGGAAGTAGTGGGAATTGAAGAACAACTGGGTGATGGCTGCCTTTGAGAAGATCTAGGATGACGAGGCATGTTATTATAAATGAAGATGAAAAGGAGCAGAAACAAGCAGATGAGATAGCGAGATGAAAAGGAGAAGAATCAAATAGATGAAATGGGGAGAAATTCTGAGCGGATAGAATGAACAGGATGGGATGAGAATGGAAGTGCGCAGCAAGGTAGAAGGCTGGGATATCCAGAAAGTTGTCCAAGATGTGGTTATCAAATATTGAGGATAAAAATGTCAGATAAGAGGTGAACATTGACACGTAAAGTGTCTAATAACCCAATTATTAGCAAAAATAATTGCGGAAGATAGTTGGGGTATGCAGATTATTTTCCGCAATTAATTTAATTGCGGATTGGTCAACATTGATACCCCCTATTGTAAGCATGTGAGAAAAAGAACGACTGAAAGGAGTACATATATGACACAAGAATTAAATAAACTGGTACGTCAACAAGGACATCAAATTTATTAGCAATAAAGTTTGAGTTCCTTGGACTGTCACAATTAATTACACAATAATTAATTAATTATATTACTTTCACGGGATTCCAGATCTCTCACTGAGGTAATATAACTGTTTTAAAGTTTTTTTATTATAATTTTATTATTAAATTCTATTCCCATTGACTTATACCATTGAGCACGGTGTTAAGGAGTAAAATTGTAAGGGACATTTTATTTACACTAATTAATTATACTACTTATTGTACTTAACTAGTTAATTGTAAGTAATACTTAAGTAGATAATTAATTATTAGTAAGAAGAAGGGGTGTGGCTTCAACTCAGTAAAATAATTAATTATTTTACCAGTAAAGTCTAGTAGCCTGGCTGACAGTTTTTCTCTGAGGCTTTGAGATTTTTATTAAAACTTATAAATCATTTCTTTATTAAAACTTGGACTTAATATCTTGGTTTAATAAAAGTTTGATTTTTAATTAATTTTATTAAATCTTATTTACATTCATTAAAATCTATTATTCTTTTCAAAGTTTAATTTTTCTTTCAATTAATTAATTCATCTTTGTTATCCTTTCATTTAATTTAATATTTATTTCACTTTAACTTTATTATTAGTTCATCAAGGGATGATGTTTACTTTAACAATTTCACATTGTATTTGCTTTTTTGTATAAAATTTGGTTTATTTGTATTGGTTTTGATCATCCAATTTTATAATAACAACTTTTAAATATAAATCATTCCATTTATAATTGCAAATTTATTTAATTCAATCCATAAAATTATAATTTTACACACATTATAATTATTTGAGATAAAAAATTAAATAAATAAATTTACAACTGTTTAATGGGAGAGTTGAATAAATTAAATGCAGTATAGAAAGTCTGTTGGTGGTCCCCTTGGTCTAGAAGATAAATCTGGAGGTCCTACGAGGTTTTAAGTAGATTTATTGAGCTCAAAAACACTGTATGTATTTCCTTTAATCTTTTGATTAATTTACTCAAATAATAAGAGGTGATTTCAAATACTAGTATAATTTATATCTTAGAATTATGTGGATGTAACTACTAATGTTATAAAGTATAGTAATAAGAGTTTTAATTTATATATTTTAAGTTTGGTAAATAAGTAAGTAATGAATGAAAAGTACAAAAAGAGAGGGCCTTTTATAGGAAAAGATGTGAGAAATAAAGACACGGAGTTAACACCACCTGATACAAGGGTGTGAGAAAAAGAAACTAAATAAAGAGTGTATGTGAAATAATAAAAAATACACTAAATAGTGCGTAAATAAAAGGTATCATTTTATTTGAAATAAAACTTAGAATCCCCTGGTCCATCACATTTAGTACAAAATATTTGATTTAAAATAGTGATTCAACAAAATCTAAATAAAAGAATTTGAAAAGTTTCTTCTTTTTATATTTTTTATATTTTTTAATACTATTTTTATTCCCTCTCATTTGTATTATTGAACACAGTGTTAGGGAGTAAAAATGTGTGTGACAATTACTTATTTTTATTAATTATTTACATTACTTATTGTACTTAGCTAGTTATTTGTAAGTAATAAATAAGTAGTTAGTAAATAATTAATTATTAATAAGGATTAAAAGGCATGGCTTCATCTCAGTAAGATAATTAATTATTTTACTGGGTAAGTCTAGTAGCCTGGCTGACACTCCCTTACTCTAAAAAAAACAATAAAAAAATGCTATGATTTTTTCTTTTTATACTTTTTTAGTAGAATAGGGAGGTTAGATATCTCCTTCCCAGGTATCCAAGAATCATATTCAGATGATTTATTCTTGAATCTCAATAAGTATTGTGTACCTTTTTCAGAAGTGACTATTCTGTCATTTAGAATCGTATCAATTTCTGCTGTTTCAGTGATTTCATTAGGAGTTTTCTTTGGTCTTCCCTCCTTTTTGGAAATAAATCACTATTGGATGTGTAAGGTTTCAAAAGAGATATTGGAAAAAAAGGATGTTTTCTGTCATATGGAGAATACAAAATAACTTCAACTACATTATCACCAACCATTCTTCTGACAACAAATGGACCAACAAATGGGTCTTTCAATTTGTTATTACCTTGTAAATTGAAGTGGACTGTAGAAATCAACACTTCATCACCCTTTTTAAAAGTGTATTTTTTATGGGATTTGTCCCATCTCTTCTTCTCATATTCAAATGATTTTTCAATACATTTTTGAGAATGACTTCTGCAAGGTTGTTGCATTTGAAGAAAAGATTTTAGACCAGAGTGTAAATCCAATTTAGGTATTTTATTATTGAGAATTTGGGCAGGAGTATTTGGAACATATCCAAGCCAGAGCTCAAAAGGCTTTCTTTGAGTAACAGAGTGAACAGTGCTATTGAAAGTAAATTCCAACCCAGGCAGTAAGGTAACCCAATCATGAGTAAATCTGTCATTTTTTTTATACTCAAGGCCAAAGGCACAATACCTTCTTATCATATCCTCTAGAGTCTGAATCATTCTTTCAGCTAATCCATCAGTCTGAGGGTTATGGGCAGTAGATAGTTTCAGATCACAACCACAAAAATCCATCAGAGACATCCAAAATTCAGAAGTAAATTTAGGGTCTCTGTCAGAGATTATGGCTTTAGGAAGACCAGCAGTATTAAACATATGAGACCACCATAAGAAAGCTAATTCCTTAGTGGAAACATCCTTGTGAGTAGGGATAAATTTACACATTTTGGTGTATCTGTCCAAAAAAACCCAACAAGAGTTATAACTGTCTTTTCCAGCAATAGGTAATCCTGTTACAAAAATCCATGTTTATTATCTGCCATGGTGTATCAGGAGGTTCAATATTTTGCATTAATCCAGCTCTCTTACCAGTAAATATTTTTGATTTTTGGCAAGAATCACAAGATTCAACATATAATTTGGTGTCTTCAGACATATTAACCAACCAAGCAGTGTTTTTAATTCTGATCATTGTTTTTTCAAGATCAAAATGTCCAGCTAAAATGTCATCATTACAAATTTTCAAGATGACTTCTTTCATAGAAGGAGGAATAACAATGACATTACTCAAATTTATTCTATAATATCGATATCCTTCATCAATTGAAAATTTACCTTTCTCCAAAGCCTTCTGGTACTTTGTTGGAAGAGTTTTAATTAATGCTTGTATTGAAGCATTCTCTGGATCATTTAAAATGGTGCATAACTTTTTTAAGTCAGTGTACTTATCATATGAATCCAGAATAAGCTGTAATAGCTCTTCCTCCATATCAACCACATATATCCCATGAATATGAATAATTTTATCCTCAGGATCACAAGTGGGATTAGAGTCATCATTTGGTAAAGGTAACCTTGATAACATATCCACATTTGAGTGAACATTACCAGCCCTATGAATAATTTTCATTCTCCCTCTGTATTCCTGAACAGCTAACTGCCATCTGAACATATGTCTGTTAGGTTTTTTTAAGATAAAAAGGGATTTAACTGGACTGCAGTCAGTGACAAGTTCAAATTTCTGGTCATCTAGGTAATAATGTAGATTTTCTAGAGCCCACACTATGGCTAAAAATTCAAGCTGAGTGACAACATATTTCAATTCACTATTTCTCAAGGTTCTTGCAATATAACAAATTACTACTTCTGATACTTTATCATTCATCACTTGTTTTTGATGGAGGGCAGCACAAAGACCAATAAAACTGGCATCAGTGAACAAAACAACTGGTTGATTAAAGTCAGGTAAAGCAAGAATTGGTGCTGACATCAAACAGTGTTTCATAGTGTCAAAAGCTCTCTGTCTCTCACTATTCCAGACAAAAGCAACATCCTTTCTAGTCAGTTGGGTAAGGGGTAAAGCTATGACCTGGTAGTTTTTAATATACTGTCTATAGTCTCCACAAATTCCCCCAAAACTCAGGAGCTCTCTAACCGTGGTAGGAGCCTTCACCTGCTGTATGGCTACCACTTTATTTTGGTCAACACATATCTGTAACCCTGAAACAACATGACACAGCACTTTTAAGGAATGAAAACCAAATTTACACTTCTTCAAAGCAAGTGTCATATTTAGTTCATCCATTTTGTGGAACACTTTACACAGGTGGTTGAGATGGTCCTCAAATGTTTTTGAGAATATAATGATATCATCAATATAAACCATCAGCCATCCTTCAATTATCTCCTGATGGAATGTTTTATACATGACTTTTTGAGAAACTGAAGGGGAATTTTTAGGGCCAAATGGCATCCTAACATACTTATAAATACCCATATGAGTAGCAATCATCAGAAAATTCTGAGAATTTTTCTCAACAGGTACCTGGTGATATCCCTTGTTACCATCCAAACAGCTGATATATTTAGCACCCTGTAAGGTAGCATGTATAGAGCTAATTCTAGGTAAAGGATAGATATCATCAACAGTATAAGTATTTAGTGCTCTATAATCACCACATAACCTAGCTTTATCTTTCTCATAAGAAATTAGGACAGGTGAGATAACACAATATTTAGTTGTTTCAACTACCTTTTCAATAATATTCATTTTTAAAAGGGTAAAGATATTGTCTTCAATATCTTTTATCTTTGTGGGAGAAGAAGGGTAAGGCTTCTTCTTCAAAATTGGTGGTATGTCAGTTAATGGACAAGATAATGAAAGTTTCATTTCTTCCTTAACTAATCCTAGTTCATGTGACCCATTAGCAAAGGCCATAGGAAAAGATTTTATCAATTTAATGATGGAATCTTTATCCTCACCAGAAAGTTGTTCTCCTAAAGAAGCATTGTCAATTTAAGATAAAAGGGCATGCATTTCTTTTGTAGATTTTCCTTTATATTGAATCACAGAATTACATGTGTTCAATTCTGGTTTTAAAAATTTTTTTGGGGAGAAAATCTTAAATTTTCTCTTCCCATTCATCCCCATTGTGAAGCATTGGCTTTAAGTAGCTAATTTTATGCCATATTTGGTTAAAATGTCATTTCCTATAATAAACCAACTGCTTAAGTTATCATTTTTCATGACAAAAAAATCACAAATAGCTCTTACAAAACCATGGTTATATTTAAAAAACACTGTGGCTTTGTACTTACCAATGGGGGACAAAACAGAGCCATAACCTCTCCAATTTTCAGAAATGATAGGCATACGTTTTGATTTATAGTCTTAATTGACAGAAGCAAGTGATTTTTCAGATACTACACTTCCTCCAGATCCAGAATCCAGAACAACTTTAATGCTGGTTCCATTGATCAAGACTGGTGCTTTGAGAGGGACAATAACAATTGAGCTATCCTCAATGTTCCTTATGATCTCAGCATCCTCAACTGTAGATAAATCATTATTATCAATATCAATAGTATTTTAATAGTGAATATCTTCTTCCAGAATCAAGATTTCTTGTTGAGATTCATATGAAATATTGCTAGCACAATCACCTGAAGTATCATCCAGTGCTATTTTGTCATCAGCCTGCTCCTCAGTTTTTTCAACAAGATTTATCTTCTTGTCAATTTCCAGAGGTTTCTGTTGGTAAGTGGAGGATTTATCCAAAGGGATCCTAGGAATGAATCTTCTGGCATCATACTTTTGTTTAGAAGGATCTCATTACAAGTATTAATGAAGGAAGAAGATTCTCTGGAGAACTCAGTCCTAGCCACTATCAAGTCTCTCAGAGACATTGGTAATTTATAAAGGATCCTGTCCTTCCATAACTCAAACTCCATATTTGGGTCCATTTCCCTCAAAATTTTTACAAGTTTTATTAAGAACTCAATAGGTTTATTAGTTGAAGAGCTATATCTAGTTTCCTCATACTGCCATTGTTGAGCCATACTAAACTTGGCGCCACCAAATTGTGCTTTAATCAATTTTTTCCAATCTTCCCATGAGTAGTCATTCATATCCAGGAGAACAGATTCATACCACATTAGGGCTACATTGGTAAACAAAGAAATTAACTTAGACACAATTTCCTCATCTGGGAGTTTTTAAGAATTTTTTAAGTTATCAATTTTGCAAATGAATGGCTACCAATCAGAAGAAGAATCACCATCAAATGTTGGATACTGGTCAAGGTTTGGCCAATTATTTTGATTTGGAGGAGCCTCCTTAGTATTAGCTTGTTTGTGAGTAAGAAGCAGCTGTAACTTCTCCAATTGTGCAGTAATCTCATTGTTTAATCCTTCTGTTGAAGATCCTGGTGCATCATCAATTTTCGATGAAAATTCAGTGGTATCAACAGGCATTTCTGAATCTAATTTTACTTTAGATTAACTAGAAACAGATAAAATTGGAGAATCCTGTACCATATTTTCCTTCAAAGAAGTTTCAGAATATTTTTGATCATTAAACAATGAATTCAATTTTTCTTCAATGGTTGTTAGTCTGGTTTTCACTCTTGGAAGACTATATAAACTCTCATTGATTGTTGCAAAAGATAACTGTGTTTTATTTTGAAAAGATGAATAATGATCACTCAATCTTTTAAGGTTCATCTTATCTACCTCTAGCTCCTGGCAACAGTCAGATACAGTATCTTGTTTTTTAGACAAATCATTTTTGATATTTTTCCATAAAGCAACTTTCTTTTCATGGGTTGCTTTTTAATGAAACAAATCATCAGAAACTCTCTGTAACTCACTCCTTAATGCTTGATAACCTTGTTCAGCTAACAAAATATTATATTTCTGAGTTAATTGCATGTTGTTCATGATATTATTTTTTTTAGAAATAATATTTCTCAAATATTCATCATTAATTTTTGCTACATATGGAGTGTTTCAAAATAAAGAAACAGAGTAACTTTCCAGATTCTCATAAAACTCAGGCTCAAGTGTTTCATCAATAATAGCCATATCAGGATTTATCATTGAAGTATAAATTAAAACTAAAGGATTAGATACATTAGAATATTGAGCAATTTGTCTACTGTTCTCAGCCTCTACAGGTCTCATAGTCTCATCTTCTCTTCCAGAATTACCTGAAGGAACTGAATCAGTTACAAGAAATGGTACTTGAAATTCAATAGAGGGGATTACCATGGCTTGGGAAAGACTGGGATGTGGTTTTTCTTTCTCCTTCTTCCTCCTTGGTAGGGATGAGGAGGTGTTGGGTTGAACTGTTTTGTTCTTGAAGGACCTGCCTGTGGAACTTGTTGCTGTTGCTGTTGGGACAGATAATCCCACTGGGTGTTCAGCCAATCCCACTGCCACTTTGAGACTTCCACCTTTTCTTGTTTCTGGGGGGCCAGTTGTGGAAGGGCTTTTTGAGGAGGAGGTTTCTTCTTCTCTTGAAGAAAAGACTCTATGTTTCTTACCTTGTCTTCTAGACAGTCTATTCTTGACCTCAGCTTGAGGTTTTCTGTCCTCAACTCCTTGATGTGAGTGGAGAGATTTTTTACCTGCTGGTTTAAGTGCATCTTTTTTATCTTGAAGCCTTTGGGAAGCTCTTCTGGGGGTTGATAGAAGGCTTTTGTTCCTGGGAATTTGTCTCTACCAGAATCTCCACTTCCTCCATTTCCACATCCAGCTGGTTCAATGATTTATCAATTTGAGCCAATTTTGTAGTTAAAGGAGAACTCACAGAAGTAGCCTCATCATAATTAATCAGATCCAATTCCTCTTCACGTGCAGCTGAAACACCTTGGTCAGTCATTGTTTTAAATTTAACCTGAAGTGAGGGAAGGAAAAAATACAATGAATTAGTTTTATTTTTTCTTTTAAAAGAAAAATAATAATAAAAAGAATATAAAATTCTTCAGGACGAAAATCAACTGAAAACAATAATCAATTATTTATTAATTCAAAATAATCTTATAACCAGGATTAAAAGAAATCAACTGAAGAAAAAAATAAATTTTAATTTAACAAATTAATTTATGATAAATATCAGGATTTAAATCAACTGAAAGATATTTAATTACCAGGACTTAATGTCAACTGAAATAATTTAATTTACTTTATTTTTTAATTAATTATTAAAATTTTATTTTCAGGACAATTTGTCAACTGGAACAAAAAACAAAATTTAATTTATCAGGACAAAGTCAACTGAAAATTATAATTAATTTTTTGAAAAAAAAAAATTATTACTTCTAGGACTAAGAACACAATTGCTCTATCTTTGTCAACTAGGAAAATAAATAAATAAAATAAATTTCAATTTACCAGACACCTCCCCCTGTAAAGTGAGCAAATAAATTCCACTTACAGAGTGCTGAGTAAAAGGAAATACATAGAGTATGAAGAGTGCAAAGTGACCCACAAATAGTAATCAATAATTACCACAAAATATATAACTATAGTTAATATATAAGCCTAAGTTTTGGAGCATGGTTTGATTCCCGTTCTCAGCAAAAAATAAGTCACATGATAGATGATGTTCTTTGTTTTTGTCGTCCACTCTTCCTTACAGGTACCTCAATGGCAATGGTCCCACAGTCTCTGGTCCTCAAGATAATGTTGCTCCATTGACGATTCGGAAAGGCCGCCAACTGTCAGTGGTCCCCTTGGTCTAAAAGATAAATCTGGAGGTCCTACAAGGTTTTAAGTAGATTTTTTGGGCTCAAAAACACTGTGTTTATTTCCTTTAATCTTTTGATTAATTTACTCAAATAATAAGAGGTGATTTCAAATACTAGTATAATTTATATCTTAGAATTATGTGGATGTAAGTACTAATGTTATAAAGTATAGTAATAAGAGTTTTAATTTATATATTGTAAGTTTGGTAAATAAGTAAGTAATGAATGAAAAGTACAAAAAGAGAGGGCATTTTATAGGCAAAGATGTGAGAAATAAAGACACAGAGGTAACACCACCTGATACAAGGGTGTGAGAAAAAGAAACTAAATAAAGAGTGTATGTGAAATAATAAAAGATATACTAAATAGTGCGTAAATAAAAGGTATCATTTTATTTGAAATAAAACTTGGAATCCCTTGGTCCATCAAATTTAGTACAAAATATTTGATTTAAAATGGTGATTCAACAAAATCTAAATAAAGGAATTTGAAAAGTTTCTTCTTTTTATTTTTTTTATATTTTTTAATACTATTTTTATTCCCTCTTATCTGTATAATTGAACACGGTGTTAGGGAGTAAAAATTTGTGTGAAAATTACTTATTTTTATTAATTATTTACATTACTTATTGTACTTAGCTAGTTAGTTGTAAGTAATACATAAGTAGTTAGTAAATAATTAATTATTAATAAGGATTAAAAGGTGTGGATTCATTTCAGTAAGATAATTAATTATTTTACTGGGTAAGTCTAGTAGCCTGGCTGACAAAGTCTTTAAACTTCTTTATTGACTTCATCACCTACCTATTACTAGTAAATTTTATTAATTAAATATTCCATCATCCACCGTGAAGACCAACACTCAGTTTTTTGACATGAGATAAAGAAGTTTTGATTAAATTATTTACCCTAAAAGAATTTTTAAAAAAAATATTGAAGAAAAAAAATTGGAAAAAACTTTTGGCTTTTTGCAGGGGATTCACCATATGCAATTTCAAGGTTTGGCAATGTTTTGCCAGTCTTCATAAAGTATTATGTTCTTGGGACAAATAGCTCCACAGCCAAGAGGATTTAAATCTAAATTACTTAAAATGATGTGTAATGATTGATAAGATCCTCTTTTTTTGCTCCCTATGTTGGATGTTGAAATGAGATCTTGCATTGAACAGTGAAAAGAAGTCATAGATAAACAGATTAGGGATAAAAGAAGGAATTTTTTCATTAGCTGCTTTGTAAATCAGTAATTTTTGATGAACAAAAAAGATAGATCTTACCAAAAAGAAGCAAGGTGAAAATAGAGTTGAAAAAAATCAAGTTCAAAAGTATTAATGAGATAGTGATTGTGAAGAAGAAAAATGAAGAAGGGGCATAATGAAAAATAATGCATATAAGTGTCCATTATAATTTTCCTGGGACTGTACAGTGGCTGGAAAAAAATAACAGCCTATTTTTATGCATAATAATTTTTTTCCATTTCTCTTCAACTTCCTCTCCTTCCAATACAAATACCAATAGCCATCCAAAATTTGGATACTTTGATCTTTGGTGTTTGGTTTTTTATTTGGTAAGTATTGCATGACTCTCAAAGTCAGGATTCTAAAAACTTTTATCTTTTTATCTTTTTGTCTTTTTTACTATTTTTTATTTTATTTTATTTTTGTTTTATTTTTTCATTTTTAGACCACTAAAATGTCCTCTTGCCATCAGCCAAAAGGGCTCAATTGCAAGTATGGCACTTGCTGGTGCCACTACAACTCAGGTTTCTACCCACATTAAGAATAATCATACCACTTTACAAAAATCAATTCCACATGCTTTCACAAGGGCAGAATTGAAAAAATTCACAGGCTTGGCCATCCTCACAAGACCCTCAAGCAATTCAACAAGTATGGAATGATTCTGCCTATACCTGAAGAGCTTGGGAACTATGTTGATTCTATACCAGAGCAAATGAAAGACTTCATTTCTTCTGGAAGTGGTTAAAATTATTGGTGACCCCTCAAAGAAAGAAAAATTTTTATTCAAATTTTTTTACTGGTGTCACTAATAAAAGGAGGACTTTCAGGTGGATGAAGTCTTAAAACTACAAGACTAGTAGTTTGCATTTCCCAAAAATGGCCAATTTTGAAAACTTAAAATAAAACAAAAAAAATTGATAGAAATGAAGAACTGATGATATATCTGAAATCTACATGTTCTAATGAGTGGGAATCTAATTTTTTTCAAAGTTATTATGAGAAACGCTTAAGAGTAAGATAAAAATAAATGTTTCCATTCTTTTTTTCTCCCCAATGTACTGTGCTTATAAACAATTTTATAACCCAAAAAACAACACAAAAAAATAAGTGAATTGAGTTAATTCATGAAAGTGATTCAGTAACAACCTTGGATTGCTCTGCAAACAGCCCAAACATGTCATATCCTATATTTGGGGCATAATGTACAACCTGCTTCCATGTAATACATACTATATACTAAATTGCTTGGGAAACAACCCAAATTACCTAATATTTAATTTATATAAAACTGGTTGGGTGACAGCCCTGATTTCATAAGCCTTTGTGTTTTTGTTTGGCTTCTGCTACTATAATAATTACTATTACTATTGCTACCACTTCTAAAACAACAACAAAAGAATAAATACTACCCACTAATACAACAAAAAATAATACTAACTAGTACAGTAACAACAAATTACTGCCTTCAGTTAAAACAATAAAAGAATTAAAGCCTACCACAAGTGGTTGTCAAAAAAATGTGTTATTTGGAATTAATGAATAATAAACACTATCTTTCCTTAAAATTTGTGGTTTGGATTTATACTAAGGGCTTGGAAATATTATTTAAAAGGAATTGTATCAACTTGAATCATTAATTTTTATGTTTCTTATGAAAATGTATTTTAAATTTGAATTCCTTCTTTTTATCTTAATGACTGTTGGAGGGAAGAGTGCACATTAATATTTTTATTAAAAACATATTTTTGTGAACAAATTTCTTTATGATTCTCAGCCCATTTTCAATTGATCTAATTATAAAAAGAAAAGTAAAAGAGATTCAAACAATTTCATATAGTGTGATACAATAGGGGGTCTCAAACCTTACAAAATATTCCTAGCAGATCTCATTTGAAAAATGACACACAGACATTCCATGAAACATTTCTGATTTGATACATGGGGTCTCAAACATGGGGTCAAAGACTTCCTAATTGTGTGCCATTTTCACAACCACAATTAATCCCAACACTACCCAGACCCCCCATCAACTGTGAATCATAGCTCTTCTCTCCATCCCAATTTTCCAAATCAATTTTTCAATCATCTCAGTGCAGTAAGCTCATCAATTTTTCATTCCTTTTTTCATAAATTTTTCTTCCTCAAATTTCAATCCTCACAGCTTCAAATATATTATTTTCATACAATTAATCAATAAATTCCTTTAGATCCTTTACTGAACTCTCCTGAATTTGAATAATAAGCTTTATTTTCTGAAATTCTGCTCAATGAGCCTGTGGAAGTAAGCTTAAACTAGTTTTTTATTGTTTTTTTCTTTTTTTATTTCTAATTTAATCCCCATCTATTGAACAGAACCAAGCCTCATCAAATATAGAAACTTATAAGGAGGTAACTGATGATGAAAGTTTAGAAGATAAAGAGTTAAAAAATCCTTGAAAAAGACTCAATAAAAGAGATTCTACTAGTTTTGGGACAGCTCAATCTATGTAAAAAGTTGTATCTTCTGATTATGGAGAGATTTATAAAAAATGTGAACAAGGTTAATTTTTTTTTGTATTTATTAATTTAATTTTTTTTAATTTATATCTCTTGTTCTTAAAATTTAAATATTTTTCATAAAAAGAACAAGCTCAGATTGAAATAATGAAGTTAGAGTCTCAAGAAAAAACTGCCAAAAATCAACAACATATTTCGCAGTTGATAGCTCTTGTTAGAGTAGCCTTCAATACTAGATAAGGTACTCATTTAAAAAAATTTTAGATTTAAAACTTAAGATATAATTTATTTTTTAGACATATTAGATCTAGATACACTAAGAGAACTTATGGTGACACAGTATGCATGTTTATTTTAGGAATAATGTGCCTTAATATTTACTTTATTATGGGATGAAAATCACCATTTTTTTTCTAAGTCAAAAAAACTTTATGACAAAAAATTATTTTGGAAATACTCTTCCCTACTATTAGTCATTGCAGGTGATGGGTAACAACAAATTTTTTCCAAGTCAAAAAAAATGGCAATACTCTCTCTTGTGTTTTTTTGAAATAGGGGCCTAGATTTCCAAATATTAAGTTCATTCCATAAATTACCTTGTAAAAAAGTCATATAAGATAATTAACAGAGTTATTTTTAATGAAACTTCATTTAAAAATGTGAATGAAATTTTTCTATGACCAAAGTCAATGAAATCAAACACAAGAGTATACATGAACCTCATGATGAAAACAAATGCCCCCAAGAATTACCATTATACAACACATGCCCTGATGGCTCCTTAATTTAAGTAAGTAGACTATCTTATATGAATTTTTAAATAAAAATTCAAAAAATAGAAATAAAACTTGAGAAAATATATTAGACCCCATACTTTTGTCACCTAACTAATGTTTTATCATTTACATTACCTTCTTTTCTTACCTTATGAATACAGAAGACCAACCCTATATTTTCAGTCATTTTTTTTCTAAAAAACACAAAAAAAATCAACATAAAAATAATAAAAATTGGATAAAACATACCTACAAATCTTTCCTCAAAATAACTGAAACAAATAGTCCCAAAAAGTCTCTAAAAAATTTCACAAAATTTCACAGAAAAGTGCCAAAAATTTCCAAAAAGAAAGCAACTAAAAGTGTCAGCCTGTATATCTCCAGGACTGAGTAAAAAGTAATTATAAGTTATGTTAAACACATGAACTATACATGGGAATAATAAATAAGAGTACACAAATAGTATACATAAGTAAAATTATGATAATACACAAAAAATGCCATTATAACACCTTATATACACGCATATATCCACCTTTTATAGGTCTTATGTACTTAATATTAAGTTGGAATATTTTAGGGTAATCTTAAGAACCTTAAGTATAAGGCTACATAATTTTTAAGTACACTTAAAGCTGTTATATTCATTGTTTTATGCAAAAAACAAGAAATGCGCTTTATTTCACTTAAAAGTTGACTATATGCGCTATAAAATTGAGAATATCAAAATTGCACTTTGACAGATCAATTGGGCTCATTTAGAACTATTGATTTGGCTATTTAAATGCATAAAAATAACACTTTTCAAATTTTTTTTTATGCCAGAAATGGCTTCTGTGTACTGGCCACATACTGCCTGCTTTTTTCCCATGTGAATAGCTTCATTTTTAGCAAAGTTAGCTTTTTCACACTATAATTACCCCACATTCTACGCCCACTGTGGGGAAACACACTAAAATAGGCGACAGGCGCTTATTTAGTGTCCTAGCTTAATTAATAATGCATTGACCTTGTTTATATGCACTAATTTCATTAATAACCTCACTCTTGGCACTTTATTTCATCACCACGCTTAAATTCGCCTAATTTTGGTCAAGGATTTACCCGTGCAAGCGCCTTCCAAGAACTGCATGTAGTTACCCCACATCTCACGCTCTTTTTTGAGTTTTTGGGTGGTTTCTCAGTCAATTTTGGTTATTTTTGAATGGGAATTTCACGTAGTATAATGTCAGGATTAGCCCCATTATTTCTACAGTAAATCCCCCTTATTATTAAGCTATTATTAACCTTAAAAAGTCTCCTTTAGTCTTTAATATTATTGTTTTATACGCATATACTCTCTTTTTGTCTTTTTCTTTAATTTTGATGGATTTCCCTTATTATTATAGGATTTTTGGCGGTTGTTACTTTTCTAATTATGTCATGGGTTACTGGGAATGTTGATGGGCATGTCTATTAGTTGTTTAGAGGCGTCATTAACTGTGTATTTGGTGGTATACCAAGGGATTTATTGGGGAACTCAGTGTGTATAAAAGGAGGAGGTTTTTGGGTCTTGTTTCTACATTCTTTATCATTACAATTTAACCAATATAACCAAATCAATTACAATACATATCAATTAGTACTTTTATAAGACTTTTGAATAGTATCTGAATTATATAATCTATTTTTCTACCAACTACTAAGATTGTAAGCCATATATAATAATAGTGAGAGTTATAGTACTGAGACCTTTATATTTGATTATATTTTATAACTTAGTGGATTAAAACTACAGTATTCATATAGGAACATTAAAATCTTCTAGACAACTGACTATTCAAGCTAGTTCACGTCCTTGTACTTGACCTTAGCCTGACAATTGGGGACCTTTCCTCAAGAATTCTCTTATAATCCAGTAAGTGAAATTTTCAAAGAAGGTACACGTAAATAATATCCCTATAGAATTATTTGGATAATTACAACAGGTTGGGGTCACTAATATAGTGATTTCAGAAAAAGAAGCCCTGTTATATAATAAAATTGTGATATTGAATCATCAATTTTACCACTAATTTAACATATAATTGTTCTTAGTGGGAGTCTGTCAATAGACCAATTAAATTTGTGATCTTTGCAGATAATAACCAATTAAACTGATTAATTGTTTTCTTTTTACAGGACTCTTAATCCCTTTTTATAGGTTTGTAAAATTCATTTAATATTTGGAAAGAATCTTACTAACAAATTTTCTTTTTTAAATATAAATACACAGCTACATATTGTAGACCAGTTAGATCAAGTGACCACATAAAAGCATATTTGACTTTTGGCACTTAAAGATTCACTTAATACCAATAAGTAAGCAATAAAATTGTCTTCAGTGGTATTAATAAATACTGATTAAACTCCTTTTTGAAGTTTTTCAAATCTAAAACTTTCAATTCTCTAAAAATTCCACGTAAAAATGTGTGACAACAATGACATTGTAAGTAATAAGGCAAAACCTTATAACTTAAGAACTAGAGCTGAAAGACCTGTTACAGGACATCCAAATGGAGGGTCAAGAATCACCAGTAACAATAAGCAACACCCCACCAATGTCCATGGAGGAAAAGGAAAAGCTTTTAAAACAAATGTCAATAAAGAAGTCCAAAAACACCTTACAAGAGCAAATTCACTCCCTCTCAACCCTACTGAATACACTAACAATAAGAGTAAACAATATGTTAGACCAGATCAACAATCTGGAGAAAAGGGCGGCACAGGGCTTTATAGAAGTCAACCAGGCTCTAGTGGATATAAGGTCTCATCAACAACCAGTGGCACCAAATACCACAGCAACACCTCCAGTCCCAGAAGAGGACCAAAAGATAACTGTAAGCAAATGGAAGTGGGATTGGTATGCCCAAATCTACAACAGTCCTCCTCAACAGGGATCCAGCAGTCACCCTTACAGGGGAAAGCCAAGGAGAGGCAGGGGAAATAGAATAAGACCGTGGTAAGTCATCCACCTTCTCAAGATCAATTATATAATCCTAACAATGAATTACTTATAGGTAATGAAATTGATAGAGAGTTATTGGATATAATTGATAAGGATTTAAAAAATCATTCATTTGAAAATAACATGTTAGACTTGTCATTAAATGAGGACAATGTACATAGTTTTATTGACCACCAGGAAAATACTATTAATATAAAAATGGAATCAAATGAATTAAAAATTGACCCTGATGATGAATCTTCTGAATTGGAAACAGAAAAAATTGAATATTTTCTGAAAGAAAATCCAATGGAATCAAAAATAATTAGTAAATTATTATTAAGAATTGAAAAATTGGAAGAATTCTCTAGAGAGTCCAACAATAATACGGAAAGTGTATTATTAAACATCACACAATCATTGAGTACAACAGCCAATAAGTTAAAAGTTATTGAGAATTCAAATAATGAATTGATCAATGAAAACAAAAGATTAAATTCTGAGATTAAAAATTTAGAAATTAAATTAGAACATTCTCAGAATATTATGGCCACCATAGAGGGACGTGTAAAATTGTCTTTTTCAAATGTAAATGATACCTTAACTCATGTACCTGTGTTAAAAGATAGGTTACAAAGAGTAGAAATTGAAGTAGCTAACATTTTGAAAAATACTGAAACAATAAAGGATAATACCTCTTATGTAGGAAGAGTACCAGTTTTTATGAAACACTCTGATGATAAACCAATGATGGAACATGAACATAGTGTCATGGGCTCTGAGAATATAAAATCAGTAAAAGATGAAATCAATGATCATCTTTCTAAAGTGAGTGAATTACTCAATATTCCACAGGTTAGGGAAGCTAAAACTAGCCAAAAGAACTGGCCTAAGTTAGATCAGTACCCTTCTTTTGACGGGGATTCAAAATCTGATTGGCAACAATTCATACAAAGAATTGATAACTTAAAATTTTCATATAAACTACCTGATGAAGTAATTACTTCAAAGTTAATATCTTTATTTACAGATGTGGCCTTATTATGGTTTGAATCTGTATTGAGTGAGGGAATTAATTACTCCTGGAATGAATGGAAGGCACTAATTGAAAGGCAATTTGGTGGCCCAAAATTTAGAATCACTCAACAAAGATTGTATGAAAGGGCCAGATATAATCCAAATGCTGGAGATAAACCCATGGTCTTCCTAATGAATTTAATAAAAATCATGAAAGCTATGGATCCAAAAATGGATTATGAAGAGTGGAAAGAAAAAATAATATACAAGTTGCCTATATCAGTTAGAGACATTATTGTAGCTAGAACTGAAACTATCAGAGACACCTCTGGATTCATTAATATATGCAATGAGATATTATTAAACCACAAGTATGAAACCAAGTATAGTAATTACAGACAAAGTGTTGACGTGGTAAAACCTACTACAAGTAAGTTACCAGTGGAAAAGAAAAAACCTTCAGCTCCCCTTGTCCCTAAGAGACAAGAAAATAACACTTGTTACAAATGTAATGAACCTTGGGTTAAGGGTCACACGTGTAAGAAAAGAATAAATGTTATTGAAACCTCACAGAATTCTGAACCTAGTAATCATGAAGATGAGAATGTGGAATCCAGTGAGGATTGGAAAAGTAACATATCTTACAGTGATGATGAAAATGAGATATTTGTATTAGAACAGGATATAATGTTCCTGAATGATGCTATACCTCATACAGACACATCTTTAACTTCCATAGAGGAAGCTGAAATAATTAAAGATGTATCTCATGACACTTACAAAATAACACCTATCAGAGCACCTATTATCATATGTGGAAAAGAAATGAATGTCATTCTTGACACTGGGGCTGCAGGTAGTGTAATTTCACTTAATGCATTAATGAAACTTGATAGTAAGTACCAGGAAAAACTAGAACCTGTTCAGACAAAGAACTGGAGGGGTTTTGGTTCAGTATTAAATCCAATTGGCAAATACAAAACTGCTGTATTCTTTAAATATAATAATGGATATGTTAGAGCAGTTTGTGAATTTGTAGTAATGGATAATAATAATTTTAGTGATTGGTTTATTATTGGCAATGATTTATTGACAAAATTTGGCATTAAACTAGATCCTGCAAACAGTTGTTTCACCATAGGCGTGAATGGTAAAAGAAAATTCAAAATATGTTCTGAAAATTCAGTATATGCCATTTCTCCTAGAGAAGAACAACTGCAAGGTGGAAGAACCACCAATGAAGTGGGTGAATTGGAAAATGAAATCCAAAAGGCCTCTTTCAGTCCTCAACTCTCAAAAATTGAAGAAGAAGATATTTTGAGATTGATTAAATCATATCCTATGGCATTTGCTCATGGTTCAAATGAACTAGGATTGGTCAAAGACCATGAGATGAAAATCTCTCTAAGCTGTGATCTGGATAATATTCCTGGCAGCTTAAAAAAGAAACCTTACCCAGCATCTCCTGCAAAAAGGAAAGACATTGAAGACAATATAAAATTGTTGTTGGAAATGGGTATTGTTGAAAAAGTGGACACAACACCTAAGTATTGTGTCATTTCACCAGTATTAATCTCTTATGAAAAAGATAAGGCAAGATTATGTGGTGATTATAGAGCTCTGAATACATACACAGTAGATGATATTTACCCTCTACCAAGGATAGCTTCTATCCATGCTACCTTACAAGGAGCAAAATATATTTCCTGTCTGGATGGGAACAAGGGTTACCACCAGATTCCTGTGGAAAGAAATTCTCAAAATTACTTATTAATAACCACACATATGGGTATATATAAGTATGTGAGAATGCCATTTGGCCCAAAGAATGCGCCTTCAGTCTTCCAAAAATTGATGGATAGTGTCTTTCATCAGGAAATGGTTGAAGGATGGCTATTGGTCTATATTGATGACATCATAGTGTTTTCAAAAACATATGATGAACATTTAAATCACCTGAAAAGAGTCTTTCAAAAAATGGATGAAATTAATATGACTATTGCATTAAAGAAATGTAAGTTTGGATTTCAATCCTTGAAAGTACTTGTACATGTTGTATCTGGATTACAAATTTGTGTTTACCAGAATAAGGTGGCAGCAATTAAAAACATTGCGATACCTAAAAATGTAAAAGAGGTTCAAAGTTTTTTGGGTATGTGTGGATATTATAGACAATATATTAAAAATTACCAATCCATTGCAGCCCCTTTAACAACATTAATCAGGAAGAATGAGGCTTTCATTTGGAATAATGAAAGACAACACGCCTTTAATAAATTAAAGGAATGTTTAATGTCAGCTCCAATATTGGGACTGCCAGATTTCACCCTACCTTTTATCTTGTACACTGATGCAAGTTTCATAGGTTTGGGTGCTGCTTTACAGCAGAAACAGAAAATAAATGGAAAATTATCTGAAGTAGTTATCTGTTATATATCCAGAACCTTAAGAAAAACAGAATTAAGGTATGGTGCCACACAGCTAGAATGTTTAGCCGTGGTGTGGGCTTTGGAGAAACTTCATTACTATCTGGAAGACCAGAAGTTTGAACTTATAACAGATTGCAGTGCAGTAAAATCATTACTAAACATGAAAACACCTAATAGGCACATGTTTAGATGGCAACTAGCTGTACAAGAGTACAGAGGAAGAATTACAATCACTCACAGAGCAGGAACATTGCATTCAAATGTGGATTTATTATCCAGAAGTCCTTTGCCAAATGATGCTGACAACCCAGCTTATGTACCTGAAAATGAGGTTATACATATATTTGGGATTTATATAGTGGATTTAGAAGAAGAGTTTATGCAAAATATATTGGAAAATTATTCATCTGATAAAGATTTGTCTAAACTATCTACCATTCTTAATGATCCAACAAATGCCTCCATGAGTGCATTAATTAAAACCTTGCCTCCAAAGTATAAAAATGCATTGGAAAAAGGTAAACTATCAATTGAAGATGGATATATATATTACAGGAAAAAGTTAAGCAATTTAATAGTAATACCACCTTCTATGAAAGAGTTAATGTTGAGTACTTGTCATGATGACATCTTAGCTGGTCATTTTGACTTTAACAAAACATTAACCAGAGTGAAAAATACAGCTTGGTGGATAAACATGAAAGAAGATGTACAAAAATACATTGAAACATGTGACTCTTGTCAGAAATCTAAAAGATTAACTGGTAAGAGAGCTGGGTTGTTACAACAAATAGAGCAGCCAAAAGCTCCATGGGAAATTATAAACATGGATTTTGTAACTGGCTTGCCATTAGCAGGAAAGGAAAGTTTCAATTCTTGCTGGGTAATAGTGGATAGATTAACAAAAATGTGTAAGTTTATCCCTACCCATAAAGAGGTATCTGCAAAAGACTTGGCATTACTATGGTGGACTCAGATGATGAATACTGCTGGGTTCCCCAAAGCCATAATCTCTGACAGAGATCCTAAATTTACTTCAGAGTTCTGGACATCTTTGATGGAAGTATCAGGTTGTCAATTAAAATTGTCTACAGCACACCATCCACAAACTGATGGGCTGGCTGAGAGGATGATACAAACTCTAGAAGACATGATCAGAAGATATTGTGCCTTTGGATTAGAATACAAACACAATGAGAAATTCACACATGACTGGGTAACATTAATTCCTGGCCTTGAATTTGCTTATAACAGCACAACTCATTCTGTAACAGAGAAGAAACCATTTGAACTCTGGCTGGGATACGTACCAAATACCCCAGTAAATCATTTAAATAAACTACCAAGGTTGGATATACACCCTGGCACTAAATCCTTTATTCATATGCAACAAATGTGTAGAAAGCATGCAGAAGAATGCATCCAAAAAGCATTTGAATATGAAAAGAAAAGGTGGGACAAATCTCATAAAGAATTTGAATTCAAAAAGGGAGATGAAGTCCTCATATCAACACTACATTTTAACTTACAAGGCAAGGTTAAATTAAAGGATCCCTTTGTAGGACCTTTTGTAGTAAGTAAAATGGTTGGGAATAATGCAGTGGAACTCATATTATATGCTCCATATGATAGGAAACATCCAGTTTTCCCTATCTCATTATTGAAACCTTACCATGCAAATGATCCTGACTTATTTCCAAAAAGAAGGGGAAGGCCTAAAAAGCAACCTGAAGAAATTGTGGAAAAAGCAGAGATTGAAAAAATACTCAAGAAAAGAATCCTTACTAAAGAAAAAGGAACTGAGTATTTACTAAGATTTAAAGGGAAATCAAATGAATTTGATAAATGGATACCTGAAAAAGAAATTTCTAATTTATCCACCCTTCCTAAAAAATTTAAACAGAAATAAATTTCTGTTCAACCAGCTGAGGAGTTAAAAAACCAGTACTCATAATATTTTATTATGTTTTATTTCTTTAAAGTTTAATCTTTAATGATACAGATTTATTCTGAGTACCTGAAAATTACAAATTAATAAAATAAAATGTATAACTTATCATTTTTTTTATTGTTTTTTTTGGGTGGGCAAGTGTCAGCCTGTATATCTCCAGGACTGAGTAAAAAGTGATTATAAGTTATGTTAAACACAGGAACTATACATGGGAATAATAAATAAGAGTACACAAATAGTATACATAAGTAAAATTATGATAATACACAAAAAATGCCATTATAACACCTTATATACACGCATATATCCACCTTTTATAGGTCTTATGTACTTAATATTAAGTTGGAATATGTTAGGGTAAACTTAAGAACCTTAAGTATAAGGCTACATAATTTTTAAGTACACTTAAAGCTGTTATATTCATTGTTTTATGCAAAAAACAAGAAATGCGCTTTATTTCACTTAAAAGTTGACTATATGCGCTATAAAATTGAGAATATCAAAATTGCGCTTTGACATATCAATTGGGCTCATTTAGAACTATTGATTTGGCTATTTAAATGCATAAAAATAACACTTTTCAAATTTTTTTTATGCCAGAAATGGCTTCTGTGTACTGGCCACATACTGCCTGCTTTTTTTCCTGTGTGAATAGCTTCATTTTTAGCAAAGTTAGCTTTTTCACACTATAATTACCCCACATTCTATGCCCACTGTGGGGAAACACACTAAAATAGGCGACAGGTGCTTATTTAGTGTCCTAGCTTAATTAATAATGCATTGACCTTGTTTATATGCACTAATTTCATTAATAACCTCACTCTTGGCACTTTATTTCATCACCACACTTAAATTCGCCTAATTTTAGTCAAGGATTTACCCGTGCAAGAGCCTGCCAAGAACTGCATGTAGTTACCCCACATCTCACGCTCTTTTTTGAGTTTTTGGGTGGTTTCTCAGTCAATTTTGGTTATTTTTGAATGGGAATTTCATGTAGTATAATGTAAGGATTAGCCCCATTATTTCTACAGTAAATCCCCCTTATTATTAAGCTATTATTAAACTTAAAAAGTCTCCTTTAGTCTTTAATATTATTGTTTTATACGCATATACTCTCTTTTTGTCTTTTTCTTTAATTTTGATGGATTTTCCTTATTATTACAGTACTTTGGCGGTTGTTACTTGTTTAATTATGTCATGGGTCACAGGGGATGTTGATGGGAAGGTGTATTAGTTGTTTTGAGGCGTCATTAACTGTGTATTGGATGGTATACCAAGGGATTTATTGGGGAACTCAGTGTGTATAAAAGGAGGAGGTTTTTGGGTCTTGTTTCTACATTCTTTATTATTACAATTTAACCAATATAACCAAATCAATTACAATACATATCAGTTAGTACTTTTATAAGACTTTTGAATAGTATCTGAATTATATAATCTATTTTTCTACCAACTACTAAGATTGTAAGCCATATATAATAATAGTGAGAATTATAGTACTGAGACCTTTATATTTGATTATATTTTATAACTTAGTGGATTAAAACTACAGTTTTCATATAGGACCATTAAAATCTTCTAGACAACTGACTATTCAAGCTAGTTCACGTCCTTGTACTTGACCTTAGCCTGAAAAAAAGCCTCCAAAAAAAGTTGCCAAAAGTTTCCAGAAAAGTGCCAATAAGTTCCAAAAAGAAATCATTCAAAAGCCTTCAAAAAATTTCTTAAAGGTTCCCAGAAAAGTGACAAAAAGTTTCAAAAGAAATGAACCAAAAGTATACAAAAAAAGTCCCCAAAAGATCCCAGAATAGTGCCAAAAAGTTTTTAAAAATGAATCCAAAAGTCTCCAAAAAATACCCCCCAAAACCAAAAAGTCACTTGAAAATTCTCAGGAAACATTTCCAACCAATTTTAGCAAAAAAAGACTAAAAATAGCCCTGAAACACCTATGAATAACTAGTATATGCTTGGATATCATTTTTGAATTGTTTAGGGAGAAAAGACCAAAAATAGCTTCAAAAAACCTAAAAATAACTATTATATGCTTGGAAAACATATCCAAATTGTTTTTGGATGATTCTGATGTGATTTAGTGAAAAAAGGCCAAAAAAGAGAAAACCACAAAAAATGACCAAAAACACCAAAAAAATCAACAAAACAAGAATAAGAAGTATTGAGAACCAAGAAAAAAAGGGAAAAAATGATGGAAAAATACAAAAAATATGAAAAATATGAAAAAAATGAAAAAAGGGTAAAAAAGAATGGTTCAAACATCTATTAAAACAATAAAGATAATTAAAAAAAGAGCAAAAAAAGACATTTCAATCAGAAATTAGAGAACACAAAATTTGAAAGTGACTTAACTTGAGAGCTGAGGTGTGAGAAGTATCAAAAAAAAAATGAGTGATGCAAATGAGAGATGAAAAGAAGATGAGATATCACAAAGGGGGAAAAATACCTCAACTAGATGTCTAGTTCAGGTTTTGGTTGCAGTGTATGACTCTGGGTCTGATTTGTGGAGTGACCCTGTTTGACCCCACCTTATTGTTTTGTTTTCTGAAATTGTCATCTCCTTGGCTCATGTTCTCTCATCTTCATGGATTCATCCAAAAATTCTATTTGCACCTTCTCCTCCTTTCTCTTACAAGCCTACCCACACCACATCACCTTAGTTCTCTTCCAAAAAAAAATAATCTGGGCTCAAAAAGTGACATTCAATGGTTTGTCACAAAAATGCACCTAGTAATGGAATAGAGCCACAAAAATTAACTAGACATCTAGTTCACCATTTTTCCCCCTGTCTCATACTGAGACTAAATCTTTGAAATGTGATGTGATTAGAAATTTTATGCAAAGTCAAGGCTGGGAGCTGAACCAAAAGGAATGAGACTGGGAAAATGGAAAAATTTGTTGCAACAAAATTTAAAAGTAATGAAGAATTCAGTTTAATTGTACAATTAAGGGATTGATTAAGTGCTGGCAAGTCACATAGATCACTTGTAAGAATAAGCCCTTAAGGAATAGGTGAAAAAATTCTAGGTTTTGGTGTTTTTGTACCTAGTTTTGACTAATCATGATGAAAAAGGGAAGTGTTTTGATAAAATTTTTTAGTGAAAATAATTGAGAACTTGTTTTATCCAAAAGAAAATTTGCTTAGAAACAAATGCACTTTTGAAATACACCTGTAATGTAAGCCGGTTGTCTAGAGGAAGGAGGAAAAGGAGAAAGGAATAGAGAAATGAAATGAAATAAAGAATTTATATAAAAAAAGTTTTAGATTTAAAAGGCATAAGAAAATTAGAGTGAGAAATAAGGAAAATGAAACAACAAAAGCTTGAGGAGTGACACAATGGGAGGTTCAATATATAATATTTAAATTTTGTAAGTTATGTATCAATGCGCAGTTCACAATTTGTATTATTAACAGACCTAGAGCAACCTTAGATATTTATATAAAATTAAGATTAGATTTGTAATACTAATAAAAATAATAATAAATGTATTATATTAAAAATATGTTCAAGTTTGAGTGTATAATAAGTGGTGAGGCTCCAGGGGGCTACCCAAGGCCTTTCTATAGGCAAGGGGCCCTCTGAAGCGTCATAATAAAGTATATACAAAAAGTAATAAAAATATAAAAACAATTAAATGATTCTGAGTAAGTATAAGGGGAAATATGACACAATTAACTAAAACACATGAGTTAGAGCCTAAATATCCACCAATTTAATCCCAAACAGTTACCATAAAATTAGTGAGTAATTAAATAAGTTTGAGATGCATAAAAATAATTAAATTAATTTAAAACATGTCTTATAATCTTTTTAAATAATAACCAATTTAAGTGAAACATGAAAATAACTTATTTTAACATCTGAAAAACAATGTAATCAATTAATTTAGTATAAAACATGAATAATCAATTATTTTAATTAGTTTTATTAGTGTAATAATTAATTTAATTTAAAACAAATACTTAGTATAACAAAATTACTAATTTTGTGGGCCGGTCGTCTAGAAGAGGGAGGGAAAAATGAAGAATGGAGACGAAGAAAAGGAGATAGGTGTCACCGGACAACCTACGCACAAGGTCGAGGATGTTCCTGTAAGTGAGATGAGGGATTTTAGAAACTTCTTCGAAGCACAGAGGAATGATTTGAGGAAATGATTCGAAGGTCACTCGAAGTAATAGCTATAGGTTCGAGGTTCGTTCGAGAAGAATTATAAACTAGTTTCAAGGTAATAAGAATTCTTAAAATCTCACGAAGGGTTGGAAACTCAATAATCAAAGATTTAGGATTTAGAAATGAATATTGAGAAAGTAAAAGAAAGATACAATAACAATGATTTAACTTTTAAGGTGTTACCACTATTAATGTAAATACAATATTATTATTTAATTCTAAGGAATATCGAACCAAATACCCAACTCCTTTTATATCCTTTGTTCCTCCTCGCATTAACCTCCCTTCCATTGCAGCATTCCCATTCCATTGACCATGACTAACATACACTTAGACCCTCTCCACTAAATATCCGTCCATGCTCAATTTACCCCTTTTTAATTAATTAACAAAACTTTAATGAAAAACTACTACTGTACTATTTCGTTGATCCTAGCGCTGTGCGTCGCTTATTGAAAAGGACTAAGGTACCCTATTGGGAGATTGACTAATTTAGATTTAGAGCTTAGGCTAGCGCAGTTAAATAGTAAGTACACAAAGGAAAATCGCAGTTGCTATGGAGAATTGCTTTCTGCGCTTCGAGTATAGATTTAGGACTCAATATTATTGATTTAATGAGTTAATTTCGCCTCAAGTGTCACGTGGCGTGTGAAAGATGCCCGGGTATAAAAAATGCGAACTCCGTTGAGCTTGAGCCATCTTCCCACACTAATTTCCCTTTTCTAATACTTTTTCCCTCACCTCTTAATTACTTATTTTTATAATGAACTGCCCTACTCCCACACCTACACCTCCACACCCTAAAGCGGATGGGGGAATAATCACACGACAGTTTTCACAGACTTGCACGGCTTGTGAAAGCATGGAATATTTCTGTGTCAAAAGTACGGCGACTCGAGGCCCTCGCCAGAAATGTGAGTTTTGCCGTTGGCGGCGAGTGGCCTGCGATGCGTTAACAAAGAACGCCGAAATCGAAAAACGATTTACCAAAAATAAGTTTTGGGTAGTTCCGAAGACCAAAGAGGTGGTTGAAGACATTTGGGATGTCTCGATCGAAGATGAACAATCGGTGGGGGAAAATGATAAGGAGTTAAACAACGAGATCTCAACCTGGGTAACCCAGGCCACGAGTTCGAAGCGAGGTGTCGAGGAAGAGGTCGACGAATTGGTGGAGAAGGATGAAGATGAAGTCCCTGTTCCAGGGCGGGCACCCAAGAAACGACGGGTGGTCATCGAGGACGATGAGGAAGAGAGAGAGGTAGAGGTCGAAGTGACGCCCAGGTTATTTCTAGAGCCTGACCCCATCTTCGAGGTAAGTTTTATTTGTTTGTTTTAAGGATGAAGTTACTGATGAGTTTTTTTTTTTTTAGACATCGAATAACCTTGAAGAGCCGATTGCGGAGCCTGCGCCGGTTATACCAACTGAGGCAAACCCTCCAGCCACGGAAGTAATTGAAGAGCCCGAAGACACCCTGGACCAGGTGTGGTCGAAGAAACCTCGTCAAGGTCAACGAGTAAGGTTCGCCGAAGAACTATGTGGGGAGGTCGACACTATTATTGACGCTGCTTCCTTCGACGTGGCAGAGGAGCTCTTGGAGATGGGAGAGGTGGTTCCGGTAGGTGAGGAGGAGGTATTTGAGAAATGCAGGAAGGAAATAAGGGTAGTTTTGGAGAAAATGAAAAGGTTGGTTCAAGAGAAGTTAAAAGAAAAGATTTGAAATGAAAAGGAGATGTAAAGAAGTAGAGAAGAAAAAAAAAATTGTATTTTAGTTTTATTTTATTTTTATTTTATTTTATTATTAATATTATTTTTTTATTGTAGGTGAATGTTGTTAATTTTATAAGATTTGAGAGAGAGAGACAAAGAAGAGAAAAAAAAGAAAAAAGAAGTTTTAAATAAAAAATTTTAGAATTTGAAAGAAGAATTTTAAAGAAAGAAAAAAGGTTGTTTTAATTGAAGGAAGTTTTAGTGTTTTTAAAAGGAAAATTTTTATGTAAGAAAAGAGAGAGAAAAAGAAACGGTTTTGTGATTGAGATGAGTTTGTTAAATTGAGGATTTTTTAAAAAAAATTTTTTTTTTTTTTTTTTTTTTAAGAAATTTTTAGTTGAAAAGAGAGGAAGAAGAAAGAAAAGAAAAAAAACAGAATTTAGAATTTAAGAGAATTGAAAAGAAGATTTATTTGTTTCGAAGAATTATTATAGGGAGATTTAGAGGTTGAAGTTAAGTTCGTGGAAATGGTCGTGTCGTACAAGATTTGATGATTCGAAGGAAAGAAAGTTTTTTTTAAAAGAGAGAATAAATTTTTGGAAGAGAAATTTTTGAAGAGAATTTTAAATTTAAGAAAAGAATGTATTTAAAGAATTGAAAAAGAAAAGAAAGAAAATATTTAGAGAGATTTATGAGTTTTTTATTTTATTTTATTATTTATGTTTATTCTATTCTATTTTATTTTATTTTATTTAATTTTATTTAATTTTATTTAATTTTAATTTTAATTTTATTTTATTTTATTTTATTGTATTTAATTTTAATTTTGATTTTAATTTTAGTTGGTTTTGGAGGAAAGTTTTATAGAAGGAGAAGAAAGAAAAAGAAGAGAGAAAAAGAAAACAAGGCTAAGAAATTTAAGAGGTGTTTTAGATTTTTAAAAAAAGAAAGAAAAGAAAAGAAAATTTTAAGTAAAGAAATTTTAAGGTTTTGGTTTTAAAGGATATTTCGAATGAAAAGATTTCAGGAGTTCAGGAGCGTTAGAAACATTGATGGCTGGTTCCCAGGATGTTTTGTCTGAGTCATTGAGGAAGCCTTCCCATTCCACGAGGTATTGAAGTTTCCCCTTGCGTATTCTTGAATCAAGGATACGACTTACTTCCCACTCTAGATGATCTTCTACTTTGACCGGTTCCGGAGGGGGTTGGTTCTTGCCCGGGTATATTTCTCGAGCCAGTTCCAGGAGAGATACATGGAAAACAGGGTGAATCGCCTGCCATTTAGGAGGTAACTTGAGTCGAAATGCAGTTTTAGAGACTTCAGAGTCGATTTCGAATGGTCCCAAGCGCTTTTCAGCCAGTTTCTTTGATGGTCTTGTTGTTCGAATGTTTTGTGCGTTGAGCCATACTTTGTCGCCTGGTTTAAAGGAAGGAGCAGATTGTCGATGTTTGTCGGCCTGTTCCTTGTATCTTCGAATCGCTGATTCCAAATTTGTTTTAAGTTCTTCTTGGAGTCGTGATATAGTTCGAAGATAATTTTCCGCAGGATGATTAGTTCCTACATGGATTGAGTTGAATCGAGGATGTCGTCCATAAATGGTTTTGAAGGGAGATTGTCGTGTTGAAGAATGAGTCGAGGTATTATAAGCAAATTTGGCCAATGGTAACCATGTGGTCCAATCGTCTTGTTGGTAACTGACATACATTCGAAGATATTGTTCGAGGATTTGGTTAACTCTTTCTGTTTGACCATCGGTTTCAGGGTGATAGGCCGTGAAGAGATTCCTCGTGATATTGAGTTGTCGACACAGTTGGGTCCAGAATGTGGATACAAACAATGAGCCTCTATCTGAAATAATATCATTTGGTAAGCTGTGTTTAGAAAATACATATTCTAGAAACAATTTTGACAAATCTTCTGCTGTAGCAGTAGTAGTGGTTTTAATAAAAATAGACATTTTTGAAAATCTATCTACTATTACTAATATAGCATCAAAATCATTAGAAATAGGAAGTTGAGAAATGAAATCCATCAATAAAGATTCCCAAGGTTTAGAGGGAATAGGAAGTGGTTGAAGCAACCCATGCTTCCGGTGACGGGGAGCCTTATTCCTATTACATTCGTAACAAGCTTTTATATAGGCCTTGATTTCCCTGGTCATACCTGGCCAGAAGAAATCCCTCGCTATTAACTGGTAGGTTTTATCAACCCCAAAATGACCAGCTAATGGAGAATCATGTCGACCGTTGAAAATCCATAATTTTATCTCATTGTTGTCGGGTATGACTACTCTACCTTCGAAGACTAATAGACCTGATTCAATACTAGATCTTTTGGCCCCTTGCTTTGAGAGTATTTTGTCTTTTAACCCTAAACAATAATCGTCCTTTGACTGAGCTTCGAGGATGTTGGATAGTGGATTTTGAAAAGATTGAGTTGTCATCAAATTAATTTGATGAGTCGTTAACATTGATTCATTGAAGATTGATTGCACATTTGCTGGGTTCTTGTCAGCAAATGCGTCCCCCCGCTGTGGGTAAACGTCGTCCCGACGTGACAAGATATCTGGGACAATGCAGTTTTTTCCTGGGCGATAGGAAATAGAGAAAGAAAATTCAGACAAAAATTCAGCCCACCTGGCTTGACGCCTGGTTAACACTTTAGAAGACATGAAGTATTTCAAAGCATTATGATCTGTTAAAATTTGAAAAGGACTATCTAGGCTGAGAAGAAAAGAACACCATTTTTTAAGACAATGGATAATAGCTAAAAGCTCTTTGTCATGAATTTCATTATTTAATTCTGCGGCTATGAGTTTGCGTGACTCAAAAGCAACAGAATGAAACAAATTTGTCTCAGGATTTAATTTGGAGATGACCCCTGCAATAGCATAATCGCTCGCATCTGTCTCAACTATTGTTGAGGCAGAAGGATCAAAATGTCGAAGAATCGGGGCTGTGGTGAACACCATTTTTAGTGCTTCGAATTCCTTTTGTGCTGTAGAAGTAAAAACAAAAGGAATATCTTTTCTAAGAAGAGAAGTAAGATTGGAAATAGTTTTAGAGTAATCTTTAATAAATCTTCTATAGAAGTTTGCAAAACCCAAAAATCCTTGGAGTGATTTGATGTTTTTTGGCTCAGGCCATTCCAGGATTTTCTGGACTTTTTTGTCATCCATGACTAAACCGTCAGTGGACAATGTAAAACCCAAAAAATCAATTGATTTGAGGTGGAATTCGCATTTACTATGCTTGGCGTAGAGACCATGATCTCGAAGACGATTTAGGACCTGTCGAACATGATGAATATGTTCATCCAGTGTTTTCGAGAATATTAAAATATCATCTAAATAGAAAACTAAAAATTGTTCAACAACATCTTGAAAGATATCATTAACAAAAGTTTGAAAAGTTGAAGGTGCGTTACATAATCCAAAAGGCATAACTAAATATTCAAAACTACCAAATCTAGTGCGCATTGCAGTCAGTGGTTCATGACCTTCCGCAATGCGAATAAGATTGTAAGCGCCTCTAAGATCAATTTTAGAAAAGAAATTAGCACCATTGAAAAGGGTAAGAAGTAATGACATAGGAGGAATAGGATATGCATTCTTCTTAGTGACTGTGTTGAGCTTTCTATAGTCAACACACAACCTAAGACTTCCGTCTTTCTTTTTTACAAAGAGGACAGGGGAGCCGGTTGGAGATTTACTGGCTCTGATGAAACCTTTGGCTACATTCTCTGCAATGTAGTCTCGAAGAACTTGAGATTCGTCCTTTGATAAAGAATAGACAGGACCTGCCGGAGGTACTGGGCCTATTAACTCTATTTGATGGTCGTAGGGTCGATGAGGTGGTAACTTATTGGCCTTGCGGATTGAGAAAACATCGAGGAAATCATGGTAGATTTCCGGTAGAGTTGATTTGGTCGTCCTCTTCATCTTCGAGAGAATCTGTCGAGGGGATACCTGTATTGAGAGAGCAGAATTCAATTACTTCGAGGCAATTTAAATCCTCTTCGAGTGAATTCATCAAGCTAGAAGGGTTAGCTAATTGCTCATTTAAAGAAGGATCAGATGCTTGCAAGTCGTCTGGCAGAGACTTGTCCTCTAGCAGGACGTTGTCAGGCGGGTTGTTTAACTCCCTATTGACCTGCATTGAAGAATCAGAAATATACTAAGAGCGTGGGGTGATCAATCCCCTATTCCAATCAATTTCGGGATTCCAATGCGTTAAAAAGTCATGGCCAAGAATGGTATCGTCCATCCT
The DNA here is from genome assembly GCA_030280995.1 of Hemileia vastatrix. Lineage (NCBI taxonomy): Eukaryota > Fungi > Basidiomycota > Pucciniomycetes > Pucciniales > Zaghouaniaceae > Hemileia > Hemileia vastatrix. Next base: position 23,228,668 of record JASXTE010000010.1, on the reverse strand, counting down.
TGGGGCGTCCAAGACTGATAATTCCCACTTGAAGGGGGGAAAGTTTGGAAAGTTGAAAACCCATAAAACTTTCTTACTTACCCAATATTTGGGTTCCTCTGATTCGACCAAATAGATTGGAGTTCGATCGATATCTGTAAATGTTAGTTGAAGCTTCTCGGCAAAAGATAAACTAACAAAAGAAATTGAAGCTCCAGAGTCTATAAGACAACTGAAGGGGATATCCTCCTTAAAAAGAATGAATCTCAAGTGGTTTAAGGCAACTCCAGTCCTTAAGACATGGAGGTTCTGTGCACTGGGAGAGATAAGATAGTTTGCTTTGCACACAAGTAAACTATCTACTAGTTTTTTGACTTCGAACTAGTACCTTCTCTTTCCTTCAACTTTACACAGTCTTCCAACTTGTGCTTACCCCCACAATACATACATAACCCATTATCTGCTTGTCTCTTCCTCTCAGCTTCTTTAAGTTCCCCTTTAGGATCCAGTACTTTGCTGATATCGCCTGGGGTCGAGCCTTTTGGTCGAGGTTTATCCTTTCCCTTATTGGGTTTGGATTGAGTCGAGGAGGATTGATTTGGTCGTGGGTGTGAAGAAGGTCCCGATTTAAAATTTAGGCCTTGAGATTTGTTGGCATATCGACGATGTTGAAGTCGCCCTTGATAAACGCCGTCAAGTTCGAGGGTTTGATCCATTAAGTCCGTTAAAGTAGTCATCTTCTGACCGTGAAGATTTAATTGATCTAGAATCCTCGAAGGAAGTCCTTTCTTGAAATGATACTTAAGGGCAGCATCATTCCAACCTACTCGAGTTTGAAGTGCTCTGAAGTTCGAGATATATTCAGAAGCTTTACCATTATCACTCATGCGAAGAAAATCAAGTTCAATTTCCGCGTTGTCCGTTTCATTAGGGTCCCCAAACAACGTAAAAAGTTGGTCCTCGAATTTTTCCCAATTATTGATAAGTAAGTGGGTTTCTGTTGAAGAAAGCATGAGTAGATAAGGTTCAAACCATCTTGCTGCTTTCCCGGCTAGGAATGAAGAAGCGTAAACAACCTTTGATCGGTCGCTGTTAAAGGTTTGAGGGTCATTATGGAACAGTAGCTTGCAGGTTTGCAAGAAGGGTCGCAATCTGTCGGGGTGATCTCCGTCGAATTTGTCAGGAGATTTCATAGAAGGAGTTTTGAACTTAGATCCCTCTGAAGACGTTGGATTTGAAAGGGTTTTCATGAAAAGTCTCATGAAATCTTCCAGAGAGTTAGATGGTCCCGGTTCTGAGGATTGGCCAGAAGGGTGATTGGCAGGGGTGGATGGTGCCTCATGCATTGTATCCTCTCCTTCTTCTTCATCACTAGAATCCTCAAAATCTTGTGGAATGTCTTCTACAGATTGAACTGAATGTTTCCGTTCCCTAAGGTCAAGTGGTTCCAAAGAGTGAGTGCGAGAAACAGACCTTGTGGCTGTTGGCCTGCCTCTAGCGCGAGCTCTAGTAGTAGCGCCCGTAGGAGGAGTGCGTTGAACAGGTGCCATTTAAAATTTTAGAAACACCTAAAAGGACGTAGTAGTGCAAAGAATGAGAACTATGGAGAATTAAATAATACTGTCACCGGACGACCTACGCACAAGGTCGAGGATGTTCCTGTAAGTGAGATGAGGGATTTTAGAAACTTCTTCGAAGCACAGAGGAATGATTCGAGGAAATGATTCGAAGGTCACTCGAAGTAATAGCTATAGGTTCGAGGTTTGTTCAAGAAGAATTATAAACTAGTTTCAAGGTAATAATAATTCTTAAAATCTCACGAAGGGTTGGAAACTCAATAATCAAAGATTTAGGATTTAGAAATGAATATTGAGAAAGTAAAAGAAAGATACAATAACAATGATTTAACTTTTAAGGATTTACCACTATTAATGTAAATACAATATTATTATTTAATTCTAAGGAATATCGAACCAAATACCCAACTCCTTTTATATCCTTTGTTCCTCCTCGCATTAACCTCCCTTCCATTGCAGCATTCCCATTCCATTGACCATGACTAACATACACTTAGACCCTCTCCACTAAATATCCGTCCATGCTCAATTTACCCCTTTTTAATTAATTAACAAAACTTTAATGAAAAACTACTACTGTACGATTTCGTTGATCCTAGCGCTGTGCGTCGCTTATTGAAAAGGACTAAGGTACCCTATTGGGAGATTGACTAATTTAGATTTAGAGTTTAGGCTAGCGCAGTTAAATAGTAAGTACACAAAGGAAAATCGCAGTTGCTATGGAGAATTGCTTTCTGCGCTTCAAGTATAGATTTAGGACTCGATATTATTGATTTAATGAGTTAATTTCGCCTCGAGTGTCACGTGGCGCGTGACAATAGGGAAAGGAATTAAAGGAATAAAACAATTTGTAATTATTTTTAAGAGAAACAAAGCAACGAGGACCTCTTGGACTTGACAGAGAAAGTGAGGATTATGTTAAATTATAATATATTGATTTTAAGTAAGGGTTTAATCTCAATGCGCGGAAACACTTATATATATTATTAGACTTAGAGCAACTGTAGAAATTTATTAAAATTTATATTAGAACTATGAAACTAATAACAATAATAATAATTTGTATAATATTTAAATATGTAATAAAAAGGTGAGTGTAATAAGTGATAGAGCTAAAGGGGGTTTCCCAAGGCCCTTATATAGGCAAGGGGCCCTCTGAAGCGCCACAAGAAATTATATCCTATAAAAAAAAATAAGAAATAATTAATAGTTAAAACTAAGTGTACCAAATCTTTAAGTGAAAAATGTAAAACAATTAATTAAAAAATAAGTAAGAGCCCAAAAAATCCACCAATTTAACCCCAAACAAATCTTTAAAATAAGTGAATAATTAAATAAGATTGAAACACTTGAAGTATAAACTAATTCAACTTATAACACATTTGATAATAGCCCATTTTAAATGAAACATAAAAATTAAATTATTTTAATAAAGTAATTAGTGTAATTAATTAATTAAGTCTGGAACATGATATATTAATTAATATAACCCATTTTATTAGTGTAAGAATTAAATTAGGTTAAAACAATTTATTAATTTAATATTATTACTAAATTTTAGAATACAACATTAGTAATTAATTAAATAAAATGTTTTGACTAATTTAATACATTAATGACATAATTATGAGTCAAAAAAGCGCTCAATATTCATAATTCATATGATATAAAAGCTTTATTTTAATACTTTAATTTAATTTATTTATTTAATTATATTATAAGTTAATATTTTTATTTTTTAACTATAATATATTTAATAAATTAAATAATAATTTATAAGTATTAAATACATGAAAAATGCGCCAAAATTTTATAGAATATAAAGTATTTAATGAGTTTTAGTTGTATCTATAATTTATTTAATAATAAATTTAATATAACCCTTATTTTAGTTATATTATAATACACTTGTTATATAATTTTATTATGCAATATAATATTAAGTTATATACATAAAATTCCTAATTTTTCGCCCTCATCAAGCTCCAATAGATTAACATTCAATTTACTGGGCTCCTGGTATAGCCCGGCTGACAAATTTTTAGGATGAAACATTAATAATATATTTAAATAAGTGTTTTAACTTGTTTAATATTTTGATGACACAATTAGGAATCCAAAAAGCGCCCAATACTATTGTTTAATAACATATTTAAGGTTTTATTTAATATATAAATTTAATTAATTAATTTAATTACATTATAAGTTAATTTTATACTTATAATTAAAATATATGTTTATAATTAATTAATTAATTATTTATATTCATTAAATACAGAAAAATGCGCCATAATTTATAGAATATAATACTTTTTATACTTAATTAAAATGTATATATAATTTATATAATAATGAAATTAATATAATACTTATTTTATATGTATTTAATAAAATACTTATATAATTTCATTATGCAGTATAATATTAATTTATATACATAATAAGAATATTTTTAGGCCCTCTTTTGGTTCAAGTAAATTGACATAAAATTTACTGGGCTCCTGGTATAGCCTGGCTGACATGTAAGGTTCAGGTGTATCTCATTTTTTATGGTTGTTTTGATACCTTTTTTATGGAGTGTTTATGTCAGCCAGGCTGCTAGACTTACCCAGTAAAATAATAAATTATTAAATGGATGAAGCCACACCTTATTATTTTAACTATTTAATTATAAATTAGTTACATTAAAATTACCTATAATAAATTAACTAATTACAGAATGGTAAAATTAAATGAATAATTAAAATTAAATATAAAATGTCCCTTATATTTTTATTCTCTAACACCATGCTCATTGACAGGTTGGAAGAAATAAAATTTTATATTAAAAAATTTATTTTAAATTAAAATAAAATTTTAATATTCAAATAAAAATAAATATATACGAAAAATTCAAATTTCTTATTTAGAATTGACTTCTACAGTAAATATTAAATAAATTTATGTATTTCTGACATACTCTGTAAATACATCTTTAAATACATCTTTTTTGAAGCCTTCATTTTAGAACAACTTTATTATTTGAAAGTACTCCTTCTGGAATAGTCTTTTTCTCTCTCTCTCATACTGCTGTTTTTAGAATTTCATTTCCGTGCTTTGTCCCTCCTTTTCCTATATAAGGCCTCTCTTTTTGGTTGTTTTTTATTCATTGAATTACTTATTTATTTATTACAACTATTTACAATCCCTTTATTACTATCTATTATTGCTTTAGTATTTACATTCACCTAATTCTAATCCATTAATTATAATAATAATTCAACTTTTTACCTCTTTAAATTGAGTAAATATTCTATAAGATAAGGAAATATGTACCCAAGTTTGAATCCCAGAAATCCCATTGTTACTGCCATTAGACCTCCTTTAAAAACCTTCTAGACTTGAAAGACACCCTGACAGTTTATGTGGAATATTTAGTAAGGTTTGAGATCCCCTAATATAATATCAAATAATGGAAAATCTAGAAAAGATTGAGATGAGATGTAAACAGAAAATTGCTTCATATGAACAAAATTTTTTGAAATTTAACTCCTTCTATTAATCTGAATGATTTCTGGAGGGATGGGTACACAATAATATTTTTATTAAAAAATATTTTTGTGAATAAACTTCCTTATCACTCCCTACCCATGATTAATTAATTTTATTCAAGAACAGGAAAAGTATATTGAAAAGCAAAAAAATTCATGTAATGAAATACAATATAATATTAAATATAAGATAATCTAGAAAAGATTGAGATGATATTCAAAGAGCAAAGTGGATTATTCAAAATATAAATCATTCATATATAATCATGTATGAAATAATATTAAATAATAAAAGAAGAAAATTTTAATCAAATTTTAGTAGTTAAAGTGGAATCCCAAACTGAGGGCAGGTAGATTCAATATTTTTTCAATCTATTACAAGCAAATTTCTAGATTTATTAAATGAATCATCTTCCTTTGCAGAATCAAAAGCCCTATCAGAAAGAAACCATTAGTTTTGTAAGTCATTTAATGATAAAATCCATAAATAAATAAATCCATTATTTCTTAATTAATTCCACAAAAAACCTAAAATGAAATAAGTGGGGAAGGGGTGAAACTTCTAATAAGACTCCATTATAAAAGTCCCATTTTTGTGGGTCAAAAATTAGTACTAGTGATTTAGCTTTACCCATAAATATAGCCAAAGCAAATGTGAATGACATTTTATGAACATATCTATCAGCTTGTAGCAAAATTATAGGAGAGTCAAAAGTATCTTCAGAACATTATTAAATATAAAGTACACATGAAACCACAAAATATTTTTAAAACCTAATTTTTTAATTGGTGTATAAAGTGTAAAAATACACAATGGGGTGTATCAATGTTCATGGATCCGCAATTAAATTAATTGCAGAAAATAATCTTTATACCCCAATTATCTTCTGAAATTATTTTTGCTAATAATTGAATTATTACACACTTTACGTGTCAATGTTCACCTCTTATCCGACATTTTTTTACTCAATTTTTCATAACCACATCTTGGATAACTTTCTGTCATAACCACATCTTGACCTACATTCTGCCATAACCACATCTTGGACTACTCTCTGGATATGCATTCTACCTTGCTGCACACTCCAATTCTCATCCCATCATGTCCATTCTATCTGCTCAGAACCCCTCACCATCTCATCTGCTTGTTTCTGCTTCTTTTCATCTTCATTTATATTTTAACATGCCTCGTCATCCTAGATCTTCTCAAAGGCAGCCATCACCCAGTTGTTCTTCAAATCCCACTACTCCCTCTTTCCCCCGCTAAGCCAAGAAATCTAAGACTGTTCAATTAATAAAGATGATCATCTCATTCTTATCAACTGGCTGAAAACTAAATCTAACTATGATTCTTGTTTTGGTACTGAGTATGCAACTAAAGTAGGATGGCCCCCAGCATCAAAAGTTAATGGCCATCTTCTAATAGCAAATGAATTACGGAATAAGACCAAGGGAAGGATTGATCTTTTGACTAAAAAGATGTCTGAATTCTTCAAGCATTAAAAAGCCAAATACAAGAAGGCAAAGGCTCTTTCATCTTCCACTGGGTTTGGGGTTACTGACATTGATATAACTAAGGGTATCAAATCCATAGATGATAAACTTGAATCTTTATGTCCTTATTTTAAAGAGATGGATGCAATTTTTGAAGAGCGAGCTGATGTTAATCCTGTAAACATGTTGGATGGAGAAGATCCTACCTCCGAACATGATGTTGAAGCAAATCTTTTCCCATCCTTGTCCTCCACTCAAGCCTCCCCTCATTTGAATGAGACAAATCTAGATAGCTTTTCTTTAGATCCTATTGGTGATTTAACCCAACCAAATCTAACTCAGTTCTGTTTCTTTTTTCTTTTATCTTATCAATTCTATTTTTTATTTACTTATCTTTTTCTTATTTCTTAAAAGGCTGACAAACAAACCCAGGATCCTCAATCAACAGAGTCTGAAGGTAGCCACAATTATGAGGAGGAAAATATGACCTTGAACAAGAAGCTTAGGGCCTCAAGTAGTCTAAATTTCCACTCCCAAAGAAGAAAAAAAAGTGATACTTCATCACAAACTCCTTTTTTGTCTATGGAACAATTTTTAGAGAAATGTGATGCTGGTAAGTGATACCATAACTCTTATTACTTTACTCTGCTTTTCTTCTACTTTACACTAATTTTTATTATCACTATAGAACAAGTGTAAATTTCTAAAGAGACTCTAAGCTTTGAAAAGAAGAAATATGAGCTATCTTTAAGGAGGGATGATAGGCTACAAGATTTGGAAGAAAGGAAGTACAAGCTGTCTTTACAGAAGGATGATCGGGCCCAAGATTTGGAGGATAGGAAGTACAAGCTCTCTTTACAGAAGGATGATCGGGCCCAAGATTTGGAGGAGAAGAAGTTTAAGTTAATTCTAAGTATTGAAAAAAAAGATGAGAAAACACTTGAAAATCAAAACCTATTAGAGCAGATGAAATATAAGTTTGATCATGAAGAAATTCCAAAAAGAAAGATTTCTTGATAGAATGTGTTAAAGCTAATAAATCTGTTGAGGAAATTTAACGTTTAAAGAAATTGTTGGATGACTAGTTTGTTTTATTTCTCTCACACTTCAACTGTTCATATTTATTTGTACATAAAATTTACAATAATTTCATGTATTTCATTACTCTATCGATCATTACTTGAATTTTTGTATTTTAATGTTAAATATTCTTTTTTTAAATAAAATTTTCATGTATTCTTTGAAAATTTGACAATCCCCCACCCCTGGATTTTTTTAAAGTAAGGTGTGGGTATCACCAAAATTCTTTCATGTCATGAATCTTGAAAGTCTTATATGAAACTTTGGCTTTACTGCCCCCTGAATTTTACCAGTATCCCCAAAATTCTTACATTTCAAGAATTTCACAAGTCTTATAAGAAATTTTGGCAATACCCCCCCTGTATTTTATTGAAGTAAGGGACGGGTATCACCAAAATTTTTTCACCAAAATATTTATAAGTCAAAAATTTAACATGTCACATTTGAAAATTTGGCAATACCCCCCCCTACATTTTATTGAAGCAAGGGGTGGGTATCACCAAAATTTTTACAAGTCTTCAATTTTGAATGTCAGATTTGAAAATTTGGCAATACTCCCCTTGCATTTTATTGAAGTAAGGGGTGAAAGTCATCTAAATTTAATATAATTACATAAATTATTAAATAAATATCTAATATATATCAATTTCCCTAGTTTAAAGTAATGACAATTCCTCAAGCCAAAATGCAGATCAAATCTAGAAACAAAAGTTTGGGACTTTCCACTGGTATAGGCTAGAGGAACCCCATGAAACAAATAAATGTTATCATGATTACCTGTTATACAACCAAAGGTTGTTGGCCCATTACTTTAGTTGAGGAAATTGATATATAAAAAATATTTATTAAAAATTTATGAAAAAATATAAATTTTTTGATGACAACTCTAATCCCCATACTTTTTGGATCTAGATAAAGTTTTTTTAAATTGATTAACTTTACCTTCTTTCTTTACCTGGTTGATTCTTTGAATCAACTGATGACTGATTTGAAATGAGCAACCAAAATGTGTGAAATCTTGACAGGATTCCAAACCAGGAGGAGCTTTGGTCATTTGATGATTATCCTTAGAAGAGTTCCAAATTGTCTTGATGACACAATTTCCCAAACCAAAATAAATGATGCAACGGTGGTCTGGAAAATATAAACCATGTCCTTTGATTTTAGCTGGAGATGGTATTGGTTGGCCAGTTATCCGATTGATATATGAGAATATACCAAAAGTAAGAAAATTGGTGTCATTCCTATTGATATGAATCCTATTGTGGAATCCAGAATGAGTGATAAGAACATTAGAAAATAAAAGATATTTGTGGCTGATATCTCCCCATTTGGAGTCACACCAATTTGGTATTCCAACTTTAATTGAAAGTTCATGATTTGTTTCAAATGCTTTATTACAGAGCTTTTTTAGTCAAAGAGCAAGAATAGAGTTAAAGGAAGGTAGAGTGTCCCATAAGCAAAAATCTTCATCTTTTTGAGCTTTAGTGATATTCTTGAGCAATGAATATATGCCTATATAATTGAAATAAGTGGAATGATATTAAGAATGGAAAAAAAATTATTAGACACACCAAGAGAATATCATTTAACAAAACCAGGTCTCCAACCAAATCCAATCATGATACCACCCAACAAATTTGTATTCCTTATAGGTAACACAACCAAAGCCATTTGATAAAGAGTTATGATAATATCGGATAGTTGATTAAAAGATTCATCTTTTACACCATCAAATGAATGAACTTCCAGAATGAATTGAGCCTTATAAGTATTACTGATAACTGCAACAACTTGATCATCTCCAAATTTGGTTAGATATTTGATATCTTCTGGTAATTTTTTTGGATATTAATTTTTTTATCTACTTTAGTTTTGTGAAAAAAAATGTTTGGGATATGACAAAAAAAACTTTCAGAGAGAATTTTTTTTACAGATATCTTTTCTTTTGATGAGACTGATTATCTTTAATTTTTTTTGATGATTTATAAGATGATTTTTTTTTTCAGATATCTCTTCTTCTGATGAGACTGATTATCTTTAATTTTTTTTGATGATTTAGAAGATGAATTTTTTTTAACTCCAGACTGCTGTTAAAGATCACACAAGTGGAGTTTTGGTGGATGGCCAGAACAGGGAGTAGCTTCAATTGTTCCAGTATCCTTAAAATGCTTAAGCAAGGTAGAGTAAGTTGAGTGAGGTAGATTAAATATTTTACATATTTTCTGATTTGGAACCTCCCCTTTAAACAGGACAAGAATTTGCCATTGTACTTCCTGCAAAAGTTGTGTATTTTATGCCCCATCTCTTGACATATATGAAATAATGGGAAGATAAGTGTTAAGACCTAGGAGAGAGGGCTACTACTAGTACTAACATTAGCCAGAGAAAGGAATAACTATGCTGATACAGCAGTGAGACAAACAAGAATGATTATGTTGAGACTGCCAACAGTGAGGGTTATAACTACAAGAGACTAAGAAGTAACTGGATTACTAAATAAGTTTTCCAATGAGGAGTACCCCACAACACTTGCCCCATAAAAACCCCTTATGCAATATCCCTTTCTTTTTCCTATTACAATGCATAGCACCCCCAGCACTCCTCCTCCTCACCTCTCAACCCAAATCATAACATTACACCTCCTTCCCCCTGCACTCCTTCTCAAAATCCTTAACCTTTCTATTAGCATTATCTAAGTTCTCTGCTGGCTCCCAACTATCTCCTACTCCGTAACCTTTCTAGTGCACCAGATACTGAACCTTTTGCCTGTGCACCCACTTAACAATACTTGTTTCTAGTTCAGAATCCTCTTCATTTCCAACATGGACTGGAATCTGTGGTTCTTCTGGGCATCCTGGACAAACGATCAGTAACAATCTTTTGTTAAGAAGGAGGGGGGGCTAGAGGAGGTTTAAGGGGAGTGGAAGGGGGGGTTTTGAGGTGGCTAAAGAGAGGAGAAGGGGGGTTTTGAGGTGGCTTAAGAGAGGAGAAGGGGGGAGGGGGGAGGCACCTAAAGGGAGGGGAATGGGGGGTCATGAGGCGCCTAAAGAGAGGGGAAGGGGGGTCATGGGGCACCTAAAGAGGGGGGAAAAGGGGGATTTGGGACAGGTAAAGAGGGTAAAATAAGGGGGACCTAAGGAAGGTAAAGAGAGGGGAGAAGGAGTGACTTGAGGAAGGTAAAGAGAGAGGAAAAGGGGTGAAATGAGGCAGCTAAAGAGGGTGAAGGAGAGAAAAAAAAATGAAAAAAAAGAGAAAAAAAATTAGTCTAACCTTGAAAATAAAAAAAGGACTTACAAAAAAAACAAAAAAAATCAAAACAAAAAAATTCATGATTAGCAAATAAAAAACAAGAAAAAAAAAGACTTACCTGGTGAGATGAGTTGAGAAAATAAAAGTAACCAAAATATTTGAGTGATGTTTGAGGAGAGGATGAAAAGGATATGAGTGATGAATGAAAAAAAAAATCACAGACAAAATATGCGATTTCATGTTGAGCTGGTGAGAGAAAACCAATGAGCCATCCAAAGAAAAGATATTCACCGTAAATTCAAAAAAAAAAATGAATATGCAACAAACCAAAATACCAAACCAAGTAAATAAAGTACACAAAGAGGACATTTGCAGAGTGCAAAAAATAATTTAAAAGGGTGGTGAAGAGCAATGTTGGAGAGTAATAGGCATAATGACAGAGCATATGCTGGTTGAATGAATGTTTTGTGATTCAAGGGAGGGGAGAGCCGGTGCTGGTTTAGGATCCTCTTCTTCATAAAGATCCTTCCACTCATCCTTTAAATCAGCTAGGATATTGTGGAGTATAATGCAAGTCATGACCCAATGATTTGCAGTTTTGATCTCTAATTTTTTTTTGAAATTGGATTCTGAGCTCCAAAGACTAGAAAATTATCCCTTTAAAATACCTATAGCATGTTCAATTTGTACTCTTGATTGGGCAAGGTGATAATTATAGGTAGTTTTGGGGTCACTTTCTAAACTTTCACCACAGAAAGCAGGTATAATGTACTTTCCACTTGCATATGCTGAGTTTGCAAGGAGGTACTGAGATTTGTCAAAGTATGAGTCAGGGGTTTGAGAAATCCTCATTCTTTGGAAGACGGAAGAGTCATGACATGAGCCAGGTCAGCCACTTTGAAAAGTAATAAATTTTTTATTGACATCGCAAACAAGTTGAACGGCAAAAGAGTATCTAGAAAGAAGATAAAATGTTAGTTTATGAAGGATGAGAGATTGGAGAAGATTTTGAAGAAACCTTTTTTTGCAATCAAAATAATGGTTGCCATCATTAGCAGGCTTTTGACTCAAAGGTATAGTTGTGCCATCAACAAATCCTACACAGCCAGGGAAACCTTCAGCTTGCATTACTTGAGAGGATTCAAGTTTTTGTTCTGGAGTTGGCCAAGCAAGTGTTTGAGACTTGAGGGAAAGGATAGCAATCATACAGCGCTTGTTGTATAATATCACAGTACCATATCCTATGTCAAAGAGATTATCCAAACGTCTTACAGCAGCACCGTTTCCATTTGAGCCAAAGAGACATAGTGCAACAGCAAGTTGGATGGAAGGATTACGCTGTTTGTTATGGGAATTGTTATGAAAGATAGGATGATTGGAGATGAGTTGATAAAGTTTGAAGAAAGAGTTGGGTGAAGTTTAAATGAGGAATGTTGAGAATGGAGGCCAGATCATATCGGGGATCATGATAAAGATTTGGCCCCCTGGTGATGATGTAACACTTTTTGGAAAGAAAACACATATAAGCTAGAGCATCTTCCAAATCAGAGTCAGATTTATAGTAAAGAACTAAAAGAAAAGTAATATTATTCATTTATGATTGAAGTAGCTTCATAGTAGAGAGGTGTTTCATTGTTGCCGGTGGAAGGGTTATGTGATGAGGGAAGTGGGAATTCACCGCCAAATGTGCAGATAGAAAAAAAACTTAAGTGTTTGCCACCAAAATTAAGTAGCATAGAGTGAGGAAAGACTTAAGGATGGCATCAGCAATTATGAGTCATGTGACTTTCTTGCTAATCCATCATGGATGAGATGAGTTTGGGATCAGGAATTAGGAATGGAAATTGGGGTATTAGAGGCAGGATAATGCATTATTGTGGATTCCTTATCCACTAGCCCCAGGGCTAGTGGATAAGAATCTTCCGCATATAATAATGTCTGATACCGGGAAAAAAAATTCCTGATCCCTAATTGTGGATCCCTGAACATTGATACCCCCTATTATTATTTTTATTAGTTCTACAGCTCTAATATAAATTTTATATAATACTAAGGTTGCCATAAGTCTATTAACAATAATCATTGCTTGCTGCGCATTGAAGTATAACTTATTAATATAAATATATTAAATATCAATTAAATCTACTATTGTGTCATTTCTCAGAAAGTGTCATTGTATTCCTCTCCATTAACTCAATTATATTATATTTCTTCATTACTATTGCAAACCTTTTCTTTATTTTTCCTCTTCTTCCTCTTCTATTTTCCCCCTTCTTCTTCTTCTTCTAGACAACCCGCCAATATAAAGGATGATGGGACAATGAAGTAACTATTTTGGTAGACAAAAAATGACAAGTGGTGAACTTGTCAGCCAGGTTATACCAGGAGCCCAGTAAATGTAATGTTAATTTACTGGAACCAAAAGTGGGCATAAAAATATGCATTTTATGTATATAAATTAATATTATATTGCATAATAAAATTATATAAGTATCTTATTAAACATAAATAAAATAAGGGTTATATTAATTTTATTTTTATATTATTTATTTATACATTTAAATTAAGCATGATATATTTTATATTCTATAAATTATGGCGCATTTTTATGTATTTAATAAATATAAATTAATAATTAATTAATTATAAACATATATTATAATTATAAGTGTAAAATTAACCTATAATGTAATTAAATTAATTAATTAGATTTAAATATTAAATAAAGCCTTAAATATCTTATTATAAAATAATAATGGGCGGTTTTTTACCCTTAATTGTGTCAGGAAATTATTAAATAAATTAAACTACTTATTTAAGATAATAATATTAAAATCCTCACTTTAAATTAATTACTTGTTTCAACTAAATTAATTATTAAGTTACTAAAATAGTTAAAACAAATGATTAATTTTTCTTTACAATTGAATTAAATTAATTAAAAAAATTTTTGTGTCAAAATATTCTATTTGTTTAAATTAAAACCCTTAACAAAACATTGAAATACTTATTTTGGATTATTTTACTCACAGTTATTATGTTTCAGACTTATTTAGTTACTCATTATTTTAATTAACTGGTTTGGGAAACTATGGTGGGAAAATTAGTCTCTTACTCATGAGTTTAATTAGTTGTTTCATCTTTTTCTCTCAATATCTATGTTTTAGTTATATTCTTTTATATTCTTGTTTTAACGTATTACTATTTTGTAAATACTCATTTGTGGCGCTTCAAAGGACCCCTTGCTTATAAAAAGAGCTTGAATAATCCCCTGTAGCCTCATCACTTACTTAATCATCATATTTTAAATATTTTATTATATTTTATTATTTCTAGTAGCGCTCCAGTCCCCTTAAATGCTATATAAAATTATAAGGTGGTTTAAAGATTTTTAATAGTCAGTTTGTTGATATTTGAGCAGAGAGAAAAATAAAAGACTTACTATTATAACCAGTTCAGCCCTTGTCATATTTTTTGTCTACCAAAATAGCTGCAGTATCCTCCCATCATCCTGTATTCTTCTTCTTCTTCTTCTTCTTCTTCTATATTTCAACTTTTTCTAGACAGCCAGCTGACAGAACTGGTTATACTAGTAAGTATCTTATTTTTTTTCTCTGCTCAAATATCAAAAAACTAACTATTAAAAATCTTAAAACAACCTTATAATTTTATTTAATATTTTAGGGGACTTAAGTGCCACAAGAAATACTAAAATATAGTGTTATATTTAAAATATGATGAGTAATTAAGTGATAAGGCTACAGGGGATTATCCAAGGCCTATTAATAGGCAAGGGGTCCTCTGAAGCGCCACAAATGAGTATTTATGTCAGCCAGGCTATTTCAGGAGCCTAGTAATTTATATAATAAATTACTGAAATCATGTAAGGGAATAACATTATGTATTATGTAGTTACAATAAATTATTTTATAATAAAATAATAAATATTTTATGAATAAGTAAAATAATTACTATATTTAATTTTATTATTAAATAAGTTTTTATTACATAAAAAAATATTATATTCTACAAAAACATGGCACATTTCTATGTATTTAATATTTCTAAAACAATTAATAAATTAATTATTATTTTATAAGCTTAATAACATTTAACTTATAATTTAATTAAAAATAAATCAACATAATTTATATATTAAATCCAATAGGTCATATAATATTATCCATAAATATTGGGCACTTTTTTGACCCTTAACTATGCCAGTAAATTACTAAATAACTTAAAACACATATTTAATATAATAATATTAAATTCTCACTTTAAATTAGTTACAATTAAATTAATTTTTTGTTTCAATCAAATTAGTTATTAAATTACTGAAATAGTTAAAATAATTAATTAAATTCTCTTGATAACTGAATTAAATTGATTCCATATATTTTGGTGTGAAAATAATTTTATTTGTCTTAATTAAACCCTTTTCATCTTATTGTAATAATTTTTTAGAATATTTTTTCTCATAGTTCTCATGGTCTCATACTCAATTAGTTAATCATTATATTAATTACTTGTTTGGGACTTTATGGTGGGAAAATTATTTACTCATTCACAGATTTAATTTGTTGTTTCAATTTTTCCCTCAATTTGTATGTTTTAATTAATTTCTTTTAAATCTTTTGTTTCACACTATTACTACTTTTTTATATACAATTGAGGCGCTTCAGAGGTATTCTTTCCTATAAAAGGGCCTTAGGACTCTATTTTAGCAGGTATCACTTACATTACAACCATTAAAATACTTACAACACATTATTATTATTTTTATTAGTATTACAAATCTAATCTAAATATTCAATAAATAATTTAAGGTTGCTTTAAGTTTATTAGTAATACTAACTGTTAGCCATGCAGAGAAGACTTTACTTACTTAAACAAATATTTACAAACAAACCAAAACCACACTGTTGTGTCATTCCTTATAAACTGTCATTGCATCTCTCTTATTTTGATTTAATTATTTTATTAGTTTTATCATTTTAATTTATCTCTTTCTTTTGTTATCCTCTCTTTATTATTTCCTTCTCCTCCTTTCAATCCCTTCTTCTAGACGACCTGTTAACAATTGGGGACCTTTCTGAATGGCAACAACCTTTTTCAACAAACTTAATAATGCAGGGACCACCTAGCGTGAAACAGAAAATTTTTGCCACAACTGTGTTTCAAACTTGGTTTTGATCTTTTTGGTTTACAAAATATTAAATTATATATATTTTAAAGTGATTTCTTTATCACTATAGTAAGTAAACCTTTGCACCTCTCAAATATATTATGAAATTTTTATTGCAATATCAGTGTTTTTGGCTTAATTGCTGAATCACTGAGTGTAAGTGATCATTAATTTTTTAAATTTTTTTTTCCTAGTTGACCATAATAGAGTTATACTCTTAGTCCTAGAGGATCATTAAATTAATTTTATTGAAATTTATTTTTGATTTATTGGTTGACCATAATAGTACTCAGAACTTAGTCCCAAAAATACCAAAATATATTTTTGGTATTAATTATTTTGGTTAGTCCCTTAATAATTATTTTTATATCTTAATAATATTGATTGTAATTACATATTTTTTGTAATACATTTTTATTGTTAATTAATTAATTTTTTGAATAAAATTTAAAATTTCTCTTTAACAAATAGTTTGATTATTTTTTGATTGAAAATATAAATTTAAATCATTAAAACCATTTGATTTTTTATTCACAGTTCCATGTCCAGTAGTTTGGAAAAAAGCATGGATAATCTTTATGTAGATGAAATTTTCAGCCAGGCTGTACCAGGAGCCCAGTAAATGTTATGTTAATTTATTGGACCTGAAAGAGGGAATAAAAATATGCATGTTATGTATATAAATAAATATTTTATTGCATTTTAAAATTATATAAGTATCTTATTAAATATAAGTAAAATAAGTATTATATTAATTTTCTTATTATATAAATTATTTATACATTTAAATTAAGCATTATATATTATATTCTATTAATTATGGCGCATTTTTACGTATTTAATAAATATAAATAAATAAATAATTAATTATAAACATATATTATAGTTATAAGTGTAAAATTAACTCATAATGTAATTAAATTAATTAATTAAATTTATATATTAAATAAAGCCTTACATATCTTATTAAACAATAATATTGGACACTTTTTTGACTCTTAATTGTGTCAGTAAAATTATTAAATAAATTAAAATGCTTATTTAATAATATGATATTCAAATTCTCACTTTAAATTATGAATATCATTAAATTAATTATTTTTTTCATTTAAACTAGTTATTGAATTAATTACATAGTTAAAAAAATTAATTAATTTCGCTTTATACTGTATAAAATTTACTAGATGAATTTTTTGCATGAAAATAATTTTATTTGTTTTAATTAAACCCTTTACATCTTACTTTAATACCTGTTTTGGATTATTTTACTCAAAGTTCTTATGTTTCAGACTTACTTAGTTATTGATTATTTTAATTAATTGTTTTGGGAACTTATGGTGGGAAAATTGGTTACTTACTCACGGGTTTAGTTTATTGTTTCATGTTTTTCTCTTAATTTCTATGTTTTAATTGTATTCTCTTGTCTTCTAGTTTCACATTTTTATTATTTTGTATATACATTATTATGGCGCTTCAGAGATCTCCTTGCCTATAAAAAGGCCTTGGAAGTCCACTTTAGCCGCTATCACTTACCTTACACTATTATACAAATTTAAAATATTTTTATTATTACTTTTTGTGACACTATAAGCCATATATAAAATATTATATAAATAAAATAAAGCTTATTTTAAGTCTATTAGTAATTATAGTTGATATTTGAGCAGAAAATAAAATTACTTATTTGATTAAAATACCTTTTTAAGCCATAAATTTTGTCTTGTCACCACTCTCAAAGTTGTCATTATACTCCCCTTAATTATTCTCTTTATCCTCTCTTATTTATTTTATTTTATATATATATTCTTTACGTCCATTTTTCCCTTTCCTCCTTCTTCCTCTTTTCTTCTTCTTGTTTTTCTCCTTCTTCTAGACAGACAGCTGACAAAATTGATGTGGATGTTGATAATGAATCTGTAGGTTCTTCAAAATTAACCTACAAGATTTCTTCAGCTAACAAATAAATTTTCATACTCCTCAGGACATAGAAGTTTCAGGAGAAGTGGCAAAACCCCCTCACCAAACTACTCTGAAAGAAGTAAAGCCTCAGATCAATCAGGAAAATCCTCTAAAGGGTATAAAAATAAAAAAGATCCCTCTGAAGCAACAAATAAACAATCTTTGCAGCCATATAAAAGAACTGAAGACAGAAAGGATGAGGGCCAAGGCAAAAGTAGACACACTATGGCAACAGATGCAGGAGCTCTTAAATCACAAGCAGGTTCAACCTCCTTTCCCAGACTCTCAGCCTCAGCCTCAGCCCCATCAGGCACCCAGCTCTTTCACTCAAAGTCAAAACACTCTACAAGTGGAACAGTGGAAATGGGACTACCTGATGAGCCATTACCAACAGAATGTTCAGCAGCCAGCAGCTCAACACCCTGGCCCATCCAGGACACAAACCTACCATCAATATCTTCAGGCCCATCCTTATCAGGGAGGAAGAAGAAAGAAGGCACAGGGGAAATTTTTTCCCTTGCCATGTTAAGTAATTTGTTTGATAAACATGTTGGTATGTATAATAACAAATCTTCTCCCACCGGTAATATTGTGGATAATGGTGAAAGGACAGTTAAACCCATAAAGAGCCAACTTCCTTTAATGAGTAGCCCTAATGATGTAATTAGTAAATTATCATTTGATGAAACTTTACATTTAACTTCTACTTCTTTGATTAATCCTTCTCTTGCAATTAAAAATAATTCTGTTTCACCTGAAGTATATACCTTGGTGAGAAAACTTCTGAGGATATATTAAAAGATACACTTGATTTTAATGTTGTAAAAGACAAAAATTTGAGATATTTATTAGTACATGAGAGTGATAGATTGAATAATCTTCACTTACATTGTAAAGTGAGCTCTTCTGTGCAAGATAGAGCCTATTTTAAAATCAAAGAAACTTTGAATATTGTTCTTAGCCAACAAAAACAAATAAGAAGTGATCATAAAGCTATATCAGATAAAAATATTCATCTTCATAGAACTTTGAGTGAGTTAAAACCCCTTATTGAAGAGAATTATTCATTGAAAAGTTAAATTAAGTCTCTAAACAATGAGTTGAAAAAGCTGAAAAATAATTTCCAAGCTCTGAGAACCAAATACACAGTTTTTGACGACAGACATTTTTTATCCCAGGCAAAAATAAATGGCCAGATGTCTGAAATTCCAAGGATATGAAATTCTTTGTCTGACCTACAGGAAAAATTCTCAGCCTTAGCTGTCAATCATTATGGTGTACATGAATAGGCTGCCCATAAGTTGCATAAAAATAAAGGAAAGGGGCCTGAAAAAAGCAGCTCTTTTCTTCCCCATACTTCAACCATTAATCAAACTGACAATGAGTCTGTAAAATCTTTTGATACTAGAAAAAAATCTTTTAATGGTCATCAACCAGCTTTTCTGTAAATAATGAAATTTCTGAACACCTGGCTAGACTTCAAGAATTATAAATGTTAAATAATTCAAATCAAAAGATGAACCATCCCAGTAGCCAGAAAAATTGGCCCAAACTGGATCACTATCCCACTTTTGATGGTGACTCTTTATCTGACTGGAAACACTTTGTTCAGAGAATTGATAAACCAAAAAACTCTTATAAATTTCCAGATGAAGAAATTGTCTCTAAATTAATTTCTTTATTTTCCAATGTAGCTTTAATGTGGTATTAATCTGTCTTACTGGACAATCAACATTATACTTGGAAAGAGTGGAAAACATTGATTGAAAATCAATTTGGTGGTTCCAAATTCAGGCTTTCCCAGCAGAGATTATATGAAAATGCTAAATATGCATCCTTCACTCCTGAAAAACCTATTGTTTTTCCTTATGAAAATTACAAAAATTCTTAAAGCCATGGATCCTAAAATGGATTATGATATTTGGAGAGATAAAATTCTCTATAAATCAACAAATTCTCTAAGAGATTTGATTGTAGAAAGGACTGAGCATGTGAGGGAGAATTCTTCTTTTATTAATATCTGTAATGAAGTCCTACTAAATCATAGATTTGAACCAAGGAATTATCCTGATAAATCTTATCATGACCAGCAAAATCCTTCCACAAAACTTCCATGCAAAACTGGTAGACCTTCTGCCCCAGTTGAACCAAAGAAATATGCAACAAACACTTTTTTTAAATGTAACAAACCATGGCAGAAAGGACATATTTGTGACAAGAAAATTCATCTTGTTGGAAAAACTGAGGACTCTGAAAATACTCAAGCTGATCTTGATGATTCCTCCAGTGACTGTAATAGCAATATCTCTTATGAACATTATTCTTCTCAGGAAGTTCTAGTTTTAGAAAAGGATATCCAATATTTAGATAATTAGTCTGATAATTGTGGTATTGACTTGTCTTCTGTAGAAAATTCTGAAGTAATTAGAGATATTACTGACAGTTCCATTTTAATATCACCTTTGAGAGCACCAGTTATCATAAATGGTAATAATGTTGAGGTTATTCTTGACTCTGGTGCTGGAGGAAGTGTAGTTTCTGAGAAAGCACTGGCTTCTGTGGATAAAGATTATCAAAGCAAATTGTTACCTATAACATCTGAAAAATGGAGAGGTTATGGTTCTGTTTTATGTCCAATTGGCAAATACAAAACTACTGTATTCTTTAAATATAATGGTGGTTTTGTTAGAGCTATTTGTGAATTTTTTGTGATGAAAAATGACAATTTAAGCAATTGGTTCATCATGGGAAATGACATTTTAACTATTTTTGGCATTAAGTTGGATCCTGCGAACAATTGTTTTTCCTTGGGCATGAATGGGAAAAGAAAATTTAAAATTTCTTCTTCTAAAAAGTATTCTGCACCCTTATTAAAATCTTGTCACTCTTTGATCCAATGTAAAAGCAGACAAACAGAGGAAATGGATGTATTATTTTCTGAAATTAAAACAGCTTCATTTGGTGATAAATTAACTGATGATCAAAAAGATTCAATAGTAGCCTTAATTACATCTTTCCCAATGGCTTTTGCTCATGGTTCCCATGTGTTAGGATTGGTTAAAGATAAAATGAAATTTTCTTTATCCTGAAATTTAGATGAAATACCTCCTAGCCTAAAGAAAAAACCTTACCCTGTTTCTCCAACAAAGAGAAAAGATATAGAAAATAATATCTCAACTTTATTAAGTATGGATATTATTGAAAAAGTGGATTTTACACCCAAATATTGTGTCATCTCTCCAGTTTTGATCTCCTATGAAAAGGATAAATCTAGAATTTGTAGAGATTATAGAGCTTTGAATACTTATACTGTTGATTATATTTATCCTTTACCTAGAGTTAGCTCTATACATTCTACCTTGCAAGGTGAAAAACTCATAAGCTGTCTAGATGGTAATAAAAGATATCATCAAGTACCTGTTTAAAAATCTTCCCAGAATTTTTAGCTAATTGCAACACATATGGGAATTTACAAACATGTGAGGATGCCTTTTGGCCCTATAAATGCCCCTTCAGTATTCTATAAAGTAATGGATAGCACATTTCATCAGGAAAAAATTGAAGGATGTTTAATGGTTTATATTGATGACATCATAGTTTTTTCTAAAACTTTTGATGAACATATCCAACACTTATATAGAGCCTTCCAAAAAATGGATGAAATTAACATGACTTTATCCTTAAAAAAGTGTAAATTTGGTTTTCAATCTCTAAAGGTTCTAGGACATGTAGTTTCTGGCTTACAAATATTTGTAGACCAAGGAAAAGTTGCTGCTATACAAAATGTGACTGCACCAACTTCTGTAAAATACATACAAAGTTTTTTGGGAGTGTGTGGCTACTATAGACAAAGAATACTCAAAGAGCCTTTGATACATTAAAAAAATGTTTAATTTCAGCTCCAATACTTTCCCTTCCTGATTTTAATAAGCCTTTTGTTCCTTATACAGATGCAAGTTTTATTGGACTTGGTGCTGCTCTATACCAGAAACAAATTATTAATAAAAAAGTTTCAGAAGTATTAATTTGTTATATTTCAAGAACCTTGAGAAAGAGTGAATTGAAGTATGGTGCCACTTAGTTAGAGTGCTTGGCAGTTTTATGGGCTTTAGAAAAGCTCCATTATTATCTAGATGACCAAACGTTTGAATTAGCTACTGATTGCAGTATTGTGAAATCTCTCTTGAACTTGAAAACACCAAATAGACATATGTTTAGGCAGCAACTTGCTGTTCAAGAATACAGAGGTAGAATGACTATTATTCACAGGGCTGGAAATTTTCATTCAAATTTTGATATGTTGTCTAGATTAACTCTTCCAATTGATGTATCCAATCCAGCTAATGTACCTGAATATCATACAGTACATATATATGGTATATACATTGTTGATTTGGAAGAGGAAATATTAAAATTATTTCTGGATTCATATTATAAAGACTCTGATTTAAATAAATTATTTACAATGTTGAATGATCTAAAGAATGCTTCTATTCAAGCATTAATAAAAACTCTTCCTCCAAAGTACCAAAATTCTTTGAGTAAAGGAAAGTTTTCCATTGAAGATGGTTAAATTTATTACAGGAGAAAACTGACCAATGTCATTGTTATTCCTCCTTCAATGAAAGAAAAATTCTTAAAACTTTGTCAGGATGACATATTAGCCGGACATTTTGAGCTTGAGAAAACCTTAATCAGAATTAAAAACACTTCATGGTAAGCTAATATGTCTGAAGATACTAAATTATATTTTGAATCTTGTGATTCTTGTAAAAAATCTAAAAGACTGACAGGTAAAATAGCAGGATTTTTACAACATACACCACAGAAAAAATGGGGGGGTATTGCTAGCAATACCCCTTGCATGAACTCCGTTGAGCCACAAATCTATGCCTGAATTATGCACACATCATCACCATGTAGGAATTTTTTTGGCCTTACATTTGGTCAGAGATTTGTCACAAATTGAGCTCAAGATGAACCTACATTGATCACCGTTTGATCTTGAAAAATCCTAATTTGATCATGAGTTGAACTCCCTTTGATCTCACTTTGTTCTAACATAAGCTTTTGCATATCCAATATGTCAACTATTCACTTTCAAAAAGATTCGTAATGAATTTCACATGGAATATTAGAACCAAAACCAGTAATTTTGAGTAAATGGCTCATTAAAATGATTAATCTACAACAAAATACCATCAAAATTCAATCTGATTACTGAAAACTTTTGGTAAAATGACTAATAGATATTTAAATTGGAAAATAATATTCCATTTCTCAATTTCAAATTCAAAATATAAATCCTTGTTTCAAATGTGAATTTTGTAGATTCCTTGCCTTCCTATATTATGAGTAATATTTGAGGTATTTTACACCTTTTTAAATATGGTGATGTGCTGCTAGAAATTATCTCTGTTTCAATTCA
Source organism: Hemileia vastatrix (assembly GCA_030280995.1). Classification (NCBI taxonomy): domain Eukaryota; kingdom Fungi; phylum Basidiomycota; class Pucciniomycetes; order Pucciniales; family Zaghouaniaceae; genus Hemileia; species Hemileia vastatrix. The sequence goes on along the minus strand of JASXTE010000010.1, from coordinate 23,205,181 downwards.
ACTTTATTGAAGCTTGATTCCAGAATGATACATATTTTATAACTATTTTGAGAAAAAAGTAACTAGTAATGAATTTAGCCTTTTATCTGTCCTTTATTAAACCTCACTTAGTCCTACTTAAATCCAAATTGACCCACAAAAACCTTATTCTGGATATTTTTTAGCCCAGGATGATTCAAGATTGGAGCAAAATATTATTTTAAATATCCAATATGCTTATTGATTAAATTTCTTCAAGCTTACTTAAAACTCACATTAACATTAACTTTCACAGGAAATATTAAACACAAATCTTGAAAATATAGTATTTAAAATCAAAATAAATATAATATAATATGCTTACAACAAAATTTTCTTTCTGGATTAATTGAGACAAAAAATTGTTCATATGTGAAAATAGAAAAAATACTATCCATCCTGAATTTAGAATTCATTTTTAAAAATTTAATGCCCCCTCACTTTCAAGTTTATCATGTATTTCAAAAATTATATTTTTAATAATTTTGTGAATAGTACACCTGAGATATAAACTTGGGGATATCAAAAACTAAAACATCAGCAAATTGAAATGTTTTTTATTGTTATGAATGGAAATAATGATTGAAAAACACCATTAGAGCAAGTTTGATTTTGAATAATAGGCATACTTTCTCATGTAAATTTCAATAAAAATAAGTTTTATTCTTACATAAGTTGTGGTGGATACATTTGAGCTCAAAAAGAATTAAAATTGACAAAATAAGACTTCTATAATTCATATTCAAAAATGAAATCACCCTTCATTATCTACCTGTAAACTATTTTAAATTAAATAATTTCAAAGTCAGTATATACTGATGTTTCTTCTAAAAAATTTATTATATAGATTAATAGTCATAAACAGTTGACATAGATGTTAACTTTATATAAGCAATCTTTAATGCATAAAATTATAAAACTATCTTTTATGTAAAAAGTGATGAAGGAAAAAAATATTATTAAATTTTTGATGCACTATCAATAAAATTGAAGATAGAGCATATCAAAAGTTTAAACTTAATTTCAATTTTGATATCATCATTTTATATTATTTTACTTGAGTAGAAAACAGATTTTAAATCTCAATATAATTTTAAATCCCATTAGTTTGTAGATTTCAACATTTGAAACTATGAAATAAAAATGTATGAAAGAATTTTACAATATTTGCCCTTCTAAAAACTCATAAATCCAACTTCAAATCTTCTAACCTTCACAAGTAACCACAATGCATTCTGAAAATACTTTATATTTAAATAATTAAAGGTAAATTAAATTATGTTTTTATTCTTTATTTCAATTTTTGATTAATAATATATTTATATATATATATATATATAAATATATAATTTCTTAAAAAGTCTAAGAGGGAACTTAATAGTGGTTTTGGCATTAGATATATAGATTCAACTTTCAAAAAATTTGTTTGGAATAAATTACAAAGACAAAAAGGATATATTTTGATGAAAGAATACTGATTTAGGTTATCTTAAAATTTTATTAACCATTTTTATGGAATATCAATCCATGGTTATCATTCTTTATGATATTATCATAGAATTTTTTCCTTTTTTAATATAATGATTTTCTATTGTGTGGTATGTAGGCTAAGATAAGTTTAAAAGATTTATTGAAGATATATATACCAGACACAGTATAATTTGTAGATTTATAACTATAAATTACTTTTCTGATGTTTTACATCATTGATAAGTAGCTCATGAATTACACAAGTAAATAATTATAGTCCATAGAAATAAGTCCTTGTGAATTTCAAATTTTTTGTTATTCTTAAAATCATTACCCAAATAAACTAAAAATTTCTTCAAATATTGATTGAAACAAGGAGTTACAAAATCTTATTTTGTAGGTATAAAAGTTTGAGTTATTTTTCATATTATCAAGTATAATGAACATTTGCAAATTTTAACTTGAAAACTAGTGAACATAGCAAAGTAATACTGGAAGAATCAGATAAAAAGGGTGGAATAAAGTCATAGCACAACATGAAATGATACAAAATTGTTGATTTTTGGCTCACAAAATTCAACATATTTTTAACATATTTTACCACCTTTAGATAATGTTTAGTGGATTTTAACATTATTATAACAAGCAAACTTAACAATGTTTTGATTTTTTTAACAAAAATAAATATTGTTAGATCATTTTTTTAAAAAATATGACTTATTTTTATGCTTTATCTACAATAGTTAGTAGTTTTTTTTTGAAGAAATTACTTGTTTTGATATTCTATTTTTGAATTTTTTAAGAGAGTTCATTGCATTAAAGCTTTGTATTAATTTTTCATTAAAGCATCATATTTTAAATCTAGAGATTTGGTTTTGAAATAATATATATTTTTATGTTAATTGACTCATTATTTTTGGATTGATAAATTATGTTAAAATTGGGATTGCTTATTTCTAGTGAGTGTACATCATAGTTGGTTTTCAAATCAAAGATTAATAAATGGAGAAATTTTGTAAAATTCTAAATATCTTTTAAACCTTTTTGATTTAAATAATGTTTAATGTTATGTAATCATTCTATAAGTAGAACACAGTTAAAATCTGATAATGGTACATTGCTTTCAATTTCTAATACTAAAATTCTATTCTACTTGAAACAATGTAAACTAAAGCTTGGTATCTCATAAGAAACTCACAATTTTCAAAAATCATATTTCCAACTTTTTAAACATGATACACATTAAAATATATTTTTAGAATAATTTCCTAATTAGTTTCAAATACTAGAAAATAATGACCTCAATTTATTTTAATACTTAAACCATTCTGATGAGTTAATTTCACAATCCTCTGAGTAACATATGGTTACCATTTATACACATATGCATGATTTCTCCTTTTGTTTAATTTTAGCTGAATCTAAAAAGTAAAACCACATGTTGAATATCATCTATAGATAAACTTCTTATATTAGAAGCTAATATTTCATATGAGAAATTTGTTATTGAGTTTGGGAAACATTAATAATTGTTGGGTATTATAATTGAGCCATTTATTCAAGTAAATAAAAAATGATGACCTTCTAAATATTTCATATATATATATATATATATATATATATATATATATATATAATAAAAATTAATAATATAGTAGCATTTAACCATGGTTTTATACTAATGTCATATAAAAAAAGGGATTGAACTAAAAATTTCAGTAAAGAAAATAAAAATAAGATAAGTAAATATTCTTGTTTATATTCTCATATTTTTGAAATGGCTTACTTAAGGGAGAAAATTATTTGGTTTTAGAGTACAAGAATTTCTAGATAAAAATCTTGACAATATAGTTTGACCCTCTCAAAAAGAAAATTCCTAAAATTTTACTATCACATTTTATATATTTGTTAAGTAATAGAAAATGGAGTTGTGTCTTTGACAATGAAGCTTTAGAAAATGAAATAAATGATTTAACTTTATAATATAATTTTTGAAACAATAAATCATGTATTCAAAAAAAATTATATATCTTACAATTAAGATAACAGTATTAATTAAGCAACTCTAACAACTTTGGAAAGAAAACAAGAAAAAAATAATTTTTAAAATGCATAATTTATTTTTAGAATTTAAGGAAACTTAATAGCTCTACCTGTAAACTAGCCTTAAAACAGGTTTAGATTTAACATGTGGAAATTCATACATAGTACCCTTCAATCAGTAGAGCAGAATAAAATTTATGTAGTTTTATTTTATTAATTTATAATAGTATTTTTATTTTTGGCTTTTTCATTAGTATAACTATATATTTTTTAACTTTTTTGTTTTTCATAACATGAGTTCAAAGCTGCACATCACTACTTCAAGATGAAACTCCATATAATGTAATAAATGAATGATATATTATAATGAATATTACTAGAGACTTTTCAAAAATGGTGATTAAGAATTATTATTATAATTTTTTAAATTTTTATTATTATTCTATCTCTTGAAAGGAGATGGCCATATCTCAATTTAATTAGTTTTTCCTCAGAAAAAATTATTCTTGATCTAAATAAAACTGCATCGCTATTAACCAGATGTTATTATACAATTTTAACAATTTTTTTATCTGAACATAGTTGAAAGTATGTATAAATTAAAGTGTTTCCACATAGTCTTACTATTATCCCACCATAATTTTCACATTTAGATTTCATTATAACTGTAAAATAAGTTTTTCAATAATTTTAATAATACCTTAATATTTAATAATTTAGTTACATAGTAGATATTTTATCCTTTTTTTATATGAGGCTTATTATATAAACACCACTTTTAGATTTTTTCCATTTTGATGTCTGATAATTTAAATTTTCATTTAACTACCCAAATTATATCAAAAAAATTTCAAAAGTATATTTTTTTAATGTAATCTTTTTAATAAACTTATCATTTATTATAGGTTATTCTTCAACTATTTATTGTAATTAATTACCCACTCATTTATGGTCTGTTATTGTTGTTAATTACATACAGACAAAATAAGGATACTCTCATATTATATTGGAGTTTTAAATTAAAAAGTAAATACTAGTGGCTGGTATTAAATATGAAGTTGTTATAACTAAGTTGAACAATAATTAATGATTAAATGGCATTGTATATTACAAATTTTATTGAATGTATATAAAAATAACACTCAAGAAATATATATAAGATATATATATAACCATTGTATATCAAAAATGAAGTACTTATCAACATAATCTTTTTAAGTGATTTTCAAATTTACTTAAAGAGACATTAATATTACCAATTCAAATTTTATATCAAATATAACAATATTATTATTTCATTTTTAATTATTTTACAAAAAATTTGAGTTACAAAGTAATTTAATTCAGTATTTAATGAATGTTTTTGAAAAATATTTTTAAAAATAGAAATAACCCCTCACAAAAAAAAATATAATTTTTTTTACATACAATTTGCAACAAATTTCTACCCTTAAAATATTGGTATTCTTCTAACAAAAATATTTTTTAAATAAATTTAAATTTTTTTTCATTATTCAATTACAAAATGTCAAATTTATAATTTATTTTACCTTACTAAAAAATTTAGTTGAAAATTTAATTTTGTATTTCCAAAAAATAAACTTAAATGTCAAAAATTAAAAAAAAAAATTATAAATATAATTATGAGAAAGAGGTAGATTAAATTTATAATATTCATATAAAAAAATTTCATATATTTTATGGTGTTTGAATTTTAAATTTAATGTATTAAAAATAATTATTAAATAACCAAGCCAAATGAAATCGGCTTGGGTTTTTGGTATCACTAGCATTTATTTTTTTTCTTATACTCACATTTTAATTTTTTTTAATTTTTTTTTTCTAGATTTCTCATTTTTTTATGATTTTTAAGGTTTTTAAGACTGAAGTTGCTTTCAAACAACTTCAGTCTAACTTATCTATCACTTTCCCACCATATTGCACCTGGTAGGGAAAGTCGCTTCCATTTTAGAGACCAAAGTCCCTTGAAGGGACTTTAGTTTCTCTGTGTGCATTGCACAGCCAGAAAAAAACTGGCTGTGCAATGCACTGCATGCAGCAGAAATGTGCTTTGCATGCAGCCTGCATTGCTGCTGCATGCAACGCGCGTTTCTGCTGCATGCAGTGCGCATTGCATGTGCTTCCCATATCTCATGCAGCTGACTTGATATCAGCTGCATGAGATATGGAAGCGATTGTGCAATGCACGTTACTTGCAGCAGCAACGCGTGTTGCACACAATTTTGGCCACCTCCCAGCCTAGTAAATTAGCTGGGAGGGTGGCAAACTTTACAGAAAGCAATCAAAGTTGCTTTTAGCGACTTTGATTGCTAGAAAGAGACACTTCCAGCCAGGTTTCCCCTGGCTGGAAGTACTAAATTGCAATGTAAGGGACCCAAGCCAATTTCAAAGGCTTGGGTCATAAATTAAGGTTTCTAAAAAGCAGCCATTATAAATCTGGCTAAAATAAAAAGTAAATTTTTTAAATAAAATACATAAAAAAATAAAAATGTGTTCAAATAAAATATACAACACTCTTCAGCTGGTAAGAAACAGCCTTCCATTGTTACACATAGAAAAAAAATCAAATGTTTCTTTCAGCAACATTGGTCATGTTTCAATATTTTGAACCAAGTAAGATCAGGAAAAAGGTCACGGCAAAAAAATTGCATAATTATAAGTCTCCCAATTTAATATGGTGGGGAGGTTCATATTTTAGAAATAGGTGGTGCACATTATAGTACCCTTTAAAAAAATTCAAAAATGAATTAATTTGGACGCAATGTAAATTTAATTGTGATGAGTGTATGTTTTTTAGCTACGTGAAACATGGTAGCTAGAATTATGTGGCGTCAATTTTTTTTAGATGTGAAATTCAGCGTTCCACAAATGTTCATCTGTACAACATGCAGCCAAGTAAATTCTAGCTAAAATTAGTATATGCATAGGAAAAAATGATCATGCTATGTACAGTGCCTTGGCAACATCATTCTTGGAATTTAGATGAAGTTTATCATATGACTTGGAGAGCTGCATTTTTTTGAAAATGAGATCAGTGAAAATTCATGATATCTACATCTGTTTGCCACCCAATTTCTTTTTCCTTTCTCTTTCTCACTTACCTTTTTCTAAAATTATCCATCATATTTTTGCTTTATCATTTTGAGTTATTGGTACTATTTTCTTGACCTTATCTGATTACCAGTAAGCAAATTTTTCTTGCTATTGCATTTCATATCATTTTGGTTTGTTACTCTTTTTTACACTTTTGACAAGTTAATATAATGATTCTAATTCTGAATTTATTTTTATGGTATCTTTTACTGTACCCTTTTGATTCATTATAAAAAAATTCTTTTTCAGTTAACTTAAAGTTTTTTTATTTGTTTGTCAATTTACTTTTCTTTATTCCTTATCAAAAATGTTCAATTTATTTATCTAACCATTTATTTTTTAAAACAGTGATTATAAAATAAACTTTATAATAAATTTTCATCAATCAGCTACAAATGGAAGAAGATTTTATAGACATGTAAGTTCATGTTTTGCTTATCATTTTTCTATATTTCTTTAATACTTTCTCAACCATTATATTATTAATATGAAGAGTAAAACATCATCTCGTACTTGCTGAAAGCATACAGGATAATGTTTTGCTTTTCGTAATAATAATTAGATTGTTTGTACTTTACCTTTAATTTATTGATTTTTAAGTTGTTTCAAAGTCTCGTACTTGCTGAAAGCATACAGGACAATGCTACAATTTAAAAGTTAATAATTTATTGAAGTATAACTTTCTAAGTCAATATATTGGTCAGAGCAAGATTTTTCATTTTATATATGTGGATATGATAATTCTGTAAATTTTTTAATATTACTAGTGTATTGGAGTTATACTTTCATTATATTATTAATATTAAGTGTAGAGCCAAATCTCGTACTTGCTGAATGCATACAGGATAAAGCTATACTCTTTATATGTATAATTTAATAAAGTATACCTTTGAAACACTTTCTTAATATTTGAAATAAAGAAAAAGTATATAAATTTACTAATATGTAGATATGCTAACTTTTGTATTTCTAATATTGAAGATATGATAAAGTTAAAGGTATCATTGACTGATAATTGAAATTATGTTACTATTTTCTAATTTTTGATTTTTTTCTATTTTAAATCAAAATTTAATTCTCTTAGGATTGAACCATCAATGAGTAACAATTTGAAAAAAAACAGCCAGGGAAGAACTCTAACAATAGGTGGGCCAAAGAAATTGCTACTGGAATGAAACTTGTAAACGCTCTTGGAATGGATACAAATGGGAAGAAGCCACATTTCTATGCACGATCTAATGCAAATAATATGACAGATTGCAATAATTATTACAATTTTTTTCCTGGATGTAGTATTTATAAACCAAAAGGTGTCTTAATACCTAATTTTCTTGTGCAGACTTTTGAAATTCATGAGCTCAAAGAACTAGATATGTTAGAAGCTACGGTGCAATGCATTAAGGATCTTTCTTACTGCGAACATGAAATTAAAAATAATGGTTATTATCGAAGAGCTGGTGGTTTTGGAAAAATGTTTGGTGGTGGCTTTATTTTAGATAGGAAGAAATCTTTATATATTTGTAAGTATCACTTTTTTAATTTAAATACTGAATTTTTGAATGCTTTTCCTTGCAGATGAATAAACTGATGATATTGTAAAAACGGATGAATATAAAAAATGAATGAAGAGGATTGCAATGTACTTTGAATATTTTTTTAAAAAAAATATCATATGTAAAGTACAACGAGGCAAATAATCTTTGTGCAAAACTTGGTATTCCTGGATTTTCAAAAGTTTCTAGTGAAGAAGAGGGTGTACCATTTGCTAGTAATTTAACTTGGACATCTGGAGCAAATGGTAATGGGTTCTCCAATGAGGTTCATCTCAATAAGGATGCAAGTGAGTATACTTTAGGAATATTTTTTCCTAAAGATACAGAAAACAATACCATTCATATTAAGTATGATAAGACCCAACCACGACAAACAGGTGGAGAACTTATGTTTCCCGAAATTCGAAGTAAAATCAACTTTGAAGCAACTAATGGAATAACAGTGACATTATGGCCTGCCAATCAACTAAGGCATTTTACCTCAAGATGTCACGAAATTCCTGGCTTCACTAGGATAGGTTCTTCTATTCAAATCAGCACTAGACTTTTTCATGCTATAGAAAAGCTTAATGTTTTTGATATTGATATTTCAGAGTACTTGGAAATTAAAGAAGAAAAAGATAGGTATAAATATTTGATTAGTGCTTTGAAAGTTTTTTTGAAAAGAGATGACTTAATAGAGGAAGAAATAAATTCAGCAAAGTATTATTTATCTAATGTTAAGACAAATCTAAAAAATCAAGATATTTAAATATTAAAAATTTATATTATATATACACAACTTAATGCAAAATTAAACATGATAAATACTGGGAGTAGCTGTAACATTTTCAGTTTTGATAATTATAGTATTATCTATTTTTTTTATTTGTGAAATAAAATAATTTTTTTTCATAATATTATAAGAAAATTTGCTTTACTTTTGAGGAAATATATAAGTTGTGAAATCTTTAAATGTCATTTTTATTAAATTGGTAGAAAAGGTTCTAAAATAAAAAAACTATAATAAAGAATTTGAAATATATTAGCCATAAAAATGTGCTTTTAATGCTACCAAATTAACTGTATAGTATTTTAGGTCAAACAGGCTTATTAATAAAAAAGTTAATAATAAAGAGTTGATAAAAGAATTTTGAATAAATAATAGATTAAATTGTATTTTTTTAAGAATGTACTCATTTAATTATTTAAATTGTTCTACTTCTGATTAAAAATGTTACAATCAACGAAAATATTTGTAATAATTAATAGATTATATAATATTAAAGGTAAAGTAACAAAACTAGAGCAGTTATCATATTTTTATGTAAACAATAAAATATTTAAGAATTTAATACAAGTATTTGAAATCATAAAAGTAGATTTTAGAATCTTTGTTATTGCTGGACTTACAATAATTTTTTTTAATAATTAATTTAGAAAATCATGTCAAAGGTTAATAAATTTCAAAGATGGTCACATTTTTGACGTATTTTAAGGAAAATAACTTGAATTATACAAGATAAATCATATAGACAGAACTTTATCTATTTACATGTTGGAATATTAATTTATTGAAAGGCTATGTTTAGCAAAAAAAGGTGATACTGGCTGAATGGAGCTCCAGTGATTAAGAAAATCTGCAGAAATAGCCCTAGAAATTCCCGGAGGACTTGGGGTATCAAATTTTAAAGGAAATGGATCACACTTGCTTATAAAAGGTTTTATTAATGTTAAAATATAGTTATTTAAATTTTTCCAAATTATTTCTTCCATCAAATGATTTTTTTTCATGTAAATTAAGAAACTTAACTTCTGATATTACCTCCAAGCAATCAGCTGCTAAAGCCAATCTATGATCTTGAGAGCTCAGAAATAAACCACGGACACCATCGATTATATAGAATGTGAAAGATTGATATCGGTGGTGGGAGTATTCAGAATTTATTTTGTTTAGTGCAGCCTTTTGTTTCTGTCTCATTATAGTCAGTTCAGTATTTTCATTTTTCTCACTTGATTGTTGAGCTTTGCTAGTCTTGCCACTTGATATTGTTGCAGCACAATATTTTGATTTAAGAATGATAATTGACATAATTATATCAATGATAATATTGCTGATTTGAAGAAGAGTTGACATTGATATATCACGGGTTTGAAGTAAAGTGGGAACAACTTCTAAGCCATCAGCAATCGGACTCTTCAGATTTGAAAGGTGAGCTAGAAGCTGAAGACCATGTTCAATTGGACAATCTGAGTTAATGTTTTGATGTGATGGAAGCTGGCTGAATTCATGTGCGGTCAGATAAAGTGAAGATGATATAAGAGATACCCATGAAGAACGGCAGTGGTCACTTGGGATCATTAATCTCATGAGCATTCGGATAAGATTGGATTCAGGGTGATCTGTTTTCTTTGTTGAGGAAAGAATTTCAGTATTTAAACCATCAGGATCACATAAATCTTCCATTTTTTTGAAATCAATATTATCTAGTACCCATAGCTGTGAGCTATCAATCTCTAAAAAAATTTTTTCTACAAAAGGAAAAAAAATAAGTAAAAGAACAAAAGTCAAGACTAAAAATTATGGTAACTTACATAACTCAGTAAGTTTTGAAAGCCAATCTTCTCCACAAGATTTAAGCCAATGAAAAGTAAACATTAAAATATATTACATGGGTTCTTGGGAAGAAGTAGAAGAGCGTAATTCAAGGAGAGTAACAATTTCCAACCACAACCTGAGGACCTTTTCTGTGCTGATTCTACCTTTATAAAAATTATGAATTTTACAGAATTCCTCCTGCAAATCAGAGTCTTTTAGAACTGAGGGTGAAAAATTTAGAGGATTTTTTGATATCTTGATTGAAGTTGATTTCATTGGTAGAGAAGCTTTCAAAGTGGTCAAAGTAGCTAATTTAGGAGGTGGTGGGTATTGCTTCTTAGAAATGAAGGAATTTGGTGATGAGCTGTTTGAATCATCATCTTTATCAAACATATTGTCATGTCTTGAAGAAGATTTTAAATTTTGCTTTTTTTGATGAACAAGCATAGCTTCATATTCTGAAAGTTCATCATTGCTATTTTCATCGCTCTTTTCATCATCTTCATCAGGGAGAGGGCGTTTATGGATGGAACAATCTACAGCAGGTGAGTTTCTGGTACAAAATACCAAAAGAAAGATAAAAAGTACAATATGTAAGCAATAAAAGAGATATATGATTGAATTTTAAAGATAAAAGAATAACAATAAAAAAAAGGAAACAAGAATATACTCATTATCAAAGCCTTTGCTTTTTTTTGAGATTTATTATTTGATACATCGGAAAATTCATTAGCAGAAGCCGGTATAATACGTCGAACAAAAGAGGAGCCTTGGGATAATCTCTTTTTCTTGGAGTGGATAACAGGTGTTTCAAGATTATCCTTAGAAGTTGAAGCATGAGTTAAATCTGATGGTTCATCTGTCTCATCATCATCCCTAATGACAATGATTTCATCAGGAGGAATCATACCCTCCTCCTAAGCTACAAATGTATATGAAGAAAAAAAAATATTAATAATCTTATCTACTAATTTAAAAGGAGACAAAAAAGGTGAAGAACATACATTTTTCAAGGCTTTTCACATATTGGAGTAAGTCATTACAAGGGTTAGATAAATATGAAGGAGAAGGATTATTGTTAAGGATCTTGACAAGTTCTTCTATTTTATCTCTAGCCAATTCAAGTAAATTGCAATACTGAGCTCTTGTTATTTCCTGCCTCTCATTGCTAAGTACAGGAGGGTTAGGTGCCATGCCATGTGGCAGACATGGTGCAAGCTCAAAAGCTTCAAAGCGAGTATCAATCAGAGAGTGGGATGAAACACATTCGGGTGCTGCAAAATCAATTTTTTGAAAAAAAAAGATATAGAACATAAGTGAAATATATAAATTAAGAGAGAGGAGCATGATATACATACAAAGTGGAGGTGTAGGATTTTGTATACTAGACATATTGATTAATGAATATTAAAAAAAAGTATTCAATATCAAAAAATTATGATGTAATATGATGAATAATTATAAGAAACTCTATTCTAGAAAATTGAAGTTGATAATTTAATAGGATAAAAAATTGAATAAAATTAAAATTAAAGTGAGGATGAAAGAAACAGAAAACATAAAGAGGGGGATTTTATATTATTTGAGCTTTATTTAACATGTATTATTCATAGTGGGGTAAACTGAGTAACATGCTAAATCACAATCTGTTTATATTGAAGCGAAATTTGATGTAGCTAACAGAAAATACTAGTAATTCTTTGGGGACTTTTAGTGTGAAAAACAAATAATAACAAATGTATATCCCATATGCAAATTTCCACAGGTAAATACAAATTTTTTTAAATTAGAATTTACTCCTAAACAGTGGAGATACACTTAATTAGTATATTATATGAAAAAAAAGGATAATCCTTTATGAATATTTGTTAAATTTACTTTCAGATGACAATGCGAGATTCACATATATACTGATATGCCTCATCAAACAAGAAATTAATTATAAATATAAAATTGGTAACATTAAAATTTGAGATAATAATTTGTTTTTTAAGTGACAGGAGGAGTGTCAGGCTAGGGTGTGGAAACCGTGACCAAACCATTGATAAACTTGGATACAACTAAGGGGAAAAAAATTGAATAGTTTTATTTTACAATATATCTTAGTCTGCACAAGATATTGCATTGTTGTCCCTAACTATACCAATATTGTTACTTTTCAAAAGTTATAGGACTACTAAGTTGATAAAATATTATTATGAATCACCCAATGAAATACCTTAAGCAACATTCAAAATTATTAAAATAATAATATTCAATTTGAGATTTGGATTAGCTAAATTTTCACAACTTACCACAGTTTTGATTAATATAATAAAACTTGAAAAAAATTGTTGAGATAACCTAGAAATGGGTGCAAGAAAATGATGAAACATATGACTTGAAACTTAACTCATACACTATTGATAAACTTCATGGATCCTGACTAATTTCTATCGAAATTATATTTGAGACTGGAATATTGAATTTTAGCTATGACCAAGTACTGTAAGTGCCATGGTTTGTATTCAATATATTGGTGTTGAAATTAATTTTGATAGGAATCAACAAGTATCATATGGCACCATGCATGAAACCCTGACAGAAACCACCAAATTTATGAGGCAATGAACCTCATAATTTCAATCGAAATTAATGTAGACCCCTGCATATTGAATACAAGCCATTTCACATGGACTACACAGACATAGATAAAATTCAACATGCATAACTAAAAATTAATTTCGATCGAAATTAACCAAGGCATTAAAACATCAATTTTTATATGGTGTACTTGATCAAACCAGTTAATCTAACTGCTTAGCTTACCTATACTTAAAGGAATTTTATGCATAGTCCATGTCCATATTAATTTCGATCGAAATTAATGTTGACTAATACATAATGAATACATGCTATGCCAGGCATAGCTACCATTAAATATGCCAGTATCAAAAATTAATTTCGATCAAAATTAACGAGCATGATAATCATGAATTTTTGGAGTCAACTGCTTATTTTTATGCATGGTGCCTTGCAACATTAATTTCGATTGAAATTACTTTTGATACTGGCATATTGCATGTAGCTATGCCTGGAAAGTGTAAGTGGCATAGTGTGTATTCATTATGTATTGGTCAACATTAATTTCGATCGAATTTAATATTGACATTTGCATATTGAACCCAAGCCAGAAAACAACCCAAAAGATTCTTCATAAAACTGCCCATTAATTTCGATCGAAATTAAGGCTGACCATATACATATTGAATGGTAGTTATATCTGGTCTGAGTAAGCGGAGATCACTTATATTCAATATGTATTGGTCAACATTAATTTTGATCAAAATTAATGAGCATTTTGATGATGAACTTTTTCAGTCAGTTAGTTGTTTCAATGCATAATGGCATGCCAACATTAATTTTGATCAAAATTAATGTTGAAGTGATATAATGCTTTTTTTCATGACATGTAAAGGACAGCAAGTATTTTTAAGTATTGAAATTTACTATACATGTTGAGGGTAAATATAAAATTTACATATCCATATTAATTTCCACAAAAATTAATGTTGACCAATACATAATAAATAGTAAATATGCCTGGCTAGTGTAAGTGGCATAGCTTTTTTTCAATCTGCACTTGGCAACATTAATTTCAATTGAAATTAAGGTTCATGATTATCATCAATTTATGCAGTCAGTTGCTTACTGTTATGCATGGTAACATGTCAACATTAATTTTAATAAAAATTGAATTTGACATGCCACCAAGCATTTTTCTGTAAGATGAAAAGTAGGGCCCTCTATTCTTAAGTAAACACATTACAATGCATATTGAGCATGTATATATCATTTACACATTAATATTAATTTCAATCAAAATTAATGTTGACCAATAAACATTGAACACAAGCTTTACAACTTACACACACCAGATATAACTACCATTCAATATGTATATGGTCAACACTAATTTCGATCAAAATTAATGAGCAGTTTTATGAAGAATTTTTTGGGTTGTTTGCTGGTTTGGGTTCAATATGCAAATGTCAATATTAAATTCTATTGAAATTAATTTTGACCAATAGGTAATGAATACACACTATGCCACTTACACTTTCCAGGAATAGACACCATGCAATATGCCAGTATCAAAAGTAATTTCGATTGAAATTAATGTTGGCAAGGCCCCATGCATAAAAATAAGCAGTTGACTCCAGAAATTCATGATTATCATGCTCATTAATTTTGATCGAAATTAATTTTTGATACCCGCATATTTAATGGTAGCTATGCCTGGCAAGTATAAGTGGCATAACGTGTATTCACTATGTATTGGTCAACATTAAATTCGATTGAAATTAATATGGATACATAAATGTGACATAAAGAGGTATGGACCATCAATTTGTTGAAAATACATTTTTATATCTCATACATTATTTGTTTTTCTTAAATAAAATGTTACTCTCTCTCAATATCACTTTATAACATTTACCAAGCTGCTTTGAAAAAAAAACCAGAATACATAAAATTCAATATAAGATAGCTATATTACACAGAAGATCACCGTTATACCTAAGTTATGATGATGTTGATGCTCTATTAATTGATTCCCGAATCTTTACCAGATCAATATCAGCTCCAACCCCAAGTGACTCACGTTCATTCACAAATAATCCTTGCAAAAATTTTTCTGAATAGCAATTCTTGGGGAGGTATTTGGGAACATTGAATATACCATTTTGTGCAACTGTCCTTTCTGATGACCGTGAATATGTTTTTAATGCTGATTTTCTTTGAGCTGGTGTATGGGCTAAGTCCTTTGTCATCTTATCCATTTTTTTAAACAAATCATTGAGTTCAGGATTTTGCCATCCAGGAATAGCTCAGATAGGTGCAGTTGGGGCTGGTGCTGGGCCTTCCTTGATATCAGAGATGCACCTAGTATCATGAAAAAGCACAACAAAACCTGGCACATCACTGCAGAGATCTCTTGCTAACTTGTAGCGTGCACTAGCAATCTGAATTCCAACTAAATCAGCTTCATAATAACAAAAAGCAAAGTAAAATGAAAAACTTACCTTGGTCCGATAACGTTTTACTTGTGCCCTTGCCCTCTTTTCAATCTTTTCTCTTGCTACCCTTTTCTCTTCTTGCCCAAACAACCTTATCATCTCCTTCCCCTTATTAACTACCCATTTCTCTATAACACATTGAGTGAACTGAAGCTTTGACTGATCGATTTTATTCAAGGTGGTGAGCCACCTGGTACAGTGGTCGCATACTATGCTTCCCATGACTTGATTCCAAGTTGATTCCGAAAAATCACGGCAAGTCCAATCAAAGGCGAATTTCTGAAAACCTTTTTCTTGCAATTCACGCTCTAAGTTTCTTTTGACAGAAATTGGGATCGGTGCTCCTCCTTTTAGTCCTCGAGGCTCAGGTGCTGGAAAAAATTCGGGTATTTGAATTTTGGATCGCAAGAAGGCTATAGAATTGGTTATCAGAAATTGTCGATCAGCTGCAGAATTGGCATGGTTAGAAGATTGGACTTGGGTTAGGACAGTTTGAATTGGCTCCAAGCTTTCCAATTTTCAATCTCCAAAGGTGTTGGGCTCGCAGGATATTTTGATATTTGTGTTGGTCCCCCAAGACAATACTTCAGAAAGTGGTAAATATTTCTATTTAGACTGTCCAAGCTCCTGGGAACATCATTCCTTCTAACTAAGCCTCTTACAGCCCTTAACCCCCGTTCTCGTTCATGAGACTCTGCTGAATTGAGTCTTTGGTAATCACTGATACCCATAATGATTGAGGGATTCACTAACAATTCAAATAAGTTGATTAAATTGGTTATTTTTCAATAAAAGAATACACTACAAATTTGACTTACCAGCTCCACTTGTGCTTGCTCCTTGGTTAGGCTGAGCAGATGATGATTGGTCTCCAAAAAATTCCCTCAATACTTCACTAGCCCAATCTCTTCCAAGCTGATCAGCACTTTAAGGAGCAGAAGGATGATTTGGATTAAAATTTCTCGGTTCTGAATGAGACTCTTGGCCTGGATTGGGATTAGGTGGTGGGTTAGGATTAGGCGGTACAGATTGAGATGCATCTGGAGGTGGATCAGCAGTGGGTGATGGTGGAGTATTTCCAGTATTAGTATGTTGAGGTGGAAAAAAATCAGAATCAGTTGGGTCAACAGAAATCCCTTCAAAATTATCATCCATAATGAACTTTAATAAAATAAAATAAAGTAAAAATAATCAGTTGTTAAAATTTATACCTATCAAAGCTAAAGTAAAAAAAGATACTATGTATATAGTCTTGTTAACGTGTATGTTCTCTTGTCGAAAAATAAAGTGAATAATATATAGCTATCAGCTAAAGTTGAAAGGTCAAACTATTTATAGTAGATGAATGAGCAAGAAGATCATTCATTAAGTAAAACTTTTATCATATTTCTCATTATCAAGATTTTCTTTCTTTCATTCTTACATTTAAGATAAAAATGACTCATTGAAAGCATGGGTTCTCTTGCAATAAAAGCAACCAAAGTAATTGTTCACTGATTTATGATAAGGTAAGTTGGATGCATTGCATTTTTTAATCGAGCATTGAATTATTTCTTTCACCATTTACAAACATCACCAATCCTACAAATTTCTCGAATCCCAAATTAACACAAAGATGTTAGTCAACAGAAAATAAATTTGATTAATTTTTTCACTCACTACTGTCTGCAGTCCAATAGCAGTGACAACCTCGTCTTTGATTCCAAATATTCCTTTTTTGTGCTCGAAAGTAGCTGCATGTCCAATTATTGCATCTTTCTTAATCACAATTTGAGTTGCTTTGGCTACTCTTACTAACCGACAATGCACTTGTGGAAAAAGCTCATAGGGATCCTTTGATGTTTCTTCTGGACGGAGCTCTTTGAAAGGACTTACTATTAAATATATTTGATCATTCTCTTCCTTCGACCTGAAAAGATCATCAATTTTCCCAAACTGGCTATCTTTTCCATAGTAGAATTCAATTGTTGAATTAGCAATGTGTCGATGGTAACTAGTAAACCTCTTTCCATGTATCAATATGCTTGCTACATTTTCAACTACCCAATCCCCACTTTTCTCCGATGGTGTCAAAGCCCGTCTTGAAGTTTCTTTTCCCATTCGTGCCCTTACCCATTTAGTAAATAATGCCATACTTAGATGGATCCATTTGTTTTGTTTATCGAGATCAATATGGATTTTTTTAGTCTCACATTGATCATTATCTTCAGCTTCACCAAGATCTAATACCCTAGACTTCCAATACCAATGTTTGAGCATTGTTAGCGGTATCTCTCCTGTGGTAAATATTAATAAATTAGCACAGCTGAGTTTTTAAATCATTTCTTACAAACATTACATACGTGGATGGTGATTGTTTGGAATTTCAGATAATATATGATTCACCCGCTCTCCAGACCAAGTAGCTGTACCTGATGGTGGACCAAGACGCTTTATCATTTCAGGATAATGTTGAGTGATATGCAGATTTGGCTTTGCATTAATATTCTTCCAACCCTCTTCCAGGCACTCACAATACTCTAACAGAAATTTATCTAGATCTTTAAGCTCATTAGTCTGTATATTTTTTAATGTCAAAAAATTGGTGATCAAGCATAATGTTACGAGTGACTTGAGAAGATAATATTCTCTTGGTTTTTCAGCTGAGGAGGCTGAAGATTCAGATTCTTTAAATTTTTCAAACCAAAGGGGTATAAGTGACAAAGGGAAGTAGAGAGTATACAGCATGTGCAATTCTTCTGCCTTGAGGGATCCTGCCTTTTTAGATCCTACTGATTTTGGAACTCGTGTTAGCCAGGAAGGTCTTCTTACTTGATCAATCATCTTCCATACAACCTGTAGCTCTTCTGCCTTGATTTGTGGATTACTACTACCTTCATTTTCTTTCTCCTTACCTTTCCTTTTATTTTCTTCATCTCTAGCTGTCTCATTTGATGAGTGAGATCCTTTGCTCTGTGATATGCTAATGCTCCTTTGCCTTAAGTTATACAATGAATTTTTACTGTCACTGCTGTGAGACTGTATTGAAGCCAAATTTCTATATGGAGGAATAAATTTGGAGCTGGATGACCTACTCTGGCTTCTTGATCGATTTGTTCCCAATCCTTCATTATCCAGTCCATGATGACTTGATGACTGTCTTGAACTCGTACGTCTTTGCCGCTTGTGCTGTCTCGTGTGCCCTGTATCATCATCATCATTATTCGTGGTGCTTAAGCTACTTCTATGTTTTTTCAAATGTTTGTGCAGTGAATTATCAGAAAAGAAATCGTCATCTTCTTCTCTTACATGCCAATTTTTATCCTTTTCCAGCTTTCTTTCTAGATCTTTTGCTGCATTTTGGATTTGAAAATAGCTTAGACTGTGATCTTTTAGGTTGCCAAGCATATGTGAATGCATAACATCAATTGAGCAATATTCAGTTGGACGCCAATATTCAAGGTTATTCAGCTCACTCCATCATACCCCATGATTCTGAACAATTGATACACGCTCCCAATGTGACTTAGAATTTTTCCACTTTGTTGGCCAGAACATATGATCCTCATGATTCCGTAATGAAAAAGTTCCCACATTCTTTTCACTAATTTCATCTTTAAAGATATCACAGAAAGAGCAGAACATTTTTGCAGAGTGACTTGAAAAGCCAGCCAATTTTTGTATTGCAGGAATGTCACCTATCAAAGAGAACAATGCAACTCTTACTTTCCAGCCTCGTGGATAAAGATGCATCTTTTCAATCAATATACTATCCCATAGAGTTTGTAGATAATTAACAAGTGGTTTTAGAAGGTGATTAAGCTGTTCAATTGTGTGTTCTGTTGGTCCAGGTATAATAGCATACAAAAAAAGATTTTCCATTTTGTATCTATCTTCTTGAGGTAGGTTCATACACACAATCATAATATTTCCTACAGACTTCTGATGACCTCCAATCTTATTGCCACCAGGCCTAAACCAGTTGACATATAAAGTAAACATTAAGTTGCCTGAAGTTATTGTATATTCATCATCATTGCTATCCAGAGCTGGAGTGGTAATGGGAAAGTTTTTCCAAATTGAACCATCACAAACATCCTTCATCAAATCACACTCTACATGTTCTGCCACAGGGGTTTTCTTCTCAATCGGAAGCTCAAATTTGAACAGTTTGATCTTTTCCTTAAGCCATTCAATAAAAGAATGGTGATGAAATGTTTTAAGAGATAAGTATTTTACATGTTCTTGATGTTCCTCCATCAAATACAGCCTTTCATCACATTTAACTGCAATTTTTCCTGCTCCAAAAGTTTTTAAATAGCGCTTTGATGATGAAAGAAACGGTTGATTGCAACATAGTATAGATGGTTGAGATTCAGAGTTATATTTATAAAGAGCAAAGCATTTAGGACAGCATGTTTTAGTGAAAAATGATTGATTGAGCTTTAATCGACTAAAAACTGTATCTATCGAGCGTGGGATCAGGCGGACAATGCTATCAGAATCCAGTATTCCAATATCACCTAGAAGTTTGAGCTTCTTAATTTCTTCATCCAAAAATTGAGTACAACCTTCTTTGCTCAAATGATGATTCAGAGAAAGCTTTTCTGACTGCCACATAATTATTTGGCTATACCGTTCCACAAGATTTGAGTTTCTAGAGACTGTTGAAGATACTTCTGCCCCCAATAGCAACTGCCCCTATGTAATAAATCATTGAAACATCATAAAGACTTTTCTTCTCACATTGATCTATAGATATACAGCTTACTGTTTCTGTGGAGTGGGAACTTCCAATGTTAAGTGGATTGTTGGAAGAAATTACCATCTGGGCCTTCCTATTTCTTTCCTCTTGATTTTTTGCGTAAGAATTAGAGCTTTTGAAAGCCATACCAGCTTCAAAGGACCCAGAAGAAGTTTGATACTTTCTATTGACACATCCAAGATCTTGACATTGACATACATGAAAAAATGGAGGCATTTTAATTGTGATAATTTTAGGAATAAGTTAGCTATTGAAAGTTACCGATTGAAGGTACTCCTTTTTTTAAAAGGCACTAGCTAATATAAGCTACATTTTTTTATCAAAAGAATATGATGGAATATGTGTTGAAATTATTTAAGTTTAAATTTTTAATTTTTAATCAGATAATTTATATATTAATTAAAAGTTATGCAGTCTACTTTATTTGTATTCTGTATACTCTCTGCATTTGTACAACAATGCATGCATGTTTATCAGAATATTTTCTATCATAGAAAAAATTCTATTGTACGCACAAGCATCTTTATTATTTTTCTATCAAATGCCTTCTGAGTTATATCTAGCTACCCTATAATTATTTGATTTTGATAAAAAGTCTAAGTTATGGACTATAAGAAAAGTAATCCATATTTTTAACATAATTATTTAAAAAATTACCCCAAAAATCAAAGTTAAACCCAAAAATAAGGTTAATATTTTGTAAAAAAAACAATCACAAACATATTTCTTTCACTTTGAAAATTGGTCTGTACTAGTTAGAATTTTTGATAAAGAAAAAATCAAAAATACTCAAATAATAGATGCTACAAAAGTGTAAACCTTAAAGCATTACAAAAAAGCTGAAACCTTGTATAAATTTTCATACATAAATGTGATGAAGTGACACTCTAGTCTATTTATTCAGGTTGAACAAAAATTACTCAATCGAATATGTATTACTATCATATTGGACCAAAAATAATTTTTTGGTAATCAAAAAATGAACATAGCCTCACATTTATCAAATTATTTTTGTGGAAGAATTTTTTGAAAAGAAAAAAAAATCCGTTTCTCAAATGAGTCTGCTTTTATCACATAATCATTCTCTTCATTTTATACCATTCCTTTTGAGTTCAAATTGCATATAAAAATATAATTTATGCATATTATAATGCCATAAAGTTGAAATATATCTTATTCTTAATTTTTGTGATATTTCTCCTTAAATCAACTTTGATCATAAAGTTTTGGAGCTCAACAATTTATCCTTCCTCTTTGTTTAATTTAATTGAAAAATTTCTTAATCTAATTCTTTATGAACCCTAGTAGCTCTTACTTTCCTCATGGAAACCTGCCCACAAACACACAAACACTTAATAGAATTTTTAATGAGACTTTGCCTCCATTCAATTCTCACTTTTGTAGATCTATACACAATTTTTGTCTTTCACTTTTGGATATGTCACCAGAATCAAATGGATGGAAACAAAACCCTACTGAAGAGCAATTAGACAGATTTTCATCATTTGACATGAATTCTTGCAACATCGCCTTTGAAATACCTCACCCAGAATCAAATTCAGCGGTTTCAGAAAAGTTTCCACCAATTTTCCGTGAATCTTTTATTGAGCACCTTCGCATGTGCGGTTTCCCAGGATCAACTTTCGCTTGGAACCTAGATTGGTTTGACAAATGGAACCAGGTCTTGGCAAATATTCTCATTAAACACTGGGACAATGCCTTAAAAACCAATAATTTGATTGCATATCCAATTGACTCAACTCAAATAAGCTTCTCAAATCAAATGGGAGTTCTTCACCATTGGTTTTTAGGTCATGCTGATAAATTAAGATTTGGGAAGGATTCTCATAGCTCTCAAGAAATAATCAAAGTGAGAAAGCATAAATATAGAATTAAAAAAAAAGTATGAAAATCCCCTTTTTTTCAACCGTTTTTATTTATGACCTTTATTTCAAATAACAAAGATTCTTAGAATTCAGTTAACCGAACTAAACTTCTTAAACAACTTCCACATTGCGAAACTTATCACAACCTTTTCACAAACATCAAGTGTTGTTCAGACACCATAATTGATAATGATGGATCGTTAAGACGTATCTTAATGCAATGGAGGTCTGAAGATTTTTCTAAAGTTGCACAATATCTTGACCAACAACACTTTGATATTCGAGATACTTCAACCTACTCTGGAAGTTTGCTAAAGGACTTAGCCTTGTACAAAAGAATTAGTTTGGTTTCAACATTATCCCCTAACCTTAATCCTTCTCATGTCCCCCGGGGTTCGCCAAATGACTGTTATTCTCCCTTATATCTTGCATCTCTAAATCCTCAACAACTCAGACTTTTAAATCCTCAAAATCCCATAAATTTACCTGCCCTCCTTGAAATTCTTTCTTCCTCTAATGTGAGTGATTGACAAACTCCCTTAATAATAGGTTTGCACACTCATACTCCTCATTTCCACTGTTTGGGACACTTAGCCTTGAAAACAAAAACATAATTTTAATGATTACTATTATCATTAAAATTTATAGAAATGAAATTTGGCTTACATTGTTAGCTCCATTTTTTTCCTTTGAATCTTATACATGCTGAATTCTATACTTCCTTGTACAAAATAATTCAAAACATTTACTTCATTTTGCTGCCCCATTCTATACAGCCAATCAACAGCCTGCTGCTCAACTGCTGGATTCCAATTTGGCTCCTATTTCAACATTGAACATATAAAAAATTTAATATTTTTGTTCTTAATATGAAATAAAAGACATTGAGTTCACCATTATATATACATTTTGAGCACACCTGAGATCTATACCCACTCCTGCAGCCTGATTCTTTCCAACCAAAACTTGGCAATTTTTATTAAAATGGAATTCATGCATATTTTTGTCTCGCTTTGTCCTGCTGAGTTCACCTGTAAGCTAGGTATACCTAATATTGTGGTCATCTAAAGCCATTTTTATTCTATTTTGAAATATTAGAAAATTGTTTTTAATAAGCCAACACAATTTTGTAAAACAATTCATTATAAAATCACTTACATCTGCAAAAAGTCTGCAAAGTTGGAGAATATAACAGCTTTTGGAAAATTTATACCCCTTTCACCAGACAAAAATTTTTTTAAGTGGCCTATAAGATGATAAATCTTTGCCGAATGCTGCCAGGTGAAATCAAAAGTTGGAGTTTCATCCAGATTTTTGTAGATTGGATGGTTGCAGAATTTTCTTAAAATCATCAGCTCTCTTAGAAACTCAGATGAGTCCCAAGGGATTTCAGTGCTTCTGGAGGGCCCATATCGCTCAGTGAATCCTTCTTGAAGCACATCAAGTTTAGACCTCCATGGACCTGCTAATTGAACCGATATCCCCCTTTGAATCTTTTTTGGAAGAGACAAAATTGCATCCTTTGTTCTACGTAGGCTTATGACTTTCATTAAGTGATTGATTGATTTAATAGAATTAGCCTTTCCTTTTTGCAAACCTGGAAAAAGGAAATTCTTCCATAACCAGTCTTCTTGCCACTTTTCGATTCTAAGAAAAAATATGAGACTTTGAAGGTCAGTGGGCCTGTTCTGAAGTGGAGTTCCAGTCAAGCATATTCGGTGTTGGGATTCCAAGTCAAATATTGTTTGAGCCCTCTGCGAGTAAGGATTTTTAATGTAACTAAAAGAATATTTATAAAAATTGATTATAAAAATTAAGTTTTAAGTTTTAGATATAGAAATGGGCACTAACTGAGCTTCATCTAAAACAACTCTATACCAAAAGAGCTTTTGAGTCACTGGTATCTTTTTTTGGCTTTTATTTTTTGACATTGTTGGGCTAGCTGTTTCATAGGTCATTAAAACAATAGCAGTGTCCTGTAGCTCATTGACGTTAGTATTTTGACAATCCTTCCCATAAAGAACCTTGAAAGGAAGTGCATTATCTTCAAAGTGCACACTTATTTCATTGATCCAATTCGATAGTGTTTCCAGGGGGCATATAATCAGTGTGGCTGAACTCCGATTAATACCTTCTTGATTTTCCGATACCTGGAATTGTCTTGCTTCACTTTGAGTTGCACTTATAAGAGAAAGAGTTGAAAGCATCTTTCCCAAACCCATATCATCAGCAAGTATTGACCCATTTCCTTCAGGGGTTAATTGATTGTTAGGAAACTGATCTTTATAGTCATCGAATCCAGTTCTAAGCCAATGGTTGTCCTGGTTCCTCCACATGATATCCAACTTTTCCTTTAACATTCGTTCATTGTAAATCATAAAATTTATTTCTTGAAGTTGATGTGTTTTGAGAACTGTTTTGATTCCTCGGATAAGTTGATCAGCTTTCCAATCTTGAGTACTCTGAGATATTTGGAAAGAGCCTTCAAAAATTACATGCGGGATATTAAAAAAGATAGTGGAGTCGTAGTTCAGGATCAGACATAAATCGATTTGAGCAGAAGAAAATGCTTCTTTAGCAAGACTGATTAGTGTACTTGAAGAAAAGAGGCATCCCCAAAGTTGATACTGATTACCAAAAACTGGAACCAAGTAAGCATGAAAATAGAAAGGCTTCATAGGATTCAAGGCACTTCTTTGGTTTAAATGGTGAGATCCAGACCCAATGTCACCCAATAGTGTTCCAATGTGCTGACTCTGCACTTGAGAAAGATTACAGACAAGGGTTGGTTTTCTTTCTTTGAATGGTCCAAAAATATGAACATTCAAATGGCCTCGCTGTAAAATCGTGGGGGTTGGTGAGTTTTAAAATCTTGAAATTACATTCATATAAATTTGATCAATCGTTATTGAGAACTGTCCAACACATCTGAGACTTGACATATTAAGTAAGAATAGTATCTGAAGATAGTGGTGGTTAAAAGATGAATTGAAGCAAAAAATGAATAATCAGTTTTGAATAAAACGACAAAATAACTTTTTAGCATATGCTATGCTAAGCTCATAATTCTTTCACATGTATTATTATTATCTTTTTAATAAATATTGGAAGTAAATCAATGATAACTGAAATGAATAATATGGCTTAAAAATAAATCTTGAGCCTATAGAGTAAATTTTGGTTTGTGAAGGAAGAAAAATTTTCTCAATAAAAATGTGCTTTATTGTTACATTATAATCACAAAATAGAATAATTTCACTCTTATTACACTTATTTATGTTTCTGTCTAATAGTAAAATGCTTTAGATGTCAGTTCAAAATCCAAATTGAAACTACTACCTAGAACGATGTCTTGATACTAACATACTTTTTGTAAGTCTTTGGACAGACACTTATGGTGATCTCAATAATATTAAAATTTATTTGAATTGTATGTTTTATCAAATATCTATGTAGTCTAGTGTAATAATTGAGATACTACAGTTTAACCTTCTGTTACCAACTTGGCAAGAAAATATATGTAGATATTCTTAGAACGAATATCAAATTTTGCTTTCCACAAAATGGGAAAGTGAATATTATGATATGTTAAGTGATATGTTCAAGCTTTGCTCAATCTGTGCTCAGCTCAAAATCAAAGTAATCACCAAGCTCCAAGAAACCTGTAATTGATTTCTGTTGAACCTAGGTCTAACTTATTACCAAATCTTTGTCCAATTAATTTAAATCTGGTTTCACAATGAACTCCCAACAGCCTTCCAACAGCTTTCCAACCACTTCCCAACATTTTTAAATGAGGGGTATTGCTAGCAATACCCCCCCCCCCATTTTTTCTGTGGTGATATTGAAGCACCTGATGCTCCTTGGAAAATCATTAAAATGGATTTTGTCACTGGTCTTCCTATAGCAGGTAAAGACAGTTATAACTCTTTTTGGGTAATAGTGGATAGGCTCACTAAAATGTGCAAATTTATTCCCACCCACAAAGATGTATCCACAAAAGAATTAGCCTTCTTATGGTGGAATTACATGTTTAATATTGTTGGATTTTCTAAAGCCATTATCTCTGATAGAGACCCAAAAATTTACATCTGAATTTTGGACATCTTTGATGGATATTTGTGGCTGTGAGTTAAAATTGTCTACAGCTCATCATCCTCAGACTGATGGTCTAGCTGAAAGAATGATTCAAACTCTGGAAGATATGATTAGAAGGTATTGTGCCTTTAAATTAGAATATAAAGACAATGACAGATTTACTCATGACTGTGTTACTCTATTACCAGGTCTTGAATTTGCTAATAATAGCACTATTCATTCTGTCACAGGAAAAAAGCCTTTTGAGCTTTGGTTAGGTTATGTCCCAAATACTCCTGCTCAAATTCTCAATAATAAATTACCTAAGTTGGAACTATGCCCTGGTTTAAAATCTTTTATGCAATTGCAACAGATATGCAGAAAACATGCTCAAAACTGTATTGATAAAGCATTTGAATATGAAAAGAAAAGATAGGATAAATCCCATAAAGAATACACATTTAACAAGGGTGATGAAGTGTTGATATCTACTGTCCATTTCAATTTACAAGGCAATAAATAATTAAAAGATCCTTTTGTGGGAACATTTGTTGTTAAAATAAAGGTTGGATATAATGCACTAGAAGTTGTAGTGTATTCTCCATATGATAGAAAACATCCTGTTTTCCCCATTTCCTTGCTTAAAACTTATACTTTCAACAGTGATTTATTTTCCAAAAGAAGGGAAAGACCTAAGAAAAACCCTCAGCAAGTCACAGAAACTGCTCAATGATAGAATTATCACTTCTGAAAGGGGTATTGAATTTTTTTTGAGATATAGGAACAAATCATCTGAACATGATGCATGGATACCTGGAAAAGAAATTTCAAATCTTCCTACTCTGTTAAAAAAGTATAAAAAGAAAAAATCTTAGCATTTTTTTATTGTTTTTTTTAGAGTGAGGGAGTGTCAGCCAGGCTATCTGTCAAGGGGTCCTTTTGGTCTAGAAGCTTGTTTCAAGGTTTTCACGAGGTTTTTAAGGGATGAAATGGACTCTCAATAAAATAGTATGTATTTTTTAATCAAAATGATTGTTTTACTCAAATATAAGAGGTAGAATTTAAATATTAATATAGATTATAGATTAGAATTACGCTGTTGTAAGTACTAATTTTATAAAATATAGAAATAAGTGTTATATTGTAAAATATAGTAATAAAAGTAAGTAATGAAGGAATATCTTGAAAAGCACAAAGAAAGAGGCCTTTTATAGGCAAAACATGAGTGAATAAAATATACGGAATTTACACCATCTACTGTAAGAGTGTGAGAAAAAGGATAACAAAAAAAGGAGTACATATATGACATAAGAAATAAATAAACTGGTACATCAACAAGGGCATCAAATTTGTTAGCAATAAAGTTTGAGTTCCTTAGACTGTCACAATTTATTACACAAAAGTTAATTATATTACTTTCACGGGATTCCAGATCTCTCACTGAGGTAATATAATTGTTTTATAGTTTTTTTATTATAATTTTATTATTAAATTTTATTCCCATTGACTTATACTATTGAGCACTGTGTTAGGGAGTAAAATTGTAGGGGACATTTTATTTACACTAATTATTTATACTACTTATTGTACTTAACTAGTTAATTGTAAGTAATACTTAAGTAGATAATTAATTATTAGTAAGAAGAAGGGGTGTGGCTTCAACTCAGTAAAATAATCAATTATTTTACCGGTTAAGTCTAGTAGCCTGGCTGAAACTCCCTCACTCTAAAAAAAACAATGAAAAAAATGCTATGATTTTTTCTTTTTATACTTTTTTAGTAGAGTAGGAAGATTAGATATCTCCTTCCCAGGTATCCAAGAATCATACTCAGATGAATTATTCTTGAATCTCAATAAGTATTCTGTACCTTTTTCAGCAGTGAATATTCTGTCACTTAGAATTTTTTCAATTTCTGCTGTTTCAGTGATTTCATTTAGGGTTTTCTTTGGTCTTCCCCTCCTTTTTGGAAATAAATCACTATTGGATGTGTAAGGTTTCAGAAGAGATATTGGAAAAACAGGATGTTTTCTGTCATATGGAGAATACAAAATAACCTCAACTGCATTATCTCCAATCATTCTTCTGAGAACAAATGGACCAACAAATGGATCTTTCAATTTGTTATTACCTTGTAAGTTGAAGTGGACTGTAGAAATCAACACTTCATCACCCTTTTTAAAAGTGTATTCTTTATGGGATTTTTCCCATCTCTTCTTCTCATATTCAAACGATTTTTCAATACATTGTTGAGCATGATTTATGCATAGTTGTTGCATTTGAAGAAACGACTTTACACCAGGATGTATATCCAATTTAGGTATTTTGTTATTGATAATTTGGGCAGGAGTGTTTGGAACATATCCAAGCCAGAGCTCAAAAGGCTTTCTTTAAGTAACAGAATGAACAGTGCTATTATAAGCAAATTACAACCCAGGAAGTAATGTAACCCAATCATGAGTGAATCTGTCATTATCTTTATACTCAAGGCCAAAGGCACAATATCTTCTTATCATGTCCTCTAAAGTCTGAATCATTCTTTCAGCTAAGCCATCAGTCTGTGGGTGATGGGCCATAGAAAGTTTCAGATCACAACCACAAACATCCATCAGAGACATCCAAAATTCAGAAGCAAATTTAGGGTCCCTGTCAGAGATTATGGCTTTAGGAAAACCAGCAGTATTAAACATATGAGACCACCATAAGAACGCTAATTCTTTAGTGGAAACATCCTTGTGAGTAGGGATAAATTTACAAATTTTAATGAATCTATCCACAATAACCCAACAAGAGTTATAACTGTCTTTTCCAGCAATAGGTAATCCTGTTACAAAATCCATGTTTATTATCTGCCATGGTGCATCAGGAGGTTCAATATGTTGCATTAATCCTGCTCTTTTACCAGTTAATTTTTTTGATTTTTGGCAAGAATCACAAGACTCAACATATAATTTTGTGTCTTCAGACATATTAACCCACCAAGCAGTGTTCTTAATTCTGATCATTTTTTTTCAAGATCAAAATGTCCAGCTAATATGTCATCATGATAAATTTTCAAGATGATTTCTCTCATAGAAGGAGGAATAACAATAACATTACTCAACTTTCTCCTATAATATAGATATTCTTCATCAATTGAAAATTTACCTTTTTCCAAAGCCTTCTGGTACTTTGGTGGAAGGGTTTTAATTAATGCTTGTATTGAAGCATTCTTTGGATCATTTAATATGCTGCATAACTTTTTCAAGTCAGTGTCCTTATCATATGAATCCAGAATAAGCTGTAATAGCTCTTCCTCCATATCAACCACATATATCCCATGTAAATGAATAATTTAATCCTCAGGACCATAAGCAGGATTAGAGTCATTATTTGGTTAAGGTAACCTAGATAACATATCCACATTTGAGTGAACAATACCAGCCCTATGAATAATTGTCATTCTCCCTCTGTATTCTTGAACAGCCAACTGCCATCTGAACATATGTCTGTTTGGAGTTTTCAAGTTTAAAAGGGATTTAACTGCACTGAAGTCAGTGACAAGTTCAAATTTCTGGTCATCTAGGTAATAATGAAGCTTTTCTAGAGCCCACACTACAGCTAAACATTCTAATTGAGTAGCACCATATTTCAATTGACTATTTCTCAAGGTTCTTGAAATATAACAAATTACTACTTCTGAAACTTTATCATTTATCACTTGTTTTTGATGGAGGGCAGCACCAAGACCAATGAAACTGGCATCAGTGTACAAAACAAATGGTTGATTAAAGTCAGGTAAAGCAAGAATTGGTGCTGACATCAAACAGTGTTTCATAGTGTCAAAGGCTCTTTGTCTTTCACTATTCCAGACAAAAGCAACATCATTTCTAGTTAATTGGGTAAGGGGTAAAGCTATGACTTGGTAATTTTTAATATACTGTCTATAGTATCCACACATTCCCAAAAAACTCTGTAGCTCTCTAACTGTATTAGGAGCCTTCACCTGTTGTATGGATGCCACTTTGTTTTGGTCAACACATATCTGTAAGCCTGAAACAACATGACCAAGAACTTTTAAAGAAGGGAACCCAAATTTACATTTCTTCAAAGAAAGTGTCATATTTATTTCATCCATTTTTTGGAAGACTTTACACAGGTGGTTGAGATGGTCCTCAAATGGTTTTGAGAATATAATGATATCATCAATATAAACCATCAGCCATCCTTCAATTATCTCTTGATGGAATGTGTTATCCATGACTTTTTGAAAAACTGAAGGGGCATTTTTAGGGCCAAATGGCATCCTAATATACTTATAAATACCCATATGAGTAGCAATCATCAGAAAATTCTGAGAATTTTTCTCAAAAGGTACCTGGTGATATCCCTTATTACCATCCAAACAGCTGATATATTTAGCACCCTATAAGGTAGCATGTATAGAGCTAATTCTAGGCAAAGGATAGATATCATCAACCGTATAAGTATTTAGTGCTCTATAATCACCACATAACCTGGCTTTATCTTTCTCATAAGAAATTAGGACAGGTGAGATAACACAATATTTAGGTGTTTCAACTACCTTTTCAATAATATTCATTTTTAAAAGGGTAGAGATATTGTCTTCAATATCTTTTCTCTTTGTGGGAGAAGCAGTATAAGGCTTCTTCTTTAAACTAGGTGGTATATCAGTTAATGGACAAGACAATGAAAGTTTCATTTCTTCCTTAACTAGTCCTAGTTCATGTGACCCATGAGCAAAGGCCATAGGAAAAGACTTTATCAAGTTAATGATGGAATCTTTATCCTCACCAGAAATTTGTTCTCCAAAAGAGGCATTGTCAATTTCAGACATAAGGGCATGCATTTCTTTTGTAGATCTTCCTTTATATTGAACTACAGAATTAAATGTGTTCAATTCTGGTTTTAATAATTTTTTGGAGGAAGAAATCTTAAATTTCCTCTTCCCATTCATTCCCATTTTGAAATATTGGTTTGAGGGACCCAATTTTATGCCATACTTGGATAAAATATCATTCCCTACAATAAACCAATTGCTTAAGTTATCATTTTTCATGACAACAAAATCACAAATAGCTCTTACAAAACCATGGTTATATTTAAAAAACACTGTGGCTTTGTATTTACCAATGGGGGACAAAACAGAGCCATAACCTCTCCAATTTTCAGAAATGATAGGCATCAGTTTTGATTTATACTCTGGATCCACTGAAGCAAGTGCTCTTTCAGAAACTACACTTCCTCCAGCTCCAGAATCCAGAACAACTTCAATGCTGGTTCCATTAATCAAGACTGGTGTCTTGAGAGGGGCAATAACAATTGAGTTATCCTCAATGGTCTTTATGATCTCAGCCTCTTCCACTGTAGATAAAGCATTATTATCAATATCAATAGTATTTAAATAATGAATATCCTCTTCCATCATCAAGATTTCTTTTTGAGATTCATATGAAATATTGCTGGCACAATCACTTGACGTATCATCCAGTGCTACTGTGTCATCAGCATGCTCCTCTGTTTGTTCTACAAGATTTATCTTCTTGTCACAAACATGGCCTTTCTTCCAAGGCTTGTTGCACTTGAAGCAAGTGTTTGTTGCATACTTTTTTGGTGCAACAGGGGAAGAAGGTTTCCCAACCTTTTCCAGAGTTTTCTGTTGGTAATTGGAGGGTTTCTCCAAAGGGGTCCTAGGAATGAATCTTCTGGCATCATACTTGTTGTTTAGAAGGATCTCATTGCAAGTATTGATGAAAGAAGAGGGTTCTTTGGAGAACTCAGTCCTAGCCACTATCAAGTCTCTCAGAGACATTGGTAATTTATAAAGGATCCTGTCCTTCCCTAACTCAAACTCCATATTTGGGTCCATTGCCCTTAAGATTTTTAAAAGTTTCATTAAAAACTCAATAGGTTTATCAGTAGAAGAGCTATATCTAGTTTCCTCATACTGCCTTTGTTGAGCCATTCTGAACTTGGAGCCACCAAATTGTGCTTTAATCAATTTCTTCCAATCCACCCATGAGTAGTCATTCCCATCCAGGAGAACAGATTAATACCACATTAGGGCAACATTAGTAAACAAAGAAATTAACTTGGACACAATTTCCTCATCTGGGAGTTTGTAAGAATTTTTAAGTTATCGATTCTGAAAATAAATTGTTGCCAATAAGAGGAAGAATCACCATCAAATGTTGGGTACTGGTCAAGTTTTGGCCAATTCTTTTGATTTGAAGGAGTCTCCTTAGTACAAGCTTATTTCTGAGTAAGGAGCAGCTGTAACTTCTCTAGTTGGGCAGTAATCTCATTGTTTAATCCCTCTGTTAAAGGTCCTGGTGCATCATTAATTTTTAATGGAAACTCAGGGGTATCAACATGTATTTCTGGAACTAATTTACTTTAAGATGAACTAGCCACAGGTAGCTCTGGAGCATCCTGTACTATTTGTTCCTTCAAAGAAATCTCAGAATACTTTTGATCAATAAACAATTAGTTCAATTTCTCCTCAATGGTTGTTAGTCTAGTTTTCAATCTTGGAAGACTAGATAAATTCACATTGATTGTTGCAAAAGATAACTGATTCTTATTTTGAAAAGATGAAAAATGGTCATTCAATCTTTTCAGATTCATCTTATCTATCTCCACCTCCTGGAAACAGGCAGATACAGTATCTTTCAGTTTGGAAAAATCATTTTTTATATTTTGCCATATAGCAAATTTCTTTTCATGGGTTGCTTTGTAATGAGACAATTCATCAGAGACTCTCTGTGATTCACTTCTTAATGCTTGATAACCCTGCTCAGTTAACAAACTATTATATTTCTGAGTCAATTGCATTTTGTTCATTATATGGTTTTGTTTGGCAATAATATTTCTCAAATATTCATCATTGATGTTAGCTACATCTGGAGTGTTTCTCAGTAAGGAAACAGAGTAACTTTCCAGCATCTCATAAAACTCAGGGTCAAGAATTTCATTAATTACAGCCATATCAGGGTTAATCATTGAGGTAGCAATTAAAAGTAATGGATTAGATACATGAGTTATTTTTCTACTGCTCCCAGCCTCTACTGGTCTCAAGGTTTCTTCTTCTCTCTCAGATTTACCTGAAGGAACAGAATCAGCTACAAGAAATGGCACTTGAGAATCAATAGAGGGGCGTACCAGGGTTTTCTGGGTATGACCATATTGGGTTCTCTTCTTCTTTTTCCTCCTTGATAGGGGTGAGGAGGCGTGGGGTTGACCTGGCTGGGTCTTGACAGACCTGCCTGAGGTAACTGATGCTGATTTTGAGACAGGTTGTCCCACTGAGTGTTTAACCAGTCCCACTGCCACTTGGACACTTCCACCTTCTCTTGGGACTGGGGAGCCAATTGTTGTTGATCCCTGGGGGGAAGAGGTTTCTTCTTCTCTTGAAGAAATGTATCTATCTTTCTCAACTTTTCTTTCAGAGCATCTACCCTTGCCTTTAGTCTCAAGTTTTTTGTCCTTAGCTCCTTTATGTGAGTTGACAGATTCTTTACCTGTTGAGGCAATGGCATCTTTTTTATTCTGGAGCCTTTTGAAAGTTCTTCGGGTGGGTTTATCACAGGCTTCTGATCCTGAGTTGTGTCTACTAGGATTTCCACTTCTTCCATCTCCACATCATGTTTGGGGCAAGGATTTATTAATCTGAGAAATTCTTCTTGTTAAAGGAGAACTTACAGAAGTAGGCTCATCATAATCAATCAAGTCTAGTTCCTCTTCACGTGTAGCAGAACCACTTTGGTCAGTCATTTTAAGATTTAACTGAAATTAAGAAATAAGACAATAAGATGAATTAGTCTTTATTTTTAATTTTTATTTAACAGAAATAAAATAAAAATAATAATAAAAATCTTTTTAGGATAAAAATCAACTAGATAAAATTAATTTATTAATTCAAAAATAATTTAAAACCAGGATTATAATATAATCAACTGAAGAAATAAATTAAAAAAATTTCTTAATAATTTTAATTAATTATTTTCAGGATTTAAATCAACTAATTTATTACCAGGACTTAATGTCAACTGAAGTAATTAAATATGAATTTTTATTAATTAAAAAAAATTTATTGAACTGATTACTTAACTACCAGGACTTAATGTCAACTGAAGTGATTAAATATGAATTTTTATTAATTAAAAAAAATTATTGTCAGGACAATTTGTCAACTGGAACAAATAAAATTTAAATCAATCAGGACAAAATGTCAACTGAAGATTATAATAATTAATATTAAAATATAATTGTTTGTTACTTCTGGGACTAAGAACACTATTGCTCTATTATTTTCAACCAGGAAAAATAAAAAAATAATAATAATAAAATTAAATCCAAATTACCAGACACCTCCCCTGAAAAATGAGCAAATTAATGCCACTTACAGAGTGCTGAGTAAAAGGAAATACATAGCAAATGAGGAGTGCAAAGTAACCCACAAATAGTAATATCAATAATTACCACAATATATACAACGTTTAGTCAGTATATGAACCTAATTTTTGGAGCGTGGTTTGATTCCCATTTGCAGCAAAAAAATTTTGTCACATGACGTATGACGTTTGTCATTTTTGTCGCTCCCTTGTCCTTACAGGTACTTGAACGCCGATGGTGCTTTTGATTTACGCCTCAAATAATGTTGTGCTGTCAATACTTTGGAAAGGCTCCCAATTGTCAAGGGGTCCTTTTGGTCTAGAAGCTTGGTTCAAGGTTTTCACAAGGTTTTTAAGGGATAAAATGGACTCTCAACAAAATAGTACGTATTTTTTAATCAAAATGATTGTTTTACTCAAATATAAGAGGTAGAATTTAAATATTAATATAGATTATAGATTGGAATTACACTGTTGTAAGTACTAATGTTATAAAATATAGAAATAAGTGTTATATTGTAAGATATAGTAATAAAAGTAAGTAATGAAGGAATGTCTTGAAAAGCACAAAGTAAGAGGCCTTTTATAGGAAAAACATGAGCGAATAAAATATATGGAATTTACACCATCTACTGTAAGAGTGTGAGAAAAAGGATAACAAAAAAAGGAGTACATATATGACATAAGAAATAAATAAACTGGTACATCAACAAGGGCATCAAATTTATTAGCAATAAAGTTTGAGTTCCTTGGACTGTCACAATTTATTACACAATAATTAATTATATTACTTTCATGGGATTTCAGATCTCTTACTGAGGTAATATAATTGTTTTAAGGTTTTTTCATTATAATTTTATTATTAAATTTTATTCCCATTGACTTATACTATTGAGCACGGTGTTTGGGAGTAAAATTGTAGGGGACATTTTATTTACACTAATTATTTATACTACTTATTGTACTTAACTAGTTAATTGTAAGTAATACTTAAGTAGATAATTAATTATTAGTAAGAAGAAGGGGTGTGGCTTCAACTCAGTAAAATAATCAATTATTTTACTGGTTAAGTCTAGTAGCCTGGCTGACACCATCTCAGGAGCCCAGTAACTTATAAAATAAATTACTGAAATCATGTAAGGGAATAAAATTATGTATTATGTAGTTAAAATAAATTATTTTATAATAAAATTATAATTATTTTATGAATAAGTAAAATAATAACTATATTTAAATTTATAATTAAATAAGTTTTTATTACATAAACAAACATTATATTCTATAAAAACATGGTGCATTTCTATGTATTTAATATTTCTAAAAAATTAATAAATTAATTATTATATTATAAGCTTAATAATATTTAACTTATAATGTAATTACAACTTAATTAATATAATTTATATATTAAATCCAATTTGTCATATAATATTATCCATAAATATTGGGCGCTTTTTTGACCCTTAGCTGTGTCAGTAAATTACTAAATAACTTAAAACACATATTTAATATAATAATATTAAATTCTCACTTTAAATTAGTTACAATTAAATTAATTATTTGTTTCAATTAAATTAGTTATTAAATTATTAAGATAGTTTAAATAATTAATTAAATTCTCTTGATAACTGAATCAAATTGATTCCATAAATTTTGGTGTGAAAATAATTTTATTTGTCTTAATTAAACCCTTTTCATCTTATTGTAATATTTGTTTAGAATATTTTTTCTCATAGTTCTTATGATCTCATACTCACTTAGTTACTCATTATATTAATTACTTGTTTGGGACTTTATGGTGGGAAAATTATTTACTTACTCACAGATTTAATTTGTTGTTTCAATTTTTCCCTCAATTTGTATGTTTTAATTAATTTCTTTTAAATCTTTTGTTTCAAACTATTACTACTTTTTTATATACAATTGAGGCACTTCAGAGGTATCCTTGTCTATAAAAGGGGCTTAGGACTCTCCTTTAGCAGGCATCACTTACATTACAAACATTTAAATACTTACAACACATTATTATTATTTTTATTAGTATTACAAATCTAATCTAAATATTCAATAAATAATTTAAGGTTGCTTTAAGTTTATTTGTAATACTAATTTTTAGCTGCACAGTGAAGAATTTACTTACTTAAATAAATATTTATAAATAAAACAAAACCTCAGTGTTGTGTCATTCCTTATAAACTGTCGTTGAATCTCTCTTATTTTGATTTAATTATTTTATTAGTTTTATCATTTTCATTTATCTCTTTCTTTTTTTATTCTCTCTTTATTACTTCCTTCTTCTCTATTCTATCTCTTCTTCTTCTTCACCTTCTTCTAGAGGACCCGCCAAAAATTTACAAAATAGTAATAAGGTAAAACATAAATATAAAAGAATATAACTAAAACATAGATATTGAGAGAAATACATGAAACAACTAATTAAAACCATGAGTAAGAGACTAATGTTCCCACCATAGTTTCCCAAACCAGTTAATTAAAATAATGAGTAACTAAGTAAGTCTGAAACATAATAACTGTGAGTAAAATAATCCAAAACAGGTATTACAATGTTTTTAAGGGTTTTAATTGAAACAAATAGAATATTTTGAAGCAAAAATTTTTGTAATTAATTTAATTCAATTGTAAAGGAGATTCAATCATTTGTATTAACTATTTTAGTAATTTAATAATTAATTTTGTTGAAACAAGTAATTCATTTAATCATATTGTTAATTTAAAGTAAGGATTTTAATATTATTATCATAAATAAGTAGTTTAGTTTATTTAATAATTTCCTGACACAATTAAAGGTCAAAAAAGAAGCACCAATAATTATGGATGATAATATATGAAAAGAATATTTTAATTATTAATTTTAATTAATGAAATTAAAATATAATATAATTTATTATATTATAAGTTTGTAATTAATTAAT
The DNA here is from genome assembly GCA_030280995.1 of Hemileia vastatrix. Lineage (NCBI taxonomy): Eukaryota > Fungi > Basidiomycota > Pucciniomycetes > Pucciniales > Zaghouaniaceae > Hemileia > Hemileia vastatrix. The sequence continues at coordinate 23,167,314 of JASXTE010000010.1, read as the reverse complement.
TATTAATTTATAATCATTAAATACATAAGAAAATGTTCCTTCTTTTATGGAATATAATAATTAAATGATGTATAATTAATTTATCTGATAATAAAATTTATATGATATTCATTTTACATTTGTATAAATAAAAAACTTATATAATTTATTATGTAATATAATATTAATTTAAATACATAATCTGCAAATTATTATTTCCTTTTTTAATTCCAATAAAATTATATGCTTATTTACTGGGCTCCTGGGACAGCCTGGCTGACAAAAACCCTGTCCCTTTAAGTAAAATATAGGTTCACAATTAAATAAGCTAATAAGTATACTTGATAAATAAAAATCAGTTGATTATTTTTATTAACAGTTTTAAGATGTAGAATCAGTGTTCTTTAAAGTTTAGTGAAGAAATACAACAATAAAGTGGTACTAGAAAAGTTATTTAAATGATTGGTTATTTATATTTTTATAAAGTTTTTATTTTTAGGAAAAGTTGTTAAAATCTAGTCCTGGAAGTTGAGACCTTTACAATGATACACAATAAGTATATGTTAATGTGTTTTGCAATAATATTTATAGAATGTTATATAAAAGTGTTATAATTATGAGGGTATTACAAATTGTAAGATATTCATTAGGGGGTATCAAAGCTCAAAATATTTTATATTAAAATACCTCTTTTCTCCACCAAATCAACTATGATTATTTTTTAAAATATGCCATATTGTGCCCCAAAAATACCTTTTTACTGAGAATTAATGTTGAGTTTGTGGCTTTTTTTTGTGTTGTGAAATACCTTTTAAAGAATTACAAATTTCTAACTTTTATACCCCCTATTGTATGTTTTTGTTGATATGATTTTTAGATGTCTAATCCAATTTCTATTCTACAGATTTTTATGCATAGTTAGGCCACGTGCCATATTTCTCCTGGCCGGAGCATCCTGTAGTTTTTACAAAGCTTGTATGGACTTTCTGACTCATTTAGAATGTTAAAACATTTATAAAACTGTAGGAAAATTTCAGATGAACAAGCTACTTCTCCTCTACAACTAGTTTTCCTAGTCCGTGCAGCCTAATTCATAGAATTAAAAACCATTAAAGTTAAGTAACTTATGAAAAATTAAAAATACTTTCTAAAATTATTGAAAATAGTAGAAAAATAGTGAAAATTCCCTAAAAATTTCCAATGGTTCTTGAGATTTTTGAGTTTTATTTCCATGCACTTTTAAGCCTATATTTACATTTCCTGACTGTTAAATAATTGATAAATCTTGACTTGCAAAATTTACCTTTTTTAAACCACTTATACATACATTCTTTCAAAATAAAATTTATATAAAAATTATATTGGCTTTTCTAATATCTATAATAATCTTTCAATATCCTCCTAATATAAACCTTAATACTGTATTAATCTTTAGGCTAAAAAATCCTCCCTCCAATCTAGAATGTCCCCATTCTTAAATTTACATATTTGATCAAAGCCATATTCATCTTCTCTTCATTTGCTTCAACCATCCCTAAAAACCAATTTTCACTTCATCTTTATCAAAATCACTACTAAAATGTCTTCAAAAGATCTAGCTGTCCCATGTGAGCTTTGTGCCAAATACCAGGTTCCTTTTCTGATCTCTAATCCTGGTCTTCCTGGAAGAGCTGCCTGTGATCTTTGCAGGCTTAAGAAAATAAAATGTAACCATCCAATCATTCCCTTCAGGACTAATTTTTATAATGGACCTTTTGTTCTTCCTGACCCAAAAATTTCCAAAAAGAGGCTTTCAAAAATCCCCACCTTCTTCAGAAACATAAAGGCCAAAACAGTTTCTTCTTTTAAAAAATCTAATCCTGAGCTTCCTCCTCCTTCTCAAGATCCTAATCCCATCATGCCAAGTTTGTCCTTTCAGTTTTGCTGAAACATTGTTTCCTGGATCTAAAAGTTTTTTCCTTCATTTTATTCTTTTAAATTTATCTACTAGTTCCACATGCAACTAAAATTCTCTTCCAACTCCTAAATTTTCTCCTAAGCTATTGAGATCACCAATAATGATGATGTTGGCCAGGTTCAGATTAATAATATTAATCATTATCTGAAATTCCATAGATATCTCTTTTTAGATTTTTGTGATGATATGAAGCATAAATTTTTGACTTACTTTCAAGACCCCTTCCAATAATAATGAAGATCTTTTGAAGAGAAGAATCTACATGCAAATTTTTGATACTGATGTTGAAAGATTTCAAGGAGATTATTTATTTTGACTGTTCTTCTCTTCTTCAAAATTTTAAAATTTAATTCTTTAGTGCTGGCAGAATATTTTTTCTGGTTGATCCAATCTTTTCTGTCTGAATTTTAATTGATACATTTTGAAATAAAATTTTAAATAAACTTTATTTTCCTTATGATGATTCTACTACTGAGAACAAGGCTTGAATCCCTTCAGACTTCCCTCTACCAATCTCTACTTTTTCACAGCATGAGAGAGTGGGCTTCCCACTGAGCCAAATACTCTGATTCCATTCTCGCCACAAGGTCCTCCAAGCTTCCACCTAAATAGTCTACCAAAGAGACCCACTAATAATCCAACTCCTATCAAAATTCAATGATTCAGCATCACAACATTCAAATAAATATCCAACCATTTAAATCACTCCTAAGATTTTTAGAACACTTCAATTTTTCCAGACTTCCTTAGCACTTTTGTTTTCAATCTTTAACAATCTCCACCAATAAACTTTAAAATTTCCATCTTTCTTTACACATAATAAGTTCATTTTAAGTAATCTTCATTTCCTCAAGTTAGTTGCACCATATCCATCAATGACTGTTTTGTCCAAATGAGTGAGTATCAGTAAGAAAACTGATGAACCAGTGATAAATTAAAAATGAAAGATTTGAATATCCAAATAGATTAAATTTCCCTTCCAAAAAACGTTGGGGAACCAAACTTTTACTCAATTTCAAGTTTATAGTCTTGGTGGACTTCCCTTCTGCAAATCCCTACATAAATTGTCCATATAAAGAATGAATTGCCAGTTTAAATGTCTTGGAGGACCAAAGAGAGTTTATTGTTGTTTGTTTCCAGCTTATAGTCATGGTGAACCAAAGCTTTGTATCAATTAGATATTCTTGAAATTTTCTTCTTTAATATTCAGTTTTAAGTCTTGATGGACTAGAAGATCCCATAGAAAACCAAGAATCTTCATAATTTCTCAGTTTAATGTCTTGAAGGACTAACAGATCCAAAAGTGTAAAGCCAAAGTCTTGAAAAATTCTTGAAAACTAGCCAGTTTAAAGTCTTGGAGGACTAACAGTGTCAGCCTAAATATCCTTAGGACTGAGTATTTCTTATGCTTAAAATAAGATAACCTTAAGTAGATTAAGCTTATATCTTAAAAATAAGGTTAAAATAATAATATATATTATTTTATTATATATATATATAATTATTATTCTATTATATAATTTATAATAGTTTAAATAGCTTATCCATGGCCTAATAATACTTATTAAGGTGTTAATGGAGTCATAATATACTTATCTTAAGTGATATGAAGTAATTATTGACATACATAAGCTTATATGTATACATAAATCTCATGTTCAGTGAAATATGCAGTATATTATGTATATTTAGGTATATAAGTGGGTTTTAGCCCCTTAATATCCTTTAACCTTTGTTTTTCTGCTTATTTTAGGTCATATGGACGAAATCAGTGGACTCACAACACCTACAGAAGCATAGACACCTATATCAGGCACATACACCCAGTTTGGACAACTAAAAATACTTCCTTGGATGGTTATTCATGGATTTATGGGTTGGAAGGATGTTTCTGGGTTAATGTGGATGCTTGGGGATGTTATTGGGGGCTTGGATATTTTATTTTTTTCCTTTATATGCTTTTAGTTTCATTAAATCTCTTTTTGATTATTTATTTTACCTGTTTCTTCATGGTATCCGCTTTTATCTGGGTTTTCTATTTATGGTATGGATCTGTGTTATTATTAATAGTGATGGAGGGTCCTTACTGGAGGTCTGGGTGTTGAAACTGCTTGAAGTGGACGCCATGGGGAGGTGATGGGCCCTCACAGTGCTGTAATTGCCGGGGATAGCAGTGACATCATCTGGATTGAAGGTCTGTGCACTCCAGTAGATTTTGGTATAAGTAAGGAGGGATTTTGACGGTTTATTATCATCATTCAATTACTACACTTCAAAAAAACACTACAATACAATTATTAGCATTCAGAAATATATTATAAAGCCCTTATAAATTGATATTATCTTTATATAAGCTATAACTATATTTTATTCTTCTATTTTCCACCACTAGCACGCATTTAAATCCAAGTATTGTGAGTTTTATTTGAGTATAACTATTATATTAGTCTTCCCCTGATGTTTAATCACTAAATCATTAATCAATAAGTAGTAGGACCATAAAATAACACTATTATATCATACTTATATACTAGACTATACTGACAAACAGCATATCTTGAGATAGAATCCAACAGATATCACACTCCATTAGACCCTTTTCCCTGTATAAAAAATAGTAATAAAGAATATAAAAAAATAAACTAAAATTTAAAATTTAGATTTTAGAATTATTATTTGATATTTATTTTTTTTCTTTTAAGATGAAAAATTATTGTAAACATAAAAATAAAGTTTGTAATAACATACTTGTAATTGAAAAAATATATATATGATTAAAAATTTTAAATTATTAATATGAAAATAGAAAAATTATTTTAAATTATTTCCTAAAATTTGAAAACTAAATATAAATATATAAAGATGCCCCCCAGCCATTTGATGAGCCGTACCTCTGACATCATACCCACATCCAAGTGCACCTTGATGTGGGATACACAAGAAAGAAATTGAAAATAAACTTAAATATTTTGAAAATTTTGAAAAACATAAAAAGACAAATAGAGAAATGATCACTGGGTGAGCTCCCTCCAATTTGTAAAAATGATCGGAGACCACAAGTGACCATTATCCCTGACAAAATAATTTTTAATAAAATTAAAAATGAAAATAAAATAAATTCTAATCACAAAACTTCAGTAAGCAAAATAAAAAAAACTAGAATTAATTATATAAAAGATAAAATTCTTAAATACAGCTTTCAAATGAGAGTGATCCATTGACATTTTATTAATCCTGTTTATAGTCTTAGAGGACTACCTATATAACAAAAAAAAATCCAGGATTCAGCTAAAAACAGGGAAACTATGGTAACAAACATTGTGAGGTAATTATATATAGAGCAGCCAGCCCATCAATTACCCCCAAACTTGCCAATATTAAATTTAGAAGTTTCCCCTTTGAACACTTCTACCAAAAAAAATACATTCCTTCACAAATCTTCACCATAAAATTTTTGAAATTCAAATTTAATGACTGTAATTTCTTAAATGATAGTTTTTAGTTTATACTCTTTTTGGATTAATTTTTCTTTAAAAAATAAAAGGTAGTTTATCCTCATTTCTAAGTTCTTATTCAGCACTCCTGGTGCCCCTAGGATAGAACAACTTGACTTGGTTAGCAGCTAACCTCTTCTTTAATTCCACACCATCCAACTCCTTTAAACCATATGAACTTCCATAAACCTGTTTCTTCACTAAATATGATCCATTCCACCTATCAGAAAACATCTTCCCCCACTGAATTTTAAAACTCTTATTATACACCAAAACCATATCTCCAGCTTTCAAAGCTTTTCTGAGTTTATGTGCCAACAAACTATCCCAATAACATACTGACTTATTTCAAATTTTAATCATTTTTGAATATGCCTTTTCTAAAGTTTCTTCTTTCTTTTCTAATTGGACCATTCTTGCACATAATAATTCTTCAGTAGTTTTAGCTGTGTCCCAGTCCACTCCAAGATATTATTCAGCTTCTAGATCCACTTGTAAAACTGCTTTTTGACCAAAAACAAGTTTTTATGGCAAATATCCAGTTTTACTTTTAGCAGTGATTCTATCAGAAAATAATACTAATGTTAAATAATGCCTCCACTTTTCAGCACTTGTTCCACACATTTTAACTAAAGCATCCTTTATAACTTGATTTCCCCTTTCAACCATTCTTTCAGCTTCAGGATAATATGGTTTCACTACCCTAACATTTGATACAGCTCTTGATATAGCTTCTCAAAATTTTGTCCCAAATTCACAACCTCCATCTAAAGTCACCAACTTCATCAATCTATACCTATATACCCTATTTTTCATTAAAAATTCTGCCACATTTTTGGCATTTAAATTAATAAGAGGCACTGCCTCAACCCATCCAGATAAATAATCTCTGGCTACTATTAAATATTTATTACTTCCCCCTTTTATATGAACAGCATCTAAACTAACCCTACAAAAAAGAGTGTGTCCTCCAGTTGCATGTCTAGGTTCTTTTTGCCTTAAATAACTTCTTCTTTGACATTCTTCACATGACTGAGCCCATTGTTTAAAAGCCAGATTTGTCAATGTATGCTAGTATCTAAGTATGATTTAATAGTAAATATTAATTCTCCAATTACTTTTTGATAAATGATTTATTAATTAAACCTCAGGGGAAGACTAATAAAATAGTTATGTTCAGTGTTAACTCACAATATTTGGATTGGTGCATGCTAGTGGTGGAAAATAGGCTAATAAAATATATTTATAAAGAATATAAAGATAATATCAATTTATGAATTCTTTATAATATATTTCTATATGATAATAATTGTTTTATAATGTTTATTTGATTTTTAGTAAGTAAGTGATGTCCAATAACCTGTCAAATCCTCCCTTAATTATACCAAAATCCACTGGAGTGCACAGACTTTCAATCCCGATGATGTCACTGCTCTTCCCGGAAATTACAGCACTTTGAGGGCCCATCACCTCCCCATGGCTTACACTTCAAGAATTTTCAACACCTAGACCTCCAGTAATGACCATCCATCACAATTAATGATATCATAAACCCATACCATAAATAGAGAAAACAGATAAAATCAGATACCGTAAAGAAACAGGTAAAATAACTCATCCAAAGAGTATAGAATGAGACCCAGAGCATATAAAAGAACCAAATCAACTTTACAAGCCCCCAATAACATCCCCAAGCATCCATATTAACCCAGTAATCATATCCCAACCCATAAATCCATGAAAATCCATCAAAGGAAGCAGATTAAGTTGTCCAAACTGGATATATGTGCCTGAAAAATGTGTATATACTTTTTTAGGCATTGTGAGTCCATTGAATACATCCATATGACCTAAAATAAGCAGAAAAATAAAGCTTATAGGCTATTTAAAGGTTACAACCCGCTTATAGAACTATACATACATAATATAACTACATATTTCACTGAATATGAGGTTTATGTATACATATAAGCTTATTTATGTCTATAATTACTTAATATAACTTAAGATAAGTATATTATGACTCTATTAACAAATTAATAATTATTATAAGGCTATGGATAAGCTATTTAAACTTATATAAGTCATTTAATAGTGTAATAAATATATATATAAGCATAATAACCATAATTTTTCCTTATAAGATTAATGTAATTAAGGTTATCTTCTTTTAAGAATAAGAAATACTCCATCCTGGGTATACCTAGGCTGAAAAGCTTCATTCCAGGCCACCAAAATCAATTATGTACTTGTCTATATGTCTCTCCAACACCTCTATGCCAAAGATCTTCATGCAGTGATTTAATAACCAACTCTTTCCCTTTCTTCTGAGTAATAACTACTTGAGGATTCAGATACCTCCTTTTCATCAATCAAATACCAGATAGATAAAATTCCATTGAGTTCCTTTTTTTCGCCACCCATTCATCATTATTGCAATTATTCAGCTTTTCCAATGTTAATAAATATTAAACCATTTAATAATAAAATCCTGTCTGTCCCCAGGCTCCATCTTTGAATTCCAATAATATTATATCAATAGGAACTTCCCTATCACCTAAATATCTTGCACATGAGTGAGCCATAAACTTTAGACCTTGACTTTGTCTACTTAAAATAATAGATTTTGTTTTTTTCCACCTCTGATCTTTCCAACCTTTTATTAACTGAATTTTCTCCAAGAATTTTAACACATCTTTCAGTCTCAAATACTTCTTTTTTGTCTAACCTCCTGTTAACTCAATGTCCACAATCACCCAACCTCTTTTTAACCAAAATTTCTAATAATCCAAAATATTCATCATTCATCCATTTACTACTATCCCACACTACTTCACCATCCTATTCATAATAAACCACACCTTTCCATCCTCTTTTCAACCAAATTTATCTAGACCTTCATCAAACTCCCCAAGCACATAATTTACCTCATTTTTACAATTATTCAGTTTATCCTCATGGTGGAGGTCATCATCATCTTTATTTACAGATATTTAGCCAGCCAGTTTAACCTTATGGGGGAGGTCTTCATTACTTTCAACACTTATTAAAACCACCAGTCTAACCTCATGGGGGAGGTAAGGAAAGTCTTCAGCACTATTTGGGCTGGTCTTGATCACAGGTATATCTTCATCAAATTCTTCTAAATCAGAATCCTCTTCAGTGGGTGGTCTTCTTGATAATCCATCTGGCATAGTGAAAGTTTTTCCAGGCTTGTGAACTAAATCAAAAGAAAAATGTTGAATAAAAGCTACCCATCTTGTCATGGGTGAATTTGATATACTAGGGGAATTAATAATTTGAATGAAAAATTTAGCGTCCACTTGTAATTTGAATTGTTTACTTCATAAAACATTTTTAAGCTTCTTTAGAATTTTTGCCACTCCACATAGTTCTAATTTTGGTTGAGAATCTCTTGATTCCACCTCAGTGAAAACTACAAATTCATACCTGACTGGTCTGATATAATCAGCTTTATCCATTTAGTACAAGAATGCCCCAGAAATGATCTGACTCAAGTCAACTGCTAAATAAATTCTACCTGCATACTTTCCAGAATCTGATTTGTGCAGGAAAATATCCTCCCCAACTACCTTCTTCAGCTTCACAAGAGCCTCTTAACACTCTTCATCCCACTCCCAGTCTTCATCCTTTCTAGTCAGTCATCTTAATGAAGCATCGAATGAAGAAAATTCCTTGATAAACATTCTTAAATAAACACATACACCTAAAGACCCTCTAACTTTGGTTGTATTCTTGGGTCTTGACCAGGACTGTATTTTATTCACCTTCTTCTTCAACATAATTCTTTGCTCTCTACATACCACATGACTTATAGTTTCCAAAGCTGGTACAAAACAAGAAAATTTTGAAGCTGAAATAGTTAAAGCCTCTTCTTCAATCCTAAACAAAATTCTCTCTAGAATGAATGCATATTCCCAGATAAATTTTTTTATCCCTGGATTCTAATTCAACACTTCATTTTCATAATCTTTTGAAGGACCTTTAATTCCACCATAATCAATAAATATACTGGAATATTGTAGAATTTCTTCTTGAAGAGTCCAAGCCACCTTAGCTTGATAAACAGCAACCAAATATTTTTCTCCTTGAGGTAATCTTGTCAATTGTAATTGACAAAGTGGAGTATCAAAAGTTGTGAGAGGCCTAGATTCAGGATGTAACTCTCTCTCATCATATACCCCCATTATATCTCCTAACCCATAACACACTCTTCCAGAAAAAGCCTCCACAAACTCCTCTGCACTATATGGTATGCCAGAATCTTTTATTGTAACCCTATTTAATTCCCTAGGATCATGAACTACCCTTAGCTTGCCATTAGGGTTCTTAATATAAAACACTGGAGTTGAATAACTTGATTATGACTGTTTGTATTATCCAGTTTGAATTTTTTCTCTATTGACTTCAATATAATCATTTTTAAAGCTTCAGGAATCAGAATTGGTTTCTGTTGCCATGCTTCATGACAAACAACAGGAATCTTGTAAGGCTCCCCATAAGAATGGTTCAACACACCCCTCTCCTCTTCTACAAAAATGATGGCCATCTCCCTTTTTACCATCACATCCAACAAAAACTTCTTTTCTTCACCTGACAACCAATCCTCAGGTCCAAAATTAACAACATCCAATTTTTCAAAGGTGATCCTTGATTTTTCAGAAAATTCTGGTGGATTCTTGACTAATGGAAAGTCATATGGATCTCTTGATAAAGTTAGCCTCTTCAAAGGTGGTTTCAATTCAGCTGTCAGTGGTTTATTGATTGGTCTAACCTTACCAGCTACCTTTTTATATTTTCTGTATCTACATCCACTTTGACTTGAGGTATTTTATCCATTTGGGTTTCACCATTAAATAATCCATTATCAGAACTTTCTTCATTATAAGAATCAGAATCAGAAACCAAATAAGTTTAGATATAGTTTTTATTTTTAATATTATCATATTAACCCCTTTTACTTTGTCTAATTTATCATCAGATTTTCCTACACAATTAATACCACTTTCCACCCTAAATTCCCCTGTAAATGAAGTTATAAGTTTAACCTCTTGCTGGAGGACAGATATAGAATTATCAAAAATATTATTCTTTTGGGAATTAATTATACTAAGATTTTTTTGTTTATTTTTATGAGATAATTGTAGTGTATCCTCTTGCTGGGGGCCATAAAATAATGCACCACATATATCAACTTTATTATTGAAATTCCCTTTCCAATTTTTATCCAACACAATAAATCCCATCTTTCCCTTAGAGCCATTTTTAAACTTTATAGAATAATTTTCTAATGATAACAAGCATATAGAAGATTCCATAACATAATCACCACACAATATAGGGGAAAGACTTGCTAGCAAATCTGCAACCTTGGACCCAAACTCACCACAGATTGAACACACATTAAGCTATTGAAAAAGGAACCATACAATCAGGGATGAACACCACTCAGCATAAAATTTTTAGGTGGTTGTTCAAGTAGAGTTCAGTATGGTTTAAATATGAGTTCAGTCTGAGTTCCATCTGAGTTCAGGTTGGGGACTTGCTAGCAAGTCCACCCCCTATATTGTGTAGTGAATGACATTCTAATGATATATCAACAGAAAAAAATTGAGAATCCACTTGAATTATCTCCAATTGATCTGACCTATTGCAATCCAGGATCTCTTGATGAGGAGAGATTACAACATTATAGCAATCAGCTCTTTCTATCCCAAAAAATGGGGGTCTCCAAAATCATTATTTTTAATTAATTCATCAGAAGCTGACCTTTTTATCTGTCTCTTCTTGGTGCATACACAACACTGGCACATTTTGGTGAGACCAGGTCTGGTTTCCCATCCATCATCTCTTTGAGGTTCCAGCCTCATATGAAGCCTTCTCATATCATCACATGTAATCTCTAAACTAATAACCATACCAGTCTGATATCCTATTATAGCTTCAAAATCAATCAAAAATGTCCCACCAAGAACTGTTTTCACAGCTTCTCTAGCCACATAAAAATTTACTCTACCAACAGATCCACCAACACGTAACTTGAAATGCTCAGCCATCACCATAAGTTTGGTTGCATGTCCACCAACACCCCTTAGATTTCATCTTTTCCAGTTTTAATTGGTAAGCCTATAGTTTTGGCTTGATCTAATGAAATTAAATATATTTGAGACCCAGAATATACCAGGGCCTTTACCTCTTTACCAGTCAAAGCAACCATCAAATAACCTAGAGGAGCAGAAAAATAAGTTTCCACCTCCTCACCATACTTCTTCACATTTTTGAAAATATATTCCACCTCTCTAGATGCTTCCCTTCTCCTTTTCAGATGCTTCTTTTTTCTTTTCTGCAAGGGCTGGACTAATTGTAAATAACTTGCCTAAGGATAGAGGAATCTGAAGTTTATTCACTCTACCCAACACCATCTCCATAGCATTCTCTTGACCAGCTACTAATGGCCTTTCAAATTGAACTTTATTTTTATTAACCTTGGCCCTGGGAACCTCTTGAGGACCCACATTTCCATCTTCAACCCCCATAATTACCTTTTTGTCTTCAATAACCCTAGCTCTGTTTCCAACTGCTTTCCCTAATCCAGATTCATCACTGGTCCTTCTTACCCCTTCCATAGGAGTTGGACCACTAAAACTTAGTCTGGGGAGATATGCTTATGGTACATCTTCCTCAGAATCTGATTCATCTTCAACAGGAATAGGTTCACCATTTAAATCCAGCTTTCTAAAACTGGGAGGCCCCATATCTGCCATCCCCTTCTGCATACTATAAATTTTGTCCTTAGAGTAAGGTTTTTTTTTTATCTTTTTAATCTTTTACTTGCCTGGTTTATCCTTTAACTGGATCTGAATGCTACTCTTTGCTTTAATAGCATCTTCCCTCCTAGCAGCATCCACATCATATCCACACTAGCAGCTGAAAACAACTCCAGACCACCAAAAGAAGTTGAAAATGTGGCCTTACTGATCTACTTTTATTTTCTCTTATCAGCCTTTCCACCTTCATTACCACCTTTGATTTTCCCACCTTTAGCATCATCATCATCATCATCATCATCATCACCATTTAATTCTTCAAATATGGGCCTTTTTTCAGCCATCATATTCCTCCTAACCAACTCTGAAGGAGCTTTTCCATAACTGGGTTTGATGAAAGATCCATCAGGGAATTTATAAACCTTTCCATCAAATTTGACTCTACCAGCTTGCAAGTCCTTATCTATATAAAAGCAATCACCAGCTCTATTCCCCCTCCTATTAAAATAAGAGAACACCTTTGGTTTTTCCATATCCACCTCTAAATCCATTTCAACCATTACCATTCCCATTACTTTCACCATTTCCATTCCCAGAAAGCTGTTTACTGTCTGCATTGAAGCCATAGTTTCTCTTCTCATAACCCCTATGTTGATAAGAAGAAGAAGTTGAAGTTGAATCCACAGGCGCTCTGTTTGCCTTCTGAGTTTCTTGAAAAAATATTTTGAGCTTCTTTGTTAAGTCAGCCAAGTGATAAAAAATTTCTTTTCCACATTCCCCTCAGCCTTAGCAGCAGGCTGACCCATCTGAGCCTTCTTTGAATCTTGAGCTTTGACCATAATATCTTTATTTTCAGCCAAAACTTTACTAACCTTTCTGAAATATTGAGTACATGATTCTTGATATTTGTTCAGAGCCAGATTTTTAAGATATGCCTAGATTTTTTCTTTGATAACCTCTAAATCAGGCAGCTTATGTTCCCCATTTGAAAGATTTTTCATTAAATTTTTCTTAGAAAGTTCCTTCAACACATCCATCCTAATTTCCCTACTAAAAGATGACCAGAAAAGATCCTTGGCCCAATTTTCATGGCCTATTTCCTCCACCAAAATCAAGTATTCTACCACTTCATCAAACGTTTCACATAAATTTTTAAACTCCACCATATTAGAGCCACCACCTTTAGCTTACCAATCACTGAAAATCTTGTTGAGGTCCACCATATTATACCTAACACCCCATCTATCAACCATCTCTTTTGACAATATTAAACAGTCCCACTTTTTATATCCATCCATAGCAATGAACTCTTTCTCCAACTCTCTGTCCACAATAAAGAATTGGATTTGCTTCACCATATCCAAATGAGAAGCCCCATACACAGCAGAATCAGCTTCAGAACTGCTTAAGAACCATTTAACTCTTTCACCATTGAACTTGGGCCCATCCCAAGATACAATCCTAACCAATTCCATAACAGAAAGCGTAGCACCAGCAACATCAGATCCAGTAGCAGAAGACATCCCAAAAGTATAAGATAAAACCATTAAAATAAGATTAGCATTGACTTAACAAGCCTCCTGAAGACTAAGATAGTCCAAGTAGCAAGTATTATTGTTTATAAGCTAGAGAATTTGAGCCCCATGTTGGGTTCCACAAATGTAGAATGACTCTTACAGTTGCATTTCTGTAAGCAGAATCCAAGGGAGTTTGATAAACAGAAGAAAACCCTGTCACTTTAAGTAAAATACAGGTTCACAATTAGCCAAGCTAATAAGTCTACTTGATAAATAAAGACATGTTTATTATTTGTTATTAAAACTTTTGAGATTTAGAAGCAGTGTTTTTTAAATTTTAGTGAAGAAATACAACAATAAAGTTGTACTAGAAAAGTTATTTAAATGATTGATTATTTATATTTTTATAAGGTTCTTATTTTTTTGAACAGTTGTTAAGATCAATTCCTGGAAGCTGAGACTTTTACAATGATACCCAATAAGTATATTTTAATGTGTTGTGCAATAATATTTATGAAATTTTATATAAAAGTGTTATAATTATGAGGGTATTACAAATGGTAAGATATTTTTTGCATGTTTTTGTTAATATGATTGTTAGATGTCTAATCTAATCTTGATACTACAGCTTTATATTCATAGTTAGGTCACATGCCATTTAATCCCTTCCTGGAGCATCCCAGAGCTTGTCCAGAGTATCCTGGAGTTTGTATGGAGCTTGTATGGACTTCCAGACTCAATTAGAACCTTAAAAACTTAATAAAAAATCTTGAAAAATTTCATATGTTAGAGCTACTTCTCCTCTAAATTCCCAACTAATTTTTTTAGTCTGAGTAGCCCAATTCATCAAATTAAAGTCATAGAATTAAGTAACTTATGAAAAATCAAAAATATTCAAAAATAATTTATAAAATTATTAAAGATAGTAGAAAAACAGTAAAAACCTCCCAAAAGTTTCAAAAGGTTCATGAGATCCCTGAATTTTATTTCCATGCATTTTTAAGCCTATACTTGCATTTTTTTACTGTTAAATAATTGTTAAATCTTGACTTGCAAAATTAACTCTTTTTAAACCACTTATACATACATTCTTTCAAAATAAAATTTATATAAAAATTATATTGACTTTTCTAATATCTATAATAATCTTTCAATATCCTTCTTAAATAAACCTTAATGCTGTACTAATCTTTAGGCTACCACACCAACAAATATTGCTGTTAATGTGCCAAGTACATAATATGTTTTTTGAGTTTGGGAACTGAGATTCAATGGCCAACAAATATGCTTTCCCACAATCAGTAAAAATGATTCCAAATTCTTTACCTTCTGGAAGAAAGATTTTGATGTTTTTTAGTTCCTTTAAATAATCATCAACCTTCTCTTGACTGAGAAAAGTAAAGCAAACAGAGAAGGTACTACTTGTACAAGTCTTTACAGCTACATGTAGAAGTGGCATCTTTTATCTTAATTTAATAAAAATTTTAAGATTCAGAATGATCACAGCCAACTAAAATCATCACCCACCTATTTTTTTTGTTGGTAAAATCCAATAAGATCATGCTATGAGAATCCTGGAAAATTTCAACTCTCTCTTTTGGTGAAAAGAAAAGGTGAGTTATCTGATTGTTCTCATTGTCCTTATAATTGTGAATTATCTTCTCATTTTCTACCCAATCCAACAAGCATTAAATCATAGTCAAACCATTAAAGTTTTGGTGATTTGAATTACAGTAAATTCTGTAGATTTAAGTAGGAAGATTATTGAGGAAAGGGTCTTGTGAGCGTAAAGCTGCAAGTATAGCACTAGGTGTTGCACCAGTATGATGAAATTTTTTCACAATCATCTTTTGTTCTTGACTCAGGTATCATTTGGATGTATAAGCTGAAAAACTTGGATCTGTGTGGTTATTGTGAGAGACATCCTCATAAACTAATTTCCATTGAAATATTTTTTCATTACTGTTATGTATATCTATTACATCACAAGGAGATTCAATGAGGATATCCTATGGAAGGGGAATATTTCATTACCCTATGATTAATAGAACTAATATATTACAATTTTTATAACTACATTACTCTCTGTATTTTGTATGTTTTCTTCACAAACATCTTGAAAGTAATGCTTAATTAATCAGGAGGCCAGTCCACAAAAAACTTTGGCTCTCCATGTGAATTCAAATTGAAAAACTTTCCTTTTCCATGCAGTTGAATTTCCAGGAAGCTGATATCATTTATTATCACATTTTTTAAAATGTTTGCAACCAAGGAGGATTTTTTTAATCCTATAATGCACATCCTTATTTTATTGGAAACAAAACAAACCAGCTCCTTGATGAGTGGAAAAGTCTTGTGAAACTTTTTCAGCCTTGCTCAAGGTCTCATATGACATGATTAGTGGAAGAAAAGAATCTCTTTCATTTCTATGAGGTAAGAGCATCCCCAGATGTGTTGGTAAAGTGGTTTGGTATGCATATTTTACTGACTTATTCCCCAATTGTTTCTCAATTAGACTCTAGTAACTAATTTATTCTGTAGTCTTATAATCAAATGAGAAAAGTTTCTTGAGTAGCTTCTGTAATTTCAAAAACCTTGTGCCATTTTTTTTGACTCAACTATTATCTACTGAAGCAAGACATGCCACATTAATTACTTATCCTTTTTTCACCCTCACTTCACACAACAATAGCCAACACTATTCATTAAACTACTTCATATATTTGCATTACACAATTCAGCCACACCTTCTCATCTATAATAGCTCAATAATATTTCATTTTTGTCAACCTAATTCAAAAAAACAGGTCTCCTAATTGACACACTTAAGAAGAACAACTTTCTCTGTCATGTATAAGCATCAGCAAGCAACCCAAGTGCTCCACATATAACTTACAGTCCTCTGTGTCCAATACACATTATATAGCTGTATATTAATAAAAATTTTAAGAAATAGAGTTTTCCAAATGCAAAAATGGTGGTCAAACATAGTTGAGTTGTAGGAACTATTTGTATTAAAATAGTCTTTCACAAGCTGGTGATGTCTATCAATGCAATTGTGATAAATAAGGATTCTTTGTGGGCTTTATTACTTGAATTCATTGACTCTAAAAGATCTCTAAATATGATTTCCTCTTTTGTCAATAGATTGTAGTTCATCTATAATGTGCATGAATCATTTTTTCATGCTATTGGGGATGTTTTTGTATGAGTTGAAGTGAGAAATGGAAGTGCTAATAGTTATTGAATGACTTACATGATTGATGAATATTTTTAATGCATGTTTAGTTAAATAATTTTCATATGGCTGATGAATATTGCAATTAAGTAACAAATGGTACCAGTAAAATGCATATAGCTGCTGAATATTTGCTTAAATGGCTATGGATGCTCTAAGGGCATCTACCACTGTGTCAGTAACACCCCACTCCATGCATACTTAACTATTACTTTGATGCATATTCAGGCACCATGTCATTTACACCTCACATTAGCTATTCATTTTGGTAAATGTTGGGTACCAGTTAGTATATACACTTACAGATACTTACTTTGTGTCATTAACTCACACCTCTCCCTGCCAATTTTTTTCACTTTGCATTGCTCATCAAGATACATAATCACACCCTTGATTCCACCACCATTTCACACATTATCTTTTCAATTCACTATACTCACTAATCATCATCAAATTTTATCAATTTTCACTATTTTGCACTACTGGCTGCACACTCCAAGCCTCAATCACTAAAATATGCCTAGCAACCACTAGAAAATGTGCTCTCCAAACAGACATAGGAGATAATATAGTCTTATTCTTTTGTACCAAGTTATTCTTTGAGAACATTGAATGACATGCATAAAAAATTAGCATTCAAGGTTCACCTAATGACTGAAAAGTTCCCAGGGTTGAATATTAACTAAATGTGGTGATTAGTAAAAGATACTGCATAGAGTAGTTGAATATTGAAATTCATTATGATACGACCAAGTAAAATGCAATTATATACTTATTTTTTTCCAACACAGAGGTAGATGCCCTAAGCAGGCAGCTACAGCATCATTGGTATATACATACCACCTTATCACATACTATGTGATAGTGGGCAGCCAATTAAGAGCATGTACAATCATGCATTAAAAATTACATTAGCAAAAGTTGTGTGACATTAAAAAGTTAGGCAAATTGGCCTTTTTTTACAGTCACTTAAATTAGTATTCATTTTGCCTTTGCGAATTGGCACTAAATGTGAAGCTCTGCAACTGAGCAACATTAACTCCTTATGTCTCATGCTCTTTTGCCTACTGTCATGCAACATCTAATCTTTATGTGTATTGCATTTCATACAAAGTGTCCAAAAATGGAGTTTGAATTAAAGCATATTGAATTATATTTCAGTGCGCACAATCATGGTAATCTTTTTCACAATTTTTCAAACAATATTGAATTAATCCTACCTCACATGCAATCAGTCAGATAGCTAATGGAATTTAGCTATTTTTTATGCCAAATCACATCAATCAAACTAGATTTAATGGGACACAGGACCTCACATTATCTTTTATGAATTTGGCATCACATATTCATTTTCTTTGATTGAAGGTTCTGTTAAAATTGAATGTTGAGCTAATCCAATTCAACATTGGCTCGATATTGACCAAGATATGGCTATATCAGTGACACATGAGCTTTTCTGTCCATAATGACCATATCTTGCTCAATGTTTCTCCAATTTTGAATCTGGATAGCTGTATGGATTAGGAATAATGAAATGTGTACCCTTACAAAGTCTTGAGACAGCTTCAGTCACATTTGAAGCAATCTGATTGCTTAAAAAATCTGAATGAGTCATGAAACATGTTTAAACTTAATTTTTTGGCTGGTGGTTGTGTTGTAGGCATGGAATTGAAAACAAAAGAAGTTGAGATTAATTTGAGTTAAAAAATGGGTAAATAAGAGACATACATAAAGTAACATAAAGGACATAAATGAAAACCAAAAAGGGATAAAAAACACATAAGAACCTTATGTCCTGTGGTTTTAAGATCATATGGTGCTCAATTATCCTCCATTATTTTCAATTATGTAATTTGTATTTATAAAGATAATTTTTTGATGAACATTAGTGCAAGTGATGATTGGAGCAAAAATGGAAAATTAATGCAAAAAATTGCATAATTGGGCTAAATTGATGGACAATGGTAAATGTGTTATTTGCTTAGGCACCTTATGTACATAGTCATTTAGGATATAGTCTGTAGTAGTGGCATCCCCTGTTCTCTGGTTCTTTCTGGAGTTCTATAGGCTGACACTGTGCTACAGGTTATGGGCTGTATTTACGGGCACTGAAACATTAGCCATAAAAACTGCACAATGTTAGCAACACTAGGAACGTTAGTAGCCAAAAGACCCCCAGAGAATGTCTGAAAAAGATGTATCTTCAACCTGTGCTGGTAAATCTAAACGCACCCGCTCAATCTCTAACCAGCAACTAAAAAGCCTCTGAATTACTTCTATAAACCCTGTCTCTTCTGATACTACCCCACACATAACTTTCTCCTCTAACAATTCACGCACACTATCTACCACCCCTTCCCCTACACTCACTCCCATTTTGGGCTCTCCATCCTCTTTTCTTACACCAACCAAACCCACCTCTCTCACCAAAATGTATCCCTCACCCCTTTCTAAATCTCACAATTCACCCCAGATTTACCCCTTGTCAATCCTCCCCCTAGATTCACCCCTTGTGGATCATCCCCCTATCACACACCCTCTCCCTCTACCTCTTCCCCTTGTGTGTACTCCCTTCCCTCCCCTTGCACACCCTTCCTCCCTTCCCCTCATGCACACTCTCTCCCTCGCAACCAGGTGCATATATAGCAACCCAATGGACTTGGAAGATAAATGAAAGCCTTCAGAAATAAATCCTTCCCCCATAGAAGGCCTCACTCAAGCAATTGAGAGCCTATCTATCAATCCCAATCCTCCCCCCTCTCCTAAACCCTGCCAAGCCCCTGCCAGAGATATGAGCAAGTCCAATACTACAATTCCAGCTGAAAGATCAGTCTCACCCTTTAGACAGACTGATCCCCCAAGTAATTTACATCCCTTACATCCCCACATCCAGCCACATCAAAATCAGCCTCTTGTCAGCATGACTGAAAGACAACCAACTTGGAAAAAATGTCATTGAATTCAATAAATCGATTCCTAACCTTGATGCAAGTGGATGTAACTACTCTGAGTGGCATTGTAATGTCCTAACCCTCATTAAAGACTTTGTTGGCACAAGAGCCTATGCTCTAAATGACGGTAATGGACCTGATTAATTTGAAGATAGAGTCACCCACTTAACTCTTGTAAACTCCATCTCTTCAATTTTGAGACATGAAATTTTAACTGATTGGAAAGCACACCAAACTTATCTCCATATTAGCAAAAAATTTACAAGATCCAATCATACCTCTGAAATGACAGCAATTTGCAACTCCCTCAATCTGAAAAAAAATTCCATTCATATCACATAGTGAGTACTTAGTCAAATTTAAAAAATATTTTGAGGCAATTGAGCAACAAGGCATTGTTTTGGATGAAAAGGTTTTCAAAGCTCCTATGTCCCATGCTTTACTACTGTCATCCTTGAAAGACCTTTATGTTGATTTGTGTGTTGCTCTGGATAGCCTCCCTGACTTAAAATTTGTCACTTATGAGGATTTCTGCCAACTTATTCCAAGTCTAGTCCAAAATAGAGCTGATCATGAAGGCATTCCATCACCAACTAGTGCAACTCTCTCTGTTGAACCCACTCTCCATGCCACCACCCAAACTCAGAGGAAAACCAATTATTACTGGCTTCCTGGTGCACGTCAAAGCTGTCATGAATGCCATTCCACTGCTCATGTTGTGGCTCATTGTCCATACAATCCTCAGTCTGAAAATTTCTCAGCTAAGCTATACATTATGCGTGAATTTGCAACTGCTTTTGCCTTGGATCCCAAAGCAAAAAACAGAAAAGTTTACATTCCCTTCAAACATCCCCAACATGGCCCCATCCATGCTAGAGATGTTCAAAATTGAAGCCAAAAAAGTCATCTTATTTGAACAAAATATTGAAGCCCTATAAGAAATGGTTGACCATATGGATTTGAATAGTGCTGAATGGTCCCCTGAGGCAATTGCTGACAACTATGCTATCCTGGAAAGTGGAGCAACTCATCATTTCACTGGAAATGTGAGCCTTCTCAACAAATTCAGAATTCTTAAAAAATAAATCCCAGCCAAAGTGGCCACTAACAGTCCTTCTTCCTTCATCACTGGTATAGGAGATCCAAAAATTAAAGGGGATGGAAAAAAAGTCACTATTACCAATGTTTTCTATTTTCCAGATGTTCAGACAGCTCTTATTTCTTTATATGATTTAGTGAACTTTGGTTTCTGTTTTGGTTTGTGTTCTGAAAATAAAAATTTAAGAATTTATTTGAAAGAAGATCTGATTATGACTGGCTGGGTAGAAAATACCAGAAGAAAATGAGTATTGGATGTAATTAGTATTAGTAAATGCAATACAAATGATGTTCCTTCTTCTTGCTACACCTTGAACCCCTCCCTTCTTTTCACCGTTAAAAAGAATCATCACATCAACTGTCCACCTGCAGCCAAAGGTTCCCTAATGGACTGTCATAGAAGACTAAGCCATATCAGCATTGACACCATCAGAAAAGTAATTAATTCTGGTATGGGCACTGGATTACCATTATCTATGCTTACAGGTAACATTGATTGTGAAGATTGTTTAATTGCAAAGAGAACTATGAAACCATCAGCCACCTGTTAATTCAAGCCAGAATCCTTAATGAGCTTAATTGTTGGAGATCTTGTTGGTCCCATGGATCCCACTATTCATGTTTCTAGGTGGGAAGCAATGTTCAGGGAAAGCTCGACCTCCTATGGTGAGGTATTTTTACCAAATGCCAAATCTGAGACAACTTCTTTTTTTGTTTCTTTCTATAAAAAATTATAAAGTATAACTGGAAAAAAGCTTCAAGTTTTATGCACTGATGGAGGTGAGATGCACAGCAATAAAATGGCTCAGATCTTGGCTGATATTGGTGCTACTCACAAGGTCATCTACCCCCACCATCAAAAGCAAAATGGAACAGCTGAAAGGTTCAACAGAACAGTTTATGACGTTGCAAGTTACTTACCCAAATCATTCTGGGGTTTAGCATACAAATGGGCAACTCATGTTCACAACTGGAGCCCCAATGTTAAAACAGATGACAAATCTCCTATTCAGCTGATGTACAATGCAGCTCCAAACTATTCCAATTTTTGAATTTTTGGTGAAACAGCATTTTTTCATATTCACAAGGAAACACACTGAAAACTAGATCAATGTGCCGTAGGTTATTCCTTAAACAATGCTGCTTGTATTTTTTGGCATGAAGAATCAAACACTTTTTTCAAATCCACCATGGCTGTTTTCCCTGGTGATTGCCTTCCCACTCATGACGCTGCTCTCCAAGCTCCAATGACAACACCATCAAAGGGTTCTCTTCAGCCTATTCTCAACAATCTGAAATTAGGTGATTTCAAAGATGAAGAAGTGCTTCTGTCACAAGAAAAAACTGTTACATAGATTGTCAAAAAAGGTTTTTCACACTCTGATATTATCCCTAGAGCTCATCTACAAGCCATGCTATCTCCTGACCATCGAAAATGGGAGCTGGAATGCAGAAGAGAACTAGCTAACATGAAGAACATGGATGTTTGGTATAAAGAAAAAGTCCCACCAGGCAGTAAAATCATCAATTCAAAATGGGCATTCACCATCAAAAATCTGTCTTCAGACTCACCAACATACAAGGCATGCTATGTAGCAAAAGGTTTCCTTCAACAATATAGTATTGACCTTACTGAAACTTTTTCTCCCACTGCAACTTTTGCTTCACAGTGTGTTCTCTTGATCCTTGCAGCAGATCAAAAATGGCCTGTAAAGTCTTTTGATGTCACAGAAGCCTATCTTCACAGTTGAATTGATGAAGCTATGTGGGTACTTCCTCCTGAAGGCTTTCAACTGAAGGATAAAGACAGTGCTCTCTGTCTGAAGAAAGCTCTATATGTCACCAAGCAGGCAGCAAGATGTTGGTGGTTACACATTGCTGACAAACTTGACTCTCTAGGATATAAAGCTAGTCAATACAGCAAAAGTTTTTATGTCTTAAGGAAGAAAGGTTGTTTGGGTGCAGTTTGGATACCTGTTGATGATGGAATTGTAACTGGAAGTAGTGAGGAGGTGTTGAAGGAGTTGGAGGATGGTTTAGATGGATCTTTAAAGGTAAAATGGAATGAAAAGGTGAATGGCATTGTAGGTGTTGGTATTGAAGAGGTCCCCAAAGGCTTTAATCTTGAAAATTTTCAACTTATTAACAAGATATTAAGAGAACACAATCCTTCAGGACTAGTCACAAGATCTTCATTACCTCAGCTACTAAAAATCAGGACAGCAACTGATGATGAGGAAGCAGTTGACACTACCAAGTATCTTTCTATTCTAGGTGCTCTCAGCTACATAGCAGTGGCAACTAGGCCTGGTCTTTCTTTCCCAGTAAACTTCCTGGATATATTCTCTTCAAAACCAACAGCTACTCATTGGACAGCTCTCCATCACCTCTTACGCTATGTCCAGAGCCCAATCTGGTCATCTTTTACTGCTCGATGGCTGCCCTGTTGTCTGGACATCAAGATGTCAACTAACTGTAAGCTACTCATCTATGACAGCTGAATATGTCTCTCCTAGTAATGGGATGAAGGATTCAATTTGGATCTCAAGTTCGCTTCAAGACCTTTATCCCGATTTTCCACCTGTCAGGCTCCATTGTGACAATAAAGGGGCCGTCTCCAATGCAAGAAATAATCCTGGGAAAAAGAGGACAAGACATATTAGTAGGTGCTATTACTTGGTGAATGAACAGCTCTTCCTTAAGAAAGCTTTTCTAGAATGGGTTCCAACTGCAAAAATGAGTGCTGATATTCTAACCAAAGCACTGGGCCCATCTCTAACTTTCAACAAAAGGAAAGATGTATGTGTGTGGTGATATATGGTGGAATGGGGGGGATTATTTCTTTTCTTTCATATTCTTTCATATTTCTTTTTCTCTTCTATATTTCTTTTCATTTTCTTATTAATTATTTGATGGTTAATTACAAATAGGGAGAATAATTATATTGGAATAGTTTAAATGACCATGTGGGGGGGATGTTATGTGCTTAGGCACCTTATGTACATAGTCATTTGAGATATAGACTGTAGTAGCGGCGTCCCCTGTTCTCCGGTTCTTTCCGGAGTTCTACAGGCTGACACCGTGCTACAAAATGCTCTTAAATGCAGCAACTAATTTTGACACAGCATCCGAGAAGCACCAAAAATAGAAAGGTGGTCTCAGAAGCAGAAAAAAAGGTAGCCCATTTAAGGCCTCCCTATATCTATTCATTTATTCGAGAATTTGGAATATCTCACACGTATGCAGTTAGGCATGACTAGTTCAGTGGATCGGGTAGGATAATCTGTTTCCCTTTCTTTATCAAGGGATTTGAAAGCAATCAATCGCCACATTTCACTCACGTCGTCTTTAATGGATCAATCTGGACATAAAAAAGGAGGCTCAGTAATTTCAGAGGACGAAACGATTAAACCATCTGACGTGTTCTCGGGTGCTGAAGATAAAATACCGATTAGGAAACTCTCAGGTCCGCCCGAAGTATTGAACAATACAAAAAATGAAGATGATGCGCCAGCTTTAAATACGAACGCTGAAGGTCTGGATAGCTTGGCTCGAGATCCTATGGATGGTTTGTGTTTTGAGACTTGACTTTCACATTCTATATTAGTTTTATAACATGTATGAATTGTTGTATGTATGTTCATACACCAACCACATAGTATTCAGGGATTTGAGTGAGTTGCTCGGAACAGGATTGGACCGGAAGACGTTAGATATCTGTGTGAAGTTGATTTCAGAGCATGGGGTTGATGTGGATGGGCTGAGTGTGAGTGAAAGGCTCGATGATTCAAGCAGTTGATGATGTGCTGAATGATTTGAAGGATCGGATGTATGGATGTGACGGTGACAGGAAGTGATCCGAGACCTGAGACAGATAGAATGAGACGATGACGGTGGCAGTAGAGGGATGATGTGAGGGATGGATGGAGATCGCCTGCAGAATGCGTTCTGGTGTCTATAAAATGAGGCAGGTGGCCTTCGCCTTCTGTGTTGTATCCTGTGGATTTTGCAGTGTCATGTACTCAGCCAATCTGACGTGTGTGCTTAGTCTCAGTTCCCTCTGCGCCGTCGTGCTCTCTCTCTCCCTTCCTGCCTTCATCACCCCTCCGCTTCCGTTGCTTCCCCTCCAGATCCACAAACACGTGACCCACCCCATCACCATCCAGCATATCAATCGTGTCGGCCACGTTGCTCATTTCGTCCACGTCTCCCACAACTTACGCGAAAAGCACAAAAACCGCCACAAGCTGGCGCTCGAGCTGCGTCATCCACAATGAAGAACCCCACCCTACGCAAGACAGACGCAAACACAACGGATGCCTTTGCTGTTGCTGCTACAAACGACTCAAGCATTGTCTCCAAGCGATCGGCCGAACGCGCGCTATATTTCACTCAAGATCAACATCTCCGCCATTTTGTCCAAAAACCACTCCGACGTGCTCCCCTTATCAACTTGGGTTATGCTATCAGATCTTCTCTCATTGACCTCCTCATCAATCGCTTTCTACATCCTGCTCATCATCATCAGTCTCCTTCAAATACCTTGGTCATCGTAAATCTTGGCGCTGGCTATGACCCTACCTTCTTCCGGCTGGCTGCCTCTTTTCATCAACATGCTTCCCTTCTTCTGGCCGGTAGAAACCTCATCTATGTCGACGTTGATTACCCGCACCTTATCCAGCGCAAACATGCTCTCATTCATCGCTCTGAGCATCTGCGCAGCCTTTTATCTCAAGATTTCCCTGCTCCTTCTGGTAGTAACGACATGGACCATCTCATCATCTCATCCACTTCATCCGCCTCCAAGTCGCTTGCTTATGCACTGGTAGGTCAAGATATGTCTCACACACAATCCCTCATCACTGCCCTTTTGCGCATTATCACTCATCCAAATCAATGGCCAGTCTTATTTATCTCGGAAGTGGCCATGGTCTACATGCCTCCTCCCAAATCGGACGCCCTCTTAACTGCTTTGGCTGAAAATTTCTCTCAATCTGTTTACGCTGCCTTGGAACAAGTCTTACCTCACTTCCCTTCTCCCACCGCTTTCTCTCAAACAATGCTCGAACATTTTGATCGCAGAACCCAAACGCCATTGAGAGGCACTTTAGCTTATCCTTCAAAGTCTCATCAACTATCTCGTATGTTTCAACGATGGAAAACAGTTGAATGTTCTACCATGCTTGAAATTTGGAGAAATTTCGCCCTCACTTCCTGCATTTCAAATGCGAAGGAGCAAGGAAGGCTTTTTGAAGTAGAGCCATTTGATGAATGGTAAGAGCATATACAAACCCCAAATGTAAAAAGTATATTTTTTTTCCATCTAATTCATGTTTGCGGATCCTTTCTCATATATCTACGTTGTTTAAACTTGATACGTCCACTGTATTTTGGGATTCCTCCACAGGGAGGAGCTTGATTTATTTCTAGCTCATTATGCGCTAACAATAGCTTATACTGCTGCTAATTTATTTCAATGTGAAACGCCTTACCCCGAAGAAATTATTAGATTACCAACATTAAAGACTTACTTCGAAGGCTCACAAAATGGTCAAGATATTTCAGTCTCAGAATTAGACATCACTTCCAGAATTTCATGGCTAGCAAAAATATGTGAAGGAGTCCCTGATGTTTATAGGCGAGCTCACTCGTGTACTAACATGGGTGATGATCGCTTTTTGATTTTCGGGGGCTTTGGAATACCTTTGGGGAATATGCCACCTGAAACTTATACTGTCAATAATAATAATCAATCAAAAAAACTTAAATCTGCTGCCCATTCCCGTCTTTCAGATCCGATCATATTAACTTTTGACAAACCAAACAACCGTCTAAGTTATCAATCGCTACCGATCAATCCTAACACTCCTTCAAATCGCATGTATCACTCTAAAACTTTCCTCGCTCTTGACTCCAAATCATCTGTTCTCGCTCTTTTTGGAGGCCGTGCTGGTCCGTGCTCACCCATGAATGATCTTTACTTTTATGATACACTTTTGAGCACCTGGCAACCCATTCTTCCAAAACATAATCAGCTCTGGCCGTGCCCACGGTATAGACACGCTTCTGTCTCAATCCAAAAAATGGGAGCAGCTGGAGATTTTTTATTTGTTCATGGTGGCATTGGATCTAAGGGTGAAATTTTGGATGATTTATGGTATTTTGATCCTATTAAACTTACTTGGACGGTTATTAACACGATGGCCGTAAAGCGCCATTCACATCAAATGCTTTTTAACGAGTACCATTCCAAATTGTGGCTGTTTGGTGGTATTGCCCACAAGGTTGACACTCCAACTACACCTTATATTGGACCCACTTTAGAAATTGATGTTCTGAAGAACGAAGACGGACTGGAGTTTATGGTATCTTCACAACAATGCCAATTTCATGAAAATGATCAACTGCTTAATCGCTATGCTCATCAAATGTCATGGATATCTAAAGGAAAAAATCCCTTGGCATTTATGGCTGGCGGTTTATTGGCACGTGGTATACCTACTCAACATTGCCAAACTTTTTGTACTATTAACTTGCTATCTCGACAAATCAATTTCTGTAACTTTCCTGATGCCATAAAACCTCGCATTTTAGTTAATCATACTATATCATCATTTCCCATTGTAGAGAATGAAAAATCGGGTTCATTTAGCCCTATCCTTCTTTTGGGAGGTGGAGCCACATGTTTTTCATTTGGAAGTAGATTTGATACAGATGTTTTGATCTTGGGAGATGAGCATAATTGTCCTATATGGCAACAGAATTCATATGATCACCACAACTATTCATCATTATCATCAGATAGCAGAATGAAATTGTATGAATCTCCCCTCTCTAATCTTACACCTACTTTCCAATCATCTGATAAGCAGGACACTTGGAACCAAGACACCCAAATACCTCACATCCATGATATTACTCAAACTGAATTTTTGTTGGTTGTTAAACATGCTAAGCCAGCGGTGCTCGAAGGTTTAGATATAGGGAATTGCACTAATCTTTGGACGGAAAGTTACTTGAATGATAAGTTAGCTCACCGTAAGGTTTCGGTTCATGTTTCTCAAAACCCAACCATGACTTGGCACGATAAAAATTTCTCTTATAAAATGATGGATTTCAAAGAGTTGATAAAAAGAACTTTTTCAACCAATTCATCATTATCTCCTGGCAGTCCGAAGCATCATCATCAATCATCAGATCCCGATGACAACCATCAAAACCACTTGGAAACTGTTTACTTGCGTTCTTTATCTAACTCACCCAAAAAGCCTGCTAAATTAAGCGATGATTTTCCTGAAATCGCAAATGATTTTTCTATTCCTCAACCTTTAAGAGATGTAATCGGTCCTGCTTTTTTTTCGAGTCCGTTACGAATATCCGGAAAAGATTTGGGGTGATTTTCTTTTCATTGCTGCTCATTAAGTTTAATATCCATCTATACTTCTTTGTCTATTTATCTATTGGAATGAATGAGTAAAATTGTGTAGAATCTTGAAATTGAACATTCAAAATCAATATCTTGAACTCTAAGAAGCTAATTTTCATGCTTCTTTTTTCTTATCTTATTTTGAAAAAAATATTTTCCTATTGTTTGTTTGGGTCTTATTATCTCCCAGTTTATGGGCTCATTATGATGTGTGTGATAACATTCTTATCCAAATCGTTGGTCGCAAGTTAGTTAAAATGTGGCATCCAAGGTTAGCTAAACATTTTTTTTTTTTGATTTTCTATTTTTCTATCACATACTTCTTCATTTATTTAAATGATACCAAAACCAGTGCGTGTGTCCACGTCTTGTGATACATATATTAAACCCCAGAATCAATATAGATATGTTGTTAGAAAAACAATCAGAAAGTAAAATAAACTAACTAATACAATAAATTATTATTTTTTCTTTTATCACTGAATTATGCGCCACAGTGAGGCCACACATCTTTATATATCAAACAGCTCAAGTCGTATACCTGATGTACTTACAAATCCCGATCTCGATCGATTTCCTTTATTTCGAAAGTCTCATCCTTTGGTTACCATTCTCAATGTTGGTTTTATCTGTTTTTGTTATTTTTATTTTCTAATTCAAGTTTGTCTTTTGAAATTGTTTGTATGCTGCACAAAGGAATTTAATTGGCTGACTGGCTGATGTTTTTTTTTTTCCTTTTCTTTTCTGATTTTGATGTCTTATGTGTATCTCCATTAACAATTGTTTTTACGTGGTGACATGTGTTAGCCGGGAGATATTTTATACATCCCATCTACTTGGATTCATTCCGTTCAATCTCTTGAGCCAGCCATATCCATCAACGTTTTCTTCCGTCAATTCATCACATTGAATTCAACCCCATCAACTATCCTCGATCAATCATTTGAAAATGGAAATTTCAAAGTCGATAAAGAATTGTATAAGTCGAATGATATTTGGGGAAATGCTGATCTTGTTCCGTTCACTCGAACTCGGGAAACGGTTTTGAAGGAGGTGAAGGATGGATTAGTTGGGTTAAGGAATGATCAAAAAGTTTTGTATTATAAGAAGTTGGGGATGGAGTTGATTGAGATGGCTGATCAAATGAAGTGAATGAAAAATTAGATATATAACTATATATGTCTTTACCTTTTTTAAAAAAAAAAAAAATTGGTGTATGTCTGTAAGGAAGAGAGGGGAGGTAGATTGATTAGTTAATGGATTGAAATGTGATTGATGTTTTATTTTTGTTTTAAGAATCTTGAATAAAGTTTGGTTTACACAGAAAAAAGTATGATAATGTATAATATATATAACACATATAAGATCAAATAATCAAGCCATGAAAAAGGACAAAAAAAAGAGACACATAGTAAAAATGTAAAAAAAAAAAAAGCATCGTCGATGGTCATGAAAGTAAGATAGCAAACCAATATATTTTATTTTGATATAGTTGTTGTTTAGTTTGAGGTTTATTATTGTATCTTGATTATATATATATAACAAACTAGCTTTTTCAGAGAACTGAGAAGCTGCATGTCTTTTACACTTCCTAACCTCGATTCCGCCCTTTGAAATTATACTATGAGAATTCTTTAATTCATCTTTTTGATTTCTTATACTCATTCCCAGGATTTTTTTATATTTTTTTATTGCGCTCGTATGGCCTGTGGGCTTTTTTAAACCTTGATAGGTATTTTCAACATTTGAACTTTTGAATGAGTCAAATTCATGATTCTAACCTCTCAAGATATGTATTTTGGTATGTGTCACCAAAAAAAATAAGAAAAGACATTTTATTATTTAAAATTAGCTTTAAGTAAGCTGAGTGGAATGGTCTTAAATTTTTATAGTAACAATGTGTGGTAAAGCTGGAAACGGTGTGTGTTGCCCAAATTAAAACATTGTAAGAATTTAAGTGACTAACCACAAGTTAGCCATCATTTAAACTTTTGCGCTACATGCCCTGGTTCCCATATAATCCCGCCTCGCAAAACAGTTGAATGTCTCATCAAAATGAGACCGTGTTGTTCAAGGTGAGCATATTTGCAAACCTTTACACAACAATATCGACCGAATGGGCTTTACTCTATTCCTCTATGAGTCTTGTTAGCGGTCCCTCAGTCGACGGTCATCTAGATAGAATCAGCATTCATTCCACTTACAATGACTTAAATGTGCTAAAGTTTTTTCTTGAAATTTCTGCTGTTATTATTTTTGTCAGGATTGATAATGCTGGGCGTCGTATATTCCTTGGCTTGCTTTATTTGATCCTACTATCTTTTTGGTATGGACCGCTCCTATGGGGCCATGACAAGTCGGGCAAAACCATACGACGAACATTTACTAACTTTCCATCTCATCAAAATTAAATTTTACACCTCTTTTGATGTCAACCAGTTTCGTATTTTAGTTAATCATACCCTATCGTCATTTCCCACTGTAAAGAATGAATTTTTTTTTTTGGTTCAATTAGTCATATTCTTCTTCTCGGAGGCGGGGGAGGCCACGCGCCTTCCCATTGGAATTAGTTTTGATATCCAGATGTTTTAATTTGAAAAGAAATTCATATATATGACTACAACCATTCATCAAGATAATCAAACAGCAGACTGAAATTTTATGAGTGTCCCCATATCCTCCAATCTTACACCTACTTTTCAATCATCTGATAAGCAGCACGCTTGAAAACCAGACGACCAAAGACATCACATTCACGACAATACTTGAGCTGGAGTTTAACTGACTTTCATAGATGCCAAGTCAATCGTGCTCAAAGGTTTAGATATGAAAAATTGCACTATTGATTGGATGGAAAAGTTACTTTAGAGCATGGTACAATCGTGCATGAAAAATTAAATTAGCAAATGTCGTGTGACATTAAAAAATTTAGGCTAATTGTGAGATGGTGGTTTATTCTAATAACCTTACTTATTACTTATGTTCCCATCACACATATATACACATGTTAGGTCTAGTAGTTGAGTACTTAGTTAAGTCTATGATGTTAAACATCTACACCCCCCTGCTCAACTACATTCCGCCATCCTAAAAACTACTGTAAACATTGATTAGTTGTCTAGATTTTTCTACTAAATTAGGACCTAGGTTTTTTGTTAATATATCAGCTTTTTGTTCTTTTGTTCCAATCCATTTTATTACAGCCCTCTTCTTATGTAGTTGGGAATTAACATAGAAAAAATTCCTTTCCATGTGCCAAATTCTCTTGTTCGATGGTTGATCAGCTGCTACTTTAATAGTAGATTCATTATCACAATGTAGTGTTGTTATAATTTCATTACCTGTCATGTCCTCTAGCATATTCTTTATCCACATTGCTGTTTTTGTTATTGCTGCTAAAGCTGCTAGTTCAGATTTGCAAGTAGACAAGGCCACTAATTGTTGTCGTTTAGATGTCCAATTTACAGGTACTCCCATGTAGCATATGATTCCTCCATTTGTACATCTAGCTAGATCATCATTCCAGTTTGCATCGCCATATGCGTCTAGTTCTCTTCTTTTGTCTGGAAAAATATGGAACATACAATCTTTAGTTGTGAGTACATATTGAATTAAACGTGTTAATACCTCCCAATGTTGCTCATTTGGATGATTAGCATATCTTGCTAGGTAGTTTACTGCAAAAGAAATGTCAGGCCTAGTTGCAACAGCTAAATAGTTCAATGAGCCTATCAAACTTAAAAATTCAGTATTCTTTAATTTTTCCCCAGTACCTTTTGTTAGTTTACAATCTTAAGGTAATACTGTTGATTTTCTAATTGGTTCTCCCTCAAAACAGTCAGCAATCTTGTTAATCAGTAATTGTTGTGAAAGAATGAAACCACTTTGTTTACGTACTACTTTAACCCCTACAATGTTATTTAATTCTTCTTCCCATTTTATTGTAACTAATTCCAATAGTTGTTTTTGAAAACTGTTCAATATTTCCTTGCTTGAACCTGTTATAACTCCATCATCTACATGAATCCATAAGATTCCATCATTTGCTTGATCTTGAAGTATGTATAAAGAGCTGTCGTAGTAGCTTGGAATATAATTCATTGAACATAATTTTGACTCTAAATGTTTCCACCAACACCTTGCTGCTTGCTTTGTGCCATACAAAGCTTTTTTTAATTTGAAAACTTTTCCTTCCTCTCTTCCAAAACCCGGTGGTGCTTTCACCCACAAATCTTCATCTATTGGTGAATTTAGATATGCTGCAACTACATCAAAACTGTGAACTGGCCAGTTGTAAGCTGCAGCCATTGTTAGTAAAATTCGTAACACAGGGGGGAAAAAAGGAGGACTGGTAGGCAAGTCGTTTTTTTGAATTTTGGACTAACCTTGTTGTAACCTGGTTATAATTCTGGGCAGGGTTAAACTCATCTTTTTTACAAATTTTTGATGCTATATACAGGTCTGATGCATGATAAAAGTAAAGAAGTTTATCTCATTTCTTTAAAATAGACCATTATTAATTTTTTCAATTTCATTTCTTAATATATGTTCTGATAATTTTTTTTTATTAATTTATATCAAATGTTTGGCCACTTTAAAATATTTTTATTTTGATTATTATAGACTTCTTAAGTTCCAAAAAATATTTATATTTGTTCAACTCTTTTTTTACACATATTGTCAGCCAGGCTACTAGACTTAACCGGTAAAATAATTAATTATTTTACTGAGTTGAAGCCACACCCCTTCTTCTTACTAATAATTAATTATCTACTTAAGTATTACTTACAATTAACTAGTTAAGTACAATAAGTAGTATAATTAATTAGTATAAATAAAATGTCCCTTACAATTTTACTCCCTAACACTGTGCTCAATGGTATAAGTCAATGGGAATAGAATTTAATAATAAAATTATAATAAAAAAACTTTAAAACAATTATATTACCTCAGTGAGAGATCTGGAATCCCGTGAAAGTAATATAGTTAATCAATTATTGTGTAATTAATTGTGACAGTCCAAGGAACTCAAACTTTATTGCTAATAAATTTGATGTCCTTGTTGACGTACCAGTTTATTTAATTCTTGTGTCATATATGTACTCCTTTCAGTCATTCTTTTTCTCACATGCTTACAATATATGGTGTGAATTCCGTATATTTTATTCCCTCATGTTTTGCCTATAAAAGGCCTCTTACTTTGTGCTTTTCAAATCATTCTTTTATCACTTACATTATTATTACACTTACAACACTACATTTATTTCTATATTTTATAACTTTAGTATTTACAACATCGTAATTCTAACCTATAACTTATATTGATATCTTAAATCTACCTCTTATATTTGAGTGAATTAATCAAATTGATTTTAGAAATACATACCTTTTTGTTGAGAGACTTTTAAAACCTTTAAATATCCCGTGAAAACCTCGAACCAAGCTTCTAGACCAAAAGTACCCCTTGACAATTGAGGGCCTTCCCGAATTATCGACTGCGCATCGTGATTTGAGGGCGTAATCGAAGGGACCATTGGCGTTCGAGTACCTATAAGGACAAGAAAGCGACAAAAACGATGAACGTCATACGTCACGTGACAAAACTTTTTGCTGCGAACGGGAATCAAACCGCGCTCCAAAAATTAGGTTCATATATTGACTAAACGTCGTATATATCGTGGTAATTATTGACATTACTATTTGTGGGTTACTCTTCACTCTTCATTTGCTACGTATTTCCTTTTACTCAGCACTCTGTAAGTGGAATTAATTTGCTCATTTTACAGGGGGAGGTGTCTGGTAATTTGGATTTTATTTTTATTATTATATTTTATTTTTATTTTTCCTGGTTGACCATAATAGAGCAATAAGTGTTCTTAGTCCCAGAAGTAATAAAATAATTATATTTTAATATTAATTATTATAATTTTTTCAGTTGACATTTGTCCTGATTAATTTAAAATTTAATTGTTCCAGTTGACAAATTGTCCTGACAATAATATTTTTAATTAATATATAATTCATATTTAATTACTTCAGTTGACCTTGAGTCCTGGTAGTTCAATAAATTTTTTAATTAATAAAACTCATATTTAATTATTTCAGTTGACATTAAGTCCTGGTAGTTAAGTGATCAGCTTAATAAAATTTTAAAATAAAAATTCATATTTAATTACTTCAGTTGACATTAAGTCCTGGTAGTTAAGTAATCAGTTTAATAAAATTTTGTTAAATTAATAAAGATTCATATTTGATTACTTCAGTTGACAATAAGTCCTGGTAATAAATTAGTTGATTTAAATCCTGAAAATAATTAATTAAAATTATTAATAAAATTTTTAATTTATTTCTACAGTTGATTATATTATAATCCTGGTTTTAAATTATTTTTTAAATTAATAAATTAATTTTATTTAGTTGATTTTTATCCTAAAAAAGTTTTTTTTATTATTTTTTTTATTTTATTTTTTGTTAAATAAAAATCAAAAATTAAGACTAATTAATCTTATTGTCTCTTTTCTTCATTTCAGTAAAATCTTAAAATGACTGACCAAAGTGGTTCTGCTGCACATGAAGAAGAACTAGACTTGATTGATTATGATGAGCCTACTTCTGTAAAATCTCCTTTAACAAGAAGAATTTCTCAGACTAATAAATCCTTGCCCCAAACAGGATGTAGAGATGGAAGAAGTAGAAATCCTAGTGGACACAACTCAGGATCAGAAGCCTATGATAAACCCACCAGAAGAGCTTCCAAAAGGCTTCAGGATAAAAAAGATACCATTGTCTCAACAGGTAAAGAATCTGTCAACTCACATAAAGGAGCTAAGGACAGAAAGCTTGAGACTAAAGGCAAGGGTAGATGCTCTGGAAGAAAAGTTGAGAAGAATAGATACCTTTCTTCAAGAGAAGAAGAAACCTCTTCCTCCCAGGGATCAACAACAATTGGCTCCCCAGTCCCAAGAAAAGGTGGAAGTGTCCAAGTGGCAGTGGGACTGGTTAAACACTCAGTGGGAATACCTGTCTCAAAATCAGCATCAGTTACCTCAGGGAGGTCTGTCAAGGCCCAACCAGGTCAACCCCACACCTCCCCACCCCTATCAAGGAGGCAAAAGAAGAAGAAAGCCCAATATGGTCATACCCAGCAAACCCTGGTACGTCCCTCTATTGATTCTCAAGTGCCTTTTCTTGTAGCTGATTCTGTTCTTTCAGGTAAATCTGAGAGGGAAAAAGACACCTAGAGACATGTAGAGGCTGGGAGCAGTAGACAGATAACTCATGTATCTAATCCATTACTTTTAATTGCTACCTCAATGATTAACCCTGATATGGCTGTAATTTATGAAACTCTTGACCCTTAGTTCTATGAGAGTCTGGAAAGTTACTCAGTTTCCTTATTGAGAAAAACTCCAGATGTAGCAAGGATTAATGATAAGTACTTGAGAGATATTATTGCCAAACAAAATCATATAATGAACAATATGCAATTGACCCAGAGATATAATAGATTGTTAACTGATCAGGGTTATCAAGCATTAAGAAGTGAATCACAGAGAGTCTCTGATGAATTGTCTCATTACAAAGCAACCCATAAAAAGAAAGTTGCTTTATGGAAAAATATAAAAAATGATTTGTCTAAACTAAAAGATACTGTATCTGCCTGTTTCCAGGAGGTGGAGATAGATAAGATGAATCTGAAAAGATTGAATGACCATTTGTCATCTTTTCAAAATAAAAATCAGTTATCTTTTGCAACTATCAATGAGAGTTTATCTAGTCTTCCAAGAATGAAAACAAGACTAACAACCATTGAAGAAAAATTGAACTCATTGTTGAATAACCAGAAATATTCTGAAATTTCTGTGAAGGAAAATATAGTGCAGGATGCTCAAATATTACCTGTGGCTAGTTCATCTAAAGTAAAAATAGCTCCAGAAATACCTGTTGATAACACTGAGTTTCCATCAAAAACTGATGATGCACCAGGATCTTCAACAGAAGGATTAAAAAATGAGATTACAGCCCAATTAGAGAAATTACAGCTGCTTCTTACTCAGAAAAACGCTAGTACTAAGGAGACTCCTTCAAATCAAAAGAATTGGCCAAAACTTGACCAATATCCTACATTTGATGGTGATTCTTCCTCTGATTGGCAACAATTTATTTGCAGAAATGATAACTTAAAAAATTCTTACAAACTCCCAGATGAGGAAATTGTGTCCAATTTAATTTCTTTGTTCACTAATTTTGCCCTAATTTGGTATGAATCTGTTCTCCTGGATGGGAATGACTACTCATGGGAGGATTGGAAGAAATTGATTAAAGCACAATTTGGTGGCTCCAAGTTCAGAATGGCTCAACAAAGGCAGTATGAGGAAACTAGATATAGCTCTTCTACTGATAAAACAATTGAGTTTTTAATGAAACTTGTAAAAATCTCAAGGGCAATGGACCCAAATATGGAGTTTGATTTATGGAAGGACAGGATCCTTTATAAATTACCAATGTCTCTGAGAGACTTGATAGTGTCTAAGACTGAGTTCTCCAAAGAACCCTCTTCTTTCATTAATACTTGCAATGAGATCCTTCTAAACAATAAGTATGATGCCAGAAGATTCATTCCTAGGACCCCTTTGGAGAAACCCTTCACTAACCAACAGAAACCTCTGGAAAAGGTTGGTAAACCTTCTGCCCCTGTTGCACCAAAAAGGTATGCAACAAACACTTGCTTCAAGTGCAACAAGCCTTGGCAGAAAGGCCATGTTTGTGACAAGAAGATAAATCTTGTAGAAAAAACAGAGGAGCATGCTGATGACACAGTGGCACTGGATGATACATCAAGTGATTGTGCCAGCAATATTTCATATGAATCTCAACAAGAAATCTTGATGCTGGAAGAGGATATTCATTATTTAAATACTATTGATATTGATAATAATGCTTTATCTGCAGTTGAGGATGCTGAGATCATAAAGAACATTGAGGATAACTCAATTGTTATTGCCCCTCTGAAGACACCAGTCTTGATTAATGGAACCAGCATTGAAGTTGTTCTGGATTCTGGAGCTGCAGGAAGTGTAGTTTCTGAGAGAGCACTTGCTTCAGTGGATCAAGACTATAAATAAAAACTGATGCCTATCATTTCTGAAAATTAGAGAGGTTATGGCTCTGTTTTGTCCCTCATTTGTAAATACAAAGCCACAGTGTTTTTTAAATATAACCATGGTTTTGTAAGAGCTATTTGTGATTTTGTTGTCATGAAGAATGATAACTTAAGTAATTGGTTTATTGTAGGGAATGATATTTTAACCAAGTATGGCATAAAATTGGATCCCTCAAATCAATGTTTCACAATGGGGATGAATGGGAAGAGAAAATTTAAGATTTCCTCCCCTAAAAAATTATTGAAACCAGAAATAACCACATGTAATTCTGTAGTTCAATGTAAAGGAAGATCTTCAAAAGAGATGCATGCCCTTTTGTCTTAAATTGACAAGGCCTCTTTTGGAGAACAACTTTCTGGTGAGGATAAAGATTCCATCATTAACTTGATAAAGTCTTTTCCTAGGGCCTTTGCTCATGGATCACATGAACTGGGATTAGTTAAAGAGGAAATGAAACTTTCATTGTCTTGCCCATTAACTGATATACCACCTAGTTTAAAGAAGAAGCCTTATCCTGCTTCCCCCACAAAGAGAAAAGATATTGAAGACAATATCTCTACCCTTTTAAAAATGAATATTATTGAAAAGGTAGTTGAAACACCTAAAAATTGTGTTATCTCACCTGTCCTAATTTATTATGAGAAAGATAAAGCCAGGTTATGTGGTGATTATAGAGCACTAAATACTTATACTGTTGATTATATCTACCCTTTACCTAGAATTAGCTCTATACATGCTACTTTACAGGGTGCTAAATATATCAGCTGTTTGGATGGTAACAAAGGATATCACCAGGTACCTGTTGAGAAAAATTCTCAGAACTTTCTGATGATTGCCACTCATATGGGTATTTATAAGTATATTAGGATGCCATTTGGCCCTAAAAATTCCCCTTCAGTTTTCCAAAAATTCATGGATAACACATTCCATCAAGAGATAATTGAAGGATGGCTAATGGTTTATATTTATGATATCATTATATTCTCAAAAACATTTGAGGACCATCTTAACCACCTGTGTAAAGTATTCCAGAAAATGGATGAAATAAATATGACACTTGCTTTGAAGAAATGTAAATTTGGTTTCCATTCTTTAAAAGTTCTTGGTCATGTTGTTTCAGGCTTACAGATATGTGTTGACCAGAAAAAAGTGGCAGCCATACAACAGGTGAAGGCTCCTACTACAGTGAGAGAGCTCCAAAGTTTTTTGGGAATGTGTGGATACTATAGACAGCATATTAAAAATTACCAAGTCATAGCTTTAACCCTTACTCAATTAACTAGAAAGGATGTTGCTTTTGTCTGGAATAGTGAAAGACAAAGAGCCTTTGACACTATGAAACACTGTTTGATGTCAGCATCAATTCTTGCTTTACCTGACTTTAATCAACCATTTGTTTTGTACACTGATGCCAGTTTCATTGGTCTTGGTGCTGCCCTCCATCAAAAACAAGTGATAAATGATAAAGTTTCAGAAGTAGTAATTTGTTATATTTCAAGAACCTTGAGAAATAGGGAAATGAAATATGGTGCTACTCAATTAGAGTGTTTAGCTGTAGTTTGGGCTCTAGAAAAGCTTCATTTTTACCTAGATGACCATAAATTTGAACTTGTCACTGACTGCAGTGCAGTTAAATCCCTTTTAAACTTGAAAACACCTAACAGAAATATGTTCAGATGGCAGTTGGCTGTTCAAGAATACAGAGGGAGAATGACAATTATTCATAGGGCTGGTATTGTTCACTCAAATGTGGATATGCTATCTAGGTTACCTTTACCAAATAATGATTCTAATCCTGCGTGTGATCCTGAGGATGAAATTATTCATATACGTGGGATATATGTGGTTGATATGGAGGAAGAGCTATTACAGCTTATTCTGGATTCATATGATAAGGACACTGACTTGAAAAAGTTATGCACCATATTAAATGATCCAAAGAATGCTTCAATACAAGCAATAATTAAAACCCTTCCACTAAAGTACCAAAAAGCTTTGGAAAAAGGTAAATTTTCAATTGATGAAGAATATCTATATTATAGAAGAAAGTTGAGTAATGTCATTGTTATTCCTCTTTCTATGAAAGAAATCATCTTGAAAATTTGTCATGATGACATATTAGCTGGACATTTTGATCTTGAAAAAACAATGATCAGAATTAAGAACACTGCTTGGTGGGTTAATATGTCTGAAGACACAAAATTATATGTTGAGTCTTGTGATTCTTCCCAAAATCAAAAAAATTAACTGGTAAAAGAGCAGGATTAATGCAACATATTGAACCTCCTGATGCACCATGGCAGATAATAAACATGGATTTTGTAAAAGGGTTACCTATTGCTGGTAAAGACAGTTATAACTCTTGTTGGGTTATTGTGGACAGATTCACAAAAATGTGTAAATTTATCCCTACTCAAAAGGATGTTTCAACTAAAGAATTAGCTTTCTTATGGTGGTCTCATATATTTAATATTTCTGGTTTTCCTAAAGCCATAATCTCTGACAGAGACCCTAAATTTACTTCTGAATTTTGGATGTCTCTGATCAATGTTTGTGGTTGTGATCTGAAACTTTCTACTGCCCACCATCCACAGACTGATGGTTTAGCTGAAAGAATGATTCAGACTTTAGAGGACATGATTAGAAGGTATTGTGCCTTTGGCCTTGAGTATAAATATAATGACAGATTCACTCATGATTGGGTTACTTTACTCCCTGTGTTGGAATTTGTTTATAATAGCACTGTTCATTCTGTTACTCAATAAAAGCCTTTTGAGCTCTGGCTTGGATATGTTCCAAATACTCCTTCCCAAATTCTCAATAACAAAATACTAAAATTGGATATACATCCTGGTGTAAAATCTTTTCTTCAAATGCAACAACTATGCAGAAATCATGTTCAACAATGTATTGAAAAATCATTTGTATATGAGAAGAAAAGATGGGACCAATCCCATAAAGAATACACTTTTAAAAAGGGTGATGAAGTGTTGATTTCTACAGTCCACTTCAACTTACAAGGTAATAACAAATTGAAAGATCCATTTGTTGGTCCATTTGTTGTAAGAAGAATGATTGGAGATAATGCAGTTGAGGTTATTTTGTATTCTCCATATGACAGAAAACATCCTGTTTTTCCAATATCTCTTTTGAAACCTTACACATCCAATAGTGATTTATTTCTAAAAAGGAGGGGAAGACCAAAGAAAACCCCAAATGAAATCACTGAAACAGCAGAAATTAAAAAAATTCTAAATGACAGAATAGTCACTGCTGAAAAAGGTACAGAATACTTATTGAGATTCAAGAATAAATCATCTGAATATGATTCTTGGATACCTGGGAAGGAGATATCTAATCTTCCTACCCTACTAAAAAAGTATAAAAAGAAAAAATCATAGCATTTTTTTATTGTTTTTTTTAGAGTGAGGGAGTGTCAGCCAGGCTACTAGACTTAACCGGTAAAATAATTAATTATTTTACTGAGTTGAAGCCACGCCCCTTCTTCTTACTAATAATTAATTATCTACTTAAGTATTACTTACAATTAACTAGTTAAGTACAATAAGTAGTCTAATTAATTAGTATAAATAAAATGTCCCTTACAATTTTACTCCCTAACACCGTGCTCAATGGTATAAGTCAATGGGAATATAATTTAATAATAAAATTATAATAAAAAAACTTTAAAACAGTTATATTACCTCAGTGAGAGATCTGGAATCCCGTGAAAGTAATATAATTAATTAATTATTGTGTAATTAATTGTGACAGTCCAAGGAACTCAAACTTTATTGCTAATAAATTTGATGTCCTTGTTGACGTACCAGTTTATTTAATTCTTGTGTCATATATGTACTCATTTCAGTCATTCTTTTTCTCACATGCTTACAATATATGGTGTAAATTCCGTATATTTTATTCCCTCATGTTTTGCTTATAAAAGGCCTCTTACTTTGTGCTTTTCAAATCATTCTTTTATCACTTACAAAACTAAATTTATTTCTATATTTTATAACTTTAGTATTTACAACATTGTAATTCTAACCTATAACTTATATTGATATCTTAAATCTACCTCTTATATTTGAGTGAATTAATCAAATTGATTTTAGAAATACGTACCTTTTTGTTG
This sequence comes from Hemileia vastatrix, assembly GCA_030280995.1. Taxonomy (NCBI): domain Eukaryota; kingdom Fungi; phylum Basidiomycota; class Pucciniomycetes; order Pucciniales; family Zaghouaniaceae; genus Hemileia; species Hemileia vastatrix. Next base: position 23,125,567 of record JASXTE010000010.1, on the reverse strand, counting down.
AGAGACTTTTAAAACCTTTAAATATCCCATGAAAACCTTGAACCAAGCTTCTAGACCAAAAGTACCCCTTGACACATATTATCTGGCTCAAATTTCTATACTATATGTACTTCAATCCACTTCCACATAATGAAATATTGAAATATGTAGAAAATGAAAAATAATTAGTACAAAGTAAAAATTATTGCTCAAATTTAATGAAAAAAATATTTATTTTTCATCTAAATTTTATATCCATTATTCATGAATAATGAAAGAAAATATTGGCCAGATTCCATAGGCATATTAAAAAAAAATCTTAAATTTATGTCATTTTTAATATAAATTTTCAGCAAGAGTGGATGATTTCTTTCCCATTCTTTGAGGCCCATTTTTTATTTTTTGACCTCAGGTAGATTAATCAAAGAAAATCTACCCCCTTTAGTTATAAAATATTTCTCCACTCACTCTTTGTGCTCCACTAATAATAAAACCAAAAAAACCTTGAAAGCATTCATTGTATCTTACTTTGTACTCTTATATACACTCCGTTCTATATGTTTAAATATCATCCCCCAGTGCGTCCTCTCCCAGTTGCATAAATCCCATACATTTTTTTTGCAAAGATCACACTTCCCCAATTTTTCACTGTCTTGAATTCCCTGTTCTACCCCCCAAATCCTATTTTTTCTGCTTGAATTACCCCCCACTTCTTTACAATCCCTCATTTACCCCTTCAAAGATCTTTTTTTTCACCCTCAGGATCCCTATTGCACCTCTACATTTTACGTTTTTCTCCACTGGCCTTTCCCATCTTGCCCCCCATAAATCCTGCTTGTCACCAAGTTACACTCTCACACCCCCATATTTTATGGTAAAAGTTCTTTAGAAACTCTTTTTTTCATTTGGCCTGATGTCTTATACCACCCCTCTAAAGTATTTTGTACTTACTCATTTAAAGTTTCAAGTCACGTGCATCAAAGTGTCGCAGCATCACTTAGGTGGGCGTGATCTCAGTTTTTTTCCTCCCCTTCACTCAAAAAATTGACTCTGGGCCTTGAAAACACAAGTCACATGCAGGAAAGTGTCGCAGCAACACTTCCTTGCACGTGACCTCAGTATTTTCATTGCACTTTTTTCTTCTCTTTAACTCAGTGCATTTGAAAACTGAATCACATATAATTTAACGTTTCTAAAGACCTTTTTTTAATGAAACTGGGGGGATGTAAGGGACTGTGTAAGACAGTAGAGCGAAGCGAAAAATATTGGGTGGGGAAAGGGGCTAGTATAGAAAATGAGTAATTTCAGAGGATGAAAAAGACAATGAGTATTGTTATAAATACATTTAAAAGAGGGCTTGTAGGGAAAAAAAAAGAAAGATTGATAGAGATGGAGGGGGTTCAAGACGTAAAAAAATTTGTGTAAGTAGAAGAGATTTAACACCCCGTTGAGTAACTCAAGCGCCAGCAGGGGGGCGCCTGCTGGGGCAAAAGAGGGGATTAAAAAGGGAAAAAAGGAGGATACAGAGGGGCTGTTACAGGAATTTTAAAAGTGATTTCTTCCTCCACATATTTAATTTAAATAGTAAAGACATTATATAGAAAATTTAATTTAAGACTACCCAATACAATGATTCATTTTTTTTAAAAAAAAATTTTGCCTTAAAGATAAAGTATTTTCCCGGTATATGTATTTTGGCAAGACTATCATTTAATAAAATTTTCTAAGCTGACTGAATGTTTGAAAAACATTTTTGAATTCACCTTATATAATTCTTCACCTCATATTCCATTTTTTTCATCCACCAAAAAAAATAAATAAATAGAGGTGATGAATTATCACCACAAAATTGTTAAAAAAACTTAACTAATGTAAATATTTTATTGGAACAAACAAAATGTGATGCATCAACTACATCAAGATGCCTTAATTTATGATTTATGCAGAAGTAATAGTAGAACTTGTAATTCTGATAAGCAAAAATTTCTGAGTTAGGTAAAAATAATTTGAAAAGGAGAAAAAAGGAAAAAATAATATAAAATAAATGTGGCCAAAAGTTAGTGAACACCATATCTAGCACTTCAAACCATGGGAAAAAATTTAAATAAATCAATTTTTTACAATTAAATCCTCAAAATCACTTGTTACACTAACTTTAAACAAGATATTGGTATCAAAAGCATGTCACATACTGAAGTTTATTAAAGAATTAAAAATGCAAGATGAGAATAACAGAAAAACCAAACTTCATAGAAAACAAAGAAAAATTGAAAGTGAAAAATTGCTAATGAGTCTATTACTTTATAAAAATCTTTTTAAAATATTCCATTAAATTTAAAGAATTTAATGTGGTTTGATATTGTAGTTTTTTCCAATTTTATTTTTCAGAATAATTTGCAAAAAAAAAACTTTTCTGAATCATCAAGGGGATAAGTATGTTTATTTTTCTCATTTTTCAAAAATTAACAACTAATATGATTTTTTTTCTAAAAAAATGTCATTTCAGGTCACAAATATTTTTTTTTACAAAATTTGATGTATGATAGATATAAAATCATGAATAAAAAGCTGTAGTTATTTTTTTGTAAAAAATATTTTTTGGGGATATAACATCTTTCTTTTTTTTTCCTACCTCTGTAATAGAAGACATAGCAGTTGAATCATTGCACCAGATAATTAAATATATATTTATAAATTAAAAATTCATGAGCAGAACTATAATATTCTTTTACAGCTCCTCATGCGCAAAATAAGTAGATAATCAATATTTTATATAAAATTTAATAAATTTTTATCGTAAATTCATTTTTAATAAAGAAGATCAATAAGTACTGAAAATGAAATGTGCATCAAAGTTTAATATGTCCTTTATTTATTGTGTGTCCATGAAATAAGTTCAGTATGAATATATTATGATTATTTTATATGGATATTTATATAACTATAGTATGTCTCTTTTAAGATATGCAAGATTCATCAACATTGAAAAAAGAATTAATTTATTTTCTTCCTTCTTGATTTCATGATTTCAAGGATCAAAAAGAGGGAGGAAGTAGAAAAGAATTTTCAAAATATTTACTTGAAATTTTTTCACTCATACCCACCCCTACAAGATTACTCCAAAGATTACTCCAGAAGACCTGAAAAACAACTTGATTGCAAGTCCTCATTTTTTCTCCCCTGTGTAAGGAAGTAAAAGTAGCTGTTGGTGCAAAAGTTTCTGCATAATCTATACCCTCATTTTGGGAAAACCTTTTGGCAACATACCTGGCTTTTCTTTTTATCAGTTTTCCATTGTTGTCTAATTTTTCAGCAAAAACCCATTTAGCATCAGTAACTCTTTTCCCATCCAGAAGTAAACTTTCTACCCAAACATCCATTCTTGATATATTTTTCATTTCATCTTTGCAAGCTTCTAGCCACTCCTTTTTGTTACTTGACTTCATTGCCTGTAAAAAAGTGTTTGGTAAGCTATTTGCTATAGCTTTACAGCTTATTTATATGTTATCTACTAGTTGATCTTGTTCAATTATTTCTTCTTCAGTGCTGAAATTGTTAAAATTCAGTGTGTTAGTAATAAAATCTAAACCCATTTTGTTTTCTTTATTAGTGTTATCTAATTTATAATTTTTTGGTTTAGGCGCAGTTTCTGAAAAAGTTGCCCAAGCTGAAGAAATTAGTTTCCCTGTGTCTATTTCTATAAATAACCAACCTTTTGAGTGTTCCAGATAACCAATTACTCAACATTTCTTGCTTCTATTATCTAGCTTTTTCCTTGTTTCCTTTGGTACATGTACATATGCTATTGAACCAAAAATACGCAAGTGATTGAGTCTTGGCTTTGATTTCAGGAGTTTTTCATAAGGAGTCATGTTTCTGCTGCATGTATTTGGTAAGCAATTATGTGTATACACCGCCCATTTGAAAGCTGGTCCCCAAAAAGATTTGTGTAAGCCGCTGTGTAATAGAATTGTTCTGCCCATATCAAAAATAGTCTGGTTAAAACGTTCAATGTCCCCATTCTGCTCGTGATAATAAGGTAAGGGATATTCATCTTCTATACCATGGAGATATAACCATTCTTGTAGACGTTTATTAACAAACTCACCACCGTTATCGCTCTTTAGAGTTTTTACAGTCAGATTTGTTCTTTTTTGTAACCACGTAATGTAATTCTTAATTATATCATTAGCCTCATCTTTCGTTTCAATTATTTCTACGTTACCATAGCTAGAACCAATATCTAACATAGTTAAGAGATACTTACCTTTATTTGTTGTCTTTACTTCAAAAGGACCCATTAGGTCAACCGCCAAAGTTTCACCAATAGGATGGAATCTATTTGAGGGATTTATGGGATCAGGACGTTTTGATTTAGCTAATTTACAGTCTTTGCAATCTACCATGCCTGTTGGTAAATCTTCTGGGATACCTTCACCAAACTTCCCTTTGAAAAGTTTTCTGATATTCCTCAAACTTCAATGTCCAAATATCCTATGCCAATATCTCAAACACTCTTCTTTATCTATGTCAAGTTTCACTTTTTCAGCCTTATAAGGTGGATAATATTTTAATTTCATTTCGGAAGAACAGCTATCTACAAGTTGACTTTTATCAATTACTATTTCAAGTACATGTCTTGGGAATGGTCGTGGTAGTGTCCAGCTCCTGTTGTTGAATTTTGCAGTAAACATTAGAATGTTATTGTTAGAAAATATATCCATGTCTCTTGAAGAAATAGATATCCTACACCCAGCCAATATCAGTGAAGCTTGTGAAATAAGGGTTCCACTTGCTTTTTCACAGTAATAAACATTTTTTAATTTGACACTATTCCCATTCGGCGCGGGGAAGATCAAAGAACCTTTTCCTGTGATGAAATTTTTGTTCCCATTAGTTGCTACTTTGAGGGGTATATGTAATTTTAGAGGAACATATGAGGAAAAGTTAGACATATTGCCTGTGAAATGATGAGTAGCGCCACTATCTAGGATTGGGAGAGGTCCATCATCTGAAATTGAAAGCTTTTCAATATGAATCTTGGATGTTTCCTTGGAATTGTCAATTTCCAATAGTCGTGTTTTTATATTTTTGTTATCTTTTTTGTAATTAGGTCTATAGTAGTCTGCTTTACGTTCATCGGTTTGTTGTTGTTTCTGAGGTGGTGGTTGTTGTTGCCACGGAAATGGAGGTGGGTAGGGAAAATTTCAAAATATGGGATAAGGATTGTTTGGTGTGAGTGCAGGGTAAAAAGGCATTGGATAATGTGCTGTATACAAAGGTGTATGTTGAGAATGAGATGAAGACAATTGTTTTTGTGAAGATTGACAGTCGGCTGCATAATGTCCAGGTCGGTTACATCGATAGAAATATGATTGTTGTGTTTGTTTTATTGCATCAACTTCAATTAAATCCGGTTCTTCACTTTTTTGTAATGTAGATTTGTTGATAGTTATAACTTTTTCTTTTCTATTTTGATCTTCAATTATTCTTGTCTTTGTGAGTCAATAATTACTCTTGAAATTTCTTTTGACGATGGTATATCATTGACTCAATACAGTGTACTAATTTGATTCATAATGTTGTCTTCTAATCTGGGATTGCCCTTCACTTGATTTTGAAGCATTAAACCTATGATGTTGTATACTGTCAATTCCAGTCCTGAAGCTCGCATAGTCCTAAATTTTTTGTATATAGCTTGTGTAAATTCCACACCTGAGGGAAAATCAGCCAATTGTAGAGACATGGTGTCTTGCCATAAATTCATGTGATGAATTCGAGTGCTCTGATTAAAATGAGTAACCAAAAAAGCCAATAAGTCAAAAGCTGTCGGGTAATTTCCATTAGAAATTAGTTCTTGAATGGAATCGTTGACACATTCAGTAAATATTTCGCGAACTAGATAATCCTTGTGTAAATTTATTCTCCATTTTCTGTTGTCAGCATAGTATTCTTCTCTAATTACATTTCCAAGTAATTTTCGTATCTTCATTATCCACATTTGAAAGATGTCCCCAGTCGAATTTAATTTTGGAGTAGCATTGATCCATGATTTAGCCTTCGTTAGTTTAGCAAATGCATAATCCTTGTCCCATCCAGTTTCTGTGTACGTCAATATCCTATGTGGTTCACGAGTCTTGTTATCGACGGCCGTAGGGTCATCTGGTGGAGTTGGCATGGCTTCTGTCAATCTTCTATTACGTCTGGATGACAATGATGGACGAGACATAAGAAGATATAGAGATGAGATGAATAATAATAATAGAAAAAAAATGAAAAGAAAAAAATATAGAATAAGATAAAAGGAAAAGAAAGAGAAAAAAATTAAAACAGAAGAAAAAAAAAAGAAAAGAAAAAAATATTTATTTTATTGTTATTATTTTTTATTATTTATATTTTTTAATTTTTATTTTTACACAATCAATATTTTTGGCAATCGTGTGTGTCCACAGCAATTGGGTTTATCACTCTTGATTTCAGGCTACTAAAATCAACCTATTTTATTGATTATGTTGGGAAAAGCCTCTTTTTTTTGTATTTTATTTATTTATTATTATATTTTATTTATTTTATTTATTTATTTTTATGTTTTATCTTTTAAGTATTTTATTTGTTTATTATTATATTATATATATATATATTTTTATGTGGGAGAAAACAATAGGAGAAAAAAAGAGAAGAAAAAAAATAAGAAAAAGAAACAAAACGAGACAATAAATAAAAAAATAATAGATAGCTAGAATGAAAGAGAAAAAAAAAACGAGAACGAGAAAGAAGAGAACAAGAGCTGAGAGCAAGAAATGAAACGAATTTGAGAGCCAAGAGCGAGAAAAGAAAAAGAGGAAAAAAAAAGATGAAAAAAATAAAAGAAAAAATCCCCTAAGGTAAGGACACCAGAGTTTGAAGGAATCGATTGAAAAGAAGAAAATAATGATTTTTTTAATGTAAGCGAGAAATGCCCATAACCTGAGATGGTAGTTTATTCTAATAACCTTACTTATTACTTATGTTCCCATCACACATATATACACACGTTAGGTCTAGTAGTTGAGTACTTAGTTAAGTCTATGATGTTAAACATCTACAAATTGGCCTGTTTCTGCAATGGTTCAAAATACACCCATATTCAAAATGATTGGTGCAGTTTTACAGCTATGTTATTTAGTCTTGGTGCAGCTGTAAATTTTTTGGCCACTTGTTCACAGCAATTTCGGTAGGTTTTCCGTGTCATCAGCTGTCAAAAAAAACTTGATTGAGCATCTACCTTGTGACATGTCACCACCAGAGCTGGACCACCCCATCCCTCCGACCTGATCCCACCCATCCACCCCATCCTCCCAATCAATTCCTGGTGAACGATTCCATCCTCCTATCAATCCTGGACACTCTCATCCCTCCACTTCTTATTTTTATTCGCCTGATTGCTTTTTCTTTCTCCTGGTGGTCTTTTTTTATAAAGACATATTTTGTAAGTTTTTTTTTCCTTCGTTTTTTTCTTTCTCTAATCTTTTTCTTTCTGTTTTCAGCTTTCTCCCCCCTCCCTCCACTTCTTATTTTATCGCCTGATCGCTTTTTCTTTCTCCCAGTGGTCTTTTTTTAAAAAGACATATTTTGTAAGTTTCTTTTTTTTCCTTTGTTTTTTTCTTTCTGTTTTAAGCTTTCTCCCCCCTCCACTTCTTATTTTTATTCGCCCAATCGCTTTTTCTTTCTCCCGGTGGTCTTTTTTTATAAAGACATATTTCGTAAGTTTATTTTTTTTCCTTTGTTTTTTTTCTTTCTGTTTTCATCAATCTCCCCCCTCCACTTCTTATTTTTATTCACCCAATTGCTTTTTCTTTCTCCTGGTGGTCTTTTTTTATAAACACATATTTTGTAAGTTTATTTTTTTTCCTTCGTTTTTTTTCTTTCACTAATCTTTTTCTTTCTGTTTTCAGCAATCTCCCCCCTCCACTTCTTATTTTTATTCACCCAATCACTTTTTCTTTCTCCGGGTGGTCTTTTTTTATAAAGACATATTCCGTAAGTTTATTTTTTTCCTTCGTTTTTTTTCCTTCTCTAATATTTTTCTTTCTGTTTTCAGCAATCTCCCCCCTCCACTTCTTATCCATCTGTTGATTTCATTTTTCCCCCTATGACCTCTCAAAATCCTTTCATAAATCCTCCAAGTCTTCCTCCAAGTTACTCTCTCTTCGAATTAAACAATATTGATCTGACAAACGACTCGGTAAACAGCTTGCCTTCTGTACCTTCTAATTTATCCAACAATGATCATGAAGATGATTCTGTGAAAGCTCTGATAACTATAAATCTTGAGTTCATACTATTCATGAAGAAGAAGCAAGTCTCAACTGCTTGAAAATCAAAGGCTAAAAGTGAAGCCGGCCCCCCCATGCGTAAGATATGTTCTGAACATGGAAAGTTAAGTTTTTTGTGGGATGTTGAAAACACAAGCCTAAGTGCCTTCAAGAGCTGTGCAATTCAAACTATCAGAGAAGATGAAAATAAATTGTTGGCTGCACACATTGAAATGGAGCAAAATTCTACATTCTGGGTTGGAATCATTTCAAGATCTGGGGAATTCTCTGCCCAAAAGAAAACTAAGTTGAAAAATGATGAAATTCTTAAAAAATACCTAAGTGTGGAGCAACTTGCTTTTCTTGACCATCAAATCATTCTTCAGTTGGAGAAAATGGATCACAAGGGTTCTCATGAGGTTTGTTTCTTTGTTTATTTATCATTTTTATTTCTTTAACTTAGTCTCTTTATTTATTTTTCCCAGAGACTTCAAGCATACCAGGATCTTGAAGCAAGTGTTTCACTCAAAAGTATTGACAACATTTCTCCTTCAGCAACTCAGAGCATGAAAAGAGATGCAGGACATTACGAACGTGTCAAATTACTATTGCAAGTTCATCATAAGAGGAGTGACATTACCAATGGCGAACTTGTTCACTGTTGTGTTAATCCAGCCAATCCTCAAGAGTACTTTATACTAACTTACAATATGGCCAAAACTTGGGTAAATGCTATGGTATGTGTCTTGATTTCATCAACTCACCTCAACATTATAATTAATTTAGTAATTTATTTTTTATCTCTTTGAAGAAGGAAAATCTGAAAGAAGTCACCTACCTTGTGCCTCCCAAAGCCCCCCAATTTGCTTTCAATATGAAAATTATTAAAAAAAGGGGTCGTGGTTCTAAAGAAGTTCAAGTTTCCTCCTCTCCTGACCAGCTTCCAGCCAGCAATTCTTCAGTCTCTATTCCTTCATCTGACCTGTGTGAGCTTGAAAATGAATCTCCAATGAGTCGCTTCAAAGAATTTTTTTGTAAGGCCAAAGTTGATGCAAATAATGTCAAGCTCCAGGAAGCTATTCAAAAATTAGGTTTGTCACATTGGAGTCATTTTCAAGACTATACAGTTGGTCAATTGATTGAAGCTGGTGCTCCAGATGCCCTTGCAAGGGCTTGTATTCGCACATGCAATACTTACAAAGCACATCTTAAAGAGTCTCGTAAGTTAAATAAGAAGCATAAGCACGGTGTTGGTGCAGCTTGAGGGAATTTGAATGATATATTTAATTGTTTTTTTCATTAAAAAGGAGACTTATTATAAAATTATATAAAAAATGTTAAGATATGATGAAAATATTTATTGTTGAACTTGAATTTCTCTAAGTTGAATGTGGCATGTCAAAATTTTGAACAATTCCTAAGATTTTTTTTTCTAAGAAAAATAATTTTCAAAGAAATTTTTTTCTATGTCATCAATGTGCCAAAATTATTTCTAAGTTCCTCTTTCTCAGCTAGAAAAAAACTAAAAGTAAAATTTTATTTCATTGCAACATTTTCATTAAATTATATCTAGCTTGCCTTTTTGGTGGCAAAAATTAAAATCATAATTTATTAAATCTGTAATTTATGGTGTCTACATCAAATTGCATATATTCAAAAGCTATCTATTGAACATATCCACTAGCTTTGAAACATGAGTACATCAAATCTGAGGTGAAAACTATTTTGACCCATATGTTTAATATTTCCTCATCATCTACTCCTCCCATCATAACTTGATGAAAACGTAACCTGCTCTTCAAAACACCAAAGCATTTTTCTATGGGGTTAAGGTCTGGTGAATATGCAGGAAGATACAGCAATTTACAGCCCTTTTTTTCTATTATCTCACTGACATGTCCTCCATGGTGAATTGAAGCATTGTCCATTACAAGGACACTACAAGGCTAAGGAAAAGGATTCATCATTGGAATCTAAGAAAAAAAATCATACTTCTACATGATAAAAATACAAAACAGAAGAGCTTGCCAGAATGTTCTCAAGGTAATATTCTATATCAAATAAACAAACAGTTTCTAGTTGGGTAGTTGTTGCAACTAGACCAGAAAGGGAAATTGCAGGGATGATTGTAAATCGATGAGAAGCCCTAAAATGAGGACAATGCTTTGTTCCTGTTCCTACTTTGCACCAGCCCTTGCCTCAATGAACTTCATCAAACAAGATTCCAGACTCATCTGTTTTTTAAATTGTAGTATCAATAGAGAGAAATTTAACATATGAATATACTATGATTACTTACCAGTGAAAACCAGCATATTGGGATTATATTGGCCAACATTTGACATATACCTAATACGCTGGTCATAATCTTGCCTTGGGTCGACTTTTTTGGTAGTTTTCTTGCTCATATGGAGGCATATAACTAGCTCATTATGTATAGTAGATAGACATACCTCCAAATCATGAATTTCACGCAAAGCCTTTTGCAATTCAATTTGGTATTTTGTCGGATCAGCTTCAAGCAATTCTTGAAGGAACTCGCATTGTTCATCATCAAGCTTGAATGGTTGGCCACGTTTGAGGTAAGTTGATGGGTCAGTAACCACAGCTCTTGTGCTGTGGTAGAGCTTCAACCAACAATATAGAGAGTTTTGATAAATTTTTGAGGCATTTTTTAAATTTATTACAGATAAGCTTTCCCCATCAATAGCAGCATTGACAGCCTTGACCTTCGATTGGGGGTTGTACTTGATGAACACCATGGATGGAGGTTGATTTGAGAGGAAAGAACACTGAAAACAAAAAGAAAAATATTAGTGAAAGAAAAAAAATGAAGGAAAAAAAGTAAACTTACAAAATATGTGTTTATAAAAAAAGACCACCAGGAGAAAGAAAAAGCGATTAGGTGAATAAAAATAAGAAGTGGAGGGTTGGAGATTGCTGAAAACAGAAAGAAAAAGATTAGTGAAAGAAAAAAAACAAAGGAAAAAAAATAAACTTACAAAATATGTCTTTAAAAAAAAAGACCACCGGGAGAAAGAAAAAATGATTGGGTGAATAAAAATAAGAAGTGGAGGGGGGAGATTGCTGAAAACAGAAAGAAAAAAAACAAAGGAAAAAAAAAGAAACTTACGAAATATTTCTTTATAAAAAAAGACCATGGGGAGAAAGAAAAAGCAATCGGGCGAATAAAAATAAGAAGTGGAGGGGGGAGAAAGCTGAAAACAGAAAGAAAAAAAACAAAGGAAAAAAAAGAAACTTACAAAATATGTCTTTATAAAAAAAGACCACCGGGAGAAAGAAAAAGCGATCGGGCAATAAAATAAGAAGTTGAGGGGGGGAATGCGGAAAACAGAAAGAAAAAGATTAGGGAAAGAAAAAAAACCAAAGAAAAAAAACACTTACAAAATATGTCTTTATAAAAAAAGACCACTGGGAGAAAGAAAAAGCAATCGGGCGAATAAAAATAAGAAGTGGAGGGGGGAGAAAGCTGAAAACAGAAAGAAAAAAAACAAAGGAAAAAAAAGAAACTTACAAAATATGTCATTATAAAAAAAGACCACCGGAGAAAGAAAAAGCAATCAGGCAATAAAATAAGAAGTGGAGGGAGGGGGGAGAAAGCTGAAAACAGAAAGAAAAAGATTAGAGAAAGAAAAAAAAATGAAGGAAAAAAAAACTTACGAAATATGTCTTTATAAAAAAAGACCACCGGGAGAAAGAAAAAGCAATCAGGCAATAAAAATAAGAAGTGGAGGGATGAGAGTGTCCAGGATTAATAGGAGGGTGGAATCGTTCACCAGGAATTGATTGGGAGGATGGGGTGGATGGGTGGGATCGGATTGGAGGGATGGGGTGGGCCAGCTCTGGTGGTGACATGTCACAAGGTAGATGCTCAATCAAGTTTTTTTTTGACAGCTGATGACACAGAAAACCTACCAAAATTGCTGTGAACAAGTGGCCAAAAAATTTACAGCTGCACCAAGACTAAATAACATAGCTGTACTAAAAAATTCAAAACTTTTGGTCAGCTCAATTGACATTTGACAGCAAACTTAGCCTCCCTTCACCAAAAATTTGCCAGTTTCTCTGTCAAATGTCAAGCATTCTGTCTAAATGTTTTAATTCTTTTTGCAAAACTGCACCAACCATTTCAAATTTGGCTGTGGTATTCAATATGAATTTGCTAATGTTTGTTATAGCTGGAGTTCCACAATCATGCATCATTAAATCATTACGTCCCCCCCTCTCTCTGCCTACCATGCCACCCATCAATTGGTGCAATATTTTGAGAAACCAAACAGTTACAACTCTTCTCAAAAATGTGCAAACATATAATGAGCTATATCCTCTAGATGAAGATGAGACTACTTTTACTCATAGGAGAATACATCATGAACAAGCTCAAGGAATAATTGACTCATTTCAGATTATCTTTGAGATAAACCAAAGTACCCAGAGTCCTGTTTCAACTGCTGCTTCTAAGTAAATAAAAAAATATTTTTGAGATTAGCCAATGACTTGCAGGCTCATAATATCTAATGGGTTCAACAACAGGACTGTTGTGGAACCTGGGGATTATCAACAAACCAAAATATTTCAGCAGCCCTCTGACAAATGACATATGGTGTATCAACTGACATCATGGATGAATACATTCAAATTGGTGCTAGCACTGCAATTAAATGTTTAACATTTTTTGTTAAAGATGTGATGGCAATATATGGTTCTGAATTTCTTTGACCTCCAAACCCTGAATAGCTAAAAAAGATTTTAAAGGAAAATGAGGATTGAGGCTTCCCTGACTGTAAATGAAACTTGAATGGAACACACTGGACATGGAACAACTGTCCTGTTGCCTGGGCTGACCAGTATCAGGGTAAGGAAGGTACAACAACAATGGTTCTGGAAGCTGTGGCATCAAATAATTTACAGTTTTAGCATGCATTTTTTGGTACACCTGGTGCACTCAATGATATTAATGTGTTGAAACATAGTACTTTGTTTTATGACTTTATATCTGGTGTGTAATTTCATATAGAGAAATATTATACAAGCTTTTCTCATGGTTAAATCTATAGAGAAAGAAGATGAAGTTCATTTTAATATAAATTGTCAGCCAATCTGATAGACTTACCCAGTAAAATAATTAATTATTTACTGGGATGAAGCCACGCCTTTTAATTTTAATTTCTTATATATTATTAATTAAAATATATTTACTTTAAATTCACTTGTAATAAATTAACTAGTTACAAAAAAGTAAAGTTAGTAAGTAACTAAAATTAATATTAAATTTCCCTTATATTTTTATTTCCTAACACCATGCTCAATGACAGGTTAAGAGAAATAAAAATTAATATTAAAATAAAAATTTAATATTGAAATAAAATTTAATATTAAAATAAAAATAAAAATATACAAGAAATTCAAAATACTTATTTAAAAATGACACTTACAGTAATTTTTAAATAAATCAATTTGTTTCTGACATATACAGTAAATACACATTATAAACACATTCTTTCTAGAACAATCTTATTATTTGAAAATATTTTTCTGGAGTATTCTTTTTCTTCTCTCATACTCCTGTATATAGAATTTAAATTCTGTCAGGCTGAGATCAAGTACAATGAAGTGAAATAGCTTAAAAAGACTTTTTCTAGAAGATTTAAATGGTCCTATATGAAAACTGTAGTATAAATCCAACAAATAAAATATAATTCAGAATAAAGGTCTCAGTAATATAATTCTCACTAGTTTTATATGTGGCTTACAATCCTTTTAGTTGGTAGAAAAATAGATTATAATAACTCAGATACTACTCAAAAGTCTTATAAAAGTACTACTTGAAGTGTATTGTAATTGATTTGGTTATATATTGTAAATTTTAATGATAAAGAATGTAGAAACAAGACCCAAAAACCTCCTCCTTTTATACACACTGAGTCCCCAATAAATCCCTTGATATACCATCCAATATACAGTTAAAGACGCCTCAAATCCACTAATAGACATGCCCATCAACATCCCTAGTGATTCATGACATAATTAGACAAGTAACAACCGCCAAAATCCTGTAATAATAAGGGAAATCCATCAAAATTAAAGAAAAAGACAAAAAGAGAGTATATGCGTATAAAACAATAATATAAAAGACTAAAGGAGACTTATTAAGGTTAATAACCGCTTAAGAATAAGGGGGATTTACTGTAGAAATGGAGGGGCTAATCCTGACATTATACTATGTGAAATTCCCAACCAAAAATAACCAAAATTGACTAAGAAACCACCAAAAAACTTAAAACAGAGCGTGAGATGTGGGGTAACTACATGCAGTCCTTGGAAGGCGCTTGCATGGGTAAATCCTTGACTAAAATTAGGTGAATTTAAGCGTGGTGATGAAAAAAGATGCCAAGAATGAGGTTATTAATGAAATTAGTGCATATAAACAAGGTCAATGCACTATTAATTAAGCTAGGACACTAAATAAGCGCCTGTCGCCTATTTTAGTGTGTTTCCCCATAGTGGGTGTAGAATGTGGGGTAATTATAGTGTGAAAAATCTAACTTTGCTAAAAATGAAGCTATTCACATGGAAAAAAAAGCAGGCAGTATGTGGCCAGTACACAGAAGCCATTTCTGGCATAAAAAACACCAAATTTGAAAAGTGTTATTTTTATGCATTTAAATAGCCAAATCAATAGTCCTAAATGAGCTCAATTTATCTGTCAAAGCGCATTTTTGATATTCTCAATTTTATAGCGCATATAGTCAACTTTTAAGTGAAATAAAGCGCATTTCTTGTTTTTTGTGTAAAACAATGAATATAACAGCTTTAAGTGTACTTAAAAATTATGTAGCCTTATACTTAAGGTTCATAAGATTATTTTAACATAATCAAACTTAATATTAAGTACATAAGACCTATAAAAGGTGGATATATGCGTGTATATAAGGTGTTATAATGGCATTTTTTTGTGTATTATCATAATTTTACTTATGTATACTGTTTGTGTACTCTCATTTATTGTTCCCATGTATAGTTCATGTGTTTAACATAACTTATAAGCACTTTTTACTCAGTCCTGGGGACATACAGGCTGACACTCGCCCACCCAAAAAAACAATAAAAAAATGATAAGTTATACATTTTATTTATTTATTTGTAATTTTCAGGTATTCAGAATAATTCTGTAGCGCTAAAGATTATACTTTAAAGAAATAAAACATAATAAAATATTATGAGTACTGGTTTTCTAACCCCTCAGCTGGTTGAACAGAAATTTATTTCTGTTTAAATTTTTTAAGAAGGGTGGATAAATTAGAAATTTCTTTTTCAGGTATCCATTTATCAAATTCATTTGATTTCCCTTTAAATCTCAGTAAATACTCAGTTCCTTTTTCTTTAGTAAGGATTATTTTCTTGAGTATTTTTTCAATCTCTGCTTTTTCCGCAATTTCTTCAGTTTGCTTTTTAGGTCTTCCCCTTCTTTTTGGAAATAAGTCAGGATCATTTGCATGGTAAGGTTTCAATAATGAGATAGGGAAAACTAGATGTTTCCTATCATATGGAGCATATAATATGACTTCCACTGCATTATTACCAACCATTTTATGTACTACAAAAGGTCCTACAAAGGGATCCTTTAATTTAACATTACCTTGTAAGTTAAAATGTAGTGTTGATATGAGGACTTCATCTCCCTTTTTGAATTCAAATTCTTTATGAGATTTGTCCCACCTTTTCTTTTCATATTCAAATGCTTTTTGTATGCATTCTTCTGCATGCTTTCTACACATTTGTTGCATATGAATAAAGGATTTAGCAACAGGGTGTATATCTAACCTTGGTAATTTATTTGAATGATTTACTGGGGTATTTGGTACGTATCCCAGCCAGAGTTCAAATGGTTTCTTCTCTGTTACAGAATGAGTTGTGCTGTTATAAGCAAATTTAAGGCCAGGAATTAATGTTACCCAGTCATGTGTGAATTTCTCATTGTCTTTGTATTCTAATCCAAAGGCACAATATCTTCTGATCATGTCTTCTAGAGTTTGTATCATTCTCTCAGCCAGCCCATCAGTTTGTGGATGGTGTGCTGTAGACAATTTCAATTGACAACCTGATACTTCCATCAAAGATGTCCAGAACTCTGAAGTAAATTTAGGATCTCTGTCAGAGATTATGGCTTTGGGGAACCCAGCAGTATTCATCATCTGAGTCCACCATAATAATGCCAAGTCTTTTGCAGATACCTCTTTATGGGTAGGGATAAACTTACACATTTTTGTTAATCTATCCACAATTACCCAGCAAGAATTGAAACTTTCTTTTCCTGCTAATGGCAAGCCAGTTACAAAATCCATGTTTATAATTTCCCATGGAGCTTTTGGCTGCTCTATTTGTTGTAACAACCCAGCCCTCTTACCAGTTAATCTTTTAGATTTCTGACAAGAGTCACATGTTTCAATGTATTTTTGTACATCTTCTTTCATGTTTATCCACCAGGCTGTATTTTTCACTCTGGTTAATGTTTTGTTAAAGTCAAAATGACCAGCTAAGATGTCATCATGACAAGTACTCAACATTAACTCTTACATAGAAGGTGGTATTACTATAACATTACTTAACTTTTTTCTGTAATATATATATCCATCTTCAATTGATAATTTACCTTTTTCAAATGCATTTTTATACTTTGGAGGCAAGGTTTTAATTAATGCACTCATGGAGGCATTTGTTGGATCATTAAGAATGGTAGATAGTTTAGACAAATCTTTATCAGATGAATAATTTTCTAATATAGTTTGCATAAATTCTTCTTCTAAATCCACTATATAAATCCCAAATATATGTATAACTTCATTTTCAGGTACATAAGCTGGGTTGTCAGCATCATTTGGCAAAGGACTTCTAGATAATAAATCCACATTAGAATGCAATGTTCCTTCTCTGTGAGTGATTGTCATTCTTCCTCTGTACTCTTGTACAGCTAGTTGCCATCTAAACATGTGCCTATTAGGTGTTTTCATGTTTAGCAATGATTTTACTGCACTGCAATCTGTTATAAGTTCAAACTTCTGGTCTTCCAGATAGTAATGAAGCTTCTCCAAAGCCCACACCACGGCTAAAAATTCTAACTGTGTTGCACCATACCTTAATTTGGTTTTTCTTAAGGTTCTGGATATATAACAGATAACTACTTCAGATAATTTTCCATTTATTGTCTGTTTTTGCTGTAAAGCAGCACCTAAACCTATGAAGCTAGCATCAGTGTACAAGATAAAAGGTAAGGTGAAATCTGGCAGTCCCAAAATTGGTGCTGTCATTAAACATTCCTTTAATTTATTAAAGGTGTGTTGTCTTTCATTATTCCAAATGAAAACCTCATTTTTCCTGATTAATGTTGTCAAAGGAGCTGCAATAGATTGGTAATTTTTTATATATTGTCTATAATATCCACACATACCTAAAAAACTTTGAATTTCTTTTACATTCTTAGGTATACCAATGTTTTTTATTGCTGCCACCTTATTCTGGTCAACAAAAATTTTTAATCCAGATACAACATGTCCAAGTACTTTCAAAGATTGGAATCCAAATTTACACTTCTTTAATGCAATTGTCATATTAATTTCATCCATTCTTTGAAAGACTCTTTTCAGGTGATTTAAATGTTCATCATATGTTTTTTAAAACACTATGATGTCATCAATATAGACCAATAGCCATCCTTCAACCATTTCCTGATGAAAAACACTATCCATCAATTTTTGGAAGACTGAAGGCGCATTCTTTGGGCTAAATGTCATTCTCACATACTTATATATACCCATATGTGTGGTTATTAATAAGTAATTTTGAGAATTTCTATCCACAGGAATCTGGTGGTAACCTTTGTTTCCATCCAGACAGGAAATATATTTTGCTCCTTGTAAAGTAGCATGGATAGAAGCTATCCTTGGTAGAGGGTAAATATCATCTACTGTGTATATATTCAGAGCTCTATAATCACCGCATAATATTGCCTTATCTTGTTCATAAGAGATCAATACTGGTGAAATGACACAATACTTAGGTGTTGTGTCCACTTTTTCAACTATACCAATTTCCAACAACATTTTTATATTGTCTTCAATATCTTTCCTTTTTGCAGGAGATGCTGGGTAAGGTTTGTTTTTTAGGATGCCAGGAATATTATCCAAATCACAGCTTAGAGAGATTTTCATCTCATGGTCTTTGACAAATCCTAGTTCATTTGAGCCATGAGCAAATGCCATAGGATATGATTTAATCAATCTCAAAATATTTTCTTCTTCAATTTTTGAGAGTTGAGGACTGAAAGAAGCCTTTTGGATTTCATTTTCCAATTCAACCACTTCATTGGTGGTTCTTCCACCTTGCAGTTGTTCTTCTCTAGGAGAAATGGCATACACTGAATTTTCAGAACATATCTTGAATTTTCTCTTGCCATTCACTCCTATGGTGAAACAACTGTTTGCAGGATCTAGTTTAATTCCAAATTTTGTAAATAAATCATTTCCAATAATAAACCAATCACTACAATTATTATTATCCATTACTACAAATTCACAAACTTCTCTTACATATCCATTATTATATTTAAAGAATACAGCAGTTTTGTATTTGCCAATTGGATTTAATATTGAACCAAAAACCCTCCAGTTCTTTGTCTGAACAGGTTCTAGTTTTTCCTTATACTTACTGTCAACTTTCATTAATGTATTAATAGAAACTACACTACCTGCAGCCCCAGTGTCAAGAATGGCATTCATTTCTCTTCCACATATAATAACAGGTGCTCTGATAGGTGTTATTTTGTAAGTATCATGAGATACATCTTTAATTATTTCAGCTTCTTCAATGGAAGTTAAAAATGTATCTGTATGAGGTATAGCATCATTCAGGAACATTATATCCTGTTCTAATACAAATATCTCATTCTCATCATCACTGTAAGATATGTTACTTTTACAATCATCACTGGATTCCATATTTTCATCTTCATGATTACTTGGTTCAGAATTCTGGGAGGTTTCAATAACATTTATTCTTTTCTTACACGTATGACCCTTAACCCAAGGTTCATTACATTTATAACAAGTGTTATTCTCTTGTCTTTTAGGGAAAAGGGCAGCTGAAGGTTTTTTCTTCTCCACTGGTAATTTACTTGTAGTAGGTTTTACCACATCAACACTTTGTCTGTAATTAATATACTTGGTTTCATATTTGTGGTTTAATAATATTACATTACATATATTAATGAACCCAGAGGTATCTCTGATGGTTTCAGTTCTAGCTACAATAATGTCTCTAACTGATATAGGTAACTTGTATATTATCTTTTCTTTCCACTCTTCATAATCCATTTTTGGATCCATGGCTTTCATGATTTTTATTAAATTCATTAAAAATACCATAGGTTTATCTCCAGCATTTGGATTATATCTGGCCTTTTCATACAATCTTTGTTGAGTGATTCTAAATTTTGGGCCACCAAATTGCCTTTCAATTAGTGCCTTCCATTCATTCCAGGAGTAGTTAATTCCCTCACTCAATACAGATTCAAACCATAATAAGGCCACATCTGTAAATAAAGATATTAACTTTGAAGTAATTTCTTCATCAGGTAATTTGTATGAAAATTTTAAGATATCAATTCTTTGTATGAATTGCTGCCAATCAGATTTTGAATCTCCGTCAAAAGATGGGTACTGATCTAACTTAGGCCAGTTCTTTTGGCTAGTTTTTGCTTCCCTAACCTGAGGAATATTGAGTAATTCACTTACTTTAGAAAGATGATCATGTATTTCATCTTTTACTGATTTATTATTCTCAGAGCCCATGATACTATGTTCATGTTCCATCATTGGTGTTTCATTTGCATGTTTTATGAAAACAGGTACTCTTGTTACATAAGAAGTGTTATCTTTTATTCTTTCAGTATTTTTCAACATGTTTGTTACTTCTATTTCCACTCTTTGTAACCTATCCTGTATTACTGGTACATGAGTTAGGGTGTCATTTACATTTGAAAAAGATAATTTAACACATCCCTCAATGGTAGCCATAATATTCTGAGAGTGTTCTAAATTATTTTCTAAATTTCTAATCTCAGATTTTAAGCCCTTATTCTCATTGATTAATTCATTATTTGAATTTTCAATAATTTTTAATCTATTGGCTATTGCACTCAATGATTGTGTTAGCTGTAATAATACCTTTTCTGTATTATTGTTTGACTCTTTTGTGAACTCTTCCAATTTTTCAATTCTCAATAATAATTTACTTATTATCTTTGATTACATTGGATTTTCTTTTAGAAAATATTCTATTTTTTCTGTGTCCAACTCAGAAGACTCATCATTTGCTTCCAATTTTATATTAATAGCATTATCCTGGTGATCAATAAAACTATCTACATTGTCTTTGCAAAGACAAGTTTAACATATTTTTTTCAAATGAATAATCTTTTAAATCATTATCAATTATATCCAATATTTCCTTATCAATCTCATTACCTATAAGTAATTCATTGTTAGGTTGATGCAATTGATCATAAGAAGTTGGATGACTCACCAAGGTCTTACCCCATTTCCCCTGCCTCTCCTTGGCTCTTCCCTGTAAGGGTGACTGCTGGATCCTTGTTGAGGAGGATTGTTGTAATTTTGGGCGTACCAATCCCATTTCCATTTGCTTACTGTAATTTTTTGGTCCTCCTCTTGGGCTAGAGGTGTTGCTATGGAATTGTTTGGGTGCCACTGTTGGTGGTTGAGCCTTTATGTCCACTAGAGCTTGGTTGACTTCTATGAAACCTTGAGCTGCTCTCTTTTCCAGATTGTTGATCTGGTCCACTATGTTGTTGACTCTTATTGTCAAGGTGTTCAGTAGGGTGGATAGGGAGTGAACTTGTTCTTGTAATGTATTTTTTGACTTCTTTATTGAAACCTGCTTGAAAAGCTTTTCCCTTTCCTCCAGAGACATTGGCGGAGTGTTGTTGATTATGGGAGAGTCCTAGCCCTCCATTTGAATGTCCTGTAACAGGTCTTTCAGCTCTAGGTCTTAAGTTATAAGGTTTTGCCTTATTACTTACAATGTCATTGTTGTCACACATTTTCACGTGGAATTTAAAGAATTGAGAATTTAGATAAAAAAACTTCAAAAAGGAGTTTTATCAGTATTTATCAATACCACTGAAGACAATTTTATTGCTTACTTATTGGTATGAAGTGAATCTTTAAGTGCCAAAAGTCAAATATGCTTTTTATGTGGTCACTTGATTTAACTGGTCTACAATATGTAGCCGTGTGTTTTTATATTTAAAAGAAAACAACTGTAAGTAAGATTCTTTCTAAATATTTAATGAATATTACAAACCAATAAAAAGAAAAGATTAAGAGTCCTGTTAAAATAAAACAATTAATCAGTTTAATTGGTTTATTATCTGCAAAGATCACAAATTTAATTGGTCTATTGACAGACTCCCACTAATAACAATTTTATGTTAAATTAGTGGTAAAATTGTTGATTCAATATCACAATTTTATTATATAAAAGGGCTTCTTTTTCTGAAATCACTATATAAGTGACCCCAACCTGTTGTAATTATCCAAATATTTCTATAGGGATATTATTTTATGTGCACCTTCTTTGAAATTTTCACTTACTGGATTATAACAGAATTCTTGAGGAAAGGCCCCCAATTGTCAGGCTGAGATCAAGTACAATGACATGAAATAGCTTAAAAAGACTTTGTCTAGAAGATTTAAATGGTCCTATATGAAAACTGTAGTATAAATCCAACAAATAAAATATAATTCAGAATAAAGGTCTCAGTAATATAATTCTCACTAGTTTTATATGTGGCTTACAATCCTTTTAGTTGGTAGAAAAATAGATTATAATAACTCAGATACTACTCAAAAGTCTTATAAAAGTACTAATTGAAGTGTATTGTAATTGATTTGGTTATATATTGTAAATTGTAATGATAAAGAATGCAGAAACAAGACCCAAAAACCTCCTCCTTTTATACACACTGAGTTCCCCAATAAATCCCTTGATATACCATCCAATATACAGTTAAAGACGCCTCAAATCCACTAATAAAAATGCCCATCAACATCCCTAGTGATCCATGACATAATTAGACAAGTAACAACCGCCATAATCCTGTAATAATAAGGGAAATCCATCAAAATTAAAGAAAAAGACAAAAAGAGAGTATATGCGTATAAAACAATAATATAAAAGACTAAAGGAGACTTATTAAGGTTAATAATAGCTTAAGAATAAGGGGGATTTACTGTAGAAATGGAGGGGCTAATCCTGACATTATACTATGTGAAATTCCCAACCAAAAATAACCAAAATTGACTAAGAAACCACCAAAAAACTTAAAACAGAGCGTGAGATGTGGGGTAACTACATGCAGTCCTTGGCAGGCGCTTGCACGGGTAAATACTTGACTAAAATTAGGCAAATTTAAGCGTGGTGATGAAATAAGATGCCAAGAATGAGGTTATTAATGAAATTAGTGCATATAAACAAGGTCAATGCACTATTAATTAAGCTAGGACACTAAATAAGCGCCTGTTGCCCATTTTAGTGTGTTTCCCCACAGTGGGCGTAGAATGTGGGGTAATTATAGTGTGAAAAAGCTAACTTTGCTAAAAATGAAGCTATTCACATGGGAAAAAAGCAGGCAGTATGTGGCCAGTACACAGAAGCCATTTCTGGCATAAAAAACACCAAATTTGAAAAGTGTTATTTTTATGCATTTAAATAGCCAAATCAATAGTACTAAATGAGCTCAATTGATCTGTCAAAGCGCATTTTTGATATTCTCAATTTTATAGCGCATATAGTCAACTTTTAAGTGAAATAAAGCGCATTTCTCATTTTTTGTGTAAAACAATGAATATAACAGCTTTAAGTGTACTTAAAAATTATGTAGCCTTATACTTAAGGTTCATAAGATTACTTTAACATATTCCAAGTTAATATTAAGTACATAAGACCTATAAAAGGTGGATATATGCGTGTATATAAGGTGTTATAATGGCATTTTTTTGTGTATTATCATAATTTTACTTATGTATACTGTTTGTATACTCTCTTTTATTGTTCCCATGTATAGTTCATGTGTTTAAAATAACTTATAAGCAATTTTTACTCAGTCCTGGGGATATACAAGCTGAAAAATTCTGTGCTTTGTCTCTCTTTTGCCTATATAGGTCCTCCCCTTTCTGTTTGTTTTGGACATTCTATTACTCACTTATTATTTTATTTAAATCATTATACAAATAAATATTTATTACTATTATCTATATTTTAGTAGATACATCACATATTTCTAAACTATTAATTATAATAAAAATTATAAAATTTCTTACCTCTTTTAAAATTGAGTAATTAAAACAAAAGATAGTATATGTACCTTTGCCTTTTAAATTTTCAAGTTCCACCTACCTACGCCGTTGTACCTCTGTTAAAATCTTCTAGCCCATTAGGACTCCTTGACATAAATGGCCATCAGTACACTCATGCATACTATCTTGTTTGTGGGATTTATCCAAATTGGCCTGTGTTTGTTAAGCCACTTCACCATCCTCAAGATAATGCTGATAGGCATTATCAGGCCCTCCAGACTGCTTGCAGAAAAGATATTGAATGTGCTTCTGGTTCTCTCAAAAAATTGTGGGGTATAGTTGCTCAGCCATGCTGCTTGTGGCACATAGCAAATATTCGCAATGTTATGACCTGCACAATCATTCTTCAGAACATGATTGTACAGGAGAATTATAATTACAACAAGTTTCAATTAAGAAATGAAGAGAGCACTGAAAATTTGGCTCATATTGTTCCAGAAAATCATGATCCAAAAATATTTTTCACACAATCAAGATATAAAGCAATAAATAATACATTACAGGATACTGCACTTCATCTCCAACTCATGGAGGATTTAAAAATTTACAACTGGTTGAGGAGAGGCTTGCAATCCTAAGACAAATTTGAAGGAAAATTTTAATATTATTTATTATTTTCTTTTTGTTTTCAAAAATTAGCACTTTTAATTTTATTGGTTTTCTTATTTTTTTTTACATCCTTTTTTCACTATTGTTGTCAAGGGGTCCTAATTGTCTAGAAGGCTTTATGGCAGTCCAAACAGCAGTGAAGGTGGATAACTCAAGGATTTCAAACAAGGTACATAGATTTTTATCTTATATGATTGATTACTCAATAAAAGGTATGAAGTATTTATTATTATTAATTTGTGATTTTAGAGTTAGGTAATTGTAAATAATAAAGCATCAGAGGTAGTAATAAAAAATGATATTTGATTGCTTAATAATAAAATTTTAAGTAGTCAGGAATGAAGAAAACAGCACAAAATGGAAGCCCTTTTATAGGCAAAAAGGAGAGAGAGCACACAGAGTTAAAAAGCCTACATAGAGGAGTGTGAGAGGAAAACTTTTCCAAAATAAGAAATTGTAAATAACAAAAGTGTTCTATAAATATGCGTCAATAAAATATATTTTACTGTATATATCAAATTATTTGATATATTTTAAAGTCTACTTTAAATTAAATTAGTGTCAGCCTGGATATCCCCAGGACTGAGTATTAAGTACTTATAAGTTATATTAAACACATGGACTATACTTGGGAGCAATAAATTAAAGTACATAAATTGTATACATAAGTAAATTTATGTTAAAATACAAAAGATGCCATTATAACACCTTATATACACACATATAATCACCTTTTATAAGTCTTATGTACTTAATATTAAATTTTAATATGTTAGGGTAATCTTATGAATCTTAAATATAAGGCTACATAATTTTTAAGTAGACTTAAAGCTGTTGTTTTCATTATTTTATGTGAAAAACAAGAAATGTGCTTTAAAACACTTAAAAATTGACTAAATGCACTATAAATTTAATAATATTAAAAATGTGCTTTGACAGATCAATTCGTCTTAATTAGGGCTATTGATTTGGCTACTCAAATGTATAAAAATAACACTTTTCAAATTTGGTGTTTTTTTGCCAGAAATGGCTTCTGTGTACTGGCCACATACTTCCTGCATTTTTCTCATGTGAATAACTTAATTTTTAGAAAAGTTAGCTTTTTCACACTATAATTACCCCAAATTCTACACCCACTGTGGGGATACACGCTAAATTAGGCAACAGGGGCTTATTTAGTGTTCTAGTTTAATCATAAATGCATTGACCCTTATTATATGCACTAATTTCATTAATAACCTCAAGCTTGGTGCTTTGATTCACTACCACACTTAAATTTGCCTAAATGAGTCAAGGATTTACCCATGCAAGCGCCTGCCAGGGACTGCATGTAGTTACCCCACATCTCATGCCCTTTTTTGGGCTTTTAAGTGGTTTCTCAGTCAATTTTGGTTATTTTTGAATGGGGATTTCACATAGTATAATATCATGATTATCCCAATAATTTCTACTGTTAATCCCCCTTAATATGGAGTGATAATTAGTCTTCATTTTCCCTTTTTAGTCTTTTATTTTAATGTATTACATGCATATACTCTCTTTTTTGCTTATTATTTATTTTTGATAGATTATCCCTATTTCTGCAGGATTTTGGTGGGTGATATCATTTTAATTATGTTACTGATCACTCTTTATGTTGTTGGAAAAATCTAACAGCTGGAATGAGGCATAATTAACCATTTATAGAGCTGGTAAGTCAAGGGGTTCATTGGGGAAGTTATTGGGTATAAAAGGAGGGGGTTTTTAGTCTTGTTTTCTACATTATTTATCATTACAATTAAACATATAACCAATAAAATTACAATACATATCAATAGTACTTATAAAGTCTTTGAATAGTATCTGAGTTTATTAAATCTACTTTTCTACCAACTATAAGATTGTAAGCCATATATAATTAGTGAGATTAAAATTACTGAGACCCTTATATTGAGTTATATTTTAATACTTATTGGATTCGCACTACAGTATTCA
The DNA here is from genome assembly GCA_030280995.1 of Hemileia vastatrix. Taxonomy (NCBI): domain Eukaryota; kingdom Fungi; phylum Basidiomycota; class Pucciniomycetes; order Pucciniales; family Zaghouaniaceae; genus Hemileia; species Hemileia vastatrix. The sequence continues at coordinate 23,099,259 of JASXTE010000010.1, read as the reverse complement.
TATAGGAAAATTAAAATCTTCTATAAAACTGACTGCTTAAGCAAGTTCATGTGTCTGTACTTGATCTCAGCCTGAAAATTGGGGACCTTTCCTCAAGAATTCTGTTGGTTATCTTCCAGTAAGTAATAATTCAAAAAGAGGCTACAAGTAAATAAAATCCCTATAGAAATATTTGGATAATTACAACAGGTTGAGGTCACTTACATAGTGATTTCAGAAAAAGAATCCCTGTTATATGATAAAATTTTGATATTGAATCAACAATTTTACCACTAATTTAACATAAAAATTATTATTAGTGGAATTCTGTCAATAGACCAATTAATTTTGTGATCTTTGCAGATAATAAACCAGATAGTAAAAACTGATTAATTGTTTTCTTTTAACAGGACTCTTAATCCCTTTTATTGGTTTGTAAAATTCATTTAATATTTAGAAAGAATATTACTGACAAATTTTCTTTTTTAAATATAAAAACACAGCTACATATTGTAGACCAGTTAAATAAAGTGACCGCATAAAAGCATATTTGACTTTTGACACTTATAAATTCACTTAATACCTACAAGTAAGAAATAAATTTATTTTCAGTGGTATTGATTAAATACTGATGAAACTCCTTTTGACGTTTTAATATCTCAAATATCAATTTTTTGATTTAAATTCCATGTAAAAATGGGTAACAAACACAATTATATTGTGAGTAATAAGGCAAAACCTTATAACTTAAGACCTAGAGCTGAAATAACTGTTACAGGATATTCAAATGGAGGGCAAGGATTCTCCCATCAACAGCAACACTCCACAGATGTCTCTGGAGGAAAGGAAAACTTTTAAAACAAGTATCAATAAAGAAAACAAAAAATACTTTAAAAGAGAAAATTAACTCCCTATCCACTCTACTAAACACCTTAACAATAAGAGTAAACAAAATAGTAGACCAGATGAGCAATCTGGAGAAAAGAGATGCACAGGGGTTCATAGAAGTCAACCAAGCTCTAGTGGAAATAAAAGCTCAACCAACAACAGTTGCACCCAAAAATTTCATGGTGTCAACAGACACACCTCTAGCCCAAGAGGTGGACCAAAAGATTACAGTAAGCAAATGGAAGTGGGATTGGTACGCCCAAAACTACAACAACCCTCAACAGCAGGGCTCCAGCAGTCACCCTTACAGGGGAAAGGCAAGGAGAGGCAGGGGAAATGGAATAAGACCTTGTTAAGTCATCCATCTTCTCATGATCAATTATATAATACTAACAATGAATTACTTATAGTTAATGAGATTGATAGAAAGTTAATGGATATAATTTATAAACATTCAAAAAATTATTCATTTTAAAACAACATGTTAAACTAGTCTTTACATGATGACAATGTACATTGTTTTAATGATCACCAGGATAATACTATTGATATTAAAATAGAATCAAATGAAGTAAATCTTGAGCCTGATGATAAATTTTCTAAATTGGACACAGAAAAAATTAAATATTTTTTAAAAGAAAATCCAATGGAATAAAAAATCATTAGCAAATTATTATTAAGAATTGAAAAATTGGAAGAATTCTCTAGAGAGTCAATGTCACCGGACAACCTATGCACAAGGTCGAGGATGTTCCTGAAAGCGAGATGAGGGATTTAGAAACTTCTTCGAAGCACAGAGGAATGATTCAAGGAAATGATTTGAAGGTCACTCAAAGTAATAGCTACGGGTTCGAGGTTCGTTCGAGAAGAATTATAGACTAGTTTCAAAGGTAATAGTAATTCTTAAGATCTCACGAAGGGTTGGAAACTCAATAATCAAAGATTTAGGATTTAGAAATCAATATTGAGGAAATAAAAGAAAGATACAATAACAATGATTTTAATATTAAGGATTTACCACTATTAATGTAAATACGATTTTATAATTTAATTCTAAGGAATATCGAACCAAATACCCAACTCCTTTTATATCCTTTTTTCCTCCTCGCATTGACCTCCCTTCCATCGCACCATTCCCATTCCATTGACCATTACTAACATACACTTAGACCCTCTTCACTAAATATCCGTCCATGCTCAATTTACCCCTTTTTAATTAATTAAAAAAACTTTAATGAAAAACTACTACTGTACTATTTCGTTGAACCTAGAGCTGTGCGTCGCTTATTGAAAAGGACTAAGGTACCCTATTGGGAGATTGACTATTTTAGATTTAGAGTTTAGGCTAGCGCAGTTAAATAGTAAGTACACAAAGGAAAATCGCAGCTGCTATGGAGAATTGCTTTCTGCGCTTTGAGTATAGATTTAGGACTTGATATTATTGATTTAATGAGTTGATTTCGCCTCGAGTGTCACGTGGCGCGTGACAGATGCCCGGGTATAAAAATTGCAAACTCCGTTGAGCTTGAGCCATCTTCCCACACTAGTTTCCCTTTTTCTAATAATTTTTTCCCTCACTTCTTAATTACTTATTTTTATAATGAACTGCCCCACTCCCACACCTACGCCTCCACACCCTAAAGCGGATGGGGGAATGATCACACGACAGTTTTCACAGACTTGCACGGCTTGTGAAAGCATGGAGTATTTCTGTGTCGAAAGTATGGGGACTTGAGGCCCTCGCCAGAAATGCGAGTTTTGCCGTTGGCGGCGAGTGGTGTGCGATGCATTGACGAAGAACGCGGAAATCGAAAAGCGATTTACCAAGACTAAGTTTTGGGTAATTCCGAAAACCAAAGAGGTGGTCGAAGACACTTGGGATGTCTCGATCGAAGATGAACAATCGGTGGGGGAAAATGATAAGGAATTAAACAACGAGATCTCAACCTGGGTAGCCCAGGCCACGAGTTCGAAGCGAGGTGTCGAGGAAGAGGTCGACGAGTTGGTGGAGGAGGATGAAGATGAAGTCCCTGTTCCAGGGCGGGCACCCAAGAAACAACGGGTGGTCATCGAGGACGATGAGGAAGAGAGAGAGGTAGAGGTCGAAGTGACGCCAAGGTTATTTCTAGAGCCTGACCCCATCTTCGAGGTAAGTTTTATTTGTTTATTTTAAGGATGAAGTTACTGATGAGTTTTTGTTTTAGACATCGAATAACCTTGAAGAGCCGATTGCGGAGCCTGCGTCGGTTATACCAACTGAGGCAAACCCTCCAGCCACGGAAGTAATTGAAGAGCCCGAAGACACCCTGGACCAGGTGTGGTCGAAGAAACCTCATCAAGGTCGAAAAGTAAGGTTTGCGGAAGAATTATGTGGGGAGGTCGACACAATTATCGACGCGGCTTCCTTTGACGTGGCAGAGGAGCTCTTGGAGATGGGAGAGGTGGTTCCGGTAGGAGAGGAGGAGGTATTTGAGAAATGCAGGAAGGAGATAAGGGTAGTTTTGGAGAAAATGAAAAGATTTGTTCGAGAGAAATTAAAAGAAAAGATTTGAAATGAAAAGGAGATGTAAATAAGTAGAAAAAAAATTTGTATTTTAGTTTTATTTTATTTTATTTTATTATTATTATTATTATTATTATTTTTTTTTTAGGTGAATGTTATTAATTTTATAAGATTTGAGAGAGAGAGAAAAAGAAAAAAAAAGAATAAAAAATTTTAGAATTTGAAAGAAGAATTTTAAAGAAAGAAAAAAGGTTGTTTAATTGAAAGAAGTTTTAGTGTTTTAAAAGGAAAAAAAAAAATTTTTTTTATGTAAGAAAAGAGAGAGAAAAAAGAAACGGTTTTGTGATTGAGATGAGTTTGTTAAATTGAGGATTAAAAAATATATATATATATATTTTTTTAAGAAATTTTGGTTGAAAAGAGAGGAAGAAGAAAGAAAAGAAAAAAAAAACAGAATTTAGAATTTAAGAGAATTTGAAAAGAAGAATTATTATAAGGAGATTTGGAGGTTGAAGTTAAGTTCAAGGAAATGGTCGTGTTGTACAAGATTTGATGATTCGAAGGAAAGAAAGTTTTTACGAGAGAGAATAAATTTGTGGAAGAGAAATTTTTGAAGAGAATTTTAAATTTAAGAAAAGAATGTATTTAAAGAATTGAAAAAGAAAAGAAAGAAAATATTTAGAGAGATTTAAGAGTTTTTTTATTTTATTTTATTATTTATGTTTATTCTTTTTATTTTATTTTATTTTATTTTATTTTATTATTTATATTTATTCTAGTTATTTTATTTTTATTTTATTTTATTTTATTTTATTTTAATTTTATTTTATTTTATTTTAATTTTAATTTTGATTTTATTTTTAGTTGGTTTTGGAGGAAATTTTATAGAAGGAGAAGAAAGAAAAAAGAAGAGAGAAAAAAGAAAACAAGGCTAAGAATTTTAAGAGGTGTTTTAGATTTTAAAGAAAGAAAGAAAAAGAAAAGAAAATTTTAAATAAAGAAATTTTAAGGTTTTGGTTTTAAAGGATATTTCAAATGAAAAGATTTTAGGAGTTCAGGAGCGTTAGAAACATTGATGGCTGGTTCCCAGGATGTTTTGTCTGAGTCATTGAGGAAGCCTTCCCATTCCACGAGGTATTGAAGTTTCCCCTTGCGTATTCTTGAATTGAGGATACGACTTACTTCCCACTCTAGATGATCTTCTACTTCGACCGGTTCAGGAGGGGGTTGGTTCTTGCCCGGGTATATTTCTCGAGCCAGTTCCAGGAGAGATACATGGAAAACAGGGTGAATCGCCTGCCATTTAGGAGGTAACTTGAGTCGAAATGCAGTTTTAGAGACTTCAGAGTCGATTTCGAATGGTCCCAAGCGCTTTTCAGCCAGTTTCTTTGATGGTCTTGTTGTTCAAATGTTTCGTGCGTCGAGCCATACTTTGTCGCCTGGTTTAAAGGAAGGAGCAGATTGTCAATGTTTGTCGGCCTGTTCCTTGTATCTTCGAATCTCTGATTCCAAATTTGTTTTAAGTTCTTCTTGGAGTCGTGATATAGTTCGAAGATAATGTTCCGCAGGATGATTAGTTCCTACATGGATTGAGTTGAATCGAGGATGTCGTCCATAAATGGTTTCGAAGGGAGATTGTCGTGTCAAAGAATGAGTTGAGTTATTATAAGAAAATTCAGCCAATGGTAACCATGTGGTCCAATCGTCTTGTTGGTAACTGACATACATTCGAAGATATTGTTCGAGGATTTGGTTAACTCTTTCTGTTTGACCATCGGTTTCAGGGTGATAGGCCGTGGAGAGATTCCTTGTGATATTGAGTTGTCGACACAGTTGGGTCCAGAATGTGGATACAAACAATGAGCCTCTATCTGAAATAATATCATTCGGTAAGCCGTGTTTAGAAAATACATATTCTAGAAACAATTTTGACAAATCTTCTGCTGTAGCAGTAGTAGTGGTTTTAATAAAAATAGACATTTTTGAAAATCTATCTACTATTACTAATATAGCATCAAAATCATTAGAAATAGGAAGTTGAGAAATTAAATCCATCGATAAAGATTCCCAAGGTTTAGAGGGAATAGGAAGTGGTTGAAGCAACCCATGCTTCCGGTGACGAGGAGCCTTATTCCTATTACATTCGTAACAAGCTTTTATATAGGCCTTGATTTCCCTGGTCATACCTGGCCAGAAGAAATCCCTCGCTATTAACTGGTAGGTTTTATCCACCCCAAAATGACCAGCTAATGGAGAATCATGTCGACTGTTGAAAATCCATAATTTTATCTCATTGTTGTCGGGTATGACTACTCTACCTTAGAATACTAATAGACCTGATTCAATACTAAATCTTTTGGCCCCTTGATTCGAGAGTATTTTGTCTTTTAACCCTAAACAATAATCGTCCTTTGACTGAGCTTCAAGGATGTTGGATAGTGGATTTCGAAAAGATTTAATTGTCATCGAATTAAGTTGATGAGTCGTTAAAATTGATTTGTTGAAGATTGATTGCACATTTGCCAGGTTCTTGTCAGCAAATTCATCCCCCCGCTGTGGGTAAACGTCGTCCCGACGTGACAAGATATCTGGGACAATGCAGTTTTTTCCTGGGCGATAGGAAATAGAGAAAGAAAATTCAGACAAAAATTCAGCCCACCTGGCTTGACGCCTGGTTAACACTTTAGAAAACATGAAGTATTTCAAAGCATTATGATCTGTTAAAATTTGAAAAGGACTATCTAGGCTGAGAAGAAAAGAACGCCATTTTTTAAGACGATGGATAATAGCTAAAAGCTCTTTGTCATGAATTTCATAATTTAATTCTGCGGCTATGAGTTTGCGTGACTCAAAAGCAACAGGATGAAACAATTTTGTTTCAGGATTTAATTGGGAGATGACCCCTGCAATAGCATAATCGCTCGCATCTGTCTCAACTATTGTCGAGGCAGAAGGATCAAAATGTCGAAGAATTGGGGCTGTGGTGAATGCCGTTTTTAGTGCTTCGAATTCCTTTTGTGCTGTAGAAGTAAAAACAAAAGGAATATCTTTTCTAAGAAGAGAAGTAAGATTGGAAATAGTTTTAAAGTAATCTTTAATAAATCTTCTATAGAAGTTTGCAAAACCCAAAAATCCTTGGAGTGATTTAATGTTTTTGGGCTCAGGCCATTCCAGGATTTTCTGGACTTTTTTGTCATCCATGACTAAACCGTCAGTGGACAACGTAAAACCCAAAAAATCAATTGATTTGAGGTGGAATTTGCATTTATTATGCTTGGCGTAGAGACCATGATCTCAAAGAGGATTTAGGACCTGTCGAACATGATGAATATGTTCATCCAGTGTTTTCAAGAATATTAAAATATCATCTAAATAGACGACTACAAATTGTTCAACAACATCTTGAAAGATATCATTAACAAAAGTTTGAAAAGTTGAAGGTGCGTTACATAATCCAAAAGGCATAACTAAATATTCAAAACTACCAAATCTAGTGCGCATTGCAGTCAGTGGTTCATGACCTTCCGCAATGCGAATAAGATTGTAAGCGCCTCTAAAATCAATTTTAGAAAAGAAATTAGTACCATTGAAAAGGGTAAGAAGTAATGACATAGGAGGAACTGGATATGCATTCTTCTTCGTGACTGTGTTGAGCTTTCTATAGTCAACACACAACCTAAGACTACCGTCCTTCTTTTTTACAAAGAGGACAGGGGAGCCGGTTGGAGATTTACTGGCTCTGATGAAACCTTTGGCTACATTCTCTGCAATGTAGTCTCGAAGAACTTGAGATTCGTCCTTCAATAAAGAATAGACAGGACCTGCCGGAGGTACTGGGCCTATTAACTCTATTTGATGGTCGTAGGGTCGATGAGGTGGTAACTTATCGGCCTTGCGGATTGAGAAAACATCTAGGAAATCATGGTAGATTTCCGGTAGAGTTGATTTGATGGCTTCAACGTTGATTTGGTCATCCTCTTCATCTTTGAGAGAATCTGTCGAGGGGATACCTGTATTGAGAGAGCAGAATTCGATTACTTCGAGGCAATTTAAATCCTCTTCGAGTGAAGTCATCGAGCTAGAAGGGTTAGCCAATTTCTCATTTAAAGAAGGATCAGATGCTTTCAAGTCATCTGGCAGAGACTTGTCCTCTAGCAGGACGTTGTCAGGCGGGTTGTTTAACTCCCTATTGACCTGCATTGAAGAATCAGAAATATACTTAGAGCGTGGGGTGATCAATCCCCTAGTCCAATCAATTTCGGGATTCCAATGCGTTAAAAAGTCATGGCCAAGAATGGTATCGTCCATCCTTGGGGCGTCCAAGACTGATAATTCCAACTCGAAGGGGGGAAAGTTCGGAAAGTTGAAATCCCATAAAACTTTCTTACTTACCCAATATTTGGGTTCCTCTGATTCGACCAAATAGATTGGAGTTTGATCGATATCTGTAAATGTTAGTTGAAGCTTCTCGGCAAAAGATAAACTAACAAAAGAAATTGAAGCTCCAGAGTCTATAAGACAACTGAAGGGGATATCCTCCTTAAAAAGAATGAATCTCAAGCGGTTTAAGGCAACTCCAGTCCTTAAGACATGGAGGTTCTGTGCACTGGGAGAGATAAGATAGTTTGCTTTACACACAAGTAAACTATCTACTAGTTTTTTGACTTCGAACTAGTACCTTCTCTTTCCTTCAACTTTACACAGTCTTCCAACTTGTGCTTACCCCCACAATACATACATAACCCATTATCTGCTCGTCTCTTCCTCTCAGCTTCTTTAAGTTCCCCTTTAGGATCCAGTACTTTGCTGATATCGCCTGGGGTCTAGCCTTTTGGTCGAGGTTTATCCTTTCCCTTATTGGGTTTGGATTGAGTCGAGGAGGATTGATTTGGTCGTGGGTGTGAAGAAGGTCCCGATTTAAAATTTAGGCCTTGAGATTTGTTGGAATATTGATGATGTTGAAGTCGTCCTTGATAAACGCCGTCAAGTTTGAGGGTTCTTTCCATTAAATCAGTTAAGGTAGTCATCTTCTGACCGTGAAGATTTAATTGATCTAGAATCCTCGAAGGAAGTCCTTTCTTGAAATGATACTTAAGGGCAGCATCATTCCAACCTACTCGAGTTTGAAGTGCTCTGAAGTTCGAGATATATTCAGAAGCTTTACCATTATCACTCATGCGAAGAAAATCAAGTTCAATTTCCGCGTTGTCCGTTTCATTAGGATCCCCAAACAACGTAAAGAGTTGGTCTTTGAACTTTTCCCAATTATTGATAAGTAAGTGGGTTTCTGTCAAAGAAAGCATGAGTAGATAAGGTTCGAACCATCTTGCTGCTTTCCCGGCTAGGAATGAAGAAGCGTAAACAACCTTTGATCGGTCGCTGTTAAAGGTTTGAGGGTCATTATGGAACAGTAGCTTGCAGGTTTGCAAGAAGGGTCGCAATCTGTCGGGGTGATCTCCGTCAAATTTGTCAGGAGATTTCATAGAAGGAGTTTTGAACTTAGATCCCTCTGAAGACGTTGGATTTGAAAGGGTTTTCATGAAAAGTCTCATGAAATCTTCCAGAGAGTTAGATGGTCCAGCACCACACAATATGGGGGGCGGACTTGCTAGCGAGTCCGCAACCTTGGACCCAAACTCACCACAGATTGAACACACATTGAGCTATTGATAAAGGAACCATACAATCAGGGATGAACACCACTCAGCAGAACAGTTATAGGTGGGTGTTCAAGTAGAGTTCAGTATGAGTTCAGTATGAGTTCAGTCTTAGTTCCATCTGAGTTCAGGTTGATGACTTGCTAGCAAGTCCACCCCCTATATTGTGTAGTGCAGGTTCTTAGGATTGGCCAGAAGGGTGATTGGCAGGGGCGGATGGTGCCTCGTGCATTGTATCCTCTCCTTCTTCTTCGTCACTAGAATCCTCAAAATCCTGTGGGATGTCTTCTACAGATTGAACTGAATGTTGCCGTTCCCTAAGGTCGAGTGGTTCCAAAGAGTGAGTGCGAGAAACAGACCTTGTGGCTGTTGGCCTGCCTCTAGCGCGAGCTCTAGTAGTAGCGCCCGTAGGAGGAGTGCGTTGAACAGGTGCCATTTAAAATTTTAGAAACACCTAAAAGGACGTAGTAGTGCAAAGAATGAGAACTACGGAGAATTAAACTATACTGTCACCGGACAACCTACGTACAAGGTCGAGGATGTTCCTGAAAGCGAGATGAGGGATTTAGAAACTTCTTCGAAGCACAGATGAATGATTTGAAGAAATGATTCGAAGGTCACTCGAAGTAATAGCTACTGGTTTGAGGTTCGTTCAAGAAGAATTATAGACTAGTTTCAAAGGTAATAGTAATTCTTAAAATCTCACAAAGGGTTGGAAACTCAATAATCAAAGATTTAGGATTTAGAAATCAATATTGAGGAAATAAAAGAAAGATACAATAACAATGATTTTAACTTTAAGGATTTACCACTATTAATGTAAATACGATTTTATATTTTAATTCTAAGGAATATCGAACCAAATACCCAACTCCTTTTATATCCTTTGTTCCTCCTCGCATTGACCTCCCTTCCATCGCACCATTCCCATTCCATTGACCATTACTAACATACACTTAGACCCTCTTCACTAAATATCCGTCCATGCTCAATTTACCCCTTTTTAATTAATTAACAAAACTTTAATGAAAAACTACTACTGTACTATTTTGTTGAACCTAGCGCTGTGAGTGGCTTATTGAAAAGGACTAAGGTACCCTATTGGGAGATTGACTATTTTAGATTTAGAGTTTAGGCTAGCGCAGTTAAATAGTAAGTACACAAAGGAAAATCACAGCTGCTATGGAGAATTGCTTTCTGCGCTTTGAGTATAGATTTAGGACTTGATATTATTGATTTAATGAGTTGATTTCGCCTCGAGTGTCACATGGCGCGTGACAGTCAAAAAATAATACATAAAGTGTATTATTGAAGCTCACACAATCATTGAGTACCACAGCTGATAAGTTAAAAATTATTGAAAATTCAAATAGTGAATTAAACAATGAAAATAAAAAATTAAACTCTGAGATTAAGAATTTACAAAATAAATTAGAACATTCTCAGAATATCATGGCTACCATAGAGGGACATGTAAAATTGTCTTTTTCAAATGTGAATGATATCTTAACACATGTAACTGTAATAAAGGATAGGTTACAAAGATTAGAAATTGAAATAGCTAACATGTTTAAAAATACTGATAAATTAAAATGTAATACCTCCTATGTCAAAAGAGTACCAGTTTTTATGAAACACTCGGATGATAAACCAATGATTGAACATGAAAATAGTGTCATGGGCTCAGAGAATATAAAATCAGTAAAGGATGAAATAAATGATCATCTTTCTAAAGTAAGTGAATTACTTAATATTCCTCAGGTTAGGGAAGCAAACACTAACCAAAAGAACTTGCCTAAGTTAGATCAGTACCCTTCTTTTAACAGGGATTCAAAGTCTCATTGGCAACAATTCATTCAGAGAATTGATAACTTAAAATTTTCATACATATTACCTGATGAAGAAATTACATCAAAATTGATATCTTTATTTACAGATGTGGCCTTATTATGGTTTGAAACTGTATTGAGTGAGGGAATTAACTACTCCTGGAATAAATGGAAGGCACTAATTGAAAGGCAATTTGGTGGCCCAAAATTTTGAATCACTCAACAAATATTGTATGAGAGAGCCAGATATAATCCGAATTCTGGAGATAAACCCATGGTATTTTTAATGAATTTAATAAAAATCATGAAAGCCATGGATCCAAAAATGGATTATGATGAGTGGAATGAAAAAATAATATATAAATTGCCTATATCAGTCAGAGACATTATTGTAGCTAGAACTGAAACTGTCAGCCAGGCTTTTCCAGGAGCCCAGTAAATAAACATAAAAACTTATTGAAATTAAAAGAGGACATAATAATTTCAACTTATATATTTACATTAAATTTATAATACATAATATATTATATAAATATTTTATTTTATAAGTAAAATAAATTTTATATTAATTTTATTATCATATAAATTAAGTATACATCAATTTAATTATCATATTCAATGTAAAGGGACACATTTTTTATGTATTTAATAAATAAATAATTAATTACATTTTTATAATTTAATTAAATCTTATTAATTATCTTATATTGTAATTACATTAATTATTTAAATTAAATATGTAATTAACATTTCCATATAAAATATTATCCATAATTATTGGCACTTTTTTGACCCTTAATTTTGTCAGTAAATTATTAAATAAATTAAAACACTTATTTAATAAAATAGTATTCAATATCTCACTTTAAATTAGTAATATAATTAAATTAGTTATTTGTTTCATTTAAACTAATTATTGATTTAATTACATAGTTAAAAAAATTAATTAATTTTTCTTTAAACTAGGTTTACTTGCTTACATAAAATTTTGCATCAAAATAATTTTTTGTTTCAATTAAAACACATACATCCTACTGTAATGTCTGCTTTTGATTCTTTTTCTCACAGTTCTTATGTTTCAGACTTACTTATTTACTCACTACTTTAATTAACTGGTTTGGGAAATTATGGTGTGAAAAACTAGTTACTTATTCATGGGCTTAGTTACTTGTTTCATGTTTTTCTCTTAATATCTATTTTTTATTTCTATTCTTTTATATTCTTGTTTTAGCTTATTAATATTTTGTATATACTGATTTGTGGCGCTTCAGAGGTCCTCTGGTCTTTAAAAATTCCTTGGGTAATACCCTTTAGCCCATCACTTATTATACACTCACCATTAAACAAATTTTTTAAATATAATACATTTATTATTATTTTTATTAGTACTATAATTCTAATCTAAATTCTATATAAATATCTAAGGTTGAAATAAGTCTATTAGTAATAACAGTGTTTGCCATGCAGAAATAGTAATACTTCTTTTCAATAATTATATTATAATTTAATAAGACTGACTGTTGTGTCAAAACCAAGGAATTTTTTTTGCCTTATTTTTATAAAATAATTATATTAATTTAACTTTTCATTTCCCTAAAACTTTTTCCTACTTTTCTCCTCCTCCTCTCTATTTTTTCCACCTTCTTCTCCTTCTTCTAGACCACTGGCTTACATTTGGAGGCCTTTCCAAACGACAATGACAATACACCACCTTGCGACAAACGACATTGCGCACGGACCACCCAAGCCAAAAAAGAAATTTTTTGCCGTGACCATGTTTCAAACTTGGGTTCGACCTTTTAGGTTTATATTCAATTAAATAATATATAATTTTGAAGTGATTTCACAATCACTATAGTAAGTTAACCTTTGAACCTCTCACTTATATTATTAAATTTTTATTGTAATAACAGTGATTGTGGCTTAATTGCTGATTCACTGAGTGTAAATGTTCAAATTTTTTTATTCCTAGTTGACCATAATAGAGTTATACTCTTAGTCCTAGAAGATCATTAAATTTTTAATAAATTATTAAATGAATTTTATTAATATATTTTTTGATTTATTGGTTGACCATAATAGTACTCAGTGCTTATTCCCAATATTGCCAATATATTTTTTTAGTATTAAATTATTTTTGGTTGGCTTATAAAACCTTTTTTGGTTAGTCCCATTATAATTATTAATATTTCTTAATAAACAATTGTAATTACATATATTATTTGTATTACATTTTTTGCTAATTAATTGATTTTTGAATAAAAATTTAATTTTTTTTTTGCTATGTTAAAAAATCAATTAATTATATTTTATTTTGAAAATAAAAATTTAAATCATTAAAATAATTTTGATTCTTTTTTCACAGCTTTAATGTCCAGTAGTTTGGCTAACAGCATGGATAACTTACATGTGGATGAGATTGAAGTGGATGTTGACACTGAATCTGTAGGTTCTTCTAAATTAACTTACAAAAATTATTCAACTGACAAAAAACCTTCAGGAAGTGGAAATTTCAGGAGAAGTGGCAAGCCCCCCTCACCAAAAACCTCTGATAAATCAGGAAAATCCACTAAAGGGTATAAAAATAAAAAATATACCACTGACTCAACAAGTAAACAACCTTTTCAGTCACATAAAAGAACTGAAGCCAGAAAGTATGAAGTACAAGGCAAGAGTAGACACACTCTGTAAACAGATGCAGGAGTTATCAAATCCCAAACAGGCTCAACCTCCTCATTTCCCAGCCTCTCAGCCTCAGCTTCAACCTCAGCCCCATCAGGCACCCAGCTCCTTCACTCAAAATCAAAACAATCTGCAGGTGGAGCAGTGGAAATGGGATTACTTGATGAACCATTACCAGCAGAATTTTCAGCAACCAACAGCTCAACACCCTGGCCCATCCAGGACACCAACCTACCATCCATCTCCTCAGCCCCATCCTTATCAGGGAGGCAGAAGAAAGAAGGCACAGGGGAAGTTTACTCCCTTGCCATGGTAAGTAATTTGTTTGATAAACATGTTGGTATGTATAATAAAAAATCTTCTTCCACAGGTAATATTGTGGATCCTGGTGAAAGAACAGTTAATCCCTTAAAAAGACAACTTCCTTTAATGAGTAGCCCCAATGATGTAATTAGCAAATTATCATTTGATGAACCTTTACATTTGACTTCTACTTCTTTACATAATCTATCTCTTGCAATTAAGAATGATTCTGTCTCCCCTGAAGTCTATAACTTAATTGAGAAAACTTCTGAAGAAATATTGAAAGATACATATGATTTTAATGTCGTGAAAAACAAACATTTGAGAGATGTGTTAATACATGAGAGTGATAGATTGTATAATTTGCACTTGCATTGTAAAGTGAGTTCTTCTGTACAAGATAAAGCTTATTTTAAAATCAAAGAAACCTTGAATGTTTCTCTTAGCCAACAAAAACAAATAAGGAGTGACCATAGAGCTATCTCAGATTAGAATATCTGTCTGCATAAAACCTTGAGTGAATTGAAACCCCTTATTGAGGAAAATTATTCATTAAAAGGTGAAATAAAATCTTTACACACTGAGTTGAAAAAGCTAAAAAATGATTTCCATTCACTAAGTACCAAACACACAGTTTTTGAGGACAGAAATGTTTTATCCCTTGCAAAAATAAATGACCAGATGTCTGAAATTCCAAGGATAAGAAACTATGTGTCTGACCTGCAGGAAATATTTTCAGCCTTAGCCATCAATAATTATGGTATAAATGAGAATGCTTCCCATAAGCTCCATATAAATAAGGGAAAGGAACATGAACAGAGCAGCTCTTTTCTTCCCCATATTTCAGCCAGAAAAAAAACTGACAATGAGTCTGTAAAATCTTTTGCTACTAGCAAAAAATCTTGTAATGGTCATGTACCAGCTGTTTCTGTAAATAATGAAATTTCTGAACACCTGGCTAAACTTCAAGAATTATTAATGATAAATAATTCAAACAAAAGGATGGACCATCTCAGTAGCCAGAAAAATTTGCCCAAACTGGATCAATATCCCACTTTTGATGGTGACTCTTCATCTGACTGGCAACACTTTCTTCAGAGAATTGATAATCTGAAAAACTCTTATAAATTGCCAGATGAGGAAATTGTTTCTAAATTAATTTCTTTATTTTCCAATTCTACTTTAATGTGGTATGAATCTGTCTTACTGGACCATCAACATTATACTTGGAAAGAATGGAAAACCTTGATTGAAAATCAATTTGGTGGTTCCAAATTCAGGCTTGCTCAGCAGAGATTGTATGAGAATTCTAAATATGTGTCCTCCTCTCCTGAAAAACCTATTGTTTTCCTTATGAAAATTACAAAAATTCTTAGAGACATGGATCCTAAAATGGATTATGATATTTGGAGAGATAAAATTCTCTATAAATTACCAAATTCTCTGAGAGATTTGATTGTGGAAAGGACTGAGCATGTGAGATAGAATTCTTCCTTTATTAAAATCTCTAATGAAGTCCTACTAAATCATAGATATGAACCAAGGAATTATCCTGTTAAGTCTTATCATGACCAACAAAAGCCCTCCACAAAACTTCCAGAAAAATCTGGTAAACCCTCTGCCCCAGTTGCACCTAAAAAATTTGCAACAAATACTTGTTATAAATGTAACAAATCATGGAGAAAGGGTCATGTTTGTGAAAAGAAAATTCATCTTGTTGAACAAAATTAAGACACTGATGATGCTGAAATTGATATCAATAATTCTTCTAGTGACTGTGAAAGAAATATCTCCTATGACAATGAATCTCTTAAAGATGTTTTAATGTTGGAACAGGATGTCCAATATTTAGATAATATATCTGAAGAATGTGCATTGGATTTATCTTTGGTGGAAAATGCTGAAATAATTGAAGATATTACTAACAATTCCATATCCATATCCCCTTTGAGGGCACCTGTTATCATTAATGGTAAAAATGTTGAGGTAGTTCTTGACTCTGGTGCTGGAGGAAGTGTAGTGTCCAAAAAATCACTAGCTTCAATGGATAAGGATTATTTGAGTAAATTATTACCTATGACATCTGAAAAATGGAGAGGGTATGGTTCTATTTTGTGACCTATGGGCAAATACAAAACCTCTGTATTCTTCAAATATAATGGTGGTTTTGTAAGAGCTATTTGTGAATTTGTTGTCATGAAGAATGATAATTTAAGCAATTGGTTTATTATGGGTAATGATATTTTAACCATGTTTGGTGTGAAATTGGACCCAGCTAATAATTGCTTCACCTTGGGATTTAATGGAAAAAGAAAATTCAAAATTTCCTCCCCTAGAAAACCTTCTGTGCATCTGTTAAAGTCTTGTAACTCATTGGTCCAATGTAAAGGCAGACCAACAAGTGAAATGGATAATTTATTGAATGAAATAAATAATGCTTCCTTTGGTGATAAGTTGACTAATGAACAAAAGGATTCTATAATTACCTTTTTCCCTATGGCTTTTGCTCATGGCTCTCATGTCTTAGGAATTGTTCAGGATGAAATGAAAATTACTTTATCTTGTAACTTGAGTGATATTCCTCCTAGCCTTAAGAAAAAACCATATCCTTCTTCTCCAACAAAAAGAAAGGATATTGAAGATAATATTGCCACATTATTAAAAATGAATATCATTGAGAAGGTGGATGTCACCCCCAAATATTGTGTCATCTCCCCAGTCTTAATTTCTTATGAGAAGGATAAGGCTAGATTATGTGGAGATTACAGAGCATTAAACACTTATACTGTTGATGATATTTATCCTTTACCCAGAGTTAATTCAGTACATGCTACCTTGCAAGGTGCAAAATTTATTAGTTGTCTGGATGGTAATAAAGGGTATCATCAACTTCCAGTTGAGAAAAATTCTCAAAAATTTTTACTTATTTCTACACATATGGGAATATATAAGTATGTTAGAATGCAATTTGGCCCTAAAAATGCCCCTTTTGTTTTTCAAAAAGTCATGGATAACACTTTCCATCAAGAAATAATTGAGGGATGGCTCATGGTGTATATTGATGATATTATAGTTTTTTCTAAAACTTTTGATGAAAATATGATTCACTTAAATAGAGTTTTTCAAAAAATGGATGAAATCAATATGACCTTGTCCTTGAAAAAGTGTAAATTTGGTTTTCAATCTTTGAAAGTCCTTGGCCATGTTGTTTCAGGCCTACAAATTTGTGTAGACCACAACAAAGTTGCTTCAATTCAAAATGTAAAGGCACCAACATCTGTAACAGAAATTCAAAGTTTTTTGGGTATGTGTGGCTATTATAGACAATATATTAAAAATTATAAGGTCATAGCCTTGCCTCTTACCAAACTAACTAGAAAAGATGTTGCATTTATCTGGAATAATGACTGTCAAAAAGCTTTTGATGCATGAAAATGTTGTTAAATGACAGCCCCTATCTTGGCTCTTCCAGATTTCAACAAACCTTTTGTCCTATACACAGATGCTAGCTTTGTTGGTCTGGGTGCTTCCCTTCACCAGAAACAAATTATTAATGATAAATCCTCAGAGGTTGTAATTTGTTATATTTCAAGAACCTTGAGAAATATTGAAATGAAATATGGTGACACTAAATTAGAGTGCTTAGCTGTTGTTTGGGCTCTTGAGAAGCTTCATTACTACCTGGATGACCAAAAGTCTGAATTGGTAACTTACTGTAGTGCTGTGAAGTCCCTCTTAAACCTAAAAACACCTAATAGACATATGTTTAGGTGGCAAATTTCTGTTCAAAAATACAGAGGAAGAATAAAAATCATCCATAGGGCTGAAAATGTTCACTCCAAAGTTGATATGCTGTCCAGATTGCCTTTGCTAAATAATGACTCTAACCCTGCCTATGTACCTGAAGATGATACTGTTCATATCCATGGTATATTTGTAGTTGAGATGGAAGAAGAGTTATTACAATTAATTCTGGATTCATATGATAAAGATTCTGATTTAAATAAATTAGTTACTATCTTAAATGATCCTAAGAATGCTTCAATTCAAGAATTGATTAAAACACTTTGTGCAAAGTATCACAATGCTTTAATTAAGGGAAAGTTTTCTATTGAAGATGGTTATAATTATTATTATAGAAATCTTACTAATGTAATTGTAATTCCTCCTTCTATGAAAGAAACTATCCTCAAACTTTGTCATGATGACATGTTAGCTGGTCATTTTGATCTTGAAAAAACAATGATTAGAATCAAAAACACTGCTTGGTGGGCTAATATGTCTGAAGATACAAAATTATATGTTGAATCTTGTGATTCCTGCCAGAAATCTAAAAGATTGACAGGTAAAAGAGAAGGGTTATTACAACATATTGAAGCACCTGATGCTCCCTGGAAAATCATTAATATGGATTTTGTCACTGGTCTTCCTGTAGCAGGTAAAGACAGTTATAATTCTTGTTGGTTAATAGTGGATAGATTTACTAAAATGTGCAAATTTATTCCCACACACAAGGATGTCTCCACCAAAGACTTAGGTTTCTTATGGCGGTCTTGTATGTTCAATATAGTTGGATTCCCTAGAGCCATTATATCTGACAGAGATTTCAAATTTACATCTGAATTATGGATGTCTTTAATGGATATATGTGGTTGTGAATTAAAATTATCTACTGCTCACCATCCCCAGACTGATGATCTAGCTGAAAGAATGATTCAAACTCTAGAGGATATGATTAGAAGGTATTGTGCCTTTGGCTTGGAATATA
Source organism: Hemileia vastatrix (assembly GCA_030280995.1). NCBI lineage: Eukaryota > Fungi > Basidiomycota > Pucciniomycetes > Pucciniales > Zaghouaniaceae > Hemileia > Hemileia vastatrix. The sequence continues at coordinate 23,080,650 of JASXTE010000010.1, read as the reverse complement.
AAGATAATGACAGATTTACTCATGACTGGGTTACTTTGCTCCCAGGTCTTGAATTTTCTTATAATAGCACTGTTCACTCTGTTACTCAAAAAAAGCCTTTTGAGCTTTGGATAGGTTGTTTCCCAAATACTCCTGCTCAAATACTCAATAGTAAATTGCCTAAATTGGAATTACACCCTGGTGTTAAATCTTTTGCTCAAATGCAACAACTGTGCAGGAAACATGCTCAGAATTGTATTAATAAAGAATTTGAATATGAAAAGAAAAGATGGGATAAATCCCATAAGGAGCACACATTTAATGAAAGTGATGAAGTGTTGATATCTACTGTCCATTTCAATTTACAGGGTAACAACAAATTGAAAGATCCTTTTGTAGGGACTTTTGTTTTTAAAAGAATGATTGGAGATAATGCAGTTGATGTTGTGTTATACTCTCCATATGATAAAAAACATCCTGTTTTCCCCATTTCCCTCCTGAAACCTTATACTTCCAACAGTGATTTATTCCCTAAAAGAAGAGGAAGACCTAAGAAAAATCCTCAAGAAATCACTGAAACTGCAGAAATTGATGAAATTCTGAATGATAGAATTGTCACTTCTGAAAAAGGTGTTGAGTATTTGCTAAGATATAAAAATAAGTCTTCTGAATATGATGCATGGATACCTAGTAAAGAAATTTCAAACCTTCCTACTCTGTTAAAAAAGTATAAAAAGAAAAAATCATAGCTTTTTTTTTATTATTTTTTTTAGAGTGAGGGAGTGTCAGCCAGGCTGTTCCAGGAGCCCAGTAAATAAACATACAAATTTATTAAAATTAAAAGAGGACATAATAATTGCAACTTATGTATTTACATTAAATTTATAATAAATAATATTTTATATAAATATTTTATTTTATAAGTAAAATAAATTTTATATTAATTTTATTATCATATAAATTAAGTATACATCAATTTAATTATCATATTCCATATAAAGGGACACATTTTTTATGTATTTAATAAATAATTAATTAATTACATTTTTATAATATAATTAAATGCTATTAATTATCTTATATTTTAATTACATTAATAATATAAATTAAATATGTAATTAACTTTTTCATATAAAATATTATCCATAGTTATTGGCGCTTTTTTGGCCCTTAATTTTGTCAGTAAATTATTAAATAAATTAAAACACTTATTTAATAAAATAGTATTCAAGTTCTCACTTTAAATTAGTAATATCATTAAATTAATTATTTGTTTCATTTAAACTAGTTATTGATTTAATTACATAGTTAAAATAATTAATTAATTTTGCTTTATACTAGGTTAACTTGCTTACATAAAATTTTGCATCAAAATAATTTTTTGTTTCAATTAAAACACTTACATCCTACTGTAATGTCTGTTTTTGATTCTTTTTCTCACAGTTCTTATGTTTCAGACTTACTTAGTTACTCACTATTTTAATTAACTGGTTTGTGAAATTATGGTGGGAAAACTAGTTACTTATTCATGGGTTTAGTTACTTGTTTCATGTTTTTCTCTTAATATCTATGTTTTATTTCTATTCTTTTATATTCTTGTTTTAGCTTATTACTATTTTGTATATACTTATTTGTGGCGCTTCAGAGGTCCTCTTGTCTTTAAAAATTCCTTTGGTAATCCCCTTTAGCCCATCACTTATTATACACTCACCATTAAACAAATTTTTAAATATAATACATTTATTATTATTTTTATTAGTACTATAACTCTAATCTAAATTCTATATAAATATCTAAGGTTGAAATAAGTCTATTAGTAATAACAGTGTTTGCCGCGCAGAAATAGTAATACTTATTTTCAATAAATATATTATAATTTAATAAGACTGACCGTTGTGTCAAAACCAAGGAATTTTTGTTGCCTAATTTTTTATAAAATAATTATATTAATTTAACTTTTCATTTCCCTAAACCTTTTTTCTAATTTTCTCCTCCTCCTCTCTATTTTTTCCACCTTCTTCTCATTCTTCTAGACGACAGGCTTACAGAAACCATCAGAGATACTTCTGGGTTTATTAATATATGCAATCAAATATTATTGAACCACAAATATAGAACCAGGTAGAATAATTGCAAGCAAAGTGATGAGGTAGTGAAACCTACTACAAAAAAGTTACTAATGGAAAAGGAAAAACCTTCAGATCCCCTTGTCCCTAAAAGACAAGAAAATAACACTTGCTACAAATATAATGAACCTTGGGCTCAAGGTCATACTTGTAAGAAAAGAATAAATGTTATTGAAAATTCAAAAGATTCTGAACAAAGTAATCATGAAGATGAAAAGGAGGAATCTAGTCACAATTGTAAAAGTAACATTTCTTACAGTGATGATGAAAATGAGATATATGTATTAGAGCAGGATATTATGTTCCTGAATGATGCAATACCTCATACAGATACATCTTTAACTTCCATTGAAGAAGCTTAAATTATTAAAGATGTATCTCATAAAACTTACAAAATAACACCTATTAGAGCACCTGTTATTATATGTGGAAAAGAAATGAATGCCATTCTTGACACTGGGGCTGCAGGTAGTGTAGTTTCTATTAACACAATAATGAAACTTGATATTAAGTATAAAGAAAAACTAGAATCTGTACAGACAAAGAAATGGAGGGTTTTTAATTCGGTATTAAATCCAATTGGAAAATACAAAACTGCTGTATTCTTTAAATATAATAATGGATATGTAAGAGCAGTGTGAAAATTTTTAGTAATGGATAATAATAATTGCAGTGATTGGTTTATTATTGGAAAGGACTTATTGACCAAACTTGGCATCAAATTAGATCCTGAAAATAATTGCTTCACTATAGGCATAAATAAGAAAAGAAAATTCAGTTTATTCCATTTCTCCTAAAGAAGAACAACTGCAAGGTGGAAGAACCACCTCTGAAGAGGTAGAATTGGAAAATTAAATCCAAAAAGCCTCTTTCAGTCCTCAACTCTAAAAAATTAAAGAAAAAAATATTTTGAGATTGATAAAATCTTATCCTATGGCATTTACTCATGGTTCAAATAAACTAGGATTGGTCAAAGAACATGAGATGAATATCTCTTTAAGTTTTGATTTTGATAATATTCCTGGAAGCTTGAAAACAAAACCTTACCCAGTTTCTCCTGCAAAAAGGAAAGAGATTGAAGACAACATTAAAATATTGTTAGAAATGGGTATTGTTAAAAAAATGGATACAAAACCTAATTATTGTGTTATTTCACCAGTTTTAATCTCTTATAAAAAAGATAAGGCAAAATTATGTGGTGATTACAGAGCTCTGAATACATTCACTGCAGATTATATTTACCCTCTTCCAAGGATAGCTTCTATCCATGCTACCTTACAAGGTGCAAAATATATTTCCTGTCTGGATGGAAACAAAGGTTACCACAAGATTCCTGTGGAAAGGAATTCTCAGAATTTCTTACTCATAACTGCACACATGGGGATATATAAATATGTGAGAATGCCTTTTGGCCCAAAGAATGTGCCTTCAGTCTTCCAAAAATTGATGGATAGTGTTTTTCATCATGAAATGGTTGAAGGATGGATTTTAGTTTATATTGATGACATCATAGTGTTTTCAAAAACATATGATGAGCATTTAAATAACTTGAAAAGAGTATTTAAAAATGGATGAAATTAATATGAATATTGCATTAAAGAAATGTAAGTTTGGGTTTCAATCCTTGAAAGTACTTGCAAATGTTGTATCTGGATTGTGAATTTGTGTTGACCAGAAGAAAGTGGCAGCAATAAAGAACATCAGTATACCTAAGAGTTTGAAAGATGTTCAAAGTTTTCTAGGTATGTGTGGAATTATAGGCAGTATAAAAAAACTACCAATCCATTGCAGCCCCTTTAACAAAATTAATCAGCAAAAATGAGGCTTTCATTTGGAATAATAAAAGACAACACGCCTTTGATAAATTGAAGGAATTTTTAATGTCAGCTCCAAAATTTTGGACTATCAGATTTTAACGTCCCTTTTATCTTGTATACTGATGCAATCTTCACAGGGTTAGGTGCTGCTTTACAGCAAAAACAGATTATAAATGGTAAATTATCTGAAATAATTGTCTGTTAAATATCCAGAACCTTAAAAAAGACAAAATTAAGGTATGGTGTAACCCAACTGGAATGTTTAGCCATTGTGTGGGCCCTGGAGAAACTTCACTACCATCTGCAAGACTAGAAATTTGAATTAATAACATATTTCAGGGCTGTAAAATCATTACTAAACATGAAAACACCTAATATGCACATGTTTAGATGGAAGCTTTCTGTACATGAGTACAGAGGAAGAATGACAATCACACATAGAGAAGGAACATTGCATTATAATGTGAATTTATTATCCAGAAGTCCTTTTCCAAATGATACTGACATCCCAGCTTATGTACCTGAAAATTAGGTAATAAATATATTTGGGATTTATATAGTTGATTTAGAAGAAGAAATTATGCAAACTATATTGGAAAATTATTCATCTGATAAATATTTGTCTAAATCATCTACCATTTTAAATGATCCAAATAATTCCTCTATGAGTGCATTAAGTAAAACTTTAACTCTAAAGTATAAAAATGCATTGGAAAATGGTAAACTGTCAATTGAAGATGGATACATATATTACAGAAAAAGCTAAGTTATGTAATAGCTATACTACCATCTATGAAACAGTTAATGTTAAGTACTTGCCATGATGAAATCTTAGCTAGTCATTTTGACTTAACAAAACATTATATAGATTTAAAAACACAGCCTGGTATATAAACATGAAAGAAGATGAAAAAAATACATTGAAACATGTTATTCTTGTCAAAAATCTAAAAGATTGAATGGAAAGAGAGCTGGGCTGTTACAACAAATAGATTAGCCAAAAGCTCCATGCAAAATTATAAACATGGATTTTGTCACTGGCTTGCCATTAGCAGGAAAAGAAATTTTCAATTCTTGCTGGGTAGTTGTAGATAGATTTACAAAAATGTGTAAATTTATCCCTACCTATAAAGAAGTATCTGCAAAAAACTTGGCATTACTATGGTGGACTCAAATTATGAAACTTCTGCATTTCCCAAAGACTTAATTTCTGACAGAGACCCTAAATTTACTTCAGAGTTCTGGACATCTTTGATGGAAGTATCATGTTTTCAATTGAAAATTTCTACAGCACACCATCCACAAATTGATGGGCTGGCTGAAAGAATGATACAGAATCTGGAAGACAAGATCAGAAGATGTTGTGCCTTTAAATTAGAATACAAAGACAATGAGAAATCCACACATGACTGGGTAACATTAATTCCTGGACTTGAATTTTCTTATAATAGCACAGCTCATTCTGTAACAGAGAAAAAACCATTTAAACTCTGGCTGGGATATGTACCAAATATCCCAGTAAATCATTTAAATAAATTACCAAGGTTAGATATACACCCTGGTACTAAATCCTTTATTCATATGAAAGAAATGTGTAGAAAGAATGCAGAGGAATGCATCCAAAAAGCATTCAAATATGAAAAGAAAAGGTGGGATAAATCTCATAAAGAATTTGAATTCAAAAAAGGAGAGGAAGTCCTAATTTCAACACTACATTTTAACTTACAAGGTAATGTTAAATTAAAGGAAACCTTTGTAGGACCTTTTTTAGTAAATAAAATGGCTGGTAATAATGCTGTGGAAGTCATATTATATGCCCCATATGATAGGAAACATCTGTTTTTCCCTATCTCATTATTAAAACCTTACCATGCAAATGATTCTGACTTATTTACAAAAAGAAGAAGAAGGCTTAAAAAGCAACCTGAAGAGATTGTTGAAAAATCAGAGATTGAAAAAATACTCAAGAAAAGAATCCTTAATAAAGAGAAAGTAACTGAGTATTTATTAGGATTTAAAGGAAAATCAAATGAATTTGATAAATTGATACCTGAAAAAGAAATTTCAAATTTATCCTCCCTTCTCAAAATATTTAAACAGCAATAAATTTCTGTTCAACAAACTGAGGGGTTAAAAACCAGGACTCATAATATTTTATTATGTTTTAATTCTTTAAAGATTTAATCTTTAATGCTACAAAATTTTTCTGAATACATGTAAAATAAAAATAAATAAATAAAAAGTGTATAACTTATCATTTTTTTATTGTTTTTTTGGGTAGGAAAGTGTCAGCCTGGATATCCCAAGGACTTATTAAAAATTACTTAAAAGTTATGTTAAAAAAATGGACTATACATGGGAGCATTAAATTAGAGTACATAAATTGTATGCATAAGTAAATTTATGGTGAAGTACAAAAGATGCCATTATAACACCTTATATACACACATATAATCACATTTTATAAGTCTTATGTACTTAATATTAAGTTTTAATATGTTACGGTAATCTTAAGAACCTTAAATATAAGGCTACATAATTTTTAAGTAGACTTAAAGCTGTTTTTTTCATTATTATATGTGAAAAACAAGAAATTTGCTTTAAAACACTTAAAAGTTGACTAAATGCAATATAAATTTAATAATATTAAAAATAAGCTTTGACAGATCAATTTTTCTTAATTAGGGCTATTTATTTGGATACTCAAATGCATAAACAAATACTTTTCAAATTTGGTGTTTTTTATGCCAGAAATGGCTTCTGTGTACTGGCCACACATTGCCTGCATTTTTCCCATGTGAATAGCTTCTTTTTTAGAAAATTTAGCTTTTTCACACTATAATTACCCCAAATTTTATGCTCACTGTGGGGAAACACACTAAAATAGGCGACAGGCACTTATTTAGTGTCCTAGTTTAATTATAAATGCATTGACCCTTATTATATACACTAATTTCATTAACAACCTCAATCTTGGCAATTTAATTCACTACCATGCTTAAATTTGCCTAAATTAGTCAAGGAGTTACCCATTCAAGCGCCTGCCAGGGACTGCATGTAGTTACCCCACATCTCATGCCCTTTTTTGGGTTTTTAAGTGGTTTCTCAGTCAATTTTGGTTATTTTTGAATGGGGATTTCATGTAGTATAGTGTCATGATTAGCCCCATAATTTCTACTGTTAATCCCCCTTAATATGGAGTAATATTTAGTCTTCATTTTCCCTTTTTAGTCTTTTATTTTAATGCATACATGCATATACTCTCCTTTTTGCTTATTCTTTATTGTTGATGGATTATCCCTATTACTGCAGGATTTTTGCAGGTGATATCATTCTAATTATGTTACTGGTAACTCTTTATGTTGTTGGAAAAATCTATTAGTTGGAACGAGGAATCATTAACCATGTATAGAGCTGGTAAATCAAGGGGTTCATTGGGGAAATTATTTTGTATAAAAGGAGGTGGTTTGTGGTCTTGTTTTCTACATTTTTTATCATCACAATCAAAAATATAACCAATAAAATTTATAATACATATCAATAGTACTTATAAAGTCTTTGAATAGTATCTGAATTATTAAATATATATTTCAACCAACTATAAGATTGTAAGCCATATATAATTAGTGAGATTTAAATTACTGAGACTCTTACATTGAGTTATATTTTAATACTTATTGGATTTGTACTACAGTATTCTTATAGGACCATTAGAATCTTCTAGACAACTGACCATTCAAGCTAGTTCATGTCTCTGTACTTGATCTCAGCCTGACACTTAGTATAAAGTAATTTGAATTAAAATTTTGTATTAATAGAATTTTAACCTTTTAAATAAATGAATTTTGAATTCATAAAATTTAGTATTAATAAATTTTTTTTTCTTCCAACCTGCAATTGAGCACAGTGTTAGGGAATAAAAATATGAGTGAAATTATTATTAATTTTAAATATTTACTAAATTTACTTGTTGTAATTAGTTAATTTATTACAAGTAATAATAATGTAAATATAATATAATTAATAATAAAATAAGAATTAAAAAAGTGTGGCTTCATCCCATTAAATAATTAATTATTTTACTGGGTAAGTCTAGTAGCCTGGCTGACAATTATTCATCCTTTATAAGTCTAGGAGTTCATTAAATTATGAGTTTCTTTGAATTTTAGCTTGTTTGTTTTTAAGGAAGTTGTTTATTGGTCTCTCTTTGTAGTATGAAGTAGTTGGTATTTTTATTAAATAAATACAAGTTTTTTATTTAATTTTTGTTTCTACTTTGATATGATTCTGGAAGTATGAAGAAGATAAATGCAGAGGAAGAAAAATTATAAACAAACTTTGCCACTGCTATAAAGGAAGCTGCATTGCTTGTGCATCTCCCTTCCAGGGGAGCATTGCTGAGGGAACTGAATAAAATAAAAAAAGTAATGATTAATCTGTCACATTATACACATCAGCTAGATAATATTTATGCAAAGACAAAGCTTTTTCAATTTTTGACTCAAATTATTCTTCTTTTTGTTTTTTTTGTTTATATTTTATATAGAATAGTGGGTGTCAAACATTACCATATATGCCTGGCAGACTTCAGTCTCAAAACACCATCATAAATTGAAGACTTGGGGTTAGAAATGTCAAAAACTTGATAAAATACTTCCTCAAATACTTCCTATTCTTGCATTATAACCCCAACCACCATTTAGCCTTCCAATACACACATTCCTGCAATCCACTGTACATCAGACCACTTTGCTCCCAACCCCACATTATCCTGGACTCTCACTCAAATTTATATATTCATCCATTACAGAAAAAATTTCAAAACTAATTTCTGAATGCATTTCATAATGCATATCCTAATCATCATGTAATTCTCCTTCCAGATTCCCCCAACTCTCTTCTTCTTTACATTTTTTCTGCCCTTTCATCAAGGTATGTTTTTTTCTTTTTCTTCACATCTTCACATGCTCCTCATTTTTCTCTTCAAGCCCCTTCCGACACTTACTGAAGGTGAGTGCTACCTGATCCTGCTTTTCTTTTTACTGACTTTTTTCTCTTTTTTTTAATTTTTTTTTGCCAAATTGCTTTGGAAACAGTCCCAGAACAATTCTAGACTGTTTCCAAGAGTTTTTGGTAAGTTTTTTTTTGTTTTTTGGTTTTGTTTTTTAGCCTTGGAAACATGCTTGCAGAATTCCTAGCACATTTGCAAGTGTTTTTACTGAATTTTTTTAAGCCTCAAAAACATGCTGGCATCATTCCCATCACATTTCAGAGTGTTTTTACTAACCTTTTTTTTATTCTCCAAATTGATTCAAAAACAGTACCAGAACATTCCTAGACTGTTTCCAAACCTTTTTGATAAGTTTTTATTTTTTAGCCTCTGAAATGTGCTGACAGCATGCCCAGCACGTTTCTGAAAATATTTACTAACTTTTTTTTAAATTTTCTTTTTTAAATTTTTTTTATTTTTGAAATCAATTTTGAAACAGTACCAGAAAATTTATAGACTTTTTCCAAGTGTTTTTTTAAGTTCTTTATTTTTATTTTTTTATTTGTTTTTTAGCCTCAGAAATGTTCTGGAAGCATGTCTTTCAGATCAACTAGCAATTTGATAAAGAGGGTAAGTAAAATGAGGCAAGAAGGTTCAATGAAAAGTAAAGATGCAGGGTGGGAGGCTAAGTATGGTAAATAAAGGATCTCCAAACATTCAATTTCACTTATTAAATTTAAATTTAATCATTCATTAAATATAATCATTAACTTTAAGTAATGTGCCATCAGGCCTTGCTGCTGTATAAAAGTAAGTAATTATCCAAACAAATAATTGATTGAATGATTACACAATAAAATTCCATGTCAATGTATTCTTTGGCTTCAGTCAAATCTGAAATCATTGGCTAGATGAATTCTGGATACCATTAATTTTACTTGGTTGATTATCTTTTTTAAAGAATTTGTGTATTCATTCATGAAATAAAAATGAAAATTTAGAAATCCTGACCCCCTCCCAGAGTAAATTTCAGGGGAGGGTATTGCCATTTTTTTCTTTGTGATTTGGAAGGAATTTTTTAAAATGTATATACACCATTAAAAGGCAAATAATCTCCCATTGAATATTAAAAATGGATGAAAAATGCATTTACTTGCATGTTAAGCAGAAAGTGTGTAATCCAAAAAACACTCAACTAAATAGGTCTCAATCCTCAAAATGGTACAAAAAAACAAAAAAATTCAAAATAAAAAGATTAGCAGAATTATGAGTGTGGAATATATAAAAGGTAGTTCCTTCCCCCAAAAAATCATAGTAGCTGTCAGCCAGGCTACTAGACTTAACTGGTAAAATAATTGATTATTTTACTGAGTTGAAGCCACACCCCTTCTTCTTACTAATAATTAATTATCTACTTAAGTATTACTTACAATTAACTATTTAAGTACAATAAGTAGCATAAATAATTAGTGTAAATAAAATGTCCCCTACAATTTTACTCCCTAACACCAAATTATAATAAAAAACTTTAAAACAATTATATTACCTCAGTGAGAGATCTGGAATCCCGTGAAAGTAATATAATTAATTAATTATTGTGTAATTAATTGTGACAGTCGAAGGAACTCAAACTTTATTTCTAATAAATTTGATGCCCTTGTTGATGTACCAGTTTACTTATTTCTTATGTCATATATGTACTCCTTTTTTTTTGTTATCCTTTTTCTCACACTCTTAAAGTAGATGGTGTAAATTCCGTATATTTTATTCCCTCATGTTTTACCTATAAAAGGCCTCTTACTTTGTGCTTTTCAAGACATTGCTTCATTACTTACTTTTATTACTATATTTTACAATATAACACTTATTTCTATATTTTATAACATTAGTACTTACAACAGCATAATTCTAATCTATAATCTATATTAATATTTAAATTCTACCTCTTATATTTGAGTAAAACAATCATTTTGATTAAAAAATACGTACTATTTTGTTGAGAGTCCATTTCATCCCTTAAAAACCTAGTGAAAACCTCGAACCAAGCTTCTAGACCAAAAGGACCCCTTGACAATTGGGAGCCTTTCTGAAGTATCGATGGCGCAACGTTATTTGAGGCTTACATCGAAGGGACCATCGGCGTTCGAGTACCTGTAAGGATGAGAGAGCGACAAAAACGACAAACGTCATATGTCACGTGACAAAACTTTTTTTCTGCAAACAGGAATCGAACCGCGCTCCAAAAATTAGGTTCATATACTGACTAAATGTCGTATATATCATGGTAATTATTGATATTACTATTTGTGGGTTACTTTGCACTCTTCATTTGCTACGTATTTTCTTTTACTCAGCACTCTGTAAGTGGCATTAATTTGCACATTTTACAGGGGGGGTGTCTGGTAATTTGGATTTAATTTTATTATTATATTTTTTTTATTTTTCCTGGTTGAAAATAATAGAGCAATAGTGTTCTTAGTCCCAGAAGTAATAAACAATTATATTTTAATATTAATTATTATAATTTTCAGTTGACATTTTTTCCTGATTAATTTAAATTTTATTTGTTTCAGTTGACAAATTGTCCTGACAATAAAAAAAAATTTTTTTAATTAATATAAATTCATATTTAATTAATTCAGTTGACATTAAGTCCTGGTAATAAATTAGTTGATTTAAATCCTGAAAATAATTAATTAAAATTTTTAATAAAAATTTTTAATTTATTTCTTCAGTTGATTATATTATAATCCTGGTTTTAAATTATTTTTGAATTAATAAATTAATTTCATTTAGTTGATTTTTATCCTAAAAAGATTTTTATTATTATTTTTATTTTATTTCTGTTAAATAAGAATTAAAATAAAGACTAATTAATCTTATTGTCTCTTTTCTTCATTTCAGTTAAATCTTAAAATGACTGACCAAAGTGGTTCTGCTGCACGTGAAGAAGAACTAGACTTGATTGATTATGATGAGCCTACTTCTGTAAGTTCTCCTTTAACAAGAAGAATTTCTCAGATTAATAAATCCTTGCCCCAAACAGGATATAGAGATGGAAGAAGTGGAAATCCTAGTAGACACAACTCAGGATCAGAAGCCTGTGATAAACCCACCAGAAGAACTTCCAAAAGGCTTCAGAATAAAAAATATGCCATTGCCTCAACAGGTAAAGAATCTGTCAACTCACATAAAGGAGCTAAGGACAGAAAACTTGAGACTAAAGGCAAGGGTAGATGCTCTGGAAGAAAAGGTGAGAAAGATAGATACCTTTATTCAAGAGAAGAAGAAACCTCTTCCCCCCAGGGATCAACAACAACTTGCTCCCCAGTCCCAAGAGAAGGTGGAAGTGTCCAAGTGGCAGTGGGACTGATTAAACACTCAGTGGGACGACCTGTCTCAAAATCAGCATCAGTTACCTCAGACAGGTCTGTCAAGACCCAGCCAGGTCAACCCCACACCTCCTCACCCCTATCAAGGAGGCAAAAGAAGAAGAAAGCCCAATATGGTCATACCCAGCAAACCTTGGTAAGCTCCTCTATTGATTCTCAAGTGCCATTTCTTATAGCTGATTCTGTTCCTTCAGGTAAATCTGAGAGGGAAGAAGAAACCTTGAGGCCAGTAGAGGCTGGGAGCAGTAGACAGATAACTCATGTATCTAATCCATTATTTTTAATTGCTACTTCAATGATTAACCCTGATATGGCTGTAATTGATGAAACTCTTGACCCTGAGTTTTATGAGATGCTGGAAAGTTACTCTGGTTCCTTACTGAGAAACACTCCAGATGTAGCTAACATCAATGATGAATATTTGAGAAATATTATTGCCAAACAAAACCATATTATGAACAATATGCAATTAACTCAGAAGTTTAATGGTTTATTAACTGAGCAAGGTTATCAAGCATTAAGAAGTGAATCACAAAGAGTCTCTGATGAATTGTCTCATTACAAAGCAACCCATGAAAAGAAAGTTGCTATATGGAAAAATATAAAAAATGATTTGTCTAAACTGAAAGATACTGTATCCGCCTGTTGCCAGGAGGTAGAGATAAATAAGATAAATCTGAAAAGATTTAATGACCATTTATCATCTTTTCAACATAAAAATCAATTATCTTTTGTAACTATCAATGAGAGTTTATCTAGTCTTCCAAAAATGAAAACAAGACTAACAACCATTGAAGAAAAATTGAACTCATTGTTAAATGACCAAAAATATTCTGACATTTCTGTGAAGGAACATATAGTGCAGGATGCTCAAATAGTACCTGTGGCTAGTTCATCTAAAGTTAAAATAGCTCCCAAAATACCTGTTGATAACACTGAGTTTCCATCAAAAACTGATGATGCACCAAGATCTTCAACAGAAGGATTAAACAATTAGATTTCAGCCCAATTAGAGAAATTACAGTTGCTTCTTACTCAGAAACAGGCTAGTACTAAGGAGACTCCTTCAAATCAAAAGAATTGGCCAAAACTTGACCAGTACCCAACATTTGATGGTGATTCTTCCTCTGATTGGCAACAATTTATTTGCAGAATTGATAACTTAAAAAATTCTTACAAACTCCCAGATGAGGAAATTTTGTCCAAGTTAATTTCTTTGTTCACTAATGTTGCCCTGATGTGGTATGAATCTGTTCTCCTGGATGGGAATGCCTACTCATGGGAGGATTGGAAGAAGTTAATTAAGGCACAATTTGGTGGCTTCAAGTTCAGAATGGCTCAACAAAGGCAGTATGAGGAAACTAGATATAGCTCCTCTACTGATAAACCTATTGAGTTTTTAATGAAACTTGTAAAAATCTTAAGGGCAATGGACCCAAATATGGAGTTTGATTTATGGAAGGACAGGATCCTCTATAAATTACCAATGTCTCTGAGAGACTTGATAGTGGCTAGGACTGAGTTCTCCAAAGAACCCTCTTCTTTCATTAATACTTTCAATGAGATACTTCTAAACAATAAGTATGATGCCAGAAGATTCATTCCTAGGACCCCTTTGGAGAAACCCTCCACTTACCAACAGAAACCTCTGGAAAATGTTGGTAAACCTTCTGCCCCTGTTGCACCAAAGAAGTATGCAACAAACACTTGCTTCAAGTGCAACAAGCCTTGGCAGAAAGGCCATGTTTGTGACAAGAAGATAAATCTTGTGGAACAAACAGAGGAGCATGCTGATGACACAGTGGCACTGGATGATACATCAAGTGATTGTGCCAGCAATATTTCATATGAATCTCAACAATAAATCTTGATGCTGGAAGAGGATATCCATTATTTAAATACTATTGACATTGATAATAATAATTTATCTACAGTTGAAGATGCTGAGATCATAAAGAACATTGAGGATAGCTCAATTATTATAGCCCCTCTTAAGGCACCAGTCTTGATCAATGGAACCAGCATTGAAGTTGTTCTGGATTCTGGAGCTGGAGGAAGTGTAGTATCTGAAAGAGCACTTGCTTCAGTAGATCAAGACTATAAATCTAAACTGATGCCTATAATTTCTGAAAATTGGAGAGGTTATGGCTCTGTTTTGTCCCCCATTGGTAAATACAAAGCCACAGTGTTTTTTAAATATAACCATGGTTTTGTTAGAGCTATTTGTGATTTTTTTGTCATGAAAAATGATAACTTAAGCAATTGGTTTATTGTAGGGAAGGATATTTTAACCAAGTATGGCATAAAATTGGATCCTTCAAACCAATGTTTCACAATGGGGATGAATGGGAAGAGAAAATTTAAGATTTCCTCCCCTAAAAGATTATTAAAACCAGAATTGAACACATGTAATTCTGTGTTTCAATATAAAGGAAGATCTACAAAGGAAATGCATGCCCTTATGTCTGAAATTGACAATGCTTCTTTTGGAGAACAACTTTCTGGTGAGGATAAAGATTCCATCATTAACTTGATGAAATCTTTTCCTATGGCCTTTACTCATGGGTCACATGAGCTGGGATTAGTTAAAGAGGAAATGAAACTTTCATTGTCTTGCCCATTAACTGATATACCACCTAGTTTAAAGAAGAAGCCTTATCCTGCTTCTCCCACAAAGAGAAAAGATATTGAAGACAATATCTCTACCCTTTTAAAAATGAATATTATTGAAAAGGTAGTTGAAACACCTAAATATTGTGTTATCTTACCTGTTCTAATTTCTTATGAGAAAGATAAAGCCAGGTTATGTGGTGACTATAGAGAACTAAATACTTATATGGTTGAATATATCTATCCTTTGCCTAGAATTAGCTCTATACGTGCTACCTTACAGGGTGCTAAATATATCAGCTGTTTGGATGGTAATAAGGGATATCACCAGGTACCTGTTTAGAAAAATTCTCAGAATTTTCTGATGATTGCTACTCATATGGGTATTTATAAGTATATTAGGATGCCATTTGGCCCTAAAAATGCCCTTCAGTTTTTCAAAAAGTCATGGATAACACATTCCATCAAGAGATAATTGAAGGATGGCTGATGGTTTATATTGATGATATCATTATGTTCTCAAAAACATTTGAGGACCATCTCAACCACCTGTGTAAAGTGTTCCAAAAAATGGATGAAATAAATATGACACTTTCTTTGAAGAAATGTAAATTTGGGTTCCATTCTTTAAAAGTTCTTGTTCATGTTGTTTCAGGCTTACAGATATGTGTTGACCAAAACAAAGTGGCAGCCATACAACAGTTGAAGGCTCCTAATACAGTTAGAGAGCTACAGAGTTTTTTGGGAATGTGTGGATACTATAGACAGTATATTAAAAATTACCAAGTCATAGCTTTACCCCTTACCCAATTAACTAGAAAGGATGTTGCTTTTGTCTGGAATAGTGAAAGACAAAGAGCCTTTGACACTATGAAACACTGTTTGATGTCAGCACCAATTCTTGCTTTACCTGACTTTAATCAACCATTTGTTTTGTACATTGATTCCAGTTTCATTGGTCTTGGTGCTGCCCTCCATCAAAAACAAATGATAAATGATAAAGTTTCAGAAGTAGTAATTTGTTATATTTCAAGAACCTTGAGAAATAGTGAATTGAAATATGGTGCTACTCAATTAGAATGTTTAGCTGTAGTGTGGGCTCTAGAAAAGCTTCATTATTACCTAGATGACCAGAAATTTGAACTTTTCACTGACTGCAGTGCAGTTAAATCCCTTTTAAACTTGAAAACACCAAACAGACATATGTTCAGATGGCAGTTGGCTGTTAAAGAATACAGAGGTAGAATGACAATTATTCATAGGGCTGGTATTGTTCACGCAAATGTGGATATGTTATCTAGGTTAACTTTATTAAATAATGACTCTAATCCTGCTTATGATTCTGAGGATGATATTATTCATATACATGGGATATATGTGGTTGATATGGAGGAAGAGCTATTACAGCTTATTCTGGATTCATATGATAAGGACACTGACTTGAAAAAGTTATGCACCATATCAAATGATCCAAAGAATGCTTCAATACAAGCATTAATTAAAACCCTTCCACCAAAGTACCAGAAGGCTTTAGAAAAAGGTAAATTTTCAATTGATGAAGGATATCTATATTATAGGAGAAATTTGAGTAATTTTATTGTTATTCCTCCTTCTATGAGAGAAATCATCTTGAAAATTTGTCATGATGACATATTAGCTGGACATTTTGATCTTGAAAAAACAATGATCAGAATTAAGAACACTGCTTTGTGGGTTAATATGTCTGAAGACACAAAATTATATGTTGAGTCTTGTGATTCTTGCCAAAAATCAAAAATATTAACTGGTAAAAGAGCAGGATTAATGCAACATATTGAACCTCCTGATGCACCATGGCAAATAATAGACATAGATTTTGTAACAGGATTACCTATTGCTGGTAAAGACAGTTATAACTCTTGTTGGGTTATTGTGGACTGATTCACAAAAATGTGTACATTTATCCCTACTCACAAGGATGTTTCCACTAAAGAATTAGCCTTCTTATGGTGGTCTCATATGTTTAATACTGCTGGTTTTCCTAAAGCCATAATCTCTGACAGGGACCCTAAATTAACTTCTTAATTTTGGATGTCTCTGATGGATGTTTGTGGTTGTGATCTGAAACTTTCTATGGCCCATCACCCACAGACTGATGGCTTAGCAGAAAGAATGATTCAGACTTTAGAGGTAATGATAAGAAGATATTTTGCCTTTGGCCTTGAGTATAAAGATAATGACAGATTCACTCATGATTGGGTTACATTACTTCCTGGGTTGGAATTTTCTTATAATAGCACTGTTCATTCTGTTACTCAAAGAAAGCCTTTTGAGCTCTGGCTTGGATATAATCCAAACACTCCTTCCCAAATTCTCAATAACAAAATACCTAAATTGGATATACATCCTGGTGTAAAGTCTTTTCTTCAAATGCAACAACTATGCAGAAATCATGCTCAACAATGTATTGAAAAATCATTTGAATATGAGAAGAAGAGATGGGACAGATCCCATAAAGAATACACTTTTAAAAAGGGTGATGAAGTGTTGATTTCTACAGTCCACTTCAACTTACAAGGTAATAACAAATTGAAAGATCCATTTGTTGGTCCATTTGTTGTAAGAAGAATGATTGGAGATAATGCAGTTGAGGTTATTTTGTATTCTCCATATGACAGAAAACATCCTGTTTTTCCAATATCTCTTTTGAAACCTTACACATCCAATAGTGATTTATTTCCAAAAAGGAGGGGAAGACCAAAGAAAACCCCAAATGAAATCACTGAAACAGCAGAAATTGAAAAAATTCTAAATGAAAGAATAGTCACTTCTGAAAAAGGTACAGAATACTTATTGAGATTCAAGAATAAATCATCTGAATATGATTCTTGGATACCTGGGAAGTAGATATCTAATCTTCCTACTCTACTAAAAAAGTATAAAAAGAAAAAATCATAGCATTTTTTTTATTGTTTTTTTTTAGAGTGAGGGAGTGTCAGCCAGGCTACTAGACATAACCAGTAAAATAATTGATTATTTTACTGAGTTGAAGCCACACCCCTTCTTCTTACTAATAATTAATTATCTACTTAAGTATTACTTAGAATTAACTAGTTAACTACAATAAGTAGTATAAATAATTAATGTAAATAAAATGTCCCCTACAATTTCACTCCCTAACACCATGCTCAATAGTATAAGTCAATGGGAATAAAATTTAATAATAAAATTATAATAAAAAAATTTAAAACAATTATATTACCTCAGTGAGAGATCTGGAATCCCTTGAAAGTAATATAATTAATTGTGACAGTCCAAGGAACTCAAACTTTATTGCTAATAAATTTGATGCCCTTGTTGACGTACCAGTTTACTTATTTCTTATGTCATATATGTACTCCTTTTTTTTGTTATCCTTTTTCTCACACTCTTACAGTAGATGGTGTAAATTCCGTATATTTTATTCCCTCATGTTTTGCCTATAAAAGGCCTCTTACTTTGTGATTTTCAAGACATTCGTTCATTACTTACTTTTATTACTATATTTTACAATATAACACTTATTTCTATATTTTATAACATTAGTACTTACAACAGCGTAATTCTAATCTATAATCTATATTAATATTTAAATTCTACCTCTTATATTTGAGTAAAACAATCATTTTGATTAAAAAATACGTACTATTTTGTTGAGAGTCCATTTCATCCCTTAAAAACCTCTTGAAAACCTCGAACCAAGCTTCTAGACCAAAAGGACCCCTTGACAGTAGCTTTCTAAAAAAATTCAAAGATTTCATCTAGTCCATTCTAGTGAGATTCAAAAATCTTACCAAGTTCTTTATAGCTTCTCAATATGAAATCTCTACCATCATTATCATCTACTTCAAAACAGCATGGTAAAAAAGACTATGAGCTTACATGGGGATATTGCATTCCTTGCACTCACTGTGAAAGTTGAAATTACTATTGTGTTAAAAACACCAGAGTAAAGTGATTTACTTCAACTTGTGAATTTTGTTGATGTTGTAAGTTACAATTTGATGTCCTTAAACTCAATCAAGATACTAAAGGCCAATTTATGTCTGCTAAGGACTGGTCTAATGAGACAGAAAGAAAGATACTGTAAGATAAATTCCAGTATTATCTTTCATTCATATCTTTTGGACTGATATGTATGAATTCTGCTAGGGAATTAGATAAAACTACTCATACTATACAAGTGGTTATTGATGATGATTAAGACTCAAAAGAAGAACATATTTAAAGAAAAAAGATTAAGATAAATATTCCAAATGAGTTTAAAGTATTATTTTGAAATATAACACATATGTATAAATAATCAAGCATAATTAGATGAAAAATGGTCACTAATTCATTGTAAAGATTCAGAAGATGAAGATAGTATTTGGAATCAGAGATTGAAATACAAGGATACTAAAAAAGAAGAAGCTATCATGGAGGTAATTGATAAGAAGGTTGAAGGATTAAAAGAAGGAGTAGGCAAACATTTATTATAAGCTAGTAGGTTAGCAAGTGGCAAACATATAGAAAGGTTTAACTTTTTATGAAAAATATAGGAGATATTTTGATATTTTCAGGCTTTTGGCTCAAAGGGATGGTTGTTCCATTAGAAAAACCAATAAATCCAGGAAATCCTTCATTTTACATGACCTGTGAGCTTTCCAGTCTAATCTCCTTAGTGGGCCATGTGAGGAATTTTGATTGAAGTGAACAGATGGCTTTGATGGCTCTCTTGGTGTATAAATCAACTGTTCCATGATTTATAATGAAGAGGTTCTCAGGACAAGTTATGGAAGCACTGTTCCCATTTGAGCCAAATTGGCAAAGTGCCACAGAAATTTTTATTGCAGGGTCCCTTTATGAGAGATGAGAATTGTTGTGGTAAATAGAATGATCATGAATCAAATCATGTAGGTATTTAAAACCATGATAAGTAGTTGGAAAATTTTCTGAAAACTGGGTTCAGGTATTTCAGAAAGTTTGTGAAGTGTATATTATGGTCAATGGCAAATGGATGGGGTTCAGGAAGTAAGGTAGCTGTTCTCTAACAGGTGACTCATATAAAAAAATCAAACTCAGCATCAGAATCTGGATCAGACTCAACCAAAATATCAAGGGATAGAGCATCAGGGGTTGTTTGAAGCTGTTGATGAGGTGAAGGAGTCATGTTAGTGCTTGGAGGAAAAATATAAGAGCAAGAGTAATCAAGGGTGGGAGGAAGTAAGGGTTGGAGTATGATGTTAGGGGGGCTTAAAACTTTATGAACAGTGTACTATATGTGTATAAATAAGCCCCTAAGGATTAGGCAAAGAAAAAATTTAAATATGGGTGTGTGTGTACCTAATGCTGAATAATCAAGTTAAGGGGAAGAAGTGCTTGAGGTGATTGGATGTACCCAACAGATGGCATGTTTAGGAAAAAGCAAGTTGTTGAAGTATACCAGTTTATAGGGTGTGTAAATCAGATTAAAATGACTTACTTGGTACCTTTTTTGAGGCTTCCTTGAATTGCTTATATAGTAATGTTTGAAACCCACTAATATTATTTGTCTTTTTTACCTTTAATTGTTTTGCTACTTTTGTTTTTTTATTTTTTAGCTTTTTAATTTTGTAATTTTTCAGATTTTTTTGTTTTTTATCATTTATCATTTTTTGATTTATTTGCTATTTTCTACTTTTGCTTTTTTTTATTTATTTTTTGTTTATTTGTTTATTTTTTTGCTTGTTTATTTGTTTATTTGTTTATTTATTTATTTGTTTATTTTTTTACTTGTTTATTTGTTTATTTTTTTATTTTTTTATTTTTTTATTTGTTTATTTTTTAATTTTTTTTTTTGCTATTTTTCTATTTTTGCTTTTTTGTTTATTTGTTATTTGCTTATTTTTTTACTTGTTTATTTGTTTATTTTTTTACTTGTTTATTTGTTTATTTTTTTAATTGTTTATTTGTTTATTTTTTTACTTGTTTATTTATTTATTTGTTTATTTGTTTATTTTTTTATTTTTTTATTTTTTATTTGTTTATTTTTTTATTTATTTATTTGTTTATTTGTTTAGTTGTTTAGTTGTTTATTTGTTTTTTGTTTTTTTGTTTTTTGTTTTTTGTTTTTTGTTTTTTTTGTTTTTTTGTATTTTTGTATTTTTAGATTTTTGCATTTTTGCATTTTTGTTTTTTTGTTTTTTTGTTTTTTTTGTTTTTTTTGTTTTTTTTGTTTTTTTTGTTTTTTTTTGTTTTTTTTTGTTGTTTTTTGTTTTGTTTTGCTTTGTTTTGCTTTTTTTTTGTTTTGATTTGTTTTGCTTTGTTTTGCTTTGTTTTGTTTTGTTTTATATTGTTTTGTTTTGTTTTGTTTTGTTTTGTTTTGTTTTGTTTTGTTTTTTTTTGTTTTTTTTGTTTTGTTTTGTTTTGTTTTTGTTTTGTTTTGTTTTGTTTTTTTTATTTTTTTGTATTTTTGAATTTTTTTGTATTTTTGTATTTTGTGTTTTTTAAGGAAGTTTGGAAGCACTCACTCTAGCAATGAAATCATGGCAATTGAAAATCAGTTCCTGGAATCCATTTAAGGGGGAACAAGGATATAGTAGATTGGTAAGCAGCTTTATGGAAGATTAATGTTTACACACAAACAGGAAACAGCTTTCCATATATGGTGTTGTTGGCTGTAAGTTTTTAAAAACTCTTAAACAAGATATAACATGTTTTCTCACAAATTAATTTTGAAAACAGATTATATTCTCCTTACCAAGCTGTTTTTATCTTTTTACATGAAATCATATAGAATATGTGCGCAGAAAACATGTCAATAGGATAGATTTCACATTTAATGTCTTCAGATAATTATTTATATCATTTTTATATATATCAACATTGGCTAGATTTTAATTTTATGACTCCTATTTCATTATTTTGATTTCTTTTCTTTTGCATGTGTACTTTCAAATTTGAATTTCTCATAGAAAATTAGTATAATAACAATATTCATAATATAAAAGCAACATTAATTTTACTACACCTCTTTTCTGTGGAATGACCTTTATTGTCTTCTTTAGCCACTGACATGACATTATAATATTGCTCTGTAGTGACACTTTGTTCAGCCTTCAGCTGAAGAGCCTCTTCAGATTCAATAAATATATAATAAAAAATAAACAAACATTTCATCCAGTAACTTATGTAACATAGTAAAACTGGGCTGATTAAATGTATTAATCAATTACTTAATTACATAATAATTTAAATATTATAAAATTAATATCTCAGAATTTTTAAGTATTATACTGTGTAACTATATTTAATAACTATATTACAATTAACGTTGTATTCTTTAATATGTTTTTATTCATGAAAACATTTTTACTTAATTAAATTTTATTTAATTTTTATAAATTAAATAGAGTTAAAAAAATAAAACCTATGGCAAACTTGTAGATCTAAGTCCATGTAATTACTGGGACTCAAACCTTGCTTGAAGTCAGCTAGGGGGGGCAGGGAGAGCAAGGAAAGAGCATTTAGTATTTCCTTTGAGCTTCAAGGGATAAGATATTTTAACTTTTTAATTTATTAAACTTAAATTTAAATTATTTCATTTAATTAAATTCTAATTATTTTATTAAAACTCAACTTAATAATTTAATTTATCTTCTAATCTCAATTTAAAATAATTTTATATTAAATATTTAACTTACTTATCAATTATTTTGTTGACTTCAACAAAATTCACGTTCTATTAAATTTTTCTAATAAAAGGTGTTTCTTTTGTTTTTTTAGATCTTTTTTTATACATACAATTCATATATATTATATAAAATAAAATAAAAACCAATACAAATAAATTATTAATCTACTTAAAATCATTTATTTGAAATATAACCTTTCAACATGAAGAAAAGAAATAAATCTATTATTAAATTACTACTCTATTTTCCTAAGTCAAAAAATTCCATTCCATCTTCATTTTATTATCTTAAAGTCTACCATTTTTATCATCCTCATCTACCATACAAGCCAACAAGACAGGTTTGTTCATAACAATAACAGGCCTCAAATATAATAAATAAATATAAATACCATTCTCCTGCAATATTTTAGCCAACCTCTTTCTTACTTTTTTACCAAGTGGCTGAATCCCAGTAGTGGTTGGACCCTGATTATTTGCTCCAAGTTGATTGGAGCCTTTTCAGTGGGATTATTGCCCCCTCTTCAAAAAAAAAATTGATTAAAAGATAGAATTTTAAAAATAACAAAGACAAAACAATAACCTGAGAATTTAGAATGAGTAATAATTATTTTTTGCACCTTCAGAATGACAAGAGCCGCAATATCAACAGTCCTAAAAAAAGGAAATAAAAAATATAAATAAAAAAATAAAAAAATATAGCAATGTCACTGCTAGAAAGCAGCAACATTGCCTTCAGTTCTCCCAGCCAGAGAAGCCTGGCTGGGAGAATAAAAAATAAAACCAAAAAAAAAGCAAAATTAAACAATTAATGAAAGCAAGCAATGTTGCTTCCAGATATCAGCAAAATTGCCCATGGTGCTCCCAGCCAGGCTGCTCTGGCTGAGAGAATAAAAAAAAAAGTGAGTGATGTTGCTTCCAGACAGCAGCAACATTGCATGTGGCTCTCCCAGCTAGGCTATTCTGGCTGGGAGAATAAAAAAATAAAAAAATCAAGTAATGTTGCTGCTAGACAGAAGCAACATCACCCATAGTTATCACAGCCAGTATTCTCTGTCTGGGAGAATAAAAAAATTAAAAGAATAAAAAAAATAAAAAAAAGCAAGTGATGTTGCTTCCAGACAGCAGCAACATTGCCTGTGGTGCTTCCAGAAAGGCTGCTCTGTCTGGGAGAATAAAAAAGATTAAAAAAAGCAATTGATGTCACTGCTAGACAGAAGCAAAATTTCCCTCAGTTCTCCCAGCCAGAGAAGTTTGGCTTGGAGAAAAAACAAATTAAAAAATTAAAAATTAAAAATAAAATTAAAAAAGGAAGCGAGTTTGTTGCTAGACAGAAGAAACTTTGCATAGGGTTCTTCCAGCCAAGACGCTCTGGCTGGGAGACAATAAAAAATTAAATTAAAAATTAAGAAAAAAAATAAGCAAGGTCTCTTCCAGACAGAAGCAACTTCACTCAGGGGTCTCCCAGCCAGGATGCTCTGTCTGGGAGAAAATCATAAATTGAAAAATTTAAAAAAAGCAAGTAAAATAAAGGATGCCTTCTCAATTTACTCCTTATTTTCCATCTGCTAGAACCAAATCTTCTTTTAATAATTATTATTTTTCAAATAAACCTGTTTCTTTGATTAGACCTTGTAGCGGGTCTGCACAAGCTAGCCCTGATTTATTTACTTTTTGATCATATTGTTATTTTTCTCCTAATAATGGTGGTGAACCAAGAAAATACCTTTTAAACACTATAGGTTTCAGGCTGAGTTCAAGTACAGAGACTTAAATAGTTTGAATGGTTATTTGTCTAGAAGATTTTAATGGTCCTGTATGAATACTTTAGTACAAATCTAATTAATGGTAAAATATAACTCAATATAAGGGTTTCAGTAATTTTAATCTCACTAATTATCAATAGGTTACAATCTTATAGTTGGTAGAAAAATAGATAAAATAATACAAATACTATTTAAAGACTTTTAAAAGTACTAATGATATTTATTGTAATTTTAATGGTTATATTTTTTAATTTTAATGATAAAGAATGTAGAAAATTAGACCAAAAACCCCCTCCTTTTATACCCAATAATTCTCCGATGTGTTCCCCTGATTTATCAGTACTATTCACAGCCAATTACACCTCATCCTAGCTAATAAACCTGCCTACAAATCTAAGGAATGTCCAATAACATAATTAGAATGATATCACTTGCCAAAATCCAGGAGTAATAGGGATAATCCATCAAAAATAAAAGAATAAACAAAAAAGAGAGTATATGCGCATAATATCAAAAAATAAAAGACTAAAAAAAGGAAGAATAACACTAAATATTACAAAATATTAAGGGAAATTAACAGTAGGAATGAAGGGGCTAATTATTCCAAATTACTATGTGAAATCCCCATCCAATTATCACTAATATTTACTGAGAAACCACTGAGAAACCCGAAAAAGGATGTGAGATGTGGGGTAACTGAATTCAGAACTTGGAAGGCACTTGAATGGGTAAATCCTTGACTAATTAAGGAAAATTTAAGCATGGTAGTGAATTAAAGGTGCCAATCTTGAGGTTGTTAATGCAATTAGTGCATATAATGAGATCAATGCACTTATAATGAAATTAGGACACTAAATAGGAACCTGTTGCCTATTTTAGCATGTTTTCCTATAGTGGGAATAAAATTTGGGGTAATTGTAGTGTGAAAAAGATAACTTTGCTGAAAATGAAGCTATCCATGTTGGTAAATGCAGGCAGTATGTGGCCAGTGCACAGTAGCTATTTCTGTCAGGATGAGTTCAAGTACAGAGATATGAAATAGCTTGAATAGTCAGTTTTCTAGAAAATTTTAATGGTCCTATATAAATACTGTAATACAAATCCAATAAGTATTAAAATATAACTCAATATAAGGGTCTCAGTAATTTAAATCTCACTAATTATATATGGGTTACAATCTTATAGTTGGTAGAAAAATAGATGTAATTATTCAGATACTATTCAAAGATTTTATAATTATTATTGATATGTATTGTAATTGTATTGGTTATCTATTTTTATTGTAATGATAAAGAATGTAGAAATGAAGACCAAAACCCCCTCCTTTTATACCCAATAATTCCTCCAATGAACCCCTTGATTTACCAGTCCTATACACTGCTAATGACACCTCATTCTAGCTAATACACTTGTCCAAAAACATAAAGAATGACCAATAACATAATTAGAATGATATCACCTGTCAAAATACTGTAGTAATTGGGATAATCCATCAAAAATAATGAATAAGCAAAAAAGAGAGTATATGTGCACAATATCTTCAAATTAAAGGCTGTAAAAAGAAAAAATAACAATAAATATTACACAATATGGGGTATCAATGTTGAAAAATCCAAAATTAAATTAATTGCAGATAAAAATTATTATACCCCATTTATCTTCTGCAATTATTTTTGCTAACAATTGGGTTATTAGACCTTTTACATGTCAATGTTCACCTCTATCTGACATTTTTATCCTCAATTTTTCATAACCACATCCTGGACAAATTTCCGGATCTTCCAACCTACCTATCTTGCTGCACACTCCCATCCTTTCTATTCATTCTACCCATTCAAAACACCTCCCCATCTCATCTGATTTATTCTTCTCCTTTTCATCTTCAAGTATCTCAACATGCCTCATCATCATAGATCTACTCAAAGGCAGCCTTCCCCCAGTTGTTCTTCAAATACCATTACATCCTCTTTCCCCCGCTCATCTGAGAAATCAAAGACCATTCAACTAAAAAAAAGATGATCATCTCATACTTATTAACTGGCTGAAAATAAAGACTAATTATGATTTTTGTTCTGGTACTATGAAACTAAATTAGGATGGCCCCCTTCATCAAAAGTCAATGGCTATCTTCTAATAGCCAATGAGTTACAAAATAAGATAAGGTTAAGGATTTATATTTTGCCTAAACAGATGTCTGAATGCTTTAAGCAAGATTGGGCTAAATACAAGAAGGCTAAGACTCTTTCTTCTTTCAGTGGTTTTGGTATCACTGACCTTGATTTCACTAAGGGCATAAATTCTGTAGATAATAAGATTGATTCTTTATGTCCTTACTTTAAAGAGATGGATTCCATATTTGGAGAGAAAGTGGATTTTAATACTACAAACATGTTGGATGGAGAAAATGATATCTCCAAACAAGAAGTCAAAAGAAACCTTTTTCCTTCTTCTTCTAACCAAGCCTCCCCTCATTTAACTTCCAAAAATCAAGATATATTTTCAATAGATCCTTATGGAAATATAAACCAACCTGATGTCACTCAAGTGAGATTTTATTTCTTGTCCAGTTGTTTTATTTTTTTATTTCTAAAAAGGCAAATGAACAAACCCAGGAGCCACAATCAAGCAAGTCTTAAGCTAGCATCAATGATGAAGAGGAAAATGTTACCTCCAAAAAAAAAGTGAAGACCATCAAATACTCTGAATTTCAACAGTCAAAGAAAAAGAAACAGATATAGTTTTTCCCAAGACCATTTTTCTTCCATTGATTATTTTTTGGAGAAACATGAGTCTGGTAAGTGATAGCATATCTTCTAACAATTAAGTGAGCTTTTTCTTTTCTTTTTTTAATATTCATTTTCACTCTAGGTAAAGTTGAAGTTGCAAGAGATACTCTCAACTTTCAAAATAAACAATATGAGCTCTTGATAGAAAGGGATGATAGGGAAAAAGACTTGGAGTAGAAGAAATTCAAGCTTTCTTTACAGAGGAATGGGAGGGTACAAGACTTGGAGGAGAAGAAATTTGAGCTTTCTATAAAGAGGGATGAGAGGGCACATGACTTAAAAGAGAAGAAAATTCAAGATAAAGAGAGAGGAGAAGGCTCTTGAGTACAATTTCCTACTGGATCAAATGAAACTCAAGTATCAATTGAAGATGGTTCAAAAAAGAAAGATTTCTTGATAGAATGTGTTAAAGCTAATAAATCTATTGAGGAAATTGAATGCTTAATGAAAATTTTTGATAACTAGTTTTTTTTATTTCCTTCATATTTTATTCCAAATGTTTTAGAAAGTTTCTTGATAGAATGCATTAAATCTAATAAATATGTTGAGGAAATTGACTTCTTAATTAAAATTTTTGATGACTAGTTTTTTTTATTTTTTTTGTTCATATTTCATTCGAAATTTTTTTCAAGTCAAAAAATTTACTCATCTTATTTTAAAATTTGGCAATACCCCCCCTTGAAATTTACTATGGGAGGGGGTAAGGATTACCAAATTTTCATTTTATTTCATAAATAATTAAGTAAATAAATTAAAAAAGATAATAAACCAAGTAAAGGAATCCAAAATACTATCTGTCAATTATTTCATGAGCCAATTCACAGAAAATATATTACAAAAATTTTGTTATGAACTCATTCATAGAATATAATTGAATGAACACCTTTATACAGCACAAGGGCTTGATGGTACAATACTTAATTTGATTGATTATCTTTAATAACTGATAAATTAAAAATTTATGAAAAAAAATAAAAATTTGGAAATACTTTAATTACTGTATTTAGAACCCCTCCCTAATGTTTTAGTAGCCATTGACCCTTCATGCCTTGCCTTACTTACCCAGTTTATCAAATTTTGATTGATCTGAAAAGAACATCCAAAGTGAGTAAACTTTTTACAAGATTTCAAACCAGGAGGTGCCCTAGTTGTTTGATGATTATCTCTTGAAGAATTCCAAATAGCTTCCATAATCTTGTTTCCTAAACCAAAGTCCATGATACATTTATTATCTGGAAAGTATAGTCCATGACCTTTGATTTTAGCAGGTGAAGGGATTGGTCTTCCAGTAATAGAATCAATATAACAGAAAAGGCCATAAGTTAGCATATTAGAGTTGTATTTTTCTATGTGAATCTGATTATGAAATCCTCCATAGTTTATGATAACATTAGAAGAAAAATATAATTGTTACTGAGTTGAGCCCATTCCATATCTGTTCAATTGGGAAGTCTAGCTTTCTTAGCCAGTTTATGATTATATTAAAATGCCTGAATACATAATTTTTTAATAGATTGGCCAAAAAAGAATTGAATGATCCTAAGCTTTTCCATCTTTCTAAATCTTCCTTCATTTCTCAATCACTGAGATTCTGGAGTAAAGAATAAATATCTGGAGAGAAAAGTAAGAAAATAGGTTTCATAATTTTTTTTGAAAATAAAGACTTACCAATTAAGGCATCCTTTTCATAGCCAGGTCTCCAACCAGTCCTATCATAACTCCTCCACTCTTCTGTTGATTTGGTAAAGTTTTTTGAACTAATGCCATCTGATATAAAGTAGTAATGAAATCTGATAATTTATTAAACACCTCATCTTGAGTACAATTGAATGAATGAAACTGTATCCTAAATTGAAGTTTATATCCACTACTAATAATCAAAACCACAATTTACTTTCCACTAGCAGTTAAGTACTTGATATTTTCTGATAATGAACTGGGATATTTTTTTTTACATATTGTAGTTTTGAAGTAAGACAGATTTTCCAAAGAACAAAAGAAGGCTTTACAAAATTGTTTCTTTCAAATTAAACTTCATTTTTTATAAGATTTTCTCTTCTTATTAGAAATTTTAGGCTTCACTTCTGAAAAAAGTTTTGAAGATGATGAAAGTGATGATAATGATGAGAGTGATTATATTGATGAGAGTGATGATAATGATGAGAGTGATGAGGACTTTGACATTATTCCAGACATTTTTTTGATATTTTTGAATCTATATTTTTTTGAAATATAAAAAAAAATAACAAAAAAAATAAGAGAGAAAAATTAATAATTGATTTACAATTTATTACTACCTTAAACCCTTAATTTCCCCTTTTGTACGTCCTCAATACCCCCCCTTTTTTGTCTCCTCAATCCCCTTTTGTCCCCTTTGGCGTCCTCAAAATCCCTCTCTTGTCCCCTTTTTCCCCCTTTTGTATCTGCAAAACCCCCCCTCCCCCCCTATCCCAACCCCTTATTGCTTCCCCCCCTCTCACCTCTCCTCCTGCCTCCCCTTCATTACTTAGAAATTTGCTAAGTTAATGAACAATTGAGGACAATTGTTTATTAGCCTAACAAACTGTTAGCTATTTATTAAGCTAATGAACAATTGTAACCAATTTTTCATTAGCTTAGTGAATTGCTAAAGATTTGCTAAGTAAAGAAGGGGGGCAGGAGGTGAGGTGAGGGGGGAGGGGGGAAGCAATTAGGACTGGGTATAGGTGGGGAGGGGGAATTTTCAGGAGACCAAGGGGAAGAAAAGGGTGTGCCTGAGGGAGCCTAAGGGGGGAAAAGAAAGGGGGGGTCTTGAGGACACCAAAGAGGGGAAAATTGGGGATGTTGAGAGCACCAAAGGGAGAAAAAAGGGGGATCAGGGAGGCCAAGGAGGGGGAAAAAGGGAGAATGAGGATACCAAGGAGGGAGGAAAGGTGGGATAAAGACCAGACCTAGGAGGGATGAGGAGGGGATAAAGGAGAAAAAAAGAGAAAAGAGGGAGAGATAGAACAAAAACAAAGTGTTAATTTAGCCTTGAAACCCAAAGAAAGAACCACTTACAATAAAAATAAAAACAGGAAAAATATACAAAAATAAAAATAATTAGCAATCAAAAAATCAAAAAAATGAATAAAAAGACTTACCTGGAGAGATGAGATGATAAAATAAGTGAAACCTAATTGTTTTAGGGGTGTTTGAGGAGAGGAGGAAAAGGATATGACAGATGAATGAAAAAAAACAGTGAAAAATTATGCAATTGCTGAAAATATGCACTTTCATGTTGATCTGGTGAATGAAAACAAATGAGACATCCAAAAAAGAGATATTTACTGTAAATTAAAAAAAATGAATATGCAAAAAAAACACCAACCCAAGTGAATAAAGCAGAAAAGTTGAACATTTGGAGAGTATGAAAAAAAATTAGAAGTGTTGTGTTTCAAAATTTTGGAGGGTGATTGGAATAATGACAGAGCATATGCCAGTGGAAAGAATATTTTGTGATTCAAGGGAGGGGAGAGCCAGTGCTGGTTCAGGATCCT
Source organism: Hemileia vastatrix (assembly GCA_030280995.1). Classification (NCBI taxonomy): domain Eukaryota; kingdom Fungi; phylum Basidiomycota; class Pucciniomycetes; order Pucciniales; family Zaghouaniaceae; genus Hemileia; species Hemileia vastatrix. The sequence continues at coordinate 23,049,994 of JASXTE010000010.1, read as the reverse complement.
CTTCTTCATAAAGATCATTCCAATCATCCTTTAAATCAGCTAGGATATTATGGAGTATAATGCAAGTCATGATCCAATGATTTGCAGTTTTGATCTCCATTTTTTTTTTGAAATTGGATTCTGAGTTCCCGGAAGCTAGAAAATCATCCCTTAAAAATCCCAATAGCATGTTCAATTTGTACTCTTGATTGTGCAAGATGATAATTAAAAGATGTTTTTGTGTCATTTTCTCAAGTTGCACCTTGGAAAGCAGCTATAATGTATTTTCCACTTGCATATGCTGAGTCTTCAAGGAGGCACTGAGATTTGTCAAAGTTTTGGTCAGGAATTCATAAAAACTTCATTCTTTGGAACACAGAAGAGTCATGAAATGATCCAGGGAAGCCACTATGAAAAGCAATAAAGTTTTTGTTTACATCACAGAAAAGTTGAACGGCAATAGAGTATCTACAAAGAACATACAAAATTAGTTTATGATAGATGTGAAATTGGAGAACATTTTGAAGAAACCTTTTTTTGTGATCAAAATAATGGTTGCCATCATGAGAAGGCTTTTGGCTCAATGGTATAGTTGCACCATCAACAAAAGCTATACAGCCAGGAGAACCTTAAGCTTGCATTACTTGAGAGGATTCAAGTTACTGTTGTGGAGTTGGCCAAGCAAGTGTTTGAGACTTGAGAGAAAGGATAGCAATTATGCAGCTCTTGGTGTATGATATGATGTTACAATATCCTATGGTAAAGAGATAATCTAAATGTCTTACAGCAGCACCATTTCCATTTGAACCAAATCAACATAGTGTGAAAGCAAGTTGAAAGGAAGGATTACGCTGTTTGAAATGGGAATTATTATGGAAGATAGGATGATTGGAGATGAGTTGAGGAAGTTTGAAAAAAGAATCAGGAGAAGTTTGAAAAAGCTGTGTGAAGATGAAATGAGGAATTTCAAGAATTGAGGCAAGATCATATCTGGGATCATGATAAATATTTGGCTCCCTTGGGATGACATAATGCTTTTTGGAAAGAAAAGACATATTAGCTAAATTGTCTTCCAAACTGGAGTCAGACTCAGAGTCAGCGGCTAAAGCTAAAGTGATAGCATTCATAGCTGAGTGAAGTTACTTCCTAGTAGAGAGATACTTTATTATTGTTGGTAGAAAGTTTAGGTGATGAGTGGGAAGTGTGAATTTGCCACCAAATGAGCAGGTGGGGTGTGTAAATAGAAAAAAATGTTATATGTTTTCCACCAAAATTAAGTAGCATACAGTAAAGAGACACATAAGGATGAGAAAAAATTTTATGTGTTTGCCACCTAAATCTAATAGCATAGGGTGAAGAGACACATAAAGATGGAATCCACAACTATATTTTATGTGACTTTCTTACAAATCAATCATGGATGTGCTGAGTTAGGGATCAGTAATTAAGAATAGAAATTGGAGTATAAGAGGTGGGATAATGCATTATTGTGCAATCCTTATCAACTAGCCCCAGGGCTAGTGGATAAAAATTGTCTGCAATTAATAATGTCTGATCCTGGCCGAAAAAATTCCTGATCCCTAATTGTGGATCCCTGAACATTGATACCCCTAATATTAAGGGGGATCAACAGTAGAAATTATAGGGCTACTTATGACAATAAACTACGTGAAATACCTATCTAAAAATAACCAATATTGACTGAGAAACCACTGTAAACCCCAAAAAAGGTTGTAAGATGTGGGGTAACTACATGCAGTCCTTGTCAGGCGCTTGAAAAGGTAAATCCTTGACTAATTTAGGCAAATTTAAGCGTGGTAGTGAATTAAAGGCACCAAGCTTGAGGTTGTTAATGAAAATAGCGCATATAATAAGGGTCAATGCATTTATAATTAAACTAGGACACTAAATAAGCGCCTGTAGCCTATTTTAGTGTGTTTTCCCACAGTGGGTGTAGAATTTGGGGTAATTATAGTGTGAAAAAGCTAACTTTCCTAAAAATGAAGCTATTCACACAAGAAAAATGCAGGCAGTATGTGGCCAGTACAAAGAAGCCATTTCTGGCATAAAAAACACCAAATTAGAAAAGTGTTATTTTTATGCATTTGAGTATCCAAATCAATATTACTAATTAAGACAAATTGAACTGTTAAGGCACATTTTTAATATAATTAAATTTATAGCACATATATTCAACTTTTAAGTGATTTAAAGCACATTTCTTGTTTTTCACATATAATAATGAAAAAACCAGCTTTAAGTCTACTTAAAAACTATGTAGCCTTATTTTTAAGTTTCTTAAAATTACCCTAGCATATTCCAAATCAATATTAAGTACATAAGACTTATAAAAGGTGGATATATGCATGTATATAAGGTGTTATAATGGCATATGTTGTATTTTATCGTAATTTTTACTTATTTATACAGCTTGTGTACCTTTATTTATTATTCCCATGTATAGTCCATGTGTTTAACATAATTTGTAAGTACTTTTTACTCAGTCCTGGGGATATGCAGGCTGACAATTTCTGTCATAAAAAACACCAAATTTAAAAAGTGTTATTTTTATTAATTTGAGTAGCCAAAATAATAATCCCATTTGAGAAAATTTGATCTGTCAAGGCGCATTTTTTAATATTATTGAATTTATAGCGCATATATTCAACTTTTCAGTGATTTAAAGCACATTTCTTGGTTTTCACATAAAACAATAAAAACAACAGCTTTAAGTCTACTTAAAAACTATGTAGCCTTATGTTTAAGGTTCTTAAGATTACTCTGGAATATTCCAACATAATATAATGTACATAAGACTTATAAAAGGTGGATATATGCATGTATATAAGTTTTTATAATGGCATATATTGTATTTTATCATAAGTTTCACTTATGTAAACAACTTGTGTACCTTTATTTATTTTTCCAATGTATAATAGATTTGCTTATCATAATTTATAAGTAAGTTTCACTCATTTGTTAGAATATCCAGCCTGACACTCACCCACCCAAGAAAACAATAAAATAATGATAAGTTGTAAATTTTTTTTATATTATTATTTTTCAGGTATTCAGAAAATCAGTAGCATTAAAAATTAATTCTTTAAAGAAATAAAACATAATATAATATTATGAGTACTGGTTTCTGACCCCTCAGCTGGTTAAACTGAATTTTATTTCTGTTTAAATTTTTTAAGAAGGGAGGATAGATTTGAAATTTCTTTTTCAAGGATCCATTTATCAAATTCAGTTGATTTTCACTTATATTGTAATAAATACTTAGTTCTTTTCGCTTTATTAAGGATTCTTTTCTTGAGTATTTTTTCAATCTCTTCTTTTTTCACAAGCTCTTCACGTTTCTTTTTAGGCCTTCCTCTTTGTTTTGGAAACAAGTCAGGATCATTTGCTGAGTAATAATAATGAGATAGGGAAAACTGGATGTTTCCTATCATATTGGGCGTATAATATAACTTCCACAGCATTATTACCAACTATTTTGTTGACTACAAAAGGTCCTACAAAATAATCTTATAATTTATCATTACCTTGTAAGTTAAAATGCAGTGTTGAAATCAGGACTTCATCTCCTTTTTTGAATTCAAATTATTTATGAGATTTATCCCACCTTTTCCTTTCATATTCAAATGCTTTTTAAATGCATTACTCTTCATGATTTCTATACATTTGTTGCATATGAATAAAAGATTTAGTACCAGTGTGTATGTCTAAACTTGGTAATTTTTTTAAAAAATTTACTGGGGTATTTGGTACATATCCCATCCGGAGTTCAAATGGTTTTTTCTCTGTTACAGAATGAGTTGTACTATTATAAGCAAATTCAAGGCCAGGAATTAATTTTACCTAGTCATGTGTGAATTTCTCATTGTCTTTGTATTCTAATCCAAAGGCACAATATCTTCTAATCATATCTTACAGAGCCTGTATCATTCTCTCAGCCAGACCATCAGTTTGTGGATGGTGTGCTGTAGTCAATTTCAATTGAAAATCTGATAACTCCATCAAAGATTTCCAGAAATCTGAAGTAAATTTAGGGTCTATGTCAGAGAATATGGCTTTGGGGAACCCAGCAGTATTCATCATTTGAGTCCACCATATCAATGCCAAGTCTTCTGCAGATACCTCTTTATGGGTAGGAATAAACTTACACATTTTTGTCAGTCTATCCAAAATTACCCAGCAAGAATTGAAACTTTTCCTTCCTGCTAATGGCAAGCCAGTTACAAATTCTATGTTTATAATTTCCCATGGAGCTTTTGGCAGCTCTATTTGTTGCAACAACCCAGCTCTCTTCCCAGTTAATCTTTTGGATTTCTGACAAAAGTCACAAGTGTCAATGTATATTTGTACAACTTCTTTCATGTTTATCCACCAGGCTGTGTTTTTAAATCTATATAATGTTTTTTTAAGTCAAAATGACCAGCTAAGATGTCATCATGGCAAGTACTTAACATTAACTTCTTCATAGATGGTAGTATAGCAATTACATAACTTAGCTTTTTTCTGTAATATATGTATCCATCTTCAATTGACAGTTTACCATTTTCCAATGCATTTTTATACTTTGGAGGTAAAGTTTTAATTAATGCACTCATAGAGGCATTTTTTGATCATTTAAGATGGTTGATAATTTAGACAAATATTTATCAGATGAATAATTTTCTAATATTGTTTGCATAAATCCTTCCTCTATTTCCACTATATAAATCCCAAATATATGTATTACCTGATTTTCAGGCACATAAGCTGGGCTGTCAGTATCATTTGGAAAAAGACTTCTGGATAATAGGGGGTGTCAGTTCTGGCAAATCCGCACTTAAATTAAGTGCGGATTTCAAACCAAATCAGCACTTACAAATCAGCACTTAAATTTTGCAAAAAAGTCACTTATTTCAAAAAAGGGTGTCAGTTATGACCTCAAATCAGCACTTTTTTCCCGTTTTTTTTCACAACCACATTTTGGCCACAAAACATCCCTTCCTTTCTTACCCCATCCCTGTAACATGTGACACACTGACCTTCCTCGCTACCTACCCATCAATCCTCGGCACACACCCCTTCCTGACATTTTCAATATTTTGACCAGGCATGTTTACATTCTTTTTTACTTATTTCTTCTACTTCTTAATCTTTTTTCTATGGGTGTCAGTTCTGACCTCAAATCAGCACTTTTTTCATGATTTTTTTTTTCAAAACCACATGTTGGCCACATCATCCCTTTCTTTCCCATACCATTTTGTACTCTCCAAATGTCCTCTTTGTGTACTTCATTCACTTGGGTTGGTATTTTGGTTTGTTGCATATTCATTTTTTTTTGGAATTTACGGCAAAATTTTTTTTTTGGATGGCTCATTGGTTTTCTTTCACCAGCTCAACATGAAATCGCATATTTTCTGAAATCGCATATTTTGTCAGTGATTTTTTTTTTCATTCATCCCTCATATCCTTTTCCTATTCTTCTCCAACATCCCTCAAACAATTTGGTTTCATTCATTTTGTCATCTCATCTCTCCAGGTAAGTCACTTTATTCTTTTTTTTTGATTTTTTGATTACTAATTATAATTTTTTTTGTTTTTTTCTGTTTATTTTATTTTTTTTATCTAAATTTTTTTTGTAAGTGGTTATTTTGGATTTCAATGGTATAATTAACCTTTTTTTCTCTCCCTCTTTACTTTCTTTTTTAGCTCCATCACCCTACTCTTCATCCCTCCTTGGCATGGTCATTATCCCCCCTTTCCCTTATTTCACTTTTTTTTGGCTCCATTTCATTGAAACACATACATTGCACATTCTTTATGCATTTCACTTACTCCATATTCAATTTCCCCACAATTCCAACATCAATCTTTCTCACTCTATTTTTCCTACTTTTCAATCAAGGTAAGTTTCATCTCCTTTTTTTCATGCCTATATGATATCTCATTCCTTTTATGAAAAGTTCATACTTAAATATATTTATGACTCTTATCTGGATAACAGTGAACTTATAAAACTCCTTTTGATCTCATCTTCATTACCACTTTTCAAGTTTTTGTAAAATTTTGAAAATCAGACTCGGAATTAGGGTTAGGTTTATTCAAATCTAATTTTCTTTTTACTGAAGATTCTCCTGAAGGCTACCTTTCATTTCCCACAAACAGATTTGAATTTGATTCAGTGGTTGCTGAGATATTGACCGTTAAAGTTGAGCCTTTTTTTTCCCAATTTAAATTTTTATTTCATTTTTTTATGTAACAAATTAGGGTTAGGTTTATTTAAATCACATGTCCTTTAACTGAAGATTCTACTAAAGCATATCTTTCATTTCCCACAAACAGGTTTGAATTAGGTTCAGTGGTTGCTGAGATTTTGACCTTTGAAGTTGAGCCTTTTTTCCAAATTTCACTTGTCTTATTTCACATTTTTATATTGCATATTTAGAGGATAAGGATTCTGAAACTCTTATATGATTATTATCTAGGAATTTCAATTATATAGGCATATATTCGTTGCTCAAGAATATCACTAAAGCTCAAAAAGATGAATATTTTCGCTTATGGGACACTCTACCTTCCTTTAACTCTTTTCTTGCTCTTCGACTCAAAAAGCACTGTAATAAAGCATTTGAAAAAAATCATGAACTTGCAACCAAATTTGGAATACCAAATTGGTGTGACTCCGAATGGGAAGATATCAGCCACGAATATCTTTTATTTTCTAATGTTATTATCACTCATTCTGGATTTCACAATAAAATTCACACCGATACCAAGGACACCAATTTTCTTACTTTTGGTATATTCTCATATATCAAACTGATTACTGGCCAACCAATACAATCTCCAGCTAAAATAAAATGACATGGTTTATATTTTCCAGACCACCGGTGCATCATTGATTTTGGTTTGGGAAATGGTATCATCGAAACTATTTGGAATTCTTCTAAGGATAATCATCACACAACCAAAGCTCCTCCTGGTTTGGAATCCTGTCAAGATTTAACACATTTTGGTTGCTCATTTCAAATCAGTCATAAGTTGATTCAAAGAATCAATAAGGTAATGAAAGAAGGTAAAGTTAATCGATTTAAAAAAACTTTATTTAGATCCAAAAAGTATGGGGATTAGAGTTGTCATTGAAAATTTTATATTTTTTCGTAAATTTTTAATAAATATTTTTTATGTATCAATTTCCTCAACTAAAGTAATGGGCCCACGACCTTGTGTTGTATAAATGGTAATCATGATAACATTTATTTGTTTCATGGGGTTCCTCTAGCCTATACCTGTGGAAAGTCCCAAACTTTTGTTTCTAGATTTGATCTGCATTTTGGCTTAAGGGATTGTCATTACTTTAAACTAGGGAAATTGATATATATTAGATATTTATTTAATAATTTACGTAATTCTATTAAATTTAGATGACTTCCACCACTTACTTCAATAAAATGCAGGGGGGGGTATTGCCAAATTTTCAAATCTGACATGTGAAATTGATGACTTAGAAAAATTTTGGTGATATCCACCCCTTGCTTCAATAAAATGCAGGGGAGAGTATTGCCAATTTTTTAAAACAGATATAGAATTTTTTTTGACTTGTAAATATTTTGGTGAAAATTTTTGACGAGAATGTGAAAGTAATTGTTTCCACCTTGAGCAGGTTTCTGGCTCAAAGGAATAGCAGTACCATCAACAAAACCAATACATCCTGGGAAGCCCTCTGCTTGCATAACCTGAAATGATTCAAGTCACTCTTCTTTTGTTGGCCAGGTGAGAAGTTGAGATTACAAGGAGTTGATGGCAGTGATACATTGTTTGGTACAAGTGTTAACTGAACCATACCCTAAATCAAAGACATTTTCTAAACATTTCAAAGCGGCTCCATTACCATTTGAACCCAAATGACATAGTGTGATGGCCAATTGAATTGAAGGATGTTGTTTTTCTTTTTGAGAATTATTGTGAAATATGGGATGATCCTGAATAAGCTCAAGCAATTTAAGGAAACATTCCTGAGAAGTCATGAACAGCTCTCTAAAACTGGGTGTAGATAGTTTAAGAAGTGTTTGGATGGTGTACTTGGGGGTATGAAGTACTTGAGGCTTTCTGGGAAGAAGGTAACGTTTCATGGCCATTTTTGATAAAAAGACAAAATCTTCTTCTAGATCAGAATCAGAATCGCAATCAGAGTCCAAGAGCAGTTCAAGAGCCATGAAAGTCATTGCTTTATGTAATTTATCACGATTTGAAAGTGAGGAAGGCATAACTCTTATATGATATGATATGAAGATGTAAGTGATGTACGATGTTTTGAGTTATGAAGTGTTATGCTGCGGAGTGCTGCGTATGAATGGGATGATGCTGACAAATCAGTGAAATGGGACTTGATGGTGAAATCAGCACTTTTGGTTGAGAAAGTGCAGATTTGAGTGAAATAAGTGACTTATTTCATTTTGAAATCCACCAGTATTGGGGCTAGTGTGTTTTGGAAATCCACACTTATTTAAGTGCGGATTTGGTCAAATTTAAGTGCGGATTTGTAAGTGCTGATTTGCCAGAACTGACACCCCCTAATAAATCCACATTAGAATGCAATTTTTTTTCTCTGTGGGTAATTGTCATTTTTCCTCTTTACTCTTGTACAGCTAATTTCCATCTAAAAATGTGCCTATTAGGTATTTTCATGTTTAGTAATAATTTTACTGCACTGTAATCTGTTATTAATTAAAACTTCTGGTCTTCTAAATAGTAATAAAGTTTTTCCAGGGCCCACACAACAGCTAAACATTCCAGTTGGGTAGCACCATACCTTAATTCAGTATTTCTCAAGGTTTGGGATATATAACAGATAACTACTTCAGATAATTTACCATTTATTATCTGTTTTCGCTATAAATCAGAAACTAACCCTGTGAAGCTTGTATCAGTATACAAGATAAAAGGGAGGTTAAAATCTGGAAGTCACAATATTGGAGCTGACATTAAACATTCCTTCAATTTATGAAAGGAATGTTTTCTTTAATTATTCCAAATGAAAGCCTCATTTTCCCTGATTAATGTTGTTAAAGGGGAATTGATGGATTGGTAGTTCTTATATACTGTCTATAATATCCACACATACCTAGAAAGCTTTAAACATCTTTCAAATTTTTAGGTATATTAACATTTTTTATTGCTTCCACTTTATTCTAGTCAAAACAAATTTGTAATCCAGATACAACATGTCCAAGTACTTTTGAGGATTTAAATCCAAACTTACATTTATTTAATGCAATAGTCATATTAGTTTCATCCATTTTTTGAAATACTCTTCTCAGGTGATTTAAATGCTCATCATATGTTTTTGAAAACACTATGATGTTGTCAATATAAACTAAAAGCCATCCTTCAACCATTTCCTGATGTAAAACACTATCCATCAATTTTTGGAAGACTAAAGGGGAATTTTTTGGGCCAAAAAGCATTCTCAAATATTTATATATCCCCATGTGTGTATTTAGGATTAAGCAATTCTGAGAATTTTTTCCCCTGGAATCTTGTGGTAACCTTTGTTTCCATCCAGACAGGAAATATATTTTGCTGTTTGTAAGGTAGCATGAATAGAAGCTATCCTTAGTAGAGGGTAAATATCATCAACAGTGAATGTATTTAGGGCTCTGTAACAACCACATAATATTGCCTTTCAGGAATTTTTTGTTTGTAGTTGGAGGGTTTCTCCACTGAAGATCTTGAAAGAACTTCCTAGATTCATACCTTTTATTTAAAAGAACTTAAACACAAGTATTAATAAAGGAAGAAGGCTCCCTGTAGAGTTAATTTCTTGCAACAATTAAGTCTCCCAAAGACATTGACAATTTATAAAAGATCTTGTCCTTCCATAGCTCATAATCCATCTTTGGATCCATTGCTCTCAAGATTTTTACAAGTTTCATCAGGAACTCAATAGGTTTTTTCTGTAGAGGATGAGCCATATCTAGACCCCTAATACTGCCTTTGCTGGGCTAATCTGAACTTTGAACCACCAAATTTTAATAATAATTACTCTTGGGAGGATTGGAAAAAATTAATTAAAGCACAATTTGAAGGTTCAAAGTTTAGGTTAGCTCAGCAAAGGCAGTATGACAAGCCTAGATATAGCTCCTCCTCTACAGAAAACCCTATTGAGTTCCTGATGAAACTAGTAAAAATCTTAAGAGAAATGGATCCAAAGATAAATTATGAACTATGGAAGGACGAGATCTTTTATAAATTGTCAATGTCTTTGAGACTTAATTGTTGCAAGAACTGAACTCTACAGGGAGCCTTCTTCCTTTATTAATACTTTTGTTTAAGTTCTTTTAAATAAAAGGTATGAATCTAGGAAGTTCTTCCCAAGACCTTCAGTGGAGAAACCCTTGAACTACCAACAAAAACTTCCTGAAAAAGTTAGTAAGCCCTCTACCCCTGTTGCACCTAAAAATTATGCAACAAGCACTTTCTTTAAATGTAGCAAGCCTTTTCAGAAAGGCCATGTTTGTGACAAGAAATAAATCTTGTTGAACAAACAGAGGAACATTCTGATGACACAGTTGCACTGGATGATACTTCAAGTGATTGTGCCAGCAATATTTCATATGAATCTCACCAGAAAATTTTAATACTGGAAGAAGATATTCATTATTTGAATAATATTGACATTGGGAATAATGATCTATCTAAAGTAGAAGATGCTGAAATTGTAAGAAATCTTGAGGACAGCTCAATTTTTATTGCCCCTCTCAAGGCACCAGTCTTGATTAATGGAAATAACATTGAGGTTGTTTTAGATAATGGAGCTGGAGGAAGTGTAGTATCTGAGAAAGCATATGCTTCAGTGGATCAGGATTATAAATCAAACTTATGCCTATCATTTCTGAAAATTGGAGAGGTTATGGCTCTGTTTGTCCCCTATTGGTAAATACAAAGCAACAGTATTTTTCAAAAATAACCATGGCTTTTTAAGAGCTACGTGTGACTATGTAGTTACAAAAATGATAACTTGAGAAGTTGGTTAATTGTGGAAAATGATATTTTAACAAAATATGACATAAATTTGGACCCCTCAAATCAATGCTTCATAATTGGGATGAATGGGAAGAGAAAATTTAAAATTTCCTCACCAAAAAAATTATTAAAACCTGAATTGAACACATGTCATTCTGTAGCTCAATATAAAGGAAGATCTACAAGAGAAATGCCTTCCCTTCTGTCTGAATTTGACACTGCTTCTTTTGGATAACAACTTTTTGGTGAGGAAAAAGATTCCATCATCCAATTGATAAAATATTTCCCTATTGCCTTTGCTCATGAGTCACATGAATTAGGATTGGTAAAAGAAGAAATGAAGCTCTCATTTTCTTGCCTATTAACTGAAATACCACCTGGTTTAAAGAAGAAGCCTTATCCTGCTTCTCCCACAAAGAGAAAAGATATTGAAGACAATATCTCTACCCTTTTAAAATTGAATATTATTGAAAAGGTATTTGAAACACCTAAATATTATGTTATATCACCTGTCCTAATTTCTTATGAGAAAGATAAAGCCAGGTTATGTAGTGATTATAGAGCATTGAACACATATACTGTAGATGATATCCATCCTTTACCCAGAATTAGCTCTATACATGCTACCTTACAAGGTGCTAAATATATCAGCTGTTTAGATGGTAATAAAGGATATCCCCAGGTACCTGTTGAGAAGAATTCCCAGAATTTTCTGTTGATTTCTACTCATATGGGTATTTATAAGTATGTTAGGATTCCATTTGGCCCCAAAAATTCCCCATCAGTTTTTCAAAAAGTTATGGATAACGCATTCCATAAAGAAATAATTGAAGGATGGCTGATGGTTTACATTGATGATATCATCATATTCTCTAAAAAATGTGAGGACCACCTTAACCACCTGTGTAAGGTGTTATATAAGATGGACAAGATAAATATGACACTTGCCTTAAAAAATGCAAATTTGGTTTTCATTCCTTGAAAGAACTTGGTCATGATGTCTCAGTTTTTCAGATATGTGTTGACCAGAGCAAAGTGGCAGCTATACAACCGGTGAAAGCTCCTACCGCAGATAGAGAGCTCCAGAGTTTTTGGGAATTTGTGGATACTATAGAAAGTGTATTAAAAATTATCAGGTCATAGCACTACCCCTTACCCAACTAACTAGGAAAGATGTTGCTTTTGTCTGGAACAGTGAAAGACAAAGAGCCTTTGACACTATGGAACATTGTTTGATGTCAGGACCAATTCTTGTTTTGCCTGACTTTAATCAACCATTTTTTTATACACTGATGCCAGTTTTATTGGTCTTGGTTCTGCTCTCCACCAAAAACAAGTTATGAATGATAAAGTATCAGATTTAGTAATTTGTTATATTTCATGAACCTTGAGAAATAGTGAATTGAAATATGGTGCTACCCAGCTGGAGTGTTAAGAAGTAGTGTGGGACCTAGAGAAACTACATTATTATCTGGATGACCAGAAATTTGAACTTGTCACTGACTGCAGTGCAGTTAAATCCCTCTCAAACTTGAAGACACCTAACAGAAATATGATCAGATGGCAGCTAGCTGTGCAAGAATACAGAGGGAGAATGATAGTAATTCATAGGGATAATATTGTTCATTAAAATGGGGATATGCTATCAAGGTTACCTTTGCCAAATGATGACTCTAATCCTGCATATGATCTTGAGGATGAAATAGTTCACATTCATGGGATATATGTGGTTGATATAGAGGAAGGATTTCATCATATTCACTAAAACATTTGAGGGCCATCTTAACTGCCTGTGTAAGGTGTTATATAATATGGATGAGATAGATATTACACTTGCCTTGAAAAAATGCAAATTTAGTTTTCATTCCTTGAAAGCGCTTGTTCATGTTCTCTCAGGTTTGCAGATAAGTGTTGACCAGAACAAAGTGGCAGCCATACAACAGGTGAAAGCTCCTACCACAGTTAGAGATCTCCAAATTTTTTGGGAATGTGTGGATACTATAGACAGTATATTCAAAATTATCAGTTCATAGCACTACCCCTTACCCAAATAACTAGGAAAGATGTTGCTTTTGTCTGGAACAGTGAAATACAAAGAGCTTTTGACACTATGGAAAATTTTTTGATGTCAGTACCATTTCTTTCTTTGCCTGACTTTAATCAACCATTTGTTTTATACACTGATGCAAGTTTTATTGGTCTTGGTGCTACTCTCCACCAAAAACAAGTTATGAATGATAAAGTATAAGAAGTAGTAATTTGTAATATTTCAAGAACCTTGAAAAATAGTGAATTGAAATATGGTGCCGCCCAACTGGAGTGTTTAGAAGTATTGTGGGCCCTAGAGAAACTACATTATTATCTGGATGACCAGAAATTTGAACTTGTCACTGACTGTAGTGCAGATATATCCCTCTTAAACTTGAAAACACCTAACAGACATATTTTCAGATGGCAGCTAGCTGTGCAAGAATACAGAGGGAGGATGGCAATAATTCATAGGTCTGGTATTGTTCACTCAAATGTGGATATGCTATCAAGGTTACCTTTGCCAATTGATGACTCTCATCCTGCATATGATCCTGAGGATGAAATAATTCACATTCATGGGATATATGTGGTTGATATGTTGGAAGAGCTATTACAGCTTATTCTGAATTCATATGATAAGGACACTGACTTAAAAAAGTTATGTATAATATTAAATGATCCAAAGAATGCTTCAATAAAAGCATTAATTAAAACCCTCCCACCAAAGTACCAGAAGGCTTTGGAAAAAGGTAAATTTTCAATTGATGAAGGCTACCTATATTATAGAAGAAAGTTGATTAATGTTATTTTTATTCCTCCTTCTATGAGAGAGATCATCTTGAAAATTTGTCATGATGAAATATTGGCTGGACATTTTGATCTTGAGAAAAAAATGATTAGAATTAAGAACACTGCTTGGTGAATTAATATGTCTGAAGACACCAAACTATATGTTGAATCTTGTGATTCTTGCCAGAAATCAAAAAGATTGACTGGAAAAAGAGCTGGATTAATGCAACATATTGAAGCTCCTGATGCACCACAGAAAATAATAAACATGGACTTTGTATCAGGATTACTCATTGCTGGGAAAGACAGTTATAACTCTTGCTGGGGTATTGTGGAAAGATTCACAAAAATGTGTAAATTTATCCCTACTCACAAGGATGTTTCCACTAAATAATTAGCTTTCTTGTGGTGGTCTCATATGTTTAATACTTCTGGTTCTCCAAAGGCCATAATCTCTGACAGAGACCCTAAATTTACTACTGAATTTTGGATGTCTCTGATGGATGTTTGTGGTTGTGATCTGAATCTCTCTACTGCCCATCACCCCCAGACTGATGGATTGGCTGAAAGAATGATTCAGACTTTAGAGGACATGATAAGAAGGTATTGTGCTTTTGGCCTTGAGTACAATTACAATGACAGATTTAATCATAATTGAGTTACCTTACTTCCTGGTTTGGAATTTGCTTATAATAGCACTGTTCTTTCTGTTACTCAGAGAAAGCCTTTTGAGATCTGGCTTGGATATGTTACACATACTCCTGCCCAAATTCTCAATAATAAGATACCTAAATTGGATTTACATCCTGGTATAAAATATTTTCTTTGAATGCAACTAATTTGCAGAAGTCATGCTCAAAAATGTATTGAATAATCTTTTGAATATGAGAAGAAGAGGTGGTACAAATCCCATAAAGATTACACTTATAAAAAGAGTGATGAAGTATTGATTTCTACAGTCCACTTCAATTTACAGGGTAATAACAAATTAAAAGACCCATTTGTAGCTCCATTTGTTGTCAGAAGAATGGTTGGTGATAATTCAGTTGAAGTTATCCTGTACTCTCCATATGACAGGAGACATCCTGTTTTCCAATATCTCCTTTGAAGCCTTACACATCCAATAGTGATTTATTTCCCAAAAGGAGGGGAAGACCAAAGAATACCCCCTAATGAAATCACTGAGACAGCAGAAATTGATAAGATTCTAAATGACAGAGTATTCACTGCTGAAAAAGGTACTGAATACTTATTTAGATCCAAGAATAAATCTTCTGAATATGATTATTGGATACCTGGGAAAGGACTATCTAACCTTCCTTCTCTACTAAATAAATATAAAAAGAAAAAATTATAGAATTTTTTTTAATTTTTTTAGAGTGAGGGAGTGTCAGCCAGGCTACTAGACTTACCCAGTAAAATAATTTATTATTTACTGGGATGAAGCCACACCTTTAAATTCTTATTTTTAATTATATTATATTTACTTAAATAAATTACTTGTAATAATTTAACTAGTTAAAATAAGTAAATTAAGTTAATATTTAAAAAAATTAATGTCCCCCATATTTTTATTCCCCAACACCATCCTCATGACAGGTCAAGAGTGAAATAAAAATATATTAATACAAAATTTTAAATTCAAATTATATTATTATAAAATGACATTTACAGAAAAACTTCAAAATAAATCAAATAATTGGTACATACAGGATATACATTTTATTGACACATTCTTTATAGAACATTCTTAATATTTGCAATATCTTTTTCTGAAATTTTCCTTCTCTCATACTTCTGTATATAGAAATTTAGCTCCATGTTTTCTCTCCTTTTTGCCTATCTAAGGCTTCCCATTTTGGTTGTTTTTCATCATTCCACTCTCACCTTACAAATTTATTATATTTATATAAGACACATCTATTACTACTATTACTACCTTAGCATTTACATCTACATACTTCTAAGTCTTCAAAGTAATAATAATAATTATCTTTTACCTTTTCATTGAGTATTAAAACTTATAAAGTTAAAAATTATGTACCTTTTTGAAATCTTGAGTTTTCTACTTTCACCACCATTGGACTGCTGTTAAATCTTCTAGACCAAAAGTAACCCATTGACATGTTTTTTGTATAATTTTTGTTTCTAATTTGATATGACTCTGAAGGTGTGAGGAAGATAAATTGGAAGCAAAGAAAAATTATATACAAACTTTTCCACTGCTATAAAGGAAACTGAATTACCTGTAAATCTCCTTTCCAGGGGAGTGTTGCTGAAGTAACTTAATGAAATAAAAAAGGAATGATTAATATGAAACATCATACACATTGGCTAGTTATTATTTATCCAAAGATAAAGAATATTAATTTTTTTGTCTCAAACTATGCTTCTTTCTGTTTTTTGTTTTTGTTTTTTGTTTTTTGTTTTTTATTTTTTGGTTTTGGTTTATGTTTAATGTTTTATGTTTTATGTTTTATGTTTTATGTTTTATGTTTTTTTTTTATGTTTTTTTTTTGCTTTTTTTTTTTTTTTTTTTTTTGTGTTTTTTTTTTTTTTTTTTGTTTATTTTCTTGTTTTTTTTTTGTTTTTGTTTTTTGTTTTTGTTTTTTTTGTTTTTTGTTTTTTGTTTTTTGCTTTTTGTTTTTTTTTGTTTTTTGTTTTTTGTTTTATGTTTTATGTTTTTTATTTTTTGTTTTTTGTTTAATGTTTAATGTTTTTTGTTTTATGTTTTATGTTTTATGTTTTTTGTTTTATGTTTTATGTTTTATGTTTTATTTTATTTTATTTTTTGTTTTTTTGTTTTTTTTGGTTTTTTTTTTGTTTTTTGTTTATGCTTTAGTGTTTTTAATACATATTTTATATTTTTTATAATTTTTCTTTTTGTTTTTTTGTTTTTTCAGGGAGACCAAATAAAAAAATAATAAATAATAAATAATGAATAATGAATAAATTAATAAAAAAAATAAAATAGGTGCAAGCAATGTTTCTTACAGACAGCAGCAATATCTCCTGGAGGTCTCCTAGCTATGCTGTTGGGAGACCAAGAAAATAAATAAAAAAATTTAAAAAAATCAAAAATTAAATAATTAAAAATTAAATGAGAAAAAGAATAAAAAAAATGCAAGCAATCTCACTTCCAGACAGAAGAAACATTGCTTGAAGGTCTCCCAACTACACTGCTCCAGATGGGAAACCAAAGAAAACGAATTTTATATTAAAAAAAATAAAAATAAAATACAAATATAAAAAAAGAAATAAAAAAAATAAAAAATGCAAGCAATGTTGCTGCCAGACAGCAGGGACATTGCTTGCAGGTCTGACAGCCATGATGCTCTGGCTGGGGTACCAAAAAGAATAATAATTAATAAGAAAAAGTAGAAAAATAAAAAAATAAAAAATAAAAAATAAAAAATGCAAGTGATGTCACTTCCAATAGCAACAACATTGCTTGCAGGTCTCCCATCCATGCTGCTCTGGCTGGGAGACCAAGAAGAATAACAATTAATCAAAAAAATATAAATAAATAAATGTGAGCAATGTCTCTGCCAGACAGCAGCCACACTGCTCTGGCAGGGAGACTAAAAGAATGATAATTTTATAGAAAAAAGATAAAAGATAAAAAGATAAATATGAAATAAGAAATAAGAAATTCAAAATTCAAAATTCAAAATGCAAATGGTGTTGCTTCCAGAAAGCATCCACATTGCTTGTGGGTCTCCCAGCCACACTGCTCCTGCTGGGAGACCAAAAAAATAAAAAAATAAGATTATAAATATGAAGTAAAAAATAAAAAATACAAAATACAAAATGCAAGAGATGTCACTTCCAGACATCAGTGACATTGCTTGTGGGTCTCCCAGCCATGCTGCTCTGGCTGGGAGACCAAAAAAAATAATAAATAAAAGAAAAAATTTATATATATAAATAATATATAATAAATAAGAAATAAAAATGCAAGCAATGTTGCTTCCAGACAGCAGAAACATTGCTTGTGGGTCTCCCAGCAACACTGCTCCAGCTGGAAGACCAAAAAAAATATATATTAGAAAATTAAATAAAAAAATGCTAGTCTCACTTCCAGACAGAAGCAACATTTCTTGTGGGTCTCCAAGCCATGCTGCTCTGGCTGGGAGACCAAAAAAATTAAATAAAAATAAATAAATAAATAAAAAGCAAGCAATGTTGCTGTCAGACAGAATCAACATTTCCTGCTTGTCTCCAAGACAGACTGCGCTTATAATAAAATAATATTAAAATGAAGGGTTCCTCCTTACTTATTCCTTATTTTTCACCTTCTGGAATCAAAACTTCTTTTAAACTATATTAGTTTTCAAATTAACCTATTTCTTATATTAGAACAGGTAGCGGGTCTGCACATGCTAGACCTGCTTTACTTCCTTTTTATCATATAGTTTTCTTTCTCCTAGTAATGGTGGTGACCAAGAAAATAACTTTTAAACACTATAGGAATCTAGAAAGGGAAGGGTAGTTAAAATATCCAGGTAAGTTCTTGAAGCATCCAAGTCTCTCTTCCAGCTTTCTTTACAATAAAAAAAATCTCTTGCTATTTTATTTAAATTTTATAAGATTTTTTTCTGTTAAATTATTTCCTTATTACTTAGAATTTTCTATAGCTCTTACACCATGGAAAGATAAGGAAATTTATATTAATTTTAAATATCAATTAAAAAATTTATATTTTTTTCCTTAATTTATTGTTCCTATAACTCCCAGGACAACTAGAAAGAAGAAAAATGGGAAAAGAAATAACTATTCAGAGTCTATGAAAAAAGGTGAGTCAGTTTGTGCAGATATAGGTTGAAGGAATAACTATTCTGAGTCTATCAAAAAAGGCAAGGCTGTTTGTATGGATATAGGTTGCAAATCTGGATGGATGTATTTTTGGGAACCCACATATTTGAGGGGAGTAAGATTTAGATGTGGAGCTTTCAATAATCCTAAACTATTGAATCCTCAGACTCAGAAACCATACCTTAGTAATGGGATCTATAATGTTTTCAAACAGGGGACAACATTTCTTGATCTGAAAAAAGAATCAATGCTACCAGCCAATATCAGATCATATACCTTTAAAGAAGTAAATAGTCTTGGAAAGCTAGATGAAGTCAGATTATTCTGAAACTACTTTAAATCACTGGAACATAAAATTACTATTAATGGGTTTCAAAAGGAAGTGGGTGGTCATGGGAAGATGCTTGGGGGAGATAAAAGGGTTGCTTATGATCATGTCCTTGATGTTGGTATGTCATTATTTAAAAAAACTATTTATATTTCACTTTACTTTTCAATTCAAGTTTTAAATATCATTGTTTCAAATTTCAAGGATTTTACTTAATTGGGAAACTTAGTGTTGAAGAAGTGAAGCAGCATCTAGAATTTATCTACAAATTATATGCGTTCTTTTTTCAATAACTCTCCTCTAAATATTATGGGCAGGAATTATCTTTTTGTAGTAATTTGGGACTTGATCCTCATGGGGATCAAGAAGAATTTGTTAGGTGGAAATATAACTTGGACAAATGATGGCTTTAGAAATAGCCCTCATACTGATAAAGTTGCTACAGAACTTTCTCTTGGAGTTTGGATACCAACAACCTTATCAAGGCAACTTTCTGAGGGAACATGGAACTCAGAATATCCCTGGAAAACAGGCGGAAAATTTATTTTCACTGAAATTGGATGTATTCTTTATTTGGAGAAAGTTGATGGAGTATGGGCAGGGATATGGCCTTCTAATTCTTTGATTCATCTAACAACCTTTTGCATGGAACATGGAACTTTCACAAAGTTGGGATCATAGTTTAAGGTAACTAAAAGGCTATGTGCAGTCCTCAGAAAACTCAAAAAAATTGCACCAGATATATCAGGGTATTTAAAGATGAATTTTTTTATAAAAAGTTACTTATCTTGTTGAGAATTTAAGTGATATTATGGTAAAGGATCCATCAAATAAGGATAATCTATACTATTACCAAAGGCCTATTATATTTAAAGCTAAATTTGAGGAGAAAAAATGGATTAAAGAGCTGGAAGAAGGTGAGATTGTTGAGGACTTTTAATTGTAGTAGGCTATTCAAAATTACATGATTAATTTAATTTTTTAATTTTACTTGATTTGATAAAATTAATATGAGGAGTTCCAATTTTTAGGTTGCCAAATTAATATCCTAGTAATATTGAATAATTTTTTGCATGCACAATCATTAAAATTATCTGGAGCATTATGCAACTTATTTTGAATTAATGTGAGTTTCCCTACTATCATCCCATTTTCTAATGGGAAGTAGCAAATTTTGTCATCATTTCACATCAAACCAAATAAATTTAATGTGGGAGATAATTCTCACATTATCTTTTAAGGATATGAGATTGCATACTCAATAATTTTTTGTTTTCAAAATTCTCAACATTGGATAAACCAAATTTTTTATTCACAAACAGTCATATTTTCTATTATAGATGATAAATGTTCATGACTATATGTTGCAATTTTCTGTAACATTTAATAAACCACCAAGGCTAAAGAAATTCTATCTAAATCTAGTCCAATTTCATCCTATTTATCATCCTCATTTCTCAAGCGCTTAAGAATCTTCTTTTTCAAGAGCCTCAATCCAAACTTAGCCAGCTCATCAGGGAAATATTCCTCAGAATGTAATAAAATTTTAATTTCTTTTGCCATATTGTTTCTTTCTGAAGAAGATTTATCAATCCCATTACTTTCCTGAATCACCTTTAAAATGTTTCTATTTGAAATCAGGACCAGCTTATTTCAATCATTTTGCCTGTTTTGTACCAATTGTCCTGGTAACATGAGCAAAAGAAGAGGTGGAAGGAAGAGAAGGAGAAGACTTTTCAAAGTTTCCATCTTCAATTTCACAATTTGGAGTGTGACAAGGTGCTTGTTGACCAGTAATATTGGGATTCCACTTTTGTGCATAACAAAAAACCTTCCAGACATCCTCCATTTTAAAAGAAGCATCCTTTGATTGGTGTTGATATTCCTCTTTTGCTGCTTGAAGCCACATCATTGGATTGGAACCACTGGGTGGATTTTTTTCAAGGGAATTATAAATTGCTGAGAATGTTTGAGCTACAGTATTGATTATACTCCGACTTTAAGTAAAAAATAAGTATGATAAAATAAAATCAAATAGAGGCCTGAATAAGCATACCAATTGTGTATTTGATCCACATCCCTTTTGATTCCTACAGTAAATATATTGAAGTCATCCATCAATGACTGGTAGAACATGTCACCAGTCTGCTTTGTAGCAAAAATAGGCTTTTGGATGACATGAAGCCAATATTTAGAAAGTTGCTTATCTTCAAGGGGTGGCCAGTTAGCTGATCTAGGCTTTTGGGATTTTGATGGGTAGCTTGGTGATGGTAATGGTTGTGTGAGAGGGGATGGTATTGGTTGTGTACTGGAGGAGATAACTCAATAGAGGTGTCTGGACTCATTTCAAAAGATAAAGGTGGAAAATAGTGTGAAGGATGAAAAAATGGTGCAGGGAAGAAGAAGAAGAAGAAGAAGAAATAATATGTGGGGCAGATAAAAGTGGAGGAAATGGTGTGTGAGAAAAAATGGGCTATGAGAAAAAAAAGTGAAACATGTCATGTTGAAGGGTAGATGTTGAATCTGAAAAAATAGATACAAAATGACATAAAGTAGAAAAAATTGAGAATTAAATACATAAGAACCTTAGGTCATGTGGTTTTAAGATCATATGGTGCTCAATTATCCTCCATTATTTTCAATTATGCAATTTTTATTTATAAAGATACTTTTTTGATGAACATTAACACAAGCGATGATTGGAGGGGAAAATGGAAAATTAATGCAAAAAAGTTGCATGATTGGGCTAATTTGATGGAAAATTGTACAGTACCCTGCAAGAAGTCCTTGCAATTTCATTTGCATATGCTCTTCTGCCAGCCACCATGCCCCAATTCTCACCACCTCAAAATCACAATTGCTCTCAAATTTTTATTGATGCTCACATAGGTCAACTAGAAATTTATTCACTGTTTATATTACTTATTTTTAAAAAATACCACTTTTTAAGTGGCCAATCTATACATTGCACATTCAAATGCTGTGGTACACATCTCACAGTAATGCAGCAAATGTCTCAGCAAGTAGGAAGCACAAAAAAGGGGTTACCAGGTAGGATGGTTATGGAAGCGCAACAAAGGGGTCTTCAAGAGCACAGAGAAAATAAACTCTCCATGCACAGTTTTTTTGTGTACTATGGATTTACGAGACACAGCAAGAAGAAGGTTAGGGGAAAGTACATAATGGACTATAGGACAAGAAAATAGGGTATGTACTTGCAAGAGTCATGGGCAGTGCTAGAAGCATAATATGGACTTATGAAGCAGCAACAAGCAATGGCATGAAATTCATACTTAGATAAGATCTGTGTCCACCCATGGAGATGAAAAACATGTCAAGGAAAGAAGGTAGCACTAGGAAGACAAGTGGGTCAATAAGCAGCACTCAAACAAAAAGAAGTAAGAAGGAAGGACAATGACTTAGCGCAAAGGGTTTCACAATTAGTGGATACTCATATGACAAGAATGGGTTATTACAATAGGAATGCAAGGTGATTCAGTACCTATTATTTAGTCAGGGATCTCAAGAAGCATAGGGTATGTACAAAAGGTAGAGTATTTTAGCACTAATAGCTGTACTTGCACAAATGTTTCAGGCGCTATTGGAACCAAAACTCATGCTAACAAATGTATGTTGTGGTACACATCTGACAGTAATTCAGCAAAGTTTCCAGGAGTGTAGAAAAAGGCTCAATTCTCAAAGGTGCAACAAAGAGGTTGTCAGGTAGGATGGTTACAGAAGCACAACTAAGGGATATTCAAAGCACAGGGAAAGTTAGACTCTCTGTGCACACTTTTTTGAGGGGCAGAAAGGATACACAAGCATTGGCAAGTAAAGAATAGAGGGAAATGTGTATCTGGACTATAGGATTTAAGAGTATGGTATGTACTTGTGTAAACTATGGTTAGCACCAGACATATACTACGGAGTTAAGGAACAGTGATGAGCAAAGGCATGAAAAATCACACCTAAGATAAGGATAATGTCTTTTAGGAAAAGTGGTGTTCACTTGAAGAGATGAAAAACATGTCAAGGAAAAAAGGTAGTGCTCAAACAAAAGATAGCAGGTAAGATCTGAAATAGGGGAGTCAATTGCTTAGTGTGGATGGTTCCATTATTATCAGGGACTCATGTGGAAAGCACATGTTATACAATAGGTATGAAGGTGGTACAGTACCTATTATTTAAGTTAGGAATCTCAGGAAGAGTAGGGTATGTACAGAAGAGTGGAGTTTCAGGTGCTATTAGAACCAAGACTTACACAACAATTGTACATAGACTAATGAGATACTTAGATACCGTTTGATATGCTTGTATTAGAACTGAACTTGTGTAGGAAACCCTAAAGGGCAAGGAAACATAGGAAAGGGACACTGATCATATAAATATATATAAGCACTCACTTATAAATAGTGTAGGGGAGAGCAGAAAAAGTTAGAGAATAAATAACAATAGATTTTTTTTTCTTTTAAATAAAAAGGTGAAATAGATTTATTTTATCTTTTTGTACATATTGGGTGTGCATACCAAAAGTAGTGCTGTAGAGTTATTTTATTGCTACAGTAAGGATAGTATTAGATAGAGCGCTTCAAGAGGGAGTGACTGAGAATACTAGCGCTTACTGAGAATAGATCTAGCCAACAGTTTGATTGCTTATTTTAAAATATATTTCCCCTTTTCTTTTAAAAAAAATCTCTACAAATTTATTCTACTTTCTCCTCCACAAAAATTATATAGATAACCAGACTTACAATATGTGATTTCACTGTCTTTAAATATTAGAGTGGCAGGCGCTTCTTTTTAGAATTAGATTTAGAAAGGAGAACCAACCCATCTCAGAATTGTGTCTATAGCTTAGTATTATAGAACTTTTCTTTTTCTACAACATAGATCATTGAGATACTTAGTTACCATTTGATATTCTTATATTAGCGTTGAACTTGTGTAGGAAAACCCATAGGGGAAGGAAACATAGGAAAGGGGTGCTGAACATACAAACGTATAAAAGAGCACTCACTTTTAAATAAAGGAGGGGAGGTTAGAAAAAAAGATATATCAGTAGATACTTTTTAAGAAATAAAAAGAGAAATAGATTTTTTTTTTTTGTACATTTTGGGTGTGCATACCAGAAGTAGTGCTGTAGAGTTATTTTATTGCTACAGTAAGGATAGTATTAGATAGAGCGCTTCAAGAGGGAGTGACTGAGAATACTAGCACTTGCTGAGAATAGATCTAGCCAAAAGCTTGATTGCTTATATCAAAATATATTTCCCTTTTCTTTAAAAGATCTCTACAAATTTATCCTACTCTCTCCTCCATAATGAAAATAGATAACCACACTTACAATATGTGCTTTCACTGTCTTTAAATATTAGAGTGGCAGGCACTTCTTTTTAAAATTAGTTTTAAAAAGAAGAACCAACCCATCTCAGATTGTGTCTATAGCTTAGTATTATATAACTCTTTCTTTCTACAATGCTAACAGTCAAACATAGTCCTATGATAAAAACAATCACCAGCAAGTAGACCCTCCCCTTGCCTCAATAACTGCCTCCATTTGTTTGGGCATTGAAGCAACAAGATTATTGAAAATTGACATTGGCATGTCATTCCAGACTGTGTGTATTGCAGCAATCATTTCATCCTTTGTGTGGGAGTGAAAAACATCATGAACAATGAGTTTGATTATTTTCCAAATGTTTTCAATTGGGTTGAGATTGGGTGACTGGGCTGGCCAGTCTGGAGGGTTTTTTATGTTATTTTGAGTGTGGAAATCTTCACTCACTCTGGATTTGTGGGTGGGAGTGTTTTCCTCCATGAGGAGGAGTTCATGATGAGGATCATGTTCTTGAAGATAAGGCACTAGTGTAGATTTGTATACATTCTCAATGAAATATTTTGATGATTGTTGATTTGGAGGAAGAATGACCAATGGGAGCTTTTTATTTCCTGAGAACCCTCCCCATACCATGACACTTGATCGGCCACTTTTGAAGGTGGGCTGAAGACATTCTTGATGAAACCTCTCATCAGGACAGCACCAGGCATAAGTGATTGTTGATTTTTTGCCTATCTCAAAAGAAGATCCATCGGACCACAGCGCTCTTTCCCAGTCTTTAAGAGTCCACTCACGGTACTTGAGAGCAAAATCAAAACAATATTGGCAATGTGAAATAATGATAAATGGTTTTTTTGCTGCAACTCGTTTATGATAGCCTAGCTCCAAGGCTTGCTTTTGGAGGGTGCGAGGAGAGATGCAAGTTGTGAGTAAGCTGGCTACTGTGCTCACTGAGGCTGTTCTATTACTTCAAAGGATTTGCTCAAGCTGGCACAGGTCTCTATCATTAGTTTTGAGTGGACGGCCAGGGCAGGTGGCATTGTCAACAGAGCCCCTCTCAGATCTTCTTGCCAATACAGAATGGACAGTTGAGTCTGGTATTTCAAGAACTTTGGAAATATCTGCTGGCCTGGTTCCCAATCTGGCCATGCTGACAATTTCACCATTAGTTTCATTCGTCAATTGTTTTGTTCCAGCTCTAGATGTAACCATTATGACAGCAAAAAGAACGAAAAAAAAAAAAAACTAGAGTTTCTTTATAAGAAGCTAAAACATTAAGGCTAAGTGAGAAAATAAAAAAAAAATTACTCGTTGCAAAGAAGGGTGCTAGAGGTGATTGTGAGGTAGTGAGAAGTCGGGCGTGGTGGCTGGCGGAAGAGCGTATTCAAACGAAATCGCGAGGAATTCTTGAGGGGTACTGTACATTCTCTAAGAATAAGCGGAATATTTAGACTGATGGGTGTGTCACAATCTGTAGCATGGTATCAGCACACAGGACTCCGGAAAGGACGAGAGAACTGGGGATGCCGCGCTTACAGGCAACTAAGTACATAACATACTACGCATAGAAGGGTGAGATGCACCAAACATCCTTTTACCCTATAAATGAAATTCCTGCATTGTATTGGACACTTTTGTTAGTGGGGAAAGTAAAGTAATTGAAATGCAGAAGAAGGAAATGATGGATCCAGCTGGAAATGTGAAAGATGAGTGGGGGGCGTGTGTTTGCTTCACTTTGAAGACGGCATTAGTGACGGGTAGGTTTTTGCGTACTAGAGATAGAAACAGACAGTCCCAAAGAAAAAGGAATGAGGTGACAGTCGACTTGACAATTGGCAAAGATGTTGAAGGGTTGAGTGTGATTTGGCTGTGATATTTCGATTGTTCTGCCAGATCGCACCAATAGCAAAATACTGTTCATAGAAATACTTTGCCTTTTGTATTTTCCAGTTGCAAGCATCATAGCCAGTCTGCAAGATTGTTCATGTTTCCCAGGCCTTAGAACTCCCCAAGAAGTTTTCTTGCGTCTGAAATTCGACTTGTAAGTAAGTCTTACTCAAGGAAAGGAGCGTGTTTGGAACTGGCCTCGCTCTTTCTTCTCATCCTTTGTCTGGCCCTCCATATCCCAATCCTTCTTTCTTCATGTCTTCCGAGTTTCTTCCTCACTCAGCTCCTCGTCAAGGTGGAGCTTCACTCAGGACTCATCGCCCAACAACTTACATCGAGCCTGACGACCCTTCTTCCAAGTCTTCCCGGCAACCCAAAAACTTATACAATATTGACCCAAATTTTCGTTTCCTTCCTCATGGCTCAAAACGAGGGCCCAATCGTGATCCACATGCTTCCCCAGCCCACCTCACCACAGATTTTTCTTCTTCCAAGTCAAATTCTGCTACTAATCAAGATGGTCATCGCTTCAGAACTCGTCGTGAGCCTCAATCTTCAAACAATTCCAAGCAACAGCCACAGCCTCGCTCCTCTCCTCAACCTGGCGCTACCTCTCGAAAAGTTGGGGAAGCGTTGATGAAAAAGAGACAGAGCGTTTCTTATGGCAAAAATTCTTACCCCAATTTCTCCGATGCTCCGCCAATGCCCATGCCTTTTTTGCCTCCCATGCCCCCAGATATCAACTTGAATGAGTTTACCAATCTTCAACTAAAGCTTGATGGACTTACAGATGACGATGCGGGACCATCAAGGCGATCGAATCGTTTAAATGCAACGAGTGTCCCAAGTCTGGACACAAAAGCTCTTGCAAGTAGTACATTTGATGCTGAAAATTGCAAGTCTCTTAATTTACCTCCGTTTTCCTCATATGAGCCAATTTGTTGAAGTTACCGGAATTCTTCTCATTCATCAGTCATTAAAAATAATTTGGCATCCACTGACCATGATGCCCGAGCAATCAAGGCACTCAAAGAGAGTCTCATTGAATTTAAAAATTCTATCAACCAAGACTTACAGGAGAATGTGTACAAGTTAAGCTCTCCTTTCTGTTGCTTCTGCCTCTTTCATGAACTGCTTCTGAGCTCCTACTTTTTCGATAATCAGAAATTACTCACTCTTTATGACGATCAGCAAAGAAATTGCGACGGTAGAGAATGAAATGCTTGAACTTAAAACCGTTTTAGAAGAGTTCAAAACTCTTCCTGCTAGTTTGGATATGGGTTTAGGTTCTGAAGATACAGGAATTGCCAGTGGAGCTCTCTTGAGTTAGTTTTCTTTATTTAGTTTTTTTTTCCTGAGCTTGATAATGTGTAACTCATTCCACTGATCCCACAATTCCAGCGAATGATAATCGGCGCCGGACAGCTCGTAATTCAATAGCTGATGTCAATGCCATGTATCGGTCACAGTTAGAAGCTTTGTGGGACAACGTTGAGGGCTCACAGAAATTTTTACCCGCACTCCCTGGACGCCATATACAAGCGGAAAGTACTAACTTCGTGGAACTAAATCCAGTAACTTATCGAGTCAAGCAAAATGTTCATCTATTTTTGCTTAGTGACGCTGTTTTAGTCGCCGTTAGAAAACGCACTGGAATGAGTGGTACGAAAGTCAAGCTTACTGCTGAGAAATGCTTTCACATGAGTGAAATCAGTGTAGTTGATATGAAAGAAGGTGGTGGTAAGTCGCAATATATCCTGTTATCACTGTATAGCCTTCTAACGTTATTGCTCGCTTATTTACGTAGAATTGGAGAATGCAGTCAAAATTAAGCGAGGTGGAGAGATTGCAATTTTTCGAACTGACAGAGTGTCCGATAAAAAAGCTCTCCTGGCTGCTTTCCAAAAAGGAGTAGAAGAGCTGGCCAACAAAAAACGAAAGCAAAACATTATGGAAGCAGAGCGTCGAAGAACTCTTATTGTGAGGAAATTTTGGTTTTACTCCTGATGATAGAGGCTTTTCTCAAATTAAAATATCGGAAATATTTTTGCAGGGGGGCCGGAATGGTTTTGATGTTACACCCCTCCCAGCATCTACATATTCTCACGTGTCATCAGGATCTTTGAACCCCATCTCGGAACCTCAGTTCCCACTAGATTTCCAGCCTTGCGAACTTTTAGGCTTTGGAATGGAAGAAACAAATGGAAATGGAAAAGATGTTGGCTGGATAGGCGACCTTATGGATGAGCTTTCAGTGTCAATCAGTTGCCGGGATTTTGATCGGGCTGTAGATTTGATTGAAAAATCAAAAACAATACTAGAACAACTTCTGGGTTACGAGAACGGGATAAAATGGATTGGATATGGATTATTAAAAGAAACAGTTGAATCTAAATCAAATGAGCTAATGTCAAAGCTGCTTCATGATTTATCAGATCCATTAATTCAAAAAAGTGGCGTCATTCAAATTTCAAATCTGGTCACTAGATTAAGCTCTACAGTGACTGGAGCGATTGGATTGAGCGAAATTGAGAAGGCTAAAGAAGCCTTTCTTTCTATGCGTGCTAAGCTGGTCAAGAAAAGGTGTCGTATGATTAAATTTGAAGGTGATTTATCTTTTTGGGTCAGTCAATTAGCTATGGTTGTATTTACTTTAATCAAAAATACTTGTGAGTGGTATATGACGGCTTTCAAAGATAACCGTATGGCTTCAGGTATGTATCCATGAATTTTTTGCACCCCTGGTTTCCAAAGTCTATTTCATAAATAACATGATTGATTATTTACGGTGGGTTTTTATTTGCTTATATCTTTATTCAGGATTTGTAAAGTGGGCTAGTCAGCAAATGGAGTTTTTTTCAGAAATGTTCAAGAGGCAAATTTATAGTGCCGATGAAGATGAAGAAATTGTTTCTCAATGCTTGGAAGTGACGAAACATCATAGCATAATGGTACGTGCAAAACGCTCAAAATTGTCAGGTTAAAAAGCAAATGGCAGAAGAAGTTTGTCAAACTGGAAAATGAATTTTTTTTTTTTTTTTTTTAATTATTTGTTCAAATGTAGCTCAAAGAAGTCGGACTAGACTTTCAATTTTCTCTGAATTCGCTTCTGCAATGCGGCGATGTAAAAAACTAAACAAGTATACGGTGGTTAAAAGGATACTAGTTCGAGTGACGATGGAAATCTGCTCGGATAAACTCGGTCCAAAAATGATCTGCTAGGAAAACAAGTGAAGCAACTATAGGATGACATATCATTACTCTCTCCTTCAAAGTTTGATTTTTAGCTTCAAACCTTACATTTATGTATGTATATATATCTCATTTGCTTTTTTTTTTTTTTTTTTTTTTTTTTTTTTTTTTTTCTTCTTCAAATTGCTAAACAACTCCAAAAATGGTTGATGAAAAAAATTTGGAAAAATATATATCAAAGATACATACTAGATGTTACTTTTATTTTATTTATTAGGTAAATTAAATCTTCTTTTCTTTTCTTTTCTTTTTTTTAATTTTTTAATTTATGAATTTTTATCTTTAATAATTAAGAATGCAAATTGTAATTTTTATCATCTATCATGTATATAGAGGCATAATTCATTCAATGAAGCAGATTATATATATATATATATATATATATCTTTTTTTCTTTTCTTTTTAAGAAGTTATTGATAAACCAATTACTTGAATGTAGCTAACATGTGCGTGCGTGCGTGTGAAAATGACTAGAAAGTGAAATAAATACACATTTTAATATATTTTTGAAATTATGAATAAGTAAAAATAATAATAATAACAATAATAATAATAATAATAATAATAATAATAATAATAATAATAATAATAATAATAATAATAATAATAATAATAATAATAATAATAATAATAATAATAATAATAATAATAATAATAATAATAATAGAAAAAATAAATAAATAATAATAATAATAATAATAGAAAAAAATAAAATAAAACAATTAAAAATAAATAAATAAAATTTTTAAATTAATGAATCAAAGAATCAATAACTGATAGATCAATAATGTGTTCATCAAATAGATAGTATCAATCAATCAAGACTTGAAAGGTTTCCAATGAGAAAAAGAAGAAGAAAAAAAAAAAAAAAAAAAAAAAAAAAAAAAAAAAAAGGAATCCGCAAACGTTGAAAACATAATCATGATGATCAATATGATTCATAGCCATTGTGATAAAACATTTATATATATATATATATATATATATATATATCTATTTATTTACTTATTTATTTTTTAGCTGTTGATTGTAACGCGTTCCTTCTTATAATCTTGTAAAGATGTCTGTCAAAACATTTTCAACTCATCTCATTCAGCAGTC
This sequence comes from Hemileia vastatrix, assembly GCA_030280995.1. NCBI lineage: Eukaryota > Fungi > Basidiomycota > Pucciniomycetes > Pucciniales > Zaghouaniaceae > Hemileia > Hemileia vastatrix. The sequence continues at coordinate 23,019,455 of JASXTE010000010.1, read as the reverse complement.
ATTTAATAAGTTGACTTGACTTGATAATCATTTCAAAAAAAAAAAAAAAAAAAAAGTGTGACAAAATCATTTCGCATCTATTTTCAAATTGATGCTTTCATATTCCATCCTACCAATAGAGCCTCTCATAAACAAATAATAATAATAATAATAAGATTAATAACAAACCCAATTTTTTTAATCATTCAATAGTCACTATTACCCAATCAAGGCACATTTTGACCAAAATAAAAATAAATATCAAATTAAAAATAAAACAGCCAAGTAGGCGTTTACAAATGATCAGTTCTGTACCCAGAGAGATTAACTCTGCAAAAAAAAAAAAAAAAAAAAAAAAAAAAAAAAAAAGGTACTATAATTTGAAAAATTATAGTTTATTCTACTTTAGCTTTTAGTTTGGTACTTTCATCAGGCATCGAACCAGCTTCTTGATCAATCTTTTCAAACTGCCAAAGAAACTTGACTGGATATATAAATGGACGCAAATCAAATCGATTATCATCTATTATGAAAATAAAAAATAAACATACAACAAATCAGTCAAATCAGTCAAACAATTATAGTTTTTTTTAACAATTAAAAATATATCAACTAACCAACTGAGTAAGATTCAGCATGGTAACTTGGTGTTAAGGTTGTCATTTTATGCCTATTTCTAGCATATTCAAAGAAAAAGCGTTTGACTCTTTCCGCAATCTTGGAGTTAAGGAAGACAAAATTAGAAAATAGCTCCAGCGCACAAAAATTGAAGGGTTTCCACGACAGCTTACCTCAAGAGGACTTAAAAGCCCACCCCATTCTCTTACCAATGACCGAAACATACTCCAAGGTCCACATTTCTCGACTTTTCGAAGCCTTCCAAAAGTTGATAACTCATCGTACGTCATCCCCATGTCAGCCTGGATTCAGAAAAAGCAAAATTAGTATTATATAGATAGTGTGCTTTTCAGAATAATAAAAGAATTCACTTCATCAGTTTGAAAATAATTCTGCATGATGGGTTCTAATTCAGCTGTAGGCACCGCCAATAAAAATCTAATATATATATATATGTATATATATTCACAAAGTTCACAGGTTAGCTTTTTATATAAAAATGCATATAAAAGAAAATCTAAAAATTCTCAACTCAACTCTTTTAATATGGGCAAATCAAATTTACATTCAGCGTAAGCAATAAATCTTTTGAGATCTGTTTTACTTATCCCACCAATGGGGTTAATGTCTGCACTTGAACAATCATACTTGGTGAAGTAGCCGCGTAAGCTATGACAAGGTAAGATTGATTAGAGATTTTTTATTGAAAAAGATGGTTGAATATGAGTTACCTTTCATCAACATTTGCACTTCCAAGTACTAACAAACTTCCAGTCTTGCCTTGGACCCAGGGGAAAAGTTGCGCAAAAAGATATGATAATAACATCCGTAACCTAGCCTTCAAAAATAAAGTTTTATCCTATAAAGAAATCTTCCAATGATCAAATTTTTTTATCAAGGGAAATACCTGGATATTTTGCAAAGCTAAATTTTCGGTGTTAGAACCACCATGTGCTTTGAAGGCAGGGATTCTACCTGTTGTAACGGAAAATAAATTGCGAATTGCCGTCACAATTAAATCCATGTTGATATTTGTGTGGTGACTTTTATACAAAAAACATTATCAGAGATTTATCTATAGCAGACAAGAATAATTCATTCTCTTAGAGCCAACCTTCCAATAGAGTTTGCTAGCTCTGTGGCACGTTTCTTAGTCTCTGCACTTGAGTTTTCAGTACCCATGTAACATGAATGAAAAATTCGGCTACAAAATTCTTTAGGATCGAGGGGGATGTATGCATCATTGATACCTTCCTCATTTACGATTCTCCTTGCATCAGCTATAACTTGCTCATCTGAATCAGGTGAGGAAAAGATGAGAAATGGTTTGTTTGGAAAGAAAATGCAAAGGATTATGAGAAAATACGACTTACTGCCTAATCTCGCCTCTTTGGTAACCAATACACACATTGAGTAAACTATCATAGCGGTAGCACAACTGTCAATCCCTCCACTAAGTGGAAGAAAATAGCCGCTCATTTGGCTTCTTCGCAGATAATCCCACAACCAACAAGCAGGTCCAAGCCTCAAATTATATATAAAAAAAACCATTAGTGGGTGAGGATATATATTATGGTTGATCTGACCTACATGATTTCCTCTTCAGGAGTGTAATACCTCACGTCAATTGGTTTTGAAATAGTTGTTGGATGAGTAGAAGTTAAACTCATTTGAACTTGAACCCTTTCGTATCCTTCTTTACTTTGGCCCAGAAAGGAGGCTTGCTGATTTCGGCTACTGTTACTAACTCTATGAGACTGGACCTGTTCCAGGTCAAACGTACCAACCACTACTTCAACTTCTTGTAACGAAAATTGTGATCCTTGAGCAATGATATTGCCATTCATTGATATCGAACAACAACCATCATAATATAGTCTATCGCCATCACACCCATGCTGATTCGAATATATGTATACCCCACCTGCCTGTGAAGAGCATGATAAAATGGTTAATGTAAGCTCGAAAATTAAGAGAAGACTCAGGTGTTAAATAAGTTCAAACTTTTTGAGTGGCATTTCTGATGAGTGATAGACGGGAATGAAGTTTGCGTAGTTCATGGTGACTAGCACTTGAATTGATAAAGATTTCAACCCCTTCCATACTCAACCCAATATGTGGCCTGTGAAACAAGTAACACGGATTGAGGTTTGAAAAAACAAATAAGAAGAAGTGTTAAACTTCTTACGCATTAGGGGTAAACAATTCCTCACAAGTTTCTATTCCAATAGACGTGTCTTGCGTCATGATAATTGCATTTCCAATAGGAGCAGTTATCTGTAAACATCACACTTTAATGCCAGGTTTAAGATTTGAACCTCTTATACATAATTAGAAAGGCAGACCTGTCCATTTATTTCACTGATAACTGAAGGCAAAATAAGATTTTCCAGAGTTCTCCTAGCATGCCATGGGCTGAAATACCGCAATTCTCTGAAAATAAATATTAGGTACTATTGAGATTGATCAAGAGACAGATGATCAAACCTATAGTTACCATCATTGGCTAACCAAATTTTAGGCCGAACCAGAATTATTTTCTGGTTGTAAAACAGAATTTGACAATTATAGGTTACACTCTTGTGACGTACTGGCCTAAAAGCCGGAGTATTGATCAGTTAGTAATTAGACAGATAATCCAATACGTTGAGCATCGAACGAAACTAACATTCCCACATCACAAAGTATATCACAACAATCAGGGTGGTTCATTAGTCGTGCAAGAACCTCCCAGGAATGCATTATGGTATCGCCTATGTATAAATGAAATGGTATATTTCAGCCAGAAATCAAAAGCGTCTCGTGCTTAAGATGCACCTTCCAGAAAGTGATCTAGACAGCCATAACCTCTAGAAAGACATATCAATATAAATTCATGAATAAAGGATCAGTATGGCCAACAGAAAACTAACGGTATTTCTAATTCCGAACCAACTCGAAGCTTGGCATTTAGTTGTTTTGAAGTTTGAATAGACTGAAGTATTCGTTCATAGTTTCCTTCAAAATCAAGCTATAGACATGTTTACAAGTTCGATAAGCACAAGCAAAAAAAAAATTGTGGTGGAAATAAATAAATGTTTAAAAACATACAGCCCATTGATTGAGGGAGCAGGTGGCTACTCTGTGAATGAATATATATCAGTGAAAAGCTGACAAAAAAAATAAATGGTATCATGTACGTTACGAGTTGGAGCATGGAATATCTTTTTTTACTTCTGAAAGAATAATATTAATTTTGTTGATGTTACCTTTTAGTTTTTCAATTCGGGTTGAGCGCTACCTAAGGATTTGTTTGAGAATTATGAGCTAGAACTATAAAACTTTTTGCATATCCCACCCATGCATTATGCAATATAGGAGCTTTGGATGCAAATTTAACGATATGGATAAGCATTGTGCATCGGGTTAAATAACGTTTCACCTACTTTACTGTGGAGAATGATGCCTTTGCAGAACCAAGGAAAGTGTTCCGAAGGGAGCGGAAGCTAGACTATATACATGATGAGAGCCTAGCTAAGTACCTAATTATAGTGAAACCATAACATTTACACAGGGGACTAAATATTGCCATATCAAGTCTTGCAAAGAATTATGACATTAATACAACCATCCTTATAAAATTGAAAATACTAATAATTTAAAATCAATTATTAGCGTCATCTTATTATCACTACTCAATCATCATAGCTTATAATTACCAATACAACAAAAAAAAAAAAAATCAGCGGGTTGTACGTGCTAGCAGATGTGTATCTCCAACATTCTGATTTGGTGTCAACAAAAAAGATTTCTACTCAGTGATTAATAAAAGCCTAAAAATCTAAAAGGTTTATAGGAAGATGACATCACAGGTCAAGACAGTACTAAAGTGACTTTAAAGTTGGTTTTTTATTCTTCTTTTCATCCAAAAATTCATCATAATGTTTATCTATCCACCCACATCTACTTCAAAAAAAAAAAAAAAAAGAAAGAAAGAATTTTTTTCTTTTTTCTTTTTTTTTCTTTTTGCCTTCCCTTATGATGAATTATGAGAATATATAAACTCTCCTCTCCCACAAGAAAATAAATAAATAAAATTCCCTACATCCAATTCCACTTTCTTTTCTTTTTCAATCATTATCAAAATCACATGACAGTGATGCAAAAAAAAAAAAATCAAAAATCAAAAAGAAGTAAAATATGATTCTACCTGACCAAAAATTGAACCAATATGAAACTAACCCACCACTCAATTTGAGCTACAAGGATCATTTAACTATTTGATTGCATGAATTTTTATCTAATCTCCATCACTAAAATGCCTACTCATCCTGCTGTTTCTCCTTCTCCTGTTCCTTTAATACCTTTTTTTCGTTTCCCTTGATAAGAAACCGAATGTTTACGCTTTTTACTTCTATTCTTTGCTTCACTTCTCGAAGCTTTACGCTTGGCTACTAACTCCGGATTTTTAACAGCCTACCATTCATAAAAAATAAATAATAAGTACCCTATTTTTATTTTTATAAAAAAGAAAGTGTACATATTGTACTACTGAACTAGCAGTGACAAAAAAAAAAAAAAAAAAAAAAAACTAGCCTTTAAAGCCCAAGCAGCTTTCCGGTTTCTACGTTTCTCAATAGCTGAGTTTTTAAGATCTTGATAAATTTTTGAAAATATGCTGGACCCTATCTTATCTCGCAATAGTTCTTGTACTTCTTTTGTAAAACTTTTCAGCTCAACTATGAACATAATTATGATGGAAGAATGAGCCGATCAAATAATTAATCAAAAAGTTTTAGATCAGGTTGAGAAAGAATGAGAGAAAAAAAGAATCACTAACCCATTTGCGAATCTTTTACATCCTCATCCTCTAATATCCGAAAGATTGGAACCAGAATTACTTTAACAATCACTTTTAAGTCATCTGAATTCCACTCATTAATCAACCCAGCAAAAACTCGTAAAACTGAGAGCGGTTCCAAAGACCAGCGACTCTACACGCAAGGGAAAAAAATGATCATTGTCATTATTGAGCTATTAGTAGTTTTTATTTTCATAATAAAAACGGAGTATAACAAAAGAAAAATCAAGGAGGGTCGGTTACCATTGATTCAGAATACACAGATGGACGTTTCGAATGAGCAATACTGGCAGAACGACTCATTTGTTTGACAATTCGAATCAATATATCAGAGTTAGAGGCATCATTGCTACTAGAAATAGTTTCGGGAGGAATTGTTAGATGGGACTCCTTAAGTCTGTCGGACTTGTCAATTTGAGCGTCATTTTCTAAATGATTTAAACTTTGGTGAATTACATCATCATCATCATCATTATCATTATCATCATTATCATCGCTTTCATTTTCTAATTCGCCATCTTTTGATTCTATATTGGCAGATTGAGAAATTGACGTCTCGTTATCCATCCTCAAATCGCCCGAAATCCTACCTTTCAAACACTTCAAAATAAAAAATTGATTTTTAACAACCTGCATGGCTAACTGTTCATCGATCTCACTACTCCGAAGTTGCAAGCTAGAAGCTCTAGCAATCCGGACCAACAGTTGAGTTGGTAAGCTTAAATTGGCTTTATTACCAGATGATTTACCTTCAGCTTCCTTTAGCGAGTCTACTGACGTTGAACTAGAACTAGCACTAGAAAATAAATAACCAATCGCCCGAGCAGCTGAATTGCGTACCCATTGATGAGGATAAAGAAGGAGTCGTCTGATGGCTTCCCATTGTGCCAAACGACCTTCTGCGATAGAAATTTTTTGAGGTAAAACTGAGAAGAGTTTTAAAAGAGATTGAAGAGCATGATATGTGAGTTGCCAATCTAACTCAGTAGGTCCTAAATATTCAACTTGTTCCTCAACATCAAGCCGGTCTGCTTGTGAAATTATCACAGCAGAAATCGCTCCGTGAAATGAATTTAATGTAGCTTCATCTTCTGCTCCACGAACTTGCAAGTAGACACCTAAGAGTATCAAAGCGGTCCTACGTAGGGGTAGCTCACAGTTTTTAGACCTCCATGCGAGAATCAGAGAAGCAAATTTCAGAGCTTGAGAGTGACTAATTCGCTGAATAATAACTTTGACAACTTCCGTCGCCATCTGTCGACACTTAACTGAGCTTTCGTTACTTAACATCATCACTAACGCCATAAAAAATAATTCTGAATTGGATTCAATCAACTCGACACTAAATTTTGAACAAATAGCATGTAAAAATTCTAAAACAGATTTTCTTCCACTCTCATGTTCGTATGACAAATTTTGAGTAAGGAAGTGCAAAGATTTCATCAACCGCCCTTTCCCTTGAGGATAGTCTAACAAAAACTGTAAATAAATTGATCGAGAGATTTCTTGAACTTGAGAGGATTGACTGGTGACAAGTAGGACCGAGACTTTATCCATCAAATCGTAAATTTCGGGTGCCATAAACTTCCTAGACATGATGGCCCGGAGCAAAGCAAATAAAGTGCCCTGTCGTTCATGGTCTTCCAAATCAGGGGAGATGAGATTCAAAAGGTTGGTCAATTGTTGTTCTGTCAACTGAGCATTTTTACAATCTCGGATCACAGTGGCCAATGTCTTCAAAGCAATCTGACTAAGTTCACTTTCGGATGTTCCAAAATTCATGACTACTTTAAACATTTGTTGGACAATTACACCAGCTGTTTTCTCGATAGATGGAAGGGGTAGCTTGATCAAAATCCCCATCACTTTCAGTCCGCGACCCAGAACATCAGTATTATTTGAATATAGAGTGTTACCAGCCAAACTAACAAATGGATCCATCCGAGCCAGGATATCATCATCTTGTAAATCAAACAAATTCTTACGATGAGCAACAATAAAAATATCTAATCCAAGGGTGATGAAATAATGCGCATTAGCAGCAAAATGTCCAGTGTCATTGTTTTGTTTGGTGGATAAAATAATTTTTGCATTATGTTCAAAAGGCTTAATAGGGTGATTTATTTGTTTAGTTTTTTCATCTTTTAAGAAACTGGCATTACGAGATATTAATGTATGTGAAAGATTTAAGATTGATTGAATATTCAAGCGGGGATTCACCATCAAGCCAGAAATCAGATGTCTAAAAGCTTCCTGCAAATTTTTTATCACACTACGGGAGGAACAAGGGCTTTCCAATTGAACTCTGAATAGATGTAAAATATCTTTGATCCGATCCTGACTAATTCTGGTAGCCACGATTTGTAATGTCTCAAGCGATTTTGAGGTTCGAACCTCACTAAATTTCGTTTTGGCACGAAACTCTTTAGATTCTCGTTCTTTAGCAGGTTGTCCGAACAAATCTTCTATCATGATTTCCATGAGTGGTATAACCGCATCGCTTAATTCCTTTTCTTCATTAGATAAAGTTTCATGGTTTGTTTTGTTGATAATTGAAAAGATAGTATGCGCAAGTACGTGAACTTGTGGTCCTCGGTCTAATGCACTTTTCAGTTCCTTTATGATGACCATTATGAATGAGCTGGGAAGTAAGAATGCTATGTTAGCTAATGAATTTCTCGCCAGTTGTCGAGCTTCTTGGTGAGTGGATTTCAAAATTTGTGAAAGTGAGGAAACTAAGCTTGAAATTGTAGCTGTACAAGAGTTGGTTGATGGGGGTAAGAAAGTGGCGATGAAGGCAATTCCTTCTGCTAATAAGATTTTCAAGTTCTCATGGTCTCCTTCCCTACTCCCCATAAATCTTAATAATTGTGGAATCAACTTTTCTGAAACCAATTTTGAAGCAAAGGCAGGAGCTACTTCCGTTGCTTTCTCTCCAACTAAAGAATTATCATCCTTGTTGTTATCATTTTTATAAAGATTAAAATGAAAACCTTTTAAGATAGCTACTACACTCCTAACTGTGATTTTGTTGACCATTTCGGGTTGATGAAGTAATTTAAGGTAATGTTGCATAACAGTTCTGTAAGCTGACCAAGAAAGTAGTTTGCTGATTTTGCTCAAAGCTTGAATAGCCTCATTAACCATTTCAGGATCAACTCTTCCGGAAGAACATGCCAACATGCGGTTGATTAAAGGACAGAAATATCCTACCAATACCTTACTACCCAAATGGCCGTTCTCGGCTTCTTCAACTAATCGACGAATAGCTCTCGTACGCCGATGGATTTGGATATGATATATATTATAAAATACATTAGCTTCCTTATCACCGTTGAACAATAAACATTTCATCTCTTTCAAATCTGAATCCTCAAGATTTCGTTCGACAGCATGGGAAAGAACAGAAAGGATTTCTTGTCTTACAACTTCATTTGGATGGTGTAAACCTTTTCGTATACCCGGTAACAAGATAGTCTTGACCAGTACTTTAATGAAATCGTTTTCAGTGTTCTCTGCCACTTCAAGGAAACGAGCAAACGTTAAACTGGCAGAGCTCCTTAAGCTGAGTTCCTCAGGATCGTTAATCTGATGAAGACAATGATGCAATAATGTATGCCATTCTAAAGAATGTATGGATGTGTATAAAGAATCATTTAGAGTGGCAAAAGCAGCTAAGCGCTTATCATAATCAGGCTCGTCAAGTCGCTTGGTCGAAAAGCTATTAAGATCTGAAAACAATGATAAACTTTGAGGTGCAATATTTTGCCTGTGAGAACACATAGCGCGCATAGCTTCAACCAAGGCTAAGCGACCAGATTGACTACTAATAGTTGCGAAAAGTTGCGAAATTGTTATATAAGTGCTATCATCAGTTGCCACGTTAGCTGATTTGATCAAAAATCTGGCCAAAGTTAAAATCAAATCAGATTGGACAAATTCAGATATGCCTCTTGAATTTTTATTGCGTAAAAGAGAAAGAATTAAACAAGAAAACCGTTCACAGTCTTCGTCTTTATCTATAAAAGGAGCTAAACTTGATAAAAGAGCAATTTGACGTTTACCCAACGTGGAAGCAAGAGAAAATGAGGCAGAAAATCTTCGCATGTAATCAGCTAAATTAGGAAGGAGAACCGAAAAATATGGCGCCAAGAATTTTGCGGTAAATTGATCCCGTTCTTTCATAATGTCATTAGTCTTTGATTCAGCTAAAGAAAGTAAATTTTCGAGTAAATCAAATATACGATTTACAACCGCAGGATTGACTGATGGAACAGCCAAGGTTTCAAAAACATAATGCAAAATTTGATCGTCATATTCGATTAAAAAATTTACAAACTCTTGGTGGCTCGACCATGTTACGAACAATTCAAGCAACCCAGATGATGATGCTGACTGAGATGATTCAGCGGGAAATTTTGGTAGTCTATCTTGAATACCAAACTTGAACAATTTAGGAACCCAAGGACTAAAATCAAATGAAGAAGTGGAAGAAGATTGCTTGAAGAAGTCAACAAATCGGTGAAGCGATTGATTTCGTACTCGTTTTAATCTGCTAGAGTCGAAGTCTGAATTTTCTGTGGATAATTGGAGTTGATAGTAGCAATTACTCAATATTGAATCAACAGCATCTAACAACCGACGTAACGTTGGGTGAGTGAGCTTGTAAGCTAAACACCTTAACAAATCGCCTAGCAAGGATAAAAATCCTAATTGTCTTTTCGTAGTAGGAAAATTAGCTTGGGTAGCAGAAGAAGAATGCTGAGATATTCCGGTCAGTGGAAGTAACATTAAATCGACCAGTAAATCCAATTCATCAGAAGAGAAGCTTTTCAGGGCGTTGAGAATAATTGACTTTTTGGCTTTTGGATTTTTGGATGCAGTGTTTCGTCCTTGTGTCATTAACATTGTACCATAGAGTAATCGAATAGTGAGAGGTACAATTTCATTTCTATCGTTAACACTAACCTTTCCAGAATCAAATGCAAGAGAAAGATCCAATAATGCTTCCCGAAACTTATTATGATCCAACAAATTTTGAAGAACAGGTTTATATTGAATCATGCCTGGAGACTTCCACGTTAAAAGACAAGAGAGTGCATTGCTTCGCAGAGTAAGGTCAGGATCTGCCAATAAATTGTAGAGAGATCGGCTTAATTCTTGAGAGCGATGTAATGCTTTCGGGTTGACGAATTTTGATAACAATGTCAGCCAAATATTTAGCCGTGTTCTAGCAGATCGTCCCAATATGTTTCCACTATTAATTTGTTCCTGAGTTGGTTGACAGAATCGGAAAAAGCATTCAATTATAGGTCGATTATTCTTCTCAGCTAAAGATGGGTTGGCACATAGTAATTCTAATAATTGCTCCTCATAATGTGGGACATCTAGACGGGAGGCTGAAGTTTGCATCTATAATCAAAAATTTAAAAAAATAAGAGGGATATCTTAAAAAAAAAAAAATTAGTAACTGTAGACCTACTTCAATCCAGCTCTGAGTTTGTTCGAGAACCACATTTTTAATATGAACAGGTTTAAGCTTCTTTAGATGAGTGCAATGAAAGCATGATTCTGAGGAAAAGTTCGAAATAGTTTGAATTTGATTAGCTTCACACACATCACCATTGGATGAATTGAATGAGCTCCAATTAGAGTCAGTTTCAGGGATGGGATAAAGATATAATTCATTGGATTCAGATGCAGCTAATTCAACTTGAGTCCACGCTAGATTCCAGAAATCATTGGGGAATCGAGATGAAATTTCAGTCAAAGCCTTGATACTTTCTTGCCATAGAGGCCGGAAATGAACTTTCAGTTGAGCTAAAAGAAAAAAAAGTAAAATATAGTTAGCAAGCAATAGAAATATTTTGAAAATTTAGGTAAATAGTCTAGTGCTAGAGAAAAGAGAAAAAATAAGTTTATTTACCTATCAAATAGCGTTGAGCCAAGTCTAAAATAAAATCTCCTTCCTTGACGGTGGTATTGGATTTGACCATGATACCAAGTTTCCTGATGAACATCTGCCTATCTCTTGCAAGCTCAATAGATAAAGAAGTGGATTCTATTTTTAAACATTGGTCAACGATGGATAATTCAAAGGCGTCATTCATTGAAACGGAACGAATAATTTTGAGAGCAGATTCGCGGGTAAGGGAATCTTCTGAAAGAATCGCAAACTTTAATTTTGGATATATAGAGCGAAAACAATTATGTTGCAATAAATCCCTAAAAACAGATAATAAATTTAAGTAATATTGTCTTTTTGATAAGGGAAAGGTTAAAAAATATGCTTGACTTACGTTGGAGGGGTTTTATTACAAAGGTCCACACTCGCTGCTAAAATAGCCCGATTCCATCCACATTGCTGAAGAACGAGATTTAAATTTTTGGCAACTTTCTGACAGTTCCACTCACAAGATTCTTCGAAGTCATCAGATGGTAAAGAGTGGGATGATAACCGCACTAGGGAAGATATCAATAATGTCCGATTTAAAGGGTCGGTTTGAAATTCATTTTGAAAAATCCGATTATTTTCGTCATTAGCTAAGCCAGTCATTAATGTATCCCATAAGGACGAAACACTTGAGATTATTTCTTTATTTTCTGTCAAACAGTCAACAGAATTCAAAAGTTCAATCCAATTCAAAGCTTCAGAAATAAGGATTTGTTCCAAAATAGTCTCCCGTGATCTATTATACAACTTTAAATTGCTAGAGACCTGTTTAAAACAAAGACAAAGCCGGTCAAGAATCGGATTGTGTTTATCTTGAGTGTTTGGGTGCAGCTTGAACTTCTTGGGCAACATTTGTTGCTTCGAAATAGTAGCTAATAAACAAGGCAGCAAATTGCAATACTCAGAATCGCTTTCGACGGTCAGAAAATGACTTTCAATCCGTTTTAACAACTTAGATCCTATCCAGTCGGGAAAAAAGATCCATCCTAATTTGGCCAAACTTAGGGAAATTGAATAAGAAACATCTGGTGCAAAGAAGTTTGGAGAATCGAAAAAAAAGCTTATGATATGACTGATATCGGGAAAATTTAATAGTTGTTGAAGATTTGTTTCTGCTAGAAGATTTATCGCAAGTGATGTGATGGGTGCAAGCCACTTGTCAGTTGATTTAGTGGATTTTTCATTGAAAAGATGCAAAATTTGGCGCAAGCTTGCAAAAATTTCCGGTTTCAGATTATCTAGATGATCATATAAATAATCATTATCATCATTTAAGAATTTATTAGTAAAAATGGGATGGTATTCATCGATATAAATGATATTAAATTGACATAAATAGTTTATTGTTGCGTACCTGAGACCCGGGATCCGTTGCGAACACCAGTAACAATACACAGTAATTCAAGTCCAAGCTGCACTCTTGCTTGAAAGTGTGGATCAGATTCATGATCCCTTGGAGAGTCGGTAGTGAGTTTGATAAAAATAGTTATTAAGTCAGTTATGTGTTCGGCACGCGTATGGTGAAGAATGGAAATAAGAGTGCTCTGCAAGCAAAATTTAGGGAAAGAAACATCTGGCTGTGCGACAGTCATTGAGATGATGTTTTCAATGACCGATCGAAAGATTTGACAACTACGAGAATGCAATCTTTTATCTAACGACTGTTGATAGAAAAGAATAAGGAAATATTAGTTAGAGAGAGAATGGATTAAGTTGTCCCCAAGAATAGTTTTACTTTACAGCCCTCACTTAGTACCCAAGCAATCCCTTCCGCTAACAACATGATGGGAGGTGGATTCTCCTTATCATGAGTCCTGAATTTGGGATTTAAACTTGCTGCAACTTTATTCACAGCTAAATTCAAATCTTGAAGCATTAGCTGAATTAAAAATGTGGAGAAGGATGGTTTTCGAATTAAAAGAGCAAATGAGGACGCTAAAAGCTGCCTGGTTTTAAAAGAAGGTATTATTTTTCGGGAGTGTGATTTTGATGGTTCGATTTCCTGAAATGCAATAGATTCTTTTTGACAAGAATTTTGAAATAATTTTTTCAAGTTTTTATTTTCAGGGGTTTCCGAATTTCGCTCCTCTCGAGCATTTTCGATATCTGGTTTTTGGTTTTCTTCTTCTAATTCATCGTAATTTAGCTCAGCGCCAAGTTCAGGAGCTTCAATGAGCTCAATTGCAGGCGATTCGATCAACTCAGCAAGAGTATCATCATCTGGTTCATCATCATCATCATCACTATCAATATCCTCAGATTTTTTATTAGTTTCAATATGAGAATCAAGATGGTGTGAAGGACATAGTGCTTCACGGACAAGATTCCAAATTTGCTGTAGGGTATCATTACCATGATTTGTTGACTGTTTTGACAAAGTTTTGAACATATGCACAATCAAAGCATAAGCTTTTTCGAAAGCAGTTGGGTTGGGGTCTGGTAGGTTAACAAAATCCAAGAGACATTGAAGAAGCTTTTCAAATAAAGTTTCGGTGGGGGCTGTGGGATCAGAAGGTTCAAAAAGTAAAGTAGAAAGATCTGTCACCAGATAATGCAGTATTTCCAAAGTGGAAGAAGCAGCAAGATCAAGAGTTTCTTTGGCTTGAATTTGAAAATTTTTGATAGATTTTTCCTTTTGATATTTTTCCAGAGATGCTTTCTTGGAAGACTGGTGAAGTTTGGTGGATGCTTGAGGAGTAGTCGAAGGATAGTCATTTAAAGTGAGGGTTTTACAGCACTCTTCGACGATGAAATGTCTATGGTGAATTAAGAGGGGTAAAGATCTTGAAACAGGGGCGATCTTTCGTGTTAGTTGGGAAAAGGGAATTGATAGGTTTGACAAAGAAGCTTGAGAGAGAGCATCAGCGAAAAGACAGTGATGATCTGGAAGATTTTCTTGCTGGATATTTTGTAAAAAGGAAGAGGGAGTGTTGTTGAAAAGGGAATTTGAAGCAGCAAGATGAGATGTGAGGCTGAGATTTAACTTTTTGACTTGGGATGCGGAAGAAGCAAACTGATTAAAAAAAGATAATGCAAATTAAATTAGAAATGCGGTGGGAAGAAAGAAGAGGACAGGATTGTAAAAAAAAGCAGTTACCTTGAATTTGGAGTGAATGGGAGTGAATTTTTTTTTGGAGGAGAAAGACTGTTTGGGTTGTTTAGGCATGGGTTGTGCTTTTGAAAATTTTGAAATTTTGATGACTTGGATGATTGTGGGTTGATGTCAGTTTTCAGTGTTGTATGCATATCTCCATCTTCTTGTATTGCATATCTTTCTTGCCAACCCTAACCTCTGCCACTGTCTAAAAACATCTGAAACCTAACAATTTAACAATTTCAAAATAATAATCCTTTCTTTTCCTTTTCTTTGGCCTCTTACTTTCACTTTTGTCCCTCCATTCTCCATGCCATCTTCTTCCTCGACCCGTCTGCCTCCCCACTCTCCTCATTCTCGTCACTCTTCTGCTTCCTCCTCCTCCTCCTCCTCCTCCTCCTCCCCCTCATTTCCCCTTCATCATGATTCTTTGTCTGAACCTCCCAATTTCGATCAGATCTGGTCCTCACGTACTCAAGAGTTCGATCTCAAATGCAATCAAGCTTTAGAACTCACTCTTCAAACTTTGGATCATTATTCTGAATCTCATCATTTACCCCCATCTTCTTATGCTTTTCCTCCCTCACCTTATCTTGACAAAAAACCTTTAGAAAAATCTCAGGATGATGAAACACAAAAACAAAATCCAAGTCAGACGGATGGGCAAGATCAAACTCAAACTGATTCCACCTCTGCTGACAATCAACCCACTGCAAATGATAATTTACGTTGGAAAAGTATCATTGATTCTTTGAAATGGATTCGTATACCTGCCAATGATAAAGATCAACCTCAATCGCGCCTTGAATCTCATTTCAGTCCACCTGATCCTTCTCCTCTTCGCCCCAATGTCAATAAATCTCTTAAACTGTCAGTAGATGATGTTGATGATGATGGTGATGGCGGTGATGATAATGATCATGATTTTGAGAGTCGTAAAGAAAATCACTACACCCCTTTAAGTCCCTCTGCTAGCGCATCCTCAAGGTCGATTGCTTATCATCCTTCTGCATTATATCATGCCCCTTCTCGAACCAGACTCTCTTCTACTAGACCTGATAGTGATAATCAATCTGATACTTCTATGCGACCTTTGTTGAGTTACCTTCCCCAAAATCTTATTCCTACTCTATCTATACATTCACTCTTTCAAATTCTAACTCCTGGTCTATGTAAAGGCATCAATCTTTTAGTAACTACAAAGGTAAAAAACCAAGAGGTCGAGGGACTCGTGCGATGGCTCCTCGTGGTCGTGGACCTTCGACTCGTAAATCCTATCCCAACGTCCCATCAACGTCCCATCTATCCCATCTCATCCAGGCTCAATTTTCTGGAATCCCACTTCGACCTAGTGTCTCTCGCCATGGGTTTGATCCAGATCTTTACACTCCTCCTCCTCCTGTCAATCTTAGCCCACCTCGGTCAGTCATTAATATGCTTAAAATCATTTTTATTTTTATTTTTTATTGTGACCAAACTAGTTTCTCCCTTCTTTTCATCTGATTCCATTTCCCAAAGCTTATCATATTTGAAAAGGGGTTTTTTTAACTTATCACGTTGATCACTTTAGACGGCGTTTCGAGGAAGTCTCCTCTGATAAACATTAAATGCCGTCAGGGTTAGGATATATGCATATATGGTGGGAGGGTGTTTATTATATGCATTTTATAACATTTGGTGTATATTCTCAGACGTTTTCTATCGACCAATGATGATTGTGTAGTTTACATTACATTGCTTCAAGTGGGCCATTTCAGTCAAATATTTACCTTGAGCACGGCCATTTGAAGCTGTTTCTTTGTTCTGCGTGATTCGTAGAGTCGACACCGTGATGAAGATTTATGCAAACAGAACAAATTTACTTGATTCAATTACCTGACATTAATTTGCTATCTTGTAAAACAATTATGGCGTATGAAAAATCATTGGAAAATACAAACAACTTGCATCAAATCCACAAAAACTCTTACTCAACCTGGAAAATTATCTTCTCTATTCAACATCTGACATCATTTATCACCCTACCCCTCCTGTCTTATAGCTTAGTCATCGTGAATTATCACCGAAACTTGGAATATAAGATGAAAAGGCTACACCACAAATGTTTACCCATCAGCTTTCATATTCAATTGATTCTTTTTTATGTAAAAATTAAGATAAATGAAAAACATCACTTAGACTTACATTAAAAGAACCAAGACAGCGATGATGGAACCCGTCACCAGCCGCTGTCGATTCATTCTATTTGTCATTCAACGTCCAAACATTAAGACATATCATATCAAAGGTGTAAATACTCTTTTCAATTGACCAACATACAAATGTTCTTTTTGATCTGAGCGAACATTAAAATATAACCCACCTCCGAATCATCTTTGTTAAAGTGTCTGAAGCTTTTCCAATATGGCCATCTGCTTCAAGTAACTTTTAACAGAAGATAGTGGTGAAAAAAAAAAAGCCATACAAAACATCAGTGTCATTACTTGAGCATCTAACTTTCAGGTGATGCTACAGCTCAGTAGCCCACCAATCCATTCTACTCACAGTATTTCGGGTTCCTTCTATTTGCTCTCTTTGGCTCCTCAAATCTCTCAAAATTCCTGCTCCAATATCTTCAGTTTCGATAGCAATCCTGTGACTGTTTTGAAGTCTATGTTGACCCTCCTCAAGTACTGATGTACCTCTCAACAATCTTGCACGTTGATCTGCCGAAGACGACCATTCCTGTCCACTAGACGCTGGGCCAGCACCGTCCAAATTTCTATCCAATCCTTGTGGAACTTTAGAAAATTGTTTCTAGGGTAGGAAGATTCAACAATCAGACTTCATATAAATTATTATATTTTGAGAGTGAACTACTATAAACTGACGATATCGGTCTTGAGTTGAGTTAATTCCGTCCGATATGTTTTAAGCTTAGGTTGTATGGTGGACCTTAAAGACCGATCCATCGATTGAATTTCAATATCCATTTGTGAAATCTAAAAATTGGTTTATAAAGCCAGTCTAATAAGCGTTCTGTCGACATTTTAAATTGTGCAATTACGTTTTTATTTTTGTTTTAGAGAGATGAGTGAGGAGAGAGTCTGTCATGGTACAAGCTTGCTCAAAAGCTGATCTGAAATAACCTAATATGGGAAAGGGGAGATTGTCAATAATTACTATCGGATAAGCTTACAATTTCTTCAGCCTCCTCAAGATCTCGTTCGACTCTTCTTATAATCGCTTTTCTAGATTCTTGATGCAATAAAGAGACGGTTAAACTACAACAGGTGGATGGAGTAAGATAGAATGAAGAGATGTTTTGAGCTCTCTTACCTCCTTTGCTACCACCAGATTTTGCTTCATTTTCGAGGACGGCTCGAATGGATTTGACCAAATCATTATATTCTTGATCGTAAGAATTGAATAATTCTAATCCAGAGATAAGAGAATAATCCATGAATATTAACGTTTTAAGCGTATACGCAAGATTGGATGATGAGCGGGGAATCAAAGAGATGAGAAGCGCGGAAGAGTGTTGATGATTGAAGGTGATCTGCAAGAAGGTTTATAGATGAGTATTCTGATAATCGGAACAACGGCAGCTGGTAATCTTCAACCCCAGTGAATCCGCGAGTGAAACCAAATCGAAGTCTGCCTGAGCACAACTGTCACTCTATTTATGCACTTAACCTAAACAACGATCTACGTATGTCCTGACGCTTATGTGTCTTAAGCACACTGCCAAGCACCTTGTCAAACACTAGCAATCACCAACTGCCCCGTGAAGACAGACATCAGCCGGACGCAAGCAATCACTCCACTCACTCCACTTTCTCTCCTTATTGGTCGAGCACAAATCTACTGAGTTGGCACTTTTTCTTGCTTATCATTGCCGATTCATTCACTATGCATAGTCAGATCACATTAAAAATTCAAGACACACTTCATCAACTGTTGCTGCAACAACCCCCAGTAACAATTATTAACTGTTGTCAAGAAGTAACCAAATGTAGCATTCATATTCAAGTTCCTGCAATAGCTGTAGATGCTCTTATTATCAATGAGTATTCAGGAAAGGTAAGCAATAAGGTTTATAGCTTAATCTAAACTAGCATGCACCTTACCAAGAACTTGGGTGATGAGCTCTATAATTTAATTCAAACCATCATGCACCCCTGTTTTTGTTAATAAAAACATTAAAATTGAAATGAATTCAAGTGGGTGGATTAAGTTTGCTCTTAAATGATTCTCTTTTAATATTACTATGGGTCTTTTTATTATCTTAATCATTCCCAGCTGTGAATAAATGATGTTGTGTAAAGGTGAAAGCAACATAGTTAATGAGTCACATGATGGTAATTGTCAGCCAGGCTACTAGACTTATCCAGTAAAATAATTAATTATTTTACTGAGATAAAGCTACGCCTTTTTTAATGCTTATTAATAATTAATTATTTTGTACTTACTTATGTATTACTTACAATTGACTAGCTAAGTATGTTAAGTAATATAAATAATTAATACATTTAAGTAATTGTCCCATACATTTTTACTCCCTAACACCATGCTCAATACTACAGCTGAGTGGGAATAAAAATAGTAATAAAATTTAATAAAATAGTTAAAAATTATCAAATTCTTTTACTGAGAGAATTGGATTTCCGTGAAATCAATATATATAAATAAAATATGTTGTATTAATTGTGACAGTCCAAGGGAACTCATATATTATTGTAAATGGAAATGATACCCTTGTTGACCTACCAATTAATTTATATTTATTTATTTCATATACATTCCTTTTTCATTCAGTTTTTGTTGGTCAGTCGTCTAGAAGAAGGTAAGGAAAAGAGGAGAAAAGGAGGAGGACAAGGGAAAAAATAAAAGAAATAAACTGTAATAGATTATTTAATTTATTTAAAAGAAAAACAACGGCGAGTAACTTGAGAGATGACAAAAATTTAGGCTTTATTAATAATAATATTATTTAAGGTAAGGGTTCTGCACGGCAAACACTTTTAATTACTATCAGACTTAAAGCAACCTTTAAATTGCTATATAGAATTTTAATTAGAATTGTATTACTAATAAAAAGAATATAAACGTAATATAAAATTGTATTTAATTTGTTGAGTGTATAATAAGTGATGAGGCTACAGGGGATTATCCAAGGCCCTTTTATAGGCAATGGGTCCTCTGGAGCGCCACTATATTTGTAAATACAATAATTAGAATAGAATAAAACAAGTATATCAAAGAGTAAGTGAAACATAACAATGTAGAGAAAAATATGAAACAAATAATTAAAACCCCAATTAAGAATCCAATTTTCCCGCCATTAATTCCCAAATCAGTAAGTAAAAATAGTGAATAACTAAACAAGACTGGAACATAGGAACTATGAGAAAAATAATTCCAAACAGATGGTACAGTCTGATTTAAGGATATTTTAAGTGAAACAAAAAATACTTTGACCCAACAAAACATGTAATTAATCTCAATTTAGTATAAATCAACTAATTGGTTTTTCCTGACACAATTAAGGGTCAAAAGAAGCGTCATTAATTATTGTTTAGTATTATATGAAAGGTGTTATTTAATATATAAATTTAATTAATTAATTTAAATATATTATAAGTCAATTTTACACTTATAATTATAATATATGTTTTTCAATTAATTAAATATAAATTTATAATTATTAAATACATAAAAATGCGCCATTATTTGTAGAATATATTATATTATGTTCAATTTTAAATGTATATAAAAAATTTATATAACCAATAAAATTAATATAACACTTGTATATAATAAAATACTTATATAATTTTATTATGCAATAAAATATTAATTTATATTCATTAAATACAATTCTTACCCACTCTTTCAGGTTTTATAAGTTACATATCATTTACTGGACTCCTGGAATAGCCTGGCTGACACTCCCTCACTCTAAAAAAAAATAAATAAAAAATGCTAAGATTTTTTCTTTTTGTATTTTTTCAACAGAGTAGGCAGATATGAAATTTCCTTGCCAGGTATCCATGCATCATGTTCAGATGATTTGTTCTTATATCTCAATAAATATTCAGTACCTCTTTCAGAAGTGATAATTCTATCATTGAGAATTTTATCAATTTCTGCTGTTTCTGTGACTTCCTGAGGGTTCTTCTTAGGTCTTCCTCTTCTTTTTGGAAATAAGTCACTGTTGGAAGTATAAGGCTTAAGCAAAGAAATGGGAAAGACAGGATGTTTCCTATCATATGGAGAATACAATACAACTTCTACTGCATTATCACCAACCATTCTTTTAACAACAAATGGTCCTACAAAACGATCTTTTAATTTGTGGTTACCTTGTAAATTGAAATGGACAGTAGAGATCAACACTTCATCACCCTTGTTAAATGTGTATTCTTTATGGGATTTATCCCATCTTTTCTTTTCATATTCAAATGCTTTATAAATACAACTCTGAGCATGTTTTCTGCATAGCTGTTGCATTTGCATAAAAGATTTTACACCAGGGTGTAGTTCCAACTTAGGTAATTTATTATTGAGAATCTGAGCAGGAGTGTTTGTGTCAGGCTAAGGTCAAGTACAAGGATGTGAACTAGCTTGAATAGTCAGTTGTCTAGAAGATTTTAATGGTCCTATATGAATACTGTAGTTT
This sequence comes from Hemileia vastatrix, assembly GCA_030280995.1. Taxonomy (NCBI): domain Eukaryota; kingdom Fungi; phylum Basidiomycota; class Pucciniomycetes; order Pucciniales; family Zaghouaniaceae; genus Hemileia; species Hemileia vastatrix. The sequence continues at coordinate 22,998,310 of JASXTE010000010.1, read as the reverse complement.
TAATCCACTAAGTTGTAAAATATAATCAAATATAAAGGTCTCAGTAATATAATTCTCACTATTCTTATATATGGCTTACAATCTTTGTAGTTGGTAGAAAAATAGATTATTTAATTCAGATACTATTCAAAAGTCTTATAAAAGTACTAATTGATATGTATTGTAATTTATTTGGTTATATTGGTTGAATTGTAATGATAAAGAATGAAGAAGTACAACCCAAAAACCTCCTCCCTTTATACACACTGAGTTCCCCAATGATTCCCTTGATGTACCACCCAATACAAAGTTAATGACGCCTCTCAACAACTAATAGACATGCCCATCAACATTCCCAGTAACCCATGACATGATTAGAAGAATAACAACCGCCAAAATCCTGTAATAATAAGGGAAATCCATCAAAATTAAAGAAAAAGACAAAAAGAGAGTATATGCGTATAAAACAATAATATTAAAGACTAAAGGAGACTTTTTAAGGTTAATAATAGCTTAATAATAAGGGGGATTTACTGTAGAAATAATGGGGCTAATCCTGACATTATACTACGTGAAATTCCCATTCAAAAATAACCAAAATTGACTGAGAAACCACCCAAAAACTTAAAAAAGAGCGTGAGATGTGGGGTAACTACATGCAGTTCTTGGCAGGCTCTTGCACGGGTAAATCCTTGACTAAAATTAGGCAAATTTAAGCGTGGTGATGAAATAAAGTGCCAAGAGTGAGGTTATTAATGAAATTAGTGCATATAAACAAGGTCAATGCATTATTAATTAAGCTAGGACACTAAATAAGCGCCTGTCGCCTATTTTAGTGTGTTTCCCCACAGTGGGCATAGAATGTGGGGTAATTATAGTGTGAAAAAGCTAACTTTGCTAAAAATGAAGCTATTCACACAGGAAAAAAGCAGGCAGTATGTGGCCAGTACACAGAAGCCATTTCTGGCATAAAAAACACCAAATTTGAAAAGTGTTATTTTTATGCATTTAAATAGCCAAATCAATAGTTCTAAATGAGCCCAATTGATCTGACAAAGCGCAATTTTGATATTCTCAATTTTATAGCGCATATAGTCAACTTTTAAGTGAAATAAAGCGCATTTCTTGTTTTTTGCATAAAACAATGAATATAACAGCTTTAAGTGTACTTAAAAATTATGTAGCCTTATACTTAAGAGTCTTAAGATTACCCTAACATATTCCAACTTAATATTAAGTACATAAGACCTATAAAAGGCGGATATATGCGTGTATATAAGGTGTTATAATGGCATTTTTTGTGTATTATCATAATTTTACTTATGTATACTATTTGTGTACTCTTATTTATTGTTCCCATGTATAGTTCATGTGTTTAACATAACTTATAATTACTTTTTACTCAGTCCTGGAGATATACAGGCTGACACTTGCCCACCCAAAAAAAACAATAAAAAAAATGATAAGTTATACATTTTATTTTATTAATTTGTAATTTTCAGGTATTCAGAATAAATCTGTAGCATTAAAGATTCAACTTTAAAGAAATAAAACATAATAAAATATTATGAGTACTGGTTTTTTAACCCCTCAGCTGGTTGAACAGAAATTTAATTCTGTTTAAATTTTTTAAGAAGGGTGGATAAATTAGAAATTTCTTTTTCAGGTATCCATTTATCAAATTCATTTGATTTCCCTTTAAATCTTAGTAAATACTAAGTTCCTTTTTCTTTAGTAAGGATTCTTTTCTTGAGTATTTTTTCAATCTCTGCTTTTTCCACAATTTCTTCAGGTTGCTTTTTAGGCCTTCCCCTTCTTTTTGGAAATAAGTCAGGATCATTTGCATGGTAAGGTTTCAATAATGAGATAGGGAAAACTGGATGTTTCCTGTCATATGGAGCATATAATATGACTTCCACTGCATTATTCCCAACCATTTTATTTACTACAAAAGGTCCTACAAAGGGATCCTTTAATTTAACATTACCTTGTAAGTTAAAATGTAGTGTTGATATGAGGACTTCATCTCCCTTTTTAAATTCAAATTCTTTATGAGATTTGTCCCACCTTTTCTTTTCATATTCAAATGCTTTTTGGATGCATTCTTCTGCATGCTTTCTAAACATTTGTTGCATATGAATAAAGGATTTAGTGCCAGGGTGTATATCCAACCTTGGTAGTTTATTTAAATGATTTACTGGGGTATTTGGTACATATCCCAGCCAGACTTCAAATGGTTTCTTCTCTGTTACAGAATGAGTTGTGCTGTTATAAGCAAATTCAAGGCCAGGAATTAATGTTACCCAGTCATGTGTGAATTTCTCATTGTCTTTGTATTCTAATCCAAAGGCACAATATCTTCTGATCATGTCTTCTAGAGTTTGTATCATCCTCTCAGCCATCCCATCAGTTTGTGGATGGTGTGCTGTAGACAATTTTAATTGACAACCTGATACTTCCATCAAAGATGTCCAGAACTCTGAAGTAAATTTAGGGTCTCTGTCAGAGATTATGGCTTTGGGGAACCCAGCAGTATTCATCATCTGAGTCCACCATAGTAATGCCAAGTCTTTTGCAGATACCTCTTTATGGGTAGGGATAAACTTACACATTTTTGTTAATCTATCCACTATTAACCAGCAAGAATTGAAACTTTCTTTTCCTGCTAATGGCAAGCCAGTTACAAAATCCATGTTTATAATTTCCCATGGAGCTTTTGGCTGCTCTATTTGTTGTAACAACCCAGCTCTCTTCCCAGTTAATCTTTTAGATTTCTGACAAGAGTCACATGTTTCAATGTATTTTTGTACATCCTCTTTCATGTTTATCCACCAGGCTGTATTTTTAACTCTGGTTAATGTTTTGTTAAAGTCAAAATGACCAGCTAAGATGTCATCATGACAAGTACTCAACATTAACTCTTTCATAGAAGGTGGTATTACTATTACATTGCTTAACTTTTTCCTGTAATATATATATCCATCTTCAATTGATAGTTTACCTTTTTCCAACGCATTTTTATACTTTGGAGGCAAGGTTTTAATTAATGCACTCATGGAGGCATTTGTTGGATCATTAAGAATGGTAGATAGCTTAGACAAATCTTTATCAGATGAATAATTTTCCAATATAGTTTGCATAAACTCTTCTTCTAAATCCACTATATAAATCCCAAATATATGTATAACCTCATTTTCAGGCACATAAGCTGGGTTGTCAGCATCATTTGGCAAAGGACTTCTGGATAATAAATCCACATTTGAATGCAATGTTCCTGCTCTGTGAGTGATTGTCATTCTTCCCCTGTACTCTTGTACAGCTAGTTGCCATCTAAACATGTGCCTATTAGGTGTTTTCATGTTTAGTAATGATTTCACTGCACTGCAATCTGTTATAAGTTCAAACTTCTGGTCTTCCAGATAGTAATGAAGTTTCTCCAAAGCCCACACCACGGCTAAACATTCTAGCTGTGTGGCACCATACCTTAATTCTGTTTTTCTTAAGGTTCTGGATATATAACAGATAACTACTTCAGATAATTTTCCATTTATTATCTGTTTTTGCTGTAAAGCAGCACCCAAACCTATGAAACTTGCATCAGTGTACAAGATAAAAGGTAGGGTGAAATCTGGCAGTCCCAATATTGGAGCTGACATTAAACATTCCTTTAATTTATTAAAGGCGTGTTGTCTTTCATTATTCCAAATGAAAGCTTCATTCTTCCTGATTAATGTTGTTAATGGGGCTGCAATGGATTGGTAATTTTTAATATATTGTCTATAATATCCACACATACCCAAAAAACTTTGAACCTCTTTTACATTTTTAGGTATCCCAATGTTTTTAATTGCTGCCACTTTATTCTGGTCAACACAAATTTGTAATCCAGATACAACATGTCCAAGTACTTACAAGGATTGAAATCCAAACTTACATTTCTTTAATGCAATAGTCATATTAATTTCATCCATTTTTTGAAAGACTCTTTTCAGGTGATTTAAATGATCATCATATGTTTTTGAAAACACTATGATGTCATCAATATAGACCAATAGCCATCCTTCAACCATTTCCTGATGAAAAACACTATCCATCAATTTTTGGAAGACTGAAGGGGCATTCTTTGGGCCAAATGGCATTCTCACATACTTATATATACCCATATGTGTGGTTATTAATAAGTAATTTTGAGAATTTCTTTCCACAGGAATCTGGTGGTAACCCTTGTTCCCATACAGACAGGAAATATATTTTGCTCCTTGTAAGGTAGCATGGATAGAAGCTATCCTTGGTAGAGGGTAAATATCATCTACTGTATATGTATTCAGAGCTCTATAATCACCGCATAATCTTGCCTTATCTTTTTCATAAGAGATTAATACTGGTGAAATGACACAATACTTAGGTGTTGTGTCCACTTTTTCAACAATACCCATTTCCAACAACAATTTTATATTGACTTCAATATCTTTCCTTTTTGCAGGAGATGCTGGGTAAGGTTTCTTTTTTAAGCTGCCAGGAATATTATCCAGATCACAGCTTAGAGAGATTTTCATCTCATGGTCTTTGACCAATCCTAGTTCATTTGATCCATGAGCAAATGCCATAGGATATGATTTAATCAATCTCAAAATGTCTTCTTGTTCAATTTTTGAGAGTTGAGGACTGAAAGAGGCCTTTTGGATTTCATTTTCCAATTCACCCACTTCATTGGTGGCTCTTCCACCTTGCAGTTGTTCTTCTCTAGGAGAAATGGCATATACTGAATTTTCAGAACATATTTTGAATTTACTTTTACCATTCACCCCTATGGTGAAACAACTGTTTGCAGGATCTAGTTTAATGCCAAATTTTGTCAATAAATCATTGCCAATAATAAACCAATCACTACAATTATTATTATCCATTACTACAAATTCACAAACTGCTCTAACATATCCATTATTATATTTAAAGAATACAGCAGTTTTGTATTTGCCAATTGGATTTAATACTGAACCAAAACCCCTCCAGTTCTTTGTCTGAACAGGTTCTAGTTTTTCCTGGTACTTACTATCAAGTTTCATTAATGCATTAAGTGAAACTACACTACCTGCAGCCCCAGTGTCAAGAATGGCATTCATTTCTTTTCCACATATGATAATAGGTGCTCTGATAGGTGTTATTTTGTAAGTGTCATGAGATACATCTTTAATTATTTCAGCTTACTCTATGGAAGTTAAAGATGTGTCTGTATGAGGTATAGCATCATTCAGGAACATTATATCCTGTTTTAATACAAATATCTCATTTTCATCATCACTGTAAGATATGTTACTCTTGCAATCCTCACTGGATTCCACATTCTCATCTTCATGATTACTAGGTTCAGAATTCTGTGAGGTTTCAATAACATTTATTCTTTTCTTACACGTGTGACCTTTAACCCAAGGTTCATTACATTTGTAACAAGTGTTATTTTCTTGTCTCTTAGGGACAAGGGGAGCTGAAGGTTTTTTCTTTTCCACTGGTAACTTACTTGTAGTAGGTTTTACCACGTCAACACTTTGTCTGTAATTACTATACTTGGCTTCATACTTGTGGTTTAATAATATCTCATTGCATATATTAATGAATCCAGAGGTGTCTCTGACAGTTTCAGTTCTAGCTACAATAATGTCTCTAACTGATATAGGCAATTTGTATATTATTTTTTCTTTCCACTCTTCATAATCCATTTTTGGATCCATAGCTTTCATGATTTTTATTAAATTCATTAAGAAGACCATGGGTTTATCTCCAGCATTTGGATTATATCTGGCCCTTTCATACAGTCTTTGTTGAGTGATTCTAAATTTTGGGCCACCAAATTGCCTTTCAATTAGTGCCTTCCATTCATTCCAGGAGTAATTAATTCCCTCACTCAATACAGATTCAAACCATAATAAGGCCACATCTGTAAATAAAGATATTAACTTTGAAGTAATTTCTTCATCAGGTAATTTATATGAAAATTTTAAGTTATCAATTCTTTGTATGAATTGCTGCCAATCAGATTTTGAATCCCCGTCAAAAGAAGGGTACTGATCTAACTTAGGCCAGTTCTTTTGGCTAGTTTTAGCTTCCCTAACCTGAGGAATATTGAGTAATTCACTCACTTTAGAAAGATGATCATTAATTTCATCTTTTACTGATTTTATATTCTCAGAGCCCATGACACTATGTTCATGTTCCATCATTGGTTTATCATCAGAGTGTTTCATAAAAACTGGTACTCTTTCTACATAAGAGGTATTATCCTTTATTGTTTCAGTATTTTTCAAAATGTTGGCTACCTCAATTTCTACTCTTTGTAACCTATCTTTTATTACAGGTACATGAGTTAAAGTATCATTTTCATTTGAAAAATACAATTTTACATGTCCCTCTATGGTGGCCATAATATTCTGAGAATGTTCTAATTTAATTTCTAAATTTTTAATCTCAGAATTTAGTCTTTTGTTTTCATTGATCAATTCATTATTTGAATTCTCAATAATTTTTAACTTATTAGCTGTTGTACTCAATGATTGTGTGATGTTTAATAATACACTTTCTGTATTATTGTTGGACTCTCTAGAGAATTCTTCCAATTTTTCAATTCTCAATAATAATTTATTAATTATTTTTGATTCCATTGGATTTTCTTTCAGAAAATATTCAATTTTGTCTGTTTCCAATTCAGAAGATTCATCATCAGGGTCAATTTTTTCTTCATTTGATTCCATTTTTATATTAATAGTATTTTCCTGGTGATCAATAAAACTATGTACATTGTCCTCATGTAATGACAAGTCTAACATTTTATTTTCAAATGAATAATTTTTTAAATCCTTATCAATTATATCCAATAACTCTCTATCAATTTCATTACCTATAAGTAATTCATTGTTAGGATTATATAATTGATCTTGAGAAGATGGATGACTTACCACGGTCTTATTCCATTTCCCCTGCCTCTCCTTGGCTTTCCCCTGTAAGGGTGACTGCTGGATCCCTGTTGAGGAGGACTGTTGTAGTTTTGGGCATACCAATCCCACTTCCATTTGCTTACAGTTATCTTTTGGTCCTCTTCTAGGACTGGAGGTGTTGCTGTGGTATTTGGTGCCACTGGTTGTTGATGAGACCTTATATCCACTAGAGCCTGGTTGACTTCTATAAAGCCCTGTGCCGCCCTTTTCTCCAGATTGTTGATCTGGTCTAACATATTGTTTACTCTTATTGTTAGTGTATTCAGTAGGGTTGAGAGGGAGTGAATTTGCTCTTGTAAGGTGTTTTTGGACTTCTTTATTGACATTTGTTTTAAGAGCTTTTCCTTTTCCTCCATGGACATTGGTGGGGTGTTGTTTATTGTTACTGGTGATTCTTGACCCTCCATTTGGATGTCCTGTAACAGGGCTTTCATCTCTATTTCTTAACTTATAAGGTTTTGCCTTATTACTTACAATGTCATTGTTGTCACACATTTTTACGTGGATTTTTAGAGAATTGAAAGTTTAGATTTGAAAAACTTCAAAAATGAGTTTAATCAGTATTTATTATTACCACTGAAGACAATTTTATTGCTTACTTATTGGTATTAAGTGAATTTTTAAGTGCCAAAAGTCAAATATGCTTTTTTATGTGGTCACTTGATTTAACTGGTCTACAATATGTAGCCGTGTATTTATATTTAAAAAAGAAAATTTGTTAGTAAGATTCTTTCTAAATATTAAATGAATTTTACAAACCAATAAAAAGGGATTAAGAGTCCTGTAAAAAGAAAACAATTAATCAGTTTAATTGGTTATTATCTGCAAAGATCACAAATTTAATTGGTCTATTGACAGACTCCCACTAAGAACAATTATATGTTAAATTAGTGGTAAAATTGATGATTCAATATTACAATTTTATTATATAACAGGGCTTCTTTTTCTGAAATCACTATATAAGTGACCCCAACCTGTTGTAATTATCCAAATATTTCTATAGGGATATTATTTACGTGCACCTTTTTTTTGAAAATTTCACTTACAGGATTATAACAGAATTCTTGAGGAAAGGTCCCCAATTGTCAGGCTAAGGTCAAGTACAAGGACGTGAACTAGCTTGAATAGTCAGTTGTCTAGAAGATTTTAATGGTCCTATATGAATACTGTAGTTTTAATCCACTAAGTTGTAAAATATAATCAAATATAAAGGTCTCAGTAATATAATTCTCACTATTCTTATATATGGCTTACAATCTTTGTAGTTGGTAGAAAAATAGATTATTTAATTCAGATACTATTCAAAAGTCTTATAAAAGTACTAATTGATATGTATTGTAATTTGTTTGGTTATATTGGTTGAATTGTAATGATAAAGAATGAAGAAATACAACCCAAAAACCTCCTCCCTTTATACACACTGAGTTCCCCAATGATTCCCTTGATGTACCACCCAATACAAAGTTAATGACGCCTCTCAACAACTAATAGACATGCCCATCAACATTCCCAGTAACCCATGACATGATTAGAAGAATAACAACCGCCAAAATCCTGTAATAATAAGGGAAATCCATCAAAATTAAAGAAAAAGACAAAAAGAGAGTATATGCGTATAAAACAATAATATTAAAGACTAAAGGAGACTTTTTAAGGTTAATAATAGCTTAATAATAAGGGGGATTGACTGTAGAAATAATGGGTCTAATCCTGACATTATACTACGTGAAATTCCCATTCAAAAATAACCAAAATTGACTGAGAAACCACCCAAAAACTTAAAAAAGAGCGTGAGATGTGGGGTAACTACATGCAGTTCTTGGCAGGCGCTTGCACGGGTAAATCCTTGACTAAAATTAGGTGAATTTAAGCGTGGTGATGAAATAAAGTGCTAAGAGTGAGGTTATTAATGAAATTAGTGCATATAAACAAGGTCAATGCATTATTAATTAAGCTAGGACACTAAATAAGCGCCTGTCGCCTATTTTAGTGTGTTTCCCCACAGTGGGCGTAGAATGTGGGGTAATTATAGTGTGAAAAAGCTAACTTTGCTAAAAATGAAACTATTCACACGGGAAAAAAAGCAGGCAGTATGTGGCCGGTACACAGAAGCCATTTCTGGCATAAAAAACACCAAATTTGAAAAGTGTTATTTTTATGCATTTAAATAGCCAAATCAATAGTTCTAAATGAGCCCAATTGATCTGTCAAAGCGTAATTTTGATATTCTCAATTTTATAGCGCATATAGTCAACTTTTAAGTGAAATAAAGCGCATTTCTTGTTTTTTGCATAAAACAATGAATATAACAGCTTTAAGTGTACTTAAAAATTATGTAGTCTTATACTTAAGGTTCTTAAGATTACCCTAACATATTCCAACTTAATATTAAGTACATAAGACCTATAAAAGGTGGATATATGCGTGTATATAAGGTGTTATAATGGCATTTTTTGTGTATTATCATAATTTTACTTATGTATACTATTTGTGTACTCTTATTTATTATTCCCATGTATAGTTCATGTGTTTAACATAACTTATAATCACTTTTTACTCAGTCCTGGAGATATACAGGCTGACAATTACCCAACAAGAGTTAAAGCTGTCTTTACCTGCAACAGGAAGACCAGTGACAAAATCCATATTAATGATTTGCCAGGGAGCACTAGGTGCTTCAATATGTTGTAATAACCCTGCTCTTTTACCTGTTAACCTTTTAGATTTTTGACAGGAATCACAAGATTCAACATATAATTTTGTGTCCTCAGACATATTAGCCCACCATGCAGTGTTTTTGATTCTAATCAATGTTTTTTCAAGATCAAAATGACCAGCTAATATGTCATCATGACAAAGTTTGAGGATAGTTTCTTTCATTGAAGGAGGAATTTCAATTACATTGGTAAGACTCCTTCTATAATATATATAACCATCTTCAATAGAGAACTTTCCTTTATTTAAAGCATTTTGGTACTTTGCAGGAAGAGTTTTTATTAATGCTTGAATTGAAGCATTCTTAGGATAATTTAGGATAGTAACCAATTTATTTAAATCAGAATCTTTATCATATGAATCCGGTATTAACTGTAATAACTCCTCTTACATATCAACTATAAATATACCATGGATATGAACAGTATCATCTTCAGGTACATAAGCAGGATTTGAGTCATTATTTGGCAGAGGCAATATGGAGAGCATATCAACATTAGAGTGAACATTTCCAGCTCTATGGATAATTGTCATCCTTCCTCTGTATTCTTGAACAGCAAGTTGCCACCTGAACATATGTCTGTTAGGTGTCTTTAGGTTTAAGAGGGACTTCACAGCACTACAGTCAGTTACCAACTCAAGTTTATGGTCATCCAAATAGTAATGAAGTTTCTCAAGAGCCCAAACAACTGCTAAGCACTCCAATTGAGTGGCACCATATTTCAATTCACTACTTCTTAAGGTCCTTGAAATATAACAAATTACAACCTCTGAGGATTTATCATTAATAATTTGCTTTTGGTGAAGGGCAGCACCCAGACCAATAAAGCTAGCATCTGTATAAAGGACAAATGGCTTGTTAAAATCTGGAAGAGCCAATATAGGGGCTGTAATTAAGCAACTTTTTAATGTATCAAAAGCTTTTTGACAGTCATTATTCCAGAGAAAAGCAACATCTTTTCTGGTCAGTTTTGTAAGAGGCAAGGCTATGACCTGATAATTTTTAATATATTGTCTATAATAGCCACACATACCCAAAAAACTTTGGATTTCTCTTACAGAAGTTGGTGCTTTCACATTTTGAATGGCAGCAACTTTGTTTTTGGTCTACACAAATTTGTATGTTTGACACAACATGGCCAAGGACTTTCAAGGATTGAAAACCAAATTTACACTTTTTTTTTAGGACAAGGTCATATTGATTTCATCCATTTTTTGGAAAACTCTATTTAAGTGAATCATATGTTCATCAAAAGTTTTAGAAAAAATTGTAATGTCATCAATATAAACCATGAGCGATCCTTCAATTATTTCTTGATGGAAAGTGTTATCCATGACTTTTGAAAAACTGAAGGAGCATTTTTAGGGCCAAATGGCATCCTAACATACTTATATATTTTCATATGAGTAGAAATTAGTAAAAAAAATTTTGTGAATTTTTCTCAACAGGAATTTGATGATAACCTTTATTGCCATCCAGACAACTAATAAATTTTGCACCCTGTAAGGTAGCATGAATTGAATTAATTCTGGGCAAAGGATAAATATCATCCACAGTATAAGTGTTTTATGCTCTGTAATCTCCACATAATCTAGCCTTATCTTTTTCATAAGAAATCAAGACTGGGGATATGACACAATATTTTGGGGTGACATCTACTTTCTCATTTATATTCATTTTTAATAAGGTAGAAATATTATCTTCAATATCCTTTCTTTTTGTTGGAGAAGCAGGATATGGGTTTTTCTTAAGACTAGGAGGAATATCACTCAAGTTACAGGATAAAGTAATTTTCATTTCATCCTTAACAACTCCTAGGACATGAGAACCATGAGCAAAAGCCATAGGAAAAGTGGTAATTGAGGCAATTATAGAATCCTTCTGCTCACTAGTTAATTGATCACCAAAAGAAGCAGTATTTATTTCAGCTAATAAACTATCCATTTCATTTGTTGGTCTACTTGTACATTGAGTTAATGAGTTACAAGGCTTTAACAAATAAGCAGAAGATCTTCTAGGGGAAGAAATTTTGAATTTCCTTTTGCCATTCAATCCCAATGTGAAGCAATTATTGGCAGGGTCCAATTTTACACCAAACATGGTCAGAATGTCATTACCCATAATAAACCAATTGCTCAAATTATCATTTCTCATGACAACAAATTCACAAACAGCTCTGACAAAACCACCTTTATATATATGAAGAATACAGTGGCTTTGTATTTGCCAATGGGACATAAAACAGAGCCATAACCTCTCCATTTTTCACATGTCATAGGTAATAATTTATCCATATAATCTTTATCCACTGAAGCCAGTGCCTTTTCAGACACTCACACCTCCATATACAACCTTCAATATTTTCTTGAGGTTTGAACAGGCTTTTAGCATGTTTACATTGATGGAGCTGATTAGGAGGCATGAAAATTTTCTGATTTAGAACCTTAAAAATGAATAAGATTTCTTGAATTCTGTCCTTCAGAAGTTATACTTTAGCATTATATCTTAATTTTTCTTCATTCAAAGCCAGTCATTGAGCTGATTGATCTGTGATTTGAGGACTTGAATGAGTATTTTCCATTATCAAGGCAGCTGAAAGTTTATCATGACTGTTGTTGGGATCCACTTTAATTTATGTCTCTATATTTATGTCCTGCAGGTCCAATATATTAAGAAGCAGAATGAAAAGTATTGAATATTGAGAGGAAGTTACTGTTTGTTCATCATAATTCTTAATTTCAGCTTCTCAGTGGCAGTCATGTTACCAATATTTGCAGACATTGTGCCTGAAAATTTTAAAGAAACAAAATTTTAAATCAGTTTATGTCAAAGAATTCTATCATTAATAAAATCAAAAAACTGTTAATTTCTATATGCCAATTAATCTTAAAGAAAAAACAACAAGATAGGAAATTATATATTTATTATGATTATTATTTTATATTTTACCAAAAAAAATAATTCATTATTATATAATTATTTTTTTTCAAACAATAATTAATAGAATTATTCATCATTATCAGTAATATGTATAAAATAATAATGAAATAAAAATGAGTTATTGATTATTCATATTATATAAATAATAAAAATTCACATTCTTTTATAATCATCATTTATTCCTTAAACAATAATTAATAAAATAAAAAATTATTTGGAATTATATGTTATAAAATAATAATAAAATAAAATTTATTAAGGTGACTAAATACAAAAAGTATTATTATGGTCTACCAAAATAAATAATACCAAATTAATGGAAAAAATTGGGACTATGCAGAAAATGCTATAATTGTCAACCAATAAGATATTAATGACAAAATTAAATTAATAATTCATCAGAAATAAATGTTATTTCAAAATTAAATTTTTAATATATACACACTTTCATTTATACTTAAAAATGATTGTATGATTATTATAATATTGGACAAAAATTGTCACAAATATTTATATTAAAAATTTAATTTCATTATTTTGACAATAAATCAATATGTCAAACAAAACTTTCAATATACACACATTTTATTTATATTTCAAAATAATTTTATGATTTTTTATAATATTGGACAAAATATTGTCAACAATATTTATATTGAAAATTGATTATTTTATTATGACAATAAATTAATATGTCAAAAATAAAACTCATCTAGGACTAAGAGTGTTGCTCTATCATGGTCAACTAGGAAAAAAAAATATTTAGGAAGACCAACTTACACTCAGTGATTCAGAAATTAGGCCACAATCACTGTTATTGCCATAAAATATTTAAAATAGATTTGTTAAGTGCAAAGGAAAACTTACTATAATTGTCAGCCAGGCTATTCCAGGAGTCCAGTAAATGATATATAAATTATAAAACCTTAAAGAGTGGGTAAGACTTGTATTTAATGAATATAACTTAATATTTTATTGCATAATGAAATTATATAAGAATTTTATTATATACAAATGTTACATTAAATTTATTGGTTATATATATTTTATATACAATTAAATTGAGCATAATATAATATATTCTACAAATAATGGCGCATTTTTATGTATTTAATAATTATAAATTTATATTTAATTAATTGAAAAACATATATTATAATTACAAGTGAAAAATTGATTTATAATATATTTAAATTAATTACTTAAATTTATATATTAAATAATACCTCTCATATGATACTAAACAATAATTAATGACGCTTCTTTTGGCCCTTAATTGTGTTAGAAAAAACAAATAAATTAATTTGGACTAAATTGAGATTAATTGCTTGTTTTGTTGCGTCAAATTATTTTTTGTTTCACTTAAAATGTCCTCTAATCAGAATGTACCATCTGTTGGGAATTATATTTCTCATAGTTCCTATGTTTCCAATCTTGTTTAGTTATTCACTATTGTCACTTACTGATTTGGGGATTAATGGCGGGGAAATTGGATTCTTAATTGGGCTTTTAATTATTTGTTTCATGTTTTTCTCTATATTGTTATGTTTCATTTACTCTTTTGATATGTTTGTTTTATTCCATTCTAATCATTGTATTTACAAATATAGTAGCGCTTCAGAGGACCCATTGCCTATAAAAGGGCCTTGGATAATCCCCTGTAGCCTCATCACTTATTATACACTCAACAAATTAAAAACTATTTTACTACGTTTATATTTTTTTTATTAGTAATACAATTCTAATTAAAAGTCTATATAACAAATTAGAGGTTGCCTTAAGTCTGATAGTAACTATATTGTTTGCCGCGCAGAACTCTTACTTAAATAATAATAATATTTATAAAACCAATTTGTTGTCTCTTCTCAGCTCACTCATCGTTGTCTTCTCTCAAATAAATTAAACAATTTTAATTGTTTTTATTTCTTTATTTCTAAAAATATTACCTCCTTCTTGTCCTCCTCTCTTTTCTTCCCTCTTCTCTTATATCTTCTAGACGACTGACCGACAACTGAGGGCCTTTCCAAACGACGACGACATCGAGCCTGGCGACGAACGAGAAAACGCACGGACCACCTAGCAAAACGAAACTTTTGCCGCGACTGTGTTTCGAACTTGGGTTCGACATTTTAGGTTTATATAATATTAATTTTTATATTATTTTGAAGTGATTTTTCGATCACTATAGTAAGTTCACCTTTGCGCCTCTCACTCATATTACTATATTTTTATTGCAATAACAGTGATTGTGGCTTAATTGCTGATTCACTGAGTGTAAGTGTTCAATTTTTAAAAAATTTTTTTTTCCTAGTTGACCATTATAGAGTGTTAAATCCTCTTAGTCCTAGAAGAATTGACATTATTATTAATACAAATTGAATTATTAATTTAATTTTTTTTTTATTATTAATTATTGTTAATTTTGGTTGACTTAAAAGTAAATTGTGCTTAGTCCCAATATATTGCCATATTTAATATTGGTAATTAATTGGTTGAATTAACTTACTTGTTATTCCCAATTTAAACTTGCAATCCATTTTTTTAAAAAATTAATTTTTTAATTATTACTTTATATTGAAAGTTATTTTTTTTCTATAATTTAATTAATTAAAAAAAAAAAAAATTTTTTTTATATTATTTGGAGCAATTATTGACTAACTTTGATTATTTTTTTTATAAAGTACAAAGTAAAATATAAATCTTCCCACTAGTATGTCCAACAATTTGACAGAAAAAATGGATAACATGCAAGTGGATGAGATAGAAATTGACTATGATGCTGACACTGTAAGTTCTTCTAAAGTTGGTCATAAAAAAACTTATGCTAACACAAAGAATTCACATACTGCAGGATGTGGAAATGACAGGAAATGCAAACAAACCAAACCCCCTTCCCCCAGTACCACAGAAGGAAGTAAAGCCTCTAGTGCCTCAAGAAGGTCTTCCAAAAGGCTTCAAAATAAAAAAGCTTCCTCTGCCACAACAAATCAGCAACCTATCCAGTCATATAAAAGAGTTGAAGACAGAAAATATGATGTACAAAGCAAAGGTAGACACATTGTGGGATCAGGTCCAAGAACTCAGGAACCAGATTCAGGCCCAGGCCCCTCCTCAGTTGCCTCCCAATCAGCTTCAATTTCAGGCTCAACCTTCACAGCCACCCAGCTCAACCATCCAAAATCCAAATACTATGGAAGTAGAGCAATGGAAATGGGATTATCTAATGAGTCACTACCAACAGAATGTGCAACACCCTCCTCATCATCAGCCTGGCCCATCCAGAACACCCAATTTCCATCCACCTCCTCATCCCTACCAACAAAGCAGGAGAAAGAAGGCCCAAGCACAATCCCAAACCCACTCCCAGGGGAAGTTTCCTCCTCTGCCATGGTAAGTAATTTGGTTGATAGTCACTTGGGTATGTTTTCTAATAAATCTTCTTCTGCAGGTAATATTATTGAACATGGTGAAAGAACAGTTAAACCTGTTAAAAGACAGCTTCCTGTAACTAGTAGCCCTATTGATGTAATTAGCAAATTGTCATTTGATGAACCTTTACATTTAACTTCTACATCTTTAATTAATCCTTCTCTTGCAATTAAAAATGATTCTGTTCCCCCTGAAATCTATACCTTAATTGAAAAAACTTCTGAGGAAATATTGAAAGATACCCTTGATTTTAATATTGTGAAAGACAAACATGTGAGAGATGTGTTAATCCATGAAAATGATAGGTTAAATAATTTACACTTGCAATGTAAAGTGAGTTCTTCTGTACAAGATACAGCTTATTTAAAAATCAAAGAAACCTTAAATATTATTCTTAGTCAACAAAAACAAATAAGAAGTGACCATAGAGCTATCTCAGATAGAAATATCAGTCTACATAAGACCTTGAGTGAATTGAAACCCCTTATTGAGGAAAATTATTCATTCAAAAATGAAATAAAATCTCTACAAAATGAGTTTAAGAAGCTAAAAAATGATTTCCATGCACTAAGTACCAAACACTCAGTTTCTGAGGACAGAAATGTTCTATCTCTTGCAAAAGTAAATGACCAGATGTCTGAAATTCAAAGAATAAGAAACTATGTGTCTGACCTACAAGAAAAGTTTTCAACCTTAACCATCAATAATGAATTAAATGAGATTTCTGCAAATAAGCTGCATAAAAATAAAGGGAAAAAACCTGAACAAAATTCATCCTTTCTTCCTCATATTTCAACCATTAAACAAACTGACAATGAGTCTGTAAAATCTTTTGCTACTAGCAAAAAATCTTGTGATGATCATGCACCAGCTGTTTCTGTAAATAATGAAATTTCTGAACACCTGGCTAAACTTCAGGAATTATTACTAATGAATAATTCAAACCAAAAAGTGGACCATCCCAGTAGTCAGAAAAATTGGCCTAAGTTAGACCAATATCCTACCTTTGATGGTGATTCTTCCTCTGATTGGCAACACTTTATCCAGAGAATTGATAATTTAAAGAGATCTTATAAACTACCTGATGAGGAAATTGTTTCTAAGCTAATTTCTTTATTTTCCAATGTAGCCTTGATGTGGTATGAATCTGTCCTCTTAGATAACAATCATTATACATGGAATGATTGGAAATCCTTGATTGAGAATCAGTTTGGTGGTTCAAAATTCAGGTTAGCTCAGCAAAGACTGTATGAGAATACTAGATATGTATCCTCCTCTGTTGAAAAGCCCATTGTTTTTCTGATGAAAATAACTAAAATCCTTAGAGCAATTGATCCAAAGATGGATTATGATATTTGGAGAGATAAAATCTTGTATAAATTACCAAATTCTCTTAGGGATTTGATTGTTGCTAGAACTGAGCATGTAAGGGAAAATTCTTCTTTCATTAATATCTGTAATGAAGTACTACTCAACCATAGATATGAACCAAAGAATTACCTTAGTAAATCTTATAATGATCAGAATAAACCTTCTATAAAGCTCCCAGAAAAATCTGGTAAACCCTCTGCCCCAGTTGCACCTAAAAAATATGCAACAAATACTTGTTATAAATGTAACAAACCGTGGCAGAAGGGTCATGTTTGTGACAAGAAAATTCATCTTGTTGAACAAAATGAAGACACTGATGAAATTGAACTTGATGTCAATAATTCTTCCAGTGACTGTGAAAGTAATATCTCCTATGACAATGAATCTGTTAAAGATGTTTTAATGTTGGAACATGATGTCCATTATTTAAATAATATATCTGAAGATTGTGTATTGAATTTATCTTCAGTAGAAAATGCTGAGATAATTAAAGATATTACTAACAATTCTATTCCTATATCCCCTTTAAAGGCACCTGTTATCATTAATGGTAAAAATGTTGATGTAGTTCTTGATTCTGGTGCTGGAGGAAGTGTAGTATCTGAAAAAGCTTTGGCTTCAGTGGATAAGGAATATTTGAGTAAATTATTGCCTATAACTTCTGAAAAATGGAGAGGGTATGGTTCTACCTTATTCCCTATTGGCAAATACAAAACCTCTGTATTCTTCAAATATAATGGTGGTTTTGTCAGAGCTATTTGTGAGTTTGTTGTCATGAAAAATGATAATTTGAGCAATTGGTTTATTATGGGAAATGATATTTTAACCATGTTTGGTGTGAAACTGGACCCAGCAAATAATTGCTTTACCTTAGGAATGAATGGGAAAAGAAAATTCAAAATTTCTTCTCCTAAACCTTCTGGGCATTTGTTGAAATCTTGTAACTCACTGACCCAATGTAAAGGTAGAACAACAACTGAAATGGATGATTTATTACATGAAATAAATACCGCTTCTTTTGGTGATCATTTGACTAATGAACAAAAGGATTCTATTGTTGCCTCTATTACCTCTTTCCCTATGGCTTTTGCTCATGGTTCTCATGTCTTGGGAATTGTTCAGGAAGAGATGAAAATTACCTTATCCTGTAATTTGAGTGATATTCCTCCTTCCCTTAAGAAAAAACCATATCCTGCTTCTCCATCAAAAAGAAAAGATATTGAAGATAATATTGAAACATTATTGAAAATGAATATCATTGAGAAAGTTAATGTCACCCCCAAATATTGTGTCATCTCCCCAGTCTTGATTTCATATGAAAAAGATAAAGCTAGATTATGTGGAGATTACAGAGCTTTAAATACTTATACTGTTGATGATATTTATCCTTTACCCAGAATTAATTCAATACATGCTACCTTGCAAGGTGCAAAATTTATTAGTTGTCTGGATGGTAATAAAGGTTATCATCAAGTTCCAGTTGAGAAAAATTCTCAAAATTTTTTGCTTATTGCTACTCATATGGGAATATATAAGTATGTTAGGATGCCATTTGGCCCTAAAAATGCTCCTTCAGTTTTCCAGAAAGTCATGGATAACACTTTCCATCAAGAAATTATTGAAGGTTGGCTCATGGTTTATATTGATGATATTATTGTTTTTTCTAAAACTTTTGATGAACATATGATTCACTTGAATAGAGTTTTCCAAAAAATGGATGAAATCAATATGACCTTATCTTTAAAAAAGTGTAAATTTGGTTTTCAATCTTTGAAAGTCCTTGGCCATGTTGTGTCAGGCTTACAAATTTGTGTAGACCATAATAAAGTTGCTGCCATTCAAAATGTTAAAGCACCAACTTCTGTAAGAGAAATCCAAAGTTTTTTGGGTATGTGTGGCTATTATAGACAATATATTAAAAATTATCAGGTCATAGCCTTGCCTCTTACAAAACTAACCAGAAAAGATGTTGCTTTTCTCTGGAATGATGACTGTCAGAAAGCTTTTAATACATTGAAAAATTGCTTAATGACAGCCCCTATATTGGCTCTCCCAGATTTTAACAAGCCATTTGTACTTTATACAGATGCTAGCTTTATTGGTCTGGGTGCTGCCCTTCACCAAAAGCAAATTATTAATGATAAATCCTCAGAGGTTGTAATTTGTTATATTTCAAGAACCTTAAGAAATAGTGAATTGAAATATGGTGCCACTCAATTGGAGTGCTTAGCAGTTGTTTGGGCTCTTGAGAAACTTCATTACTACTTGGATGACCAAAAATTTGAGTTGGTAACTGACTGTAGTGCTGTGAAATCTCTCTTAAACCTCAAAACACCTAACAGACATATGTTCAGGTGGCAACTTGCTGTTCAAGAATACAGAGGAAGGATGACTATTATCCACAGAGCTGGAAATGTTCACTCTAATGTTGATATGCTCTCCAGATTGCCTCTGCCAAATAATGACTCCAATCCTGCTTATGTACCTGAGGATGACACTGTTCATATACATGGTATATTTATAGTTGATATGGAAGAAGAGTTATTACAGTTAATACTGGATTCATATGATAAAGATTCTGACTTAAATAAATTAGTTACTATTTTGAATGATCCTAAGAATGCTTCAATTCAAGCATTAATAAAAACTCTTCCTGCAAAATACCAAAATGCTTTAAATAAAGGAAAGTTTTCTATTGAAGATGGTTATATTTATTATAGAAGGAAGCTTACCAATGTAATTGTTATTCCTCCTTCAATGAAAGAAACTATCCTCAAACTTTGTCATGATGACATATTAGCTGGTCATTTTGATCTTGAAAAAACATTGATTAGAATCAAAAACACTGCATGGTGGGCTAATATGTCTGAAGACACAAAATTATATGTTGAATCTTGTGATTCCTGCCAAAAATCTAAAAGGTTAACAGGTAAGAGAGCAGGGTTATTACAACATATTGAAGCACCTAGTGCTCCCTGGCTAATCATTAATATGGATTTTGTCACTGGTCTTCCTGTTGCAGGTAAAGACAGCTTTAACTCTTGTTGGGTAATAGTTGATAGATTCACAAAAATGTGCAAATTTATTCCAACCCACAAAGATGTATCCACCAAGGAATTAGCTTTCTTATGGTGGTCTTACATGTTTAATATTATTGGTTTTCCAAAAGCCATTATCTCTGATAGAGATCCAAAATTCACTTCTGAGTTTTGGACCTCTTTGATGGATATTTGTGGCTGTGAGTTAAAATTGTCTACAGCTCATCATCCTCAGACTGATGGTCTAGCTGAAAGAATGATTCAAACTCTGGAAGATATGATTAGAAGGTATTGTGCCTTTGGTTTAGAATATAAAGATAATGACAGATTTACTCATGATTGGGTCACTCTTTTGCCTGGTCTTGAATTTGCATATAATAGCACTGTTCATTCTGTCACTGAGAAAAAGCCTTTTGAGCTTTGGTTAGGTTATGTCCCAAACACTCCTGCTCAAATTCTCAATAATAAATTACCTAAGTTGGAACTACACCCTGGTGTAAAATCTTTTATGCAAATGCAACAGCTATGCAGAAAACATGCTCAGAGTTGTATTGATAAAGCATTTGAATATGAAAAGAAAAGATGGGATAAATCCCATAAAGAATACACATTTAACAAGGGTGATGAAGTGTTGATCTCTACTGTCCATTTCAATTTACAAGGTAACCACAAATTAAAAGATCCTTTTGTAGGACCATTTGTTGTTAAAAGAATGGTTGGTGATAATGCAGTAGAAGTTGTATTGTATTCTCCATATGATAGGAAACATCCTGTCTTTCCCATTTCTTTGCTTAAACCTTATACTTCCAACAGTGACTTATTTCCAAAAAGAAGAGGAAGACCTAAGAAGAACCCTCAGGAAGTCACAGAAACAGCAGAAATTGATAAAATTCTCAATGATAGAATTATCACTTCTGAAAGAGGTACTGAATATTTATTGAGATATAAGAACAAATCATCTGAACATGATGCATGGATACCTGGCAAAGAAATTTCAAATCTGCCTGCTCTGTTGAAAAAATACAAAAAGAAAAAATCTTAGCATTTTTTTTATTGTTTTTTTAGAGTGAGGGAGTGTCAGCCAGGCTATTCCAGGAGTCCAGTAAATGATATATAAATTATAAAACCTTAAAGAGTGGGTAAGACTTGTATTTAATGAATATAACTTAATATTTTATTGCATAATGAAATTATATAAGAATTTTATTATATACAAATGTTACATTAAATTTATTGGTTATATATATTTTATATACAATTAAATTGAGCATAATATAATATATTCTACAAATAATGGCGCATTTTTATGTATTTAATAATTATAAATTTATATTTAATTAATTGAAAAACATATATTATAATTACAAGTGAAAAATTGATTTATAATATATTTAAATTAATTACTTAAATTTATATATTAAATAATACCTCTCATATGATACTAAACAATAATTAATGACGCTTCTTTTGGCCCTTAATTGTGTTAGAAAAAACAAATAAATTAATTTGGACTAAATTGAGATTAATTGCTTGTTTTGTTGCGTCAAATTATTTTTTGTTTCACTTAAAATGTCCTCTAATCAGAATGTACCATCTGTTGGGAATTATATTTCTCATAGTTCCTATGTTTCCAATCTTGTTTAGTTATTCACTATTGTCACTTACTGATTTGGGGATTAATGGCGGGGAAATTGGATTCTTAATTGGGCTTTTAATTATTTGTTTCATGTTTTTCTCTATATTGTTATGTTTCATTTACTCTTTTGATATGTTTGTTTTATTCCATTCTAATCATTGTATTTACAAATATAGTAGCGCTTCAGAGGACCCATTGCCTATAAAAGGGCCTTGGATAATCCCCTGTAGCCTCATCACTTATTATACACTCAACAAATTAAAAACTATTTTACTACGTTTATATTTTTTTTATTAGTAATACAATTCTAATTAAAAGTCTATATAACAAATTAGAGGTTGCCTTAAGTCTGATAGTAACTATATTGTTTGCCGCGCAGAACTCTTACTTAAATAATAATAATATTTATAAAACCAATTTGTTGTCTCTTCTCAGCTCACTCATCGTTGTCTTCTCTCAAATAAATTAAACAATTTTAATTGTTTTTATTTCTTTATTTCTAAAACTATTACCTCCTTCTTGTCCTCCTCTCTTTTCTTCCCTCTTCTCTTATATCTTCTAGACGACTGACCGACAATAATGATCAACAATTACTCTAAAATGTATAGAATTTTGAAATATATAACTCGTTATGTAAGGACCCCAGTTCAATTCACAGTCGCAGCAAAAGTTGATTTTGTGTGCGAAGATGGTCCGTGCGTTAATCGTTTGTCGAATTGTCAAGAAATCGATGTTGTCATTCGGAAAGGCCCTCAATTGTCGGCCGGTCGTCTAGAAGAAGGAGAAAAATAGAAGAAGAAGAATAAAAATAATAAGGAAAAGAGGAAAAGGAAGAAAAGACAGTAACAAATCAATTGACAAAACTGGACTGGGGAATTACAAGAACTTATAACGAGATATTTATGGGATGATACATGGTAAGTTTTTTATTCTCTCTGCTTAAGTAACAAATACTAATATTAAATGATCTTAAAGAAACCTTTATATGCATAATATATACTAGATTTCAAAGGCAAGAAATTGCCATAATAAAAACTATTATAAGTATAACATTTGTAATTAATAATAAAATTAATAATAAAAATAAAGTAAGTAATAAGTGGTGAGGCTACAGGGGGTTACCCAAGGCCTTTATATAGGCAAGGGGCCCTCTGAAGCGCCACATTAATGTATATACAAACAAAAATAATATGTAACTAATTTTGAGTAAGTGTAAGGGGAAACCCATGATACAATTAACTAAGACACATGAGTAAGAGCCTAAAATCCACCAATTTAATCCCAAACAGTTACAATAAGATTATGGAGTAATTAAATAAGCTTGAGACACATAAAAACAACTAATATAATTTAAAACATGTCTGATAACCCTTTATTTAAAAACCAATTTTAAGTGAAACATAAAAGTGAACTATTTTAACACATAAAAAAAGTGTAATTAATTAATTTAGTATAAAACATGAGTGATTAATTATTTTAACTATTCTTATTAGTGTAATAACTCTTTTAATTTAAAACAAGTATTTATTTTAACAAAATCACTAATTTTTAGAATAAAACATTAATAATTTATTTAATAAAGTGTTTTAACTTGTTTAATAATTTGATGACACAATTATGATTCAAAAAAGCGCCCAATATTTCTGTTTAATAATATATGAAAGGTTTAATTTAATATATAAATTTAATTAATCAATTTAATTACATTATAAGTTAATTTTAGATTTATAATTATAATATATGTTTATAATTAATTAATTATTAATTTATAATTATTAAATACATAGAAATGCGCCATTATTTGTAGAATATAAAATATATTATGTTTAATTTAAATGTATAAAATTTATATAAACAATAAAATCAATATAACACTTATATGTAATAAGATATTTATATAATTTTATTATGCAATAAAATATTAATTTATATACATTAAATACAATTCTTACTCCCTCTTTCAGGTCTCATAAGATAACATATCATTTACTGGACTCCTGGAATAGCCTGGCTGACAAAATGGCTTATCCAATTAATTTACTGGTAAGTTATTTCCCTCCTCTCTCCTCTTGCCCTTTTTTTTCCTTTTTCTTTCTTTCTTGCAGGCAAGCAGCAAATGGATCTTTTGACTGCATTTTTGCCTCACATACTCCACATGGTAACCCAAAATCCCTTGCAGAAAATGGCTCTTCCGACTAATTACTGGTAAGTAATTTTACTCTCCATACAAGTAATAAATATATCAAGTTTTATTTTTGACTCACACTTCTTTTTATTATTACTGCTCTTTCATATTCATTATGACACACTTTTATTTTTCTTTAAATCATTATATATATTTTAAAATTCACAAATAAAACAATAATTAACAAACTAAATCAAGAGTTACTCTTTTCAATACACCTCCTTTTCATGTCCTCCTTCATTTTTTGTAAAATCTCCAAGTCTTCATCAGTACAACAATTATTTTCTTTAAGTAGTAGAAGTTGTTTCATATCATTACCTCTCAGTTCACTCAGATTTTTCTCTTTGTCCAGTTGGAGGCGCTCCTTTTGAATTGAAAGTTTCTCTTTTGTAAGTAGAATTTTCTGTTCGGTAAGCTCATTTTGATTTTCCGTTAACTTCATTTCTGATAATCAATTTTCTGCCATTTTTCCCATTTGCAAAGCCAGGTTAGTTTGTTCCTCGAGATTGCTTGCTTCACTAATACGAAGTCTTTTTGAAGATTTTACACCCAGAGGACGTGGAGAAAAGGCTGATTGTGGGGTGCCACTACATGTTTCCACTTCGATGTCGCTGCTTGCCTCTTCTACTCTATTGATATCACTTGAGTATGTGTTACTAGATTTAAGATACTTACTTGTATCAAGTCTCCATTTAGGAACATGCCTAAGTTTTTCCCACGCAGTCAAGCTTTTAAAAGATGATTTAGTTTGTTCTTGATAAAGAGATAGTGCAAGCCTCATCCAGTCACTGGGTGAGCTTCCACTAGGTGGGTTTCTTTCAATTGAGTTATAGATAGCGCTAAACTTCAAGGTGGACGTGTTAAGGGCTTGCCATCTAAGGTTGATTATTGAAAAATAATAAACAAGTTTAATAAAAATGTAAGTCTAAAAATTAAATAAAACTTACCAGATTCTAATCTGTTCATGATCTCTATATTGTGTCTTGCTATACTCATTAAAACGGCTTCTGATTTTCCTATAAAACGTCTCCCCAGATTGGTATGTAGAAAATTCTGG
Organism: Hemileia vastatrix; assembly: GCA_030280995.1. Classification (NCBI taxonomy): domain Eukaryota; kingdom Fungi; phylum Basidiomycota; class Pucciniomycetes; order Pucciniales; family Zaghouaniaceae; genus Hemileia; species Hemileia vastatrix. Next base: position 22,972,970 of record JASXTE010000010.1, on the reverse strand, counting down.
TTGCTTGCTAATAAAAATCAAAGATATAGCAAGTTGTTCCTCCTCATTTTGAGACCAATTCGGTGACCATTTTCTCTTATTTTCCGATTTGCTGGAGCTTTGAGGTGTAGACATATTTTAGAAAGTACTATAATATAAAAAAAGTGATAATTTTGGTGAGATGTGATGATGAGAAATGAGAAAAGTTATGTTCGGTAAGAAAATAGCGAGTAATGAAGTGTTTGGTGAGAGTGAAGATTTAATGAATTGGAGGTAGTGAGGTGTCACGAGGTTGACAAAGTGAGATGAATTACTGAAAAAATGGCGGGGCAGAAAATGAGTTCCACTAATGATTCAATAATTTGTGAAAAGATCCACGATTTACTGAAAAAATTACTGATTTGACCTTTACTAAAAGACTGAAAATAGATGAGTGTGGAATTTTAGCGGCTATTTTCTGTAAAATATGCATACCAAATGGGTTTACCAAAACGAGTGGAGATGCTCTAAGTATATAAAGTAATATAAATAATTAATATATTTAAGTAATTTTCCCATACATTTTTACTCCCTAAACACCGTGCTCAATACTACAGCTGTCAGTATAGTCTAGTATATAAGTATGATATAATAGTGTTATTTTATGGTCCTACTACTTATTAATAAATGATTTAGTGATTAAACCTCAGGGGAAGACTAATAGAATAGTTATACTCAAATAAAACTCACAATACTTGGATTTAAATGCGTGCTAGTGGTGGAAAATAGAAGAATAAAATATAGTTATAGCTTTTATAAAGATAATATCAATTTATAAGGGCTTTATAATATATTTCTGAATATTAATAATTGTATTGTAGTGTTTGTTTGAAGTGTAGTAATTGAATGATTGATAATAAACCGTCAAAATCCCTCCTTACTTATACCCAAATCCACTGGAGTGCACAGACCTTCAATCCAGATGATGTCACTGCTATCCCCGGCAATTACAGCACTGTGAGGGCCCATCACCTCACCATGGCGTCCACTTCAAGCAGTTTCAACACCCAGACCTCCAGTAAGGACCCTCCATCACTATTAATAATAACACAGAGTCATACCATAAATAGAAAACCCAGATAAAAGCGGATACCATAAAGAAACAGGTAAAATAAATAATCAAAAAGAGATTTAATGAAACTAAAAGCATATAAAGGAAACAAATAAAATGTCCAAGCCCCCAATAACATCCCCAAGCATCCACATTAACCCAAAAACATCTTTCCAACCCATAAATCCGTGAATAACCATCCAAGGAAGTAATTTTAGTTGTCCAAACTGGGTGTATGCGCCTGATATAGGTGTCTATGCTTCTGTAGGCGTTGTGAGTCCACTGATTTCGTCCATATGACCTAAAATAAGCAGAAAAACAAAGGTTATAGACTATTAAGGGGCTAAAACCCACTTATATACCTAAATATACATAATATACTGCATATTTCACTGAATATGAGATTTATGTATACATATAAGCTTATGTATGTCAATAATTACTTCATATCACTTAATATAAGTATATTATGACTCCATTAACACCTTAATAAGTATTATTAGGCCATGGATAAGCTATTTAAACTATTATAAATTATATAATAGAATAATAATTATATATATATATAATAAAATAATATATATTATTATTTTAACCTTATTTTTAAGATATAAGCTTAATCTAGTTAAGGTTATCTTATTTTAAGCATAAGAAATACTCAGTCCTAAGGATATTTAGGCTGACAACAGCTGAGTGGGAATAAAAATAGTAATAAAATTCTTAAAATTATCAAATACTTTTACTGAGAGAATTGGGTTTTTGTGAAATCAATATATTTGAATAAAATATGTTGTATTAATTGTGACAGTCCAAAGGAGCTCTTATTTTATTACAAATGGGAATGATACCCTTGTTGACGTACCAATTGATTTATTTTTATTAATTTCATATACATTCTTTTTCCATACATTTTTCTTCTCACACCTTTGTATTAGGAGGTGTTATCTCTGTGTCTTTATTTCCCGTATTTTTGCCTATAAAAGGCCCTCACTTTTTGTACTTTTCATCTCATTCCTTACTTACTTATTTATCTTAGACATTGTTATTTACAACTCAAATTACTATTCTTTATTATTTTACTAGTTACATTCACGTACTTCTAATCTATAAATAATAATAATATTTTGTCCCACCTCTTATCATTTGAGTAAAAATCATTATAAATTGAGAGAAATATGTACCATATCTTTAAGAAGTCTGTTAAAACCCTTTAAACCCTTGTAATACCTCCAATCCTACCTTCTAGACCAAGAGGACCACCAACAGTTGGGGAACCTTCCAAATTGTTGATGGCGCATTGTTATTTGAGGCTGGAGACCGTGGGGACCATCACCATCGAGGTACCTATTAGGACGAGTGGACAACGAAAACAACGAACGTCATATATCACATGACTTATTTTTTTGCTGCAAACGGGAATCAAACCGTGCTCCAAAACTTAGGTTCATATATTGACTAACGTGATATATTTTTGTGGTAATTATTGTAATTACTATTTGTGGGTCACTTAGCACTCTTCATTCTCTACGTATTTCCTTTTACTCAGCACTCTGTAAGTGGCATTAGTTTGCTCATTTTACAGGGGGAGGTGTCTGGTAATTTGGAATTCTTTTATTATTATTATTATTATTTATTTTATTTTTCCTAGTTGACAAAGATAGAGCATTTGTGTTCTTAGTCCTAGAGGTAATAAAATTGTATTTCAAAAATTTAATTATTATAATTTTCAGTTGACTTTTGTCCTGATAAACTAAATTTTATTTGTTTCAGTTGAAAAATTGTCCTGACAATAAATTTTTTTCTTTAATTAATAAAAATAAAATTCATATTTAATTATTTCAGTTGACATTAAGTCCTGGTAATTAATTATTTTTTCAGTTGATTTAAAATCCTGATAATAATTATCATAAATTTGTTAATAAAAATTTAAATTTATTTCTTCAGTTGATTATTTTATAATCCTGGTTATAAAATTGTTTTGAATTAATAAATAAATTGATTATTATTTTAGTTGATTTTTATCCTGAAGGATTTTTTATTCTTTTTTATTATTATTTTTCTTTTAAATAAAAAGTAAAAATAAAAACTAATTCATCTTATTGTTTCCCTCCCTCATTTCAGTTTATAAAATTTTAAAAAAATGACTGATCAAGGTGTTTCTGCCGCATGTGAAGAGGAATTGTATTTAATTGATTATGATGAGGCTACTTCTGTGAGTTCTCCTTTAACTAAAAAATTATCTCAAATTAATCAATCATTGACCCAATCAGGATGTGGAAATGGAGGAAGGAGAAATTCTGGTAGAGACAACTCAGGAACAGTAACCTTTAGTCAACCCCCCAGAAGGACTTCCAAAAGGCTTCAAAATAAAAAAGATGCCACTGCCTCAAAAAGTAAAGAACCTTTCAACCCACATAAAATAATTGAGGAAAGAAAACTTGAAATTGAGGTCAAGAGTAGATGCTCTAGAAGAAAAGGTAAGAAGAATAGATGCTTTTCTTCAAGAGAAGAGGAGACCTCCTCCCTCCAGAGATCTTCAAAAATTGGCTCCCCAGCAGCCAGAGAGGGTGGAAGTATCCAAGTGGAAGTGGGATTGGCTGAACAAACAGTGGGATTACCTGTCTCAAAATCAACAGACTCAATCGCCTCAAGCAGGTCCATCAATACCCAGCCAATTCAACCCCACACCTCCTCACCCTTATCAAGGAGGCAGAAAAAGAAAAAACAATATGATCTTGCCCAGCAAACCTTGGTAAGCCCCTCTATTGATTCTCAAGTACCATTTCTTGTAGCTGATTCTGTTCCTTCAGGTAATTCGGCAAGGGGAGATGAAATCTTGAGACCAGTAGAGGCTGAGAGTAGTAGACAAATCACTCATGTATCTAATCCTTTAGTTTTAATTGCTACTTCAATGATAAATCCTGATATGGCTGTAATTGATGAAACACTTTATCCTGAGTTTTATGAGAATCTGGAAAGTTACTCTGTTTCCTTATTGAGAGACACTCCAGATGTAGCAAAAATTAATGATGAGTATTTGAGAGAAATTATTTCAAAACAAAATCATATTATGAAAAATTTGCAATTAACTCAAAATTTTAATAGTTTGCTAACCGAAAAGGGTTATCAATAATTAAGGAGTGAATTTCAGAGAGTTTCTGATGATTTGTTTAATTATAAAGCAACCCATGAAAAGAAGGTTGCTTTATGGCAAAATATTAAAAATGAATTTTCTAAATTACAAGATACTGTGTCTATCTATTGCCAGGAGTTGGAGATAGATAAGATGAATCTGAAAAGATTGAATGATCATTATTCATCTTTTCAAAATAAAAATCAGTTATCTTTTGCAACAATCAATGAGAGTTTATCTAGTCTTCCAAGAGTGAAAACCAGACTAACAACCATCGAAGAGAAATTGAACTCATTGTTTAATGACCAAAAATATTCTGACATATCTTTAAAAGAAAATATGGTGCAGGATGCTCCAAGGTTACCTGTGGCTAGTTCATCTAAAGTAAAATTAGTTCCAGAAATACCTGTTGATACCACTGAGTTTCCATGAAAAATTGATGATGCACCAGGATCTTTAACAGAGGGATTAAAAAATGAGATTACTGCACAAATGGAGAAGTTACAGCCGCTTCTTACTCAGAAACAAGCTGGTACTAAGGAGACTCCTTCAAATCAAAAGAATTGGCCAAAACTTGACCAGTATCCAACATTTTATGGTGATTCTTCTTCTGATTGGCAGCAATTCATTTGCAGAATTGATAACTTAAAAAACTTTTACAAACTTCCAGATGAGGAAATTGTGTCTAAGTTAATTTCTTTATTTACCAATGTAGCCCTAATGTGGTATGAATCTGTCCTCCTGGATGGGAATAATTACTCATGGGAAGATTGGAGAAAATTAATAAAAGAACAATTTGGGGGCTCCAAGTTTAGGATGGCTCAACAAAGGCAGTATGAGGAAACTAGATATAGTTCTTCTACTGATAAAACTATTGAGTTCTTAATGAAACTTGTAAAAATCTTTAGAGCAATGGACCCAAAAAATGGAGTTTGAGTTATGGAAGGACAGGATCCTTTATAAATTACCAATGTCTTTGAGAGACTTGATTGTGGCTAGGACTGAGTTCACCAGAGAACCTTCATCTTTCATCAATACTTGTAATGAGATTCTTCTAAACAACAAGTATGAGGCCAGAAGATTCATTCCTAGAACCACTTTGGAGAAACCCTCCAATTACCAACAGAAACCTCTGGAAAAGGTTGGTAAGCCTTCTGCCCCTGTTGCACCTAAAAAGTATACAAAAAACACTTGCTTCAAGTGCAACAAGCCTTGGCAGAAAGGCCATGTTTGTGACAAGAAGATAAATATTGTGGAACAAACAGAGGAGCATGCTGATGACACAATAGCACTGGATGATACTTCAAGTGATTGTGTCAGCAATATTTCATATGAATCTCAACAAGAAATCTTGATGCTGGAAGAGGATAATCATTATTTAAATACTATTGATATTGATAATAATGATTTATCTACAGTTGAGGATGCTGAGATCATAAAGAAGATTGAGGATAGCTCAATTTTTATTTCCCCTCTCAAGGCACCAGTCTTGATTAATGGAACCAGCATTGAAGTTGTTCTGGATTCTGGAGCTGGAGGAAGTGTAGTATCTGAAAGAGCACTTGCTTCAGTGGATCAAGACTATATATCAAAACTTATGCCTATCATTTCTGAAAACTGGAGAGGTTATGGCTCTGTTTTGTCCCCCATTGTTAAATACAAAGCCGCAGTGTTTTTTAAATATAACCATGGTTTTGTAAGAGCTATTTGTGATTTTGTTGTCATGAAAAATGATAACTTAAGCAATTTGTTTATTGTAGGGAATGATATTTTAAACAAGTATGGCATAAAATTGGATCCTTCAAACCAATGTTTCACAATTGGGATGAATGGGAAGAGAAAATTTAAACTTTTTCTCCCCTAAAAGATTATTGAAACCAGAATGGAACACATGTAATTCTGTGGTTCAATATAAAGGAAGATCTGCAAAAGAAATGCATGCCCTTATGTCTGAAATTGACAATGCCTCTTTTGGAGAACAACTTTCTGGTGAGGATAAAGATTCCATCATTAACTTGATAAAGTCTTTTCCTATGGCCTTTGCTCAAGGGTCACATGAACTGGGATTAGTTAAAGAAGAAATGAAACTTTCATTGTCTTGTCCATTAACTGATATACCACCTAGTTTAAAGAAGAAGCCTTATCCTGCTTCTCCCACAAAGAGAAAAGATATTGAAGAAAATATCTCTACCCTTTTAAAAATGAATATTATTGAAAAGGTAGTTGAAACACATAAATAATGTGTTATCTCACCTGTCCTAATTTCTTATGAGAAAGATAAAGCCAGGTTATGTGGTGATTATAGAGCACTTAATACTTATACTGTTGATGATATCTATCCTTAACCTAGAATTAGCTCTATACATGCTACCTTACAGGGTGCTAAATATATCAGCTGTTTGGATGGTAACAAGGGATATCACCAGGTACCTGTTGAGAAAAGTTCTCAGAATTTTCTGATGATTTCTACTCATATGGGTATTTATAAGTATGTTAGGATGCCATTTGTCCCTAAAAATGCCCCTTCAGTTTTCCAAAAAGTTATGGATAACACATTCCATCAAGAGATAATTGAAGGATGGCTTATGGTTTATATTGATGATATCATTATATTCTCAAAAACATTTGAGGACCATCTTAACCACCTGTGTAAATTGTTCCAGAAAATGGATGAAATAAATATGACACTTGCTTTACAGAAAAGTAAATTTGGTTTCCATTCTTTAAAAGTTCTTGGTCATGTTGTTTCAGGCTTACAGATATGTGTTGACCAAAACAAAGTGGCAGCCATACAACAGGTGAAGGCTCCTACTACAGTTAGAGAGCTACAGAGTTTTTTGGGAATGTGTGGATACTATAGACAGTATATTAAAAATTACCAAGTCATAGCTTTACCCCTTACCAAATTAACTAGAAAGGATGTTGCTTTTGTCTGGAATAGTGAAAGACAAAGAGCCTTTGACACTATGAAACACTGTTTGATGTCAGCACCAATTCTTGCTTTACCTGACTTTAATCAACCATTTGTTTTGTACACTGATTCCAGTTTTATTGGTCTTGGTGCTGCCCTCCATCAAAAACAAGTGATGAATGATAAAGTATCAGAAGTAGTAATTTTTTATATTTCAAGAACCTTGAGAAATAGTGAATTGAAATATGGTGCTACTAAACTTGAATGTTTAGCTGTAGTGTGGGCTCTGGAGAAGCTACATTATTACCTATATGACCAGAAATTTGAACTTGTCACTGATTGCAGTGCAGTTAAATCCCTTTTAAACTTGAAAACACCTAACAGACATATGCTCAGATGGCAGTTAGCTGCTCAGGAATACAGAGGGAGAATGACAAGTATTCATAGGGCTGGTATTGTTCACTCAAATGTGGATATGTTATCAAGGTTACCTTTAACAAATGATGACTCTAATCCTGCTTATGATCCTGAGGATGAAATTATTCATATTCATGGGATATATGTGGTTGATATGGAGGAAGAGCTATTACAGCTTTTTTTGGATTCATATGATAAGGAAACTGACTTATAAAAGCTATGAACCATCTTAAATGATCCAAAGAATGCTTCAATACAAGAATTAATTAAAACCCTTCCACCAAAGTACCAGAAGGCTTTGGAAAAAGGTAAATTTACTATAGATGAAGGATATCTATATAATAAAAGAAAGTTGAGTAATGTTATTGTTATTCCTCCTTCTATGAAAGAAATCATCTTGAAAATCTGTCATGATGACATATTAGCTGGACATTTTGATCTTGAAAAAAAAATGAATAGAATTAAGAACACTGCTTGGTGGGTTAATATGTCTGGAGACACAAAATTATATGTTGAATCTTGTGATTCTTGCCAGAAATCAAAAAGATTGACTGGTAAGAGAGCTGGATTAATGCAACATATTGAACCTCCTGATGCACCATGGCAGATAATAAACATGGATTTTGTAACAGGATTACCTATTTCTGGAAAAGACAGCTATAACCCTTGTTGGTTTATTGTGGACAGATTCACTAAAACGTGTAAATTTATCCCTACTCACAAGGATGTTTCCACTAAAGAATTAGCTTTCTTATGGTGGTCTCATATGTTTAATACTGCTTGGTTTCCTAAAGAAATAATCTCTGACAGAGACCCTAAATTTACTTCTGAATTTTGGATGTCTCTGATGGATGTTTGTGGTTGTGATCTGAAACTTTCTACTGCCCATCACCCTCAGACTAATGGCTTAGCTGAAAGAATGATTCAGACTTTAGAGGACATGATAATAAGGTATTGTGCCTTTGGCCTTGAGTATAAAGATAATGACAGATTCACTCATGATTGGGTTACCCTATTTCCTGAGTTGTAATTTGCTTATAATAGCACTTTTTATTCTGTTACTCAAATAAAGCCTTTTGAGCTCTGGCTTGTATATGTTCCAAATACTCCTGCCCAAATTCTCAATAACAAAATACCTATATTGAATTTACATCTTGGTGTAAAATCTTTTCTTCAAATGCAACAACTTTGCAGAAGTCATGCTCAAAAATGTATTGAAAAATCATTTGAATATGAGAAGCAGAGATGGGACAAATCCCATAAAGAACACACTTTTAAAAAGGGTGATGAAGTGTTGATTTCTACAGTCCACTTCAATTTACAAGGTAATAACGAATTGAAAGACCCATTTGTTGGTCCATTTGTTGTCAGAAGAATGATTGGAGATAATGCAGTTGAAGTTATTTTGTATTCTCCATATGACAGAAAACATCTTTTCTTTCCAATATCTCTTCTAAAACCTCACACATCCAATAGTGATTTATTTCAAAAAAGGAGGGGAAGACCAAAGAAAACCCCAAATGAAATCACTGAAACATCAGAAATTGAAAAGATTCTGAATGACAGAATAGTAACTGCTGAAAAAGGTACAGAATACTTATTGAGATTCAAGAATAAATCATCTGAATATGATTCTTGGATACCTGGAAAGGAGATATCTAATCTTCCTACTCTATTAAAAAAGTATAAAAAGAAAAAATCATAGCATTTTTTTGTTGTTTTTTTAGAGTGAGGGAGTGTCAGCCAGGCTACTAGACTTACTCAGTAAAATAATTAATTATTTTACTGAGATAAAGCTACACCTTTTTTTAATGCTTATTAATAATTAATTATTTTGTACTTACTTATGTATTACTTAAAATTAACTAGCTAAGTATATAAAGTAATATAAATAATTAATATATTTAAGTAATTGTCCCATAAATTTTTACTCCCTAACACTGTGCTCAATACTACAGCTGAGTGGGAATAAAAATAGTAATAAAATTTTACAAAATTCTTATAATTATCAAATACTTTTACTGAGAGAATTGGATTTCCGTGAAATCAATATATTTGAATAAAATATGTTTTATTCATTGTGAAAGTCCAAGGGAACTCTTATTTTATTGAAAATGGGTATAACCCTTGTATTAGGTGGTGTTATCTCTGTGTCTTTATTTCCCATATTTTTGCCTATAAAAGGCCCTCACTTTTTGTACTTCTCATCTCATTCCTTACTTACTTACATATCTTACAAAATATTATTAAAAACCATTTATTACTATATTTTATCACATTAGTATTTACAACCACGTAATTCTAATCCATAAATTACAATAATATCTTAAACTACCTCTTATTATTTGAGTAAAAACAATCAAAAATTTAAAGAAATACGTACCATCTTGTTGAGAGCCCAATGAAACCCTTCAAACCCTCGTAGGACCTCCAGTTCTACCTTCTAGACCAAGAGAGCCACCGACACTCTTTACATGCACTAATTTCATTAATAACCTCACTCTTGACGCCTTATTTCACTACCACGCTTAAATTTTCCTAAAATTAGTCAAGGATTTACCCGTGCAAGCGCCTGCCAAGGACTGCATGTAGTTACCCCACATCTCACGCCATTTTTTGGGTTTCTAGGTGGTTTCTCAGTCAATTTTGGTTATTCTTGAATTGGAATTTCACGTAGTATAATGTCAAGATTAGCCCCATCATTTCTACTGTTAATTCCCCTTATTATTAAACATTTATTAGCTTTAATTTTCCCTCTTTATTCTTTTATATTAATGTATAATACGCATATACTCTCTTTTTTACTTATTCTCTAATTTTGATGGATTTTCCTTATTATTACAAGATTTTTGCAGGTGATATTCTTCTAATTATGTTATGGGTCACTAGGGATGTTGATGGAAATGTCTATTATTTGGATGGAGGCTTCATTAACTGTGTATAGGACTGGTAAAACAAGGGATTCATTGGGGAAGTCATTGTGTATAAAAGGAGGAGGTTTTGGGTCTTGTTTTCTACATTCTTTATCATTATAATTCAATCATATAACCAAAAAAATTACAATACATATCAACTGGCCCTTATAAAGTGTTTTGAATAGTATATGAATAATTAAAACTATTTTTCTACCAACTATAAGTTGTAAGCCATATATATAATTAGTGAGATTTATATTTCTGAGACCTTTATTTTGAATTATATTTAACTAATTATTGGGTTTATACTACAATATTCATATAGGACCATTTAAATCTTCTAGACACAGACTATTCAAGCTAGTTCACATCCTTGAACTTGGTCTCAGCCTGACAATCGGGGACCTTTCCTCAAGAATTCTGTTGGTTATCATCCAGTAAGTAAAAATTCAAAAAGAGGCTACACGTAAATAAAATCCCTATAGAAATATTTGGATAATTACAACAGGTTGGGGTCACTTATTTAGTGATTTCAGAAAAAGAAGCCCTGTTATATAATAAAATTGTGATATTTAATCAACAATTTTACCACTAATTTAACATAAAATTGTTATTAGTGGGAGTCTGTCAATAGACCAATTAAATTTGTGATCTTTTCAGATAATAAACCAATTAAACTGATTAATTTTTTTCTTTTAAACAGGACTCTTAATCCCTTTCTATTGGTTTGTAACATTCATTCAATATTTAAAAAGAATCTTACTGACAGTTTTTTCTTTTTTAAATATAAAAACACAGCTACATATTGTAGACCAATTAAATCAAGTGACTACTTAAAAGCATATTTGACTTTTGGCACTTAGAAATTCACTTCATACCTATAAGTAAGCAATAAAATTTTCTTCAGTGGTATTGATAAATACTGATAAAACTCCTTTTTGAAGTTTTCATATCTAAAATTTCAATTCTTTAAATAAATTCCAGGTAAAAAGTGTGTGACAACAATGACATTGTAAGTAATAAGGCAAAACCTTATAAATTAAGAACTAGAGCTGAAAGACCTGTTAAAGGACATTCAAATGGAGGGTCAGGACTCTCTCATCATAAACAAAGCTCCACCAATGTCTCTGGAGAAAAGGGAAAAACTTTTAAAACAAGTATAAATAAAGAAAAAAAACACATTACAAGAACAAATTCACTCCCTCTCCACCCTACTGAACACCTTGACAATAAGAGTCAACAATATAGTAGACCAGATAAACAATCAGGAGAAAAGGGCAGCTCAGGGTTTTGTAGAAGTCAACCAAGCTCTAGTGGACATAAAGGCTCAACCACCAACAGTGGCCCCCAACAGTACCATAGCAACATCTCCAGTTCAAGAAGAGGGTCAAAAAATTACAGTCAGCACATGGAAGTGAGATTGGTAAGCCCAAAATTACAACAACCATCCTCAACAGCAGGGCTCCAGCAGTCACCCTTACAGGGGAAAGGCAAGGAGAGGCAGAAGAAATGGGATAAGACCTTGGTAATTTATCCATCTTCTAATGATCAATTATATCATCCTAAAAATGAATTACTTATAGGTAATGAGATTGATAAGGAATTTTTAGATATAATTGATGAGGACCTAAAAAATTATTCATTTGATAAAAACATGTTAAACTTGTTTTAAATGAGGAAAATGTAAATAGTTTTATTGATCACCAGGATAATGCTATTAATATAAAATTGGAACCAAATGAATTAAATCTTGAACCTGATGATGAGTCTTCTGAATTAGATTTGGATAAAATTGAATATTTTTTAAAAGAAAATCCAATGGAAACAAAAATAATAAGTAAATTATTATTAGGAATTGAAAAATTGGAAGAGTTCTCTAAAGAGTCAAACAATAATACAGAAAGTGTATTATTAAAACTCACGAAATCATTGAGTACAACAGCCAATAGGTTAAAAATTATTGAAAATTCAAATAATGAATTAAACAATGAAAATAAAAGATTGAACTCTGATATTAGAAATTTAGAAAGTAAATTATAACACTCTCAGAATATTATGGCTACCATAGAGGGACGTGTAAAATTGTCTTTTTCAAATGTAAATGATACCTTGACTCATGTACCTGTAATAAAAGATAGGTTACAAAGAGTAGAAATTGAAGTAGCAAACATTTTTAAAAATACTGAGAAAGTAAAAGATAATACCTCTTATGTGGAAAGAGTACCAGTTTTCATGAAACACTCAGAAGATAAAACAATGATTTAACATGAAAATTGTCAGCCAGGCTGTTCCAGGAGCCCAGTAAATATACGTACAAATTTATTGAAATTAAAAGATGACATAATATTTTCAGCTTATGTATTTACATTTAATTTATATTACATAATATATTATATAAATATTTATTTTATAAGTGAAATAAAATTTTATATTAATTTTTTTATCATATAAATTAAGTATACATCAATTGAATTATTATATTCCATATAAAGAGACACATTTTTTATGTATTTAATAAGTAAATAAATAATTACAATTTTAGAATATAATTACATCCTTTTAATTATATTATATTGTAATTAAATTAATTATTGAATTTAAATATGTAATTAAACCTTTTCATATAAACTATTACCCATAATTAGTGGCGCTTTTTTGACCCTTAATTGTGTCAATGATAGATTAAATAATTTAAAAAACTTACTTAATAAAATAGTATTAAAAATTCTCAATTTAAATTCATTAATTGTTTCATTTAAACTAGTTATTTAATTACATAGTTAAAAAAATTAATTAATATTAATTTACACTGAATTAAATTGATTACATACCTTGTTGCATCAAAACATTTTATTTGTTTCACTTAAAAATTCTGAAAACACATTGTAATACTTGTTTTGAATTATTTTTCCCATAGTTCTTATGTCACAGGGTTATTTAGTTACTCATTATTTTTAATTAACTGATTTGGGAATTTGTGGTGGGAAAATTATTCTCTTAATTGGGATTTTGATTATTTTTGTATATTTTTCACTCAATTACTATGTTACAAATATTTTCTTTGATATTTTCTCATTACTATTTTGTATATAGTCATTTGTAGCGCTTTAGAGGTCCCATTTCCTATAAAAAGGCCCTTGGTAAACCCCCTTTTGCTGCATCACTTACTTACTCATCTTATTTTGAATATTATATTATATTTTATTGTTTATAGTGGCCCATCAGTTCCCTTAAATACTAAATACAATTAATAGGTTTCCTTAAGAATATTTGATTAGTTGTAGTTGATAATTGAGCAGAGTAGAAAGATAAAAGACTTACTATTAAACTTGTTAAATCCTTGTCCTCCCTTCTTGTTTATTAGTCCCACTATTTAATTGTCCAAGTTCTCCTTTTCCCTCTCCTTAGTCTCCTTCTTTCCATTCTTCCTTTTTCTCCATCTTCTAGACAAACCAGCCGACAATTGAGGACCTTTCTGTACGACAACGATTGACTGGGTGAATATTTGGACAAACAATAAAACGCACCGACCACCTTGCGCAATAAAGAAACTTTTGCCACGAGCGTGAATCAAACCGGGGATCATAATATTAGGTTTATATATTTTAAAAAGTTATATACTTTGTAGCTGATTTACACAACAGGGAATTAGCTGTCACAAAAATTGTATGCAATGTCCAGCTGCTGCATGCATGCATTTGACAATTCTTGCCTCCATATCACCATTTTGGGATGCGACAACTGTTAAAGTGCATATGACAATTGCCTTTGTTTTTTCATCTGCCATGCATATATAATGTTCCTTTCATTTTTCCTCTCCATATATTTTGAATTCCTTTCATGCTACTTTCATCTCTTCACCATCTTGTAATTTTCTTCCTATATGTTCTTCCTCACTTTTTCTTCCCATTATCTCTTCTCTCTGCCATCTTCCAATGTGCTTTTCCATGCTTTTTCTTCCTATAATCACTTCTCTCCGTCATATTCAATTAACCATGAGCTTCTTTCATTTTGTCATACCCTTTTTTCTTTTTTTTACTTGCCTGTGTCTCTCTTCAACTTCCTTTTACTTGTCTTTCAACCTCTTCAAATTTTTTTAGTTTTCTTTTCTTTTGTTTCTTTTAATATCTTTTCTTCTTCAAATTCTGATCTCTTCAGCTTCCTCTCTCTTCCTCATTCTTTCTACATTCTGTTCATTTATTTTCTCTTATTTCAAATACAGGTACGCCAAAATTCTTTTCTACTTTGTTCTTCTGAAATCCAATCTATTCTAAAATCTTTCAAAATGTGGAACAAGGATATATTCAAGACTACTTTCGCTACGTTTCTATATATAAATATACAATTTCTTTATCATACCAACACTGATTTTGTCTATGTATGTTGCCCATATTATTCTAAACAAATCATTTCCCCTTTTTGTTAAAAATTATCTGTGAATCTTATTATTGGTGAGCATTAATTATTTGTTCATATTCATTCAAATTATTATTCAGCTTTATTATTTTGTCTTATTGCTTCATTACTTTTAGTCATATTAAATATTTACTATCAAATTAAATTTATCTTATTGTTGAATTTTCTATTTCAAATTAATAATTGATTATTTGATTTTTTATGTATTTTTTTTACAGAAAGATGGAATTCAACAATGCTAAAAGTGGTGTTATTGTTTCTCAAGATATTTCTCATGCTCTAGCTGTCCAGGCAACACGCTTTGAATCCTTTTTAAATAATTTCACCCTTGAGAAAGCTTCCAAGTATGATCATGTCATTGGTGAGCTGGCCAATAATATAAACGCACTTGAAGCTTCAAGCCAAAAAGAATCTGGAAAAGAATCCCGCCCTTCAAAGAAAACAGTCAGCAGTAATGGTTCAAAGAAAGAAGAACCTGAGAAGAGATTTCAAAGTGGACCAGCACCCTCTAGCTTTCCAAAACCTGGAGTTTCAGCTAAAAGAAATGTCCGTCCCACATCTGCCCCACCTGAAACTCATGGTGTTGTTTCAAAAAACTCTCAAAAGTCAGCAAAACAGGTTAAGATCAGTCTGAAAACACCTCAATGCCCATCTCCTAGAGGTAACCCTGCCCAACTGCAGACTGGTGACTTTCCACCAGATTTTTCTACAACAAAGGTGTGTGTTTTATTTTTACGTGTATCACTACAACTTACTCAATTTCTGTGCATATTAAAATACTTTGGGGGTTACTGAAGCAAGATTCAGTCTCTACCACACCTGAACCAGCCAAATTAGAATTTTTTTACTCCCAATTCTCAAATGAGAAACAAGTCAAAAAAGTTGTTCAAGTGGAATCCTCACCTTTTCTAGTCCCAATTAAAGATGTCAAGACCCTTAACCACATTAAGAATGGACATGTAAAAATTGGCTGATCCCTTGTGTATGTATATCAAAATTTTGTCAAGTATGCCAAAGGACTATTAATGCGTTTAGGAATAAGGGTGTGGTGCCCAAACCTGGAAGAAGATCCTTTGTCTTTGTATAATTCTGCTTGTCAAATTTCTGCGATCACCACTTTCTGTGAAATTGCAGCTTCAAAATCTTACGCCTTTTTGAATATAAATCCGATCTATCTTGATGACACTTCATTACTTATTCAAGCCTATAACCACTTTGTGCATTATTTAATGCTTGCCCAATTTCAAAAAGAGAAGAAACAAGCTGGTAAAAATCAAAGCAATTCAATTAAGAAAATAATACAGAAGAATAGAGAGCGAGTAAGTGTTTCTTGGTCCTTTTTTTATAATTTTGAATCTAATTTTGACTTTAAAGTTAGGAGACGCTCGATATGAGTTTGAAAAACAGCACAAGCTCCAAAAAAGGTACCTTAAAGTGCTCAGTGAATTTTCATCCCATAGCGATGACAAATTTGATGAAAAGAGGGGGTACTTTCTTATCAAGAAGCTGCCTTATCGCTCAAAAAATTCTGGCCGGTTCATGCATCATTTAGATGTCAGGATGATTCAAGCTAGAGAGCAAGACCCAACCTCTCGTCAAAGGGTCCGTCGATTACCTAAGAAGCCAATGGAATCAACTTTCAAGGTGGCCCCAAAACAACTTCCATTTGATTTTTATTTTCCCCAATGGTTTTCTAATTTTAATCCGGTCCAACAACAAACAATTGTTGATGCCATTAAAGTCACTTTTCTGCCTAATGCTAACAATTCACTGCTTCTAAAACCCCATACTCATCCTGATAAAAAAGACTGTGATTTAAGATTTACAGCCAAGTATTGGCATTTTCATGCTGATGCATATGAACTATTAAGTGACTCTGAACCTGAAGATAGCTCATCTGATGATGAGGACGGTGATTCTTTACATACTTAAGAAAGAAGTGCTGATGAATCTGATGAGGCCTTTGAAGAAGGTGATGCAGGGCTCTTGTACAAAGATGAAGGTTATGTGTATATTTCTCAAAAAGTGTGTGCAAAAGATGATGGTAAACCTGACATGAATGTGAAACCCAAGGCATGGAGGGAGACTGAAGATGAAGATGAGGATGGTGATCCTGATTACGCTAAAGGGCAAGATGGGGAGGACAAGGACAAGGATGAGGAAGAAAAGGAGGACAAGGAAAGGGAGGAGTAACAAGAGGAAAGGGAGGAAGGGGTTGACATTGAAATGCGTGAGGTAGAGGACAGGAACACTTGATGTTACAATGGCTTTCATTTCTTTTTAGATCATTTTATTAGCTAGGTTAAAAAAATTAAATGATACATGATAAAATTAAATTATTGATTATTTTTTTTTCATTAAATATTTATGAAAGGGGAGGAAGGGGATGATATTGCAATTGGTGAGGTGGACGACAAATATATCTGATGTTATCATGCCTTTTTTTCTTTATAGCTCATTTTATTGGTTGAGTTAAAAAAATTCATATGATACAGGAGAACATTAAATTATTAATTATTTTTATGATTACATATTTATATATTTTACCTGATTCAGGAGAAATGATTATGACATTTATGCTTTTTACAACCATTCCACAATCAACTCTGATGACACTAAAAAATAATTTACTGCTATGCTTTGGAAAATTTTTACTGTTTGACATTTCAACAAACATACTTGCAACAAACTACGATTGATTACATAACTCTAAAGATGTAAGATATCAGAAATTATATTATTAAGATAGGTAAAATTTAAAACAGATGTATTCAACATAGAGATTAAGGTAGAATCAAGTGTTATTGGAAATATCAAGGAGAGGAGAATGATCATGAGGGATAAGCATGATTCAATTGAGAGCTATGGAAAAAGTTTTTTTAGGTAATAACCAATAGGCTTCTAAAGAAATCACATCATCAGGTTCTAAAAGTACTTTCTTATTATAATCTACTTGCCCCACTACAACTTTGTAAAGGTATAAAATGTACCAAAACGGTGATGATAGGACATTCAATTTTTTTGGGTATTTATTTTTAATGGGAGAAATTATTAATATCTTTTGTAACTTATTCAAATGATCATTAAATTGGTAGATATTTCCAACTAGACCATATTGGACATTACCTTTTTTATCTTTCCACAATAGGCAGTTGTTGGGTTTGGCAACTGAGACTGTAAAGTTGCAAAACAATAACTTTTTCATTGGTGTTGCGAATCCTAAAAATATTTTTGAACCAGCTGGAACAGGCATTGTGTGTTGGTGTAGAGCATTTTTGTCTTTTTTTTTTGATGAAGTCCCACAAAAGATTGTAAATATCATCTGTTAAATTAATTTGTCCAGATTTTCCATTTTGAACCAAGTTTTTTTTCCATTTGTTATAGCTTTATATTACTTCTTGGCCATCAGCCTTTGTAGTTCACAACCCCTTCGCATCATTATAATGTTCATCTTATCTTTTTCATCAATATCACCAATGATCAATAATTAATCCAAAAAAAATCAAAAATTTAATAAATGGCACTAACCAATTTTGTGATTTATGTTGATTTTTTGTAAAAAGCCAATAAGTTTCTTGCCTGGAAATTCTGAAATACCAGTTAGAGGTCCCCAGTTCCTCATTTGCTCTGGAAGGTGAAGTGAAAAATGATGATTTGGTTTTACTTTAGAGCCAGGGAAGAGATTTTTTGTTAAAATGTGATACTTTACATAGTGGGTTTCAAATTGGTTTTTTGAATCTTCATCAAGACTTCTTGAGCACAAAATATGTGTACAAATTACCAAATGGCCAGTGTTGTACAAAAATTGTACTTGGTTGGTCCCAGGGCGCAGCTTGTTGACATTTTTTACAATAAATTCTAAGATGACTAGAGGTATTACATAGGCAAAAAGGGTGTAATATTGATATGCAGTAAGGCGTCCATGCCTCTCTTCACCAAGATTTGAAGGAATTTTTGCTAAACCAGTTGGTAGAACAACACCTTTCATAATGTAACAAAGTTTTTCAATGCCGCTCTGAGAAAAGAACTGCCCATCATTTCCACTTTTAAGTTCCAAGTGCACCTCCTCCTCCTCATCATCATCCTCGTCAGAGCTGGATCCAGTAATTTACACTTCTATATTGCTATCAAGTTTCACACGTTTCATAGCTTCAATCACACTTTGTGGAAGGCTTCTTTTAGAGGTTATATGTCTTGGAAAACTCCTGAATCTCCAATGATTTTTAAAATGATGACTAAGAACACCTTCAAGCCAATTGTGCATCACACTCAACACAACATGTTGTGTTGGATCCCAGTAGTTTAGCCGGTTCAGTTCAGACCACTGTATACCACTTTCCTTAAGCAACTTGTCTCGAGTATTTTGAATTCTTGCATCTCGTGACTTTTTTGCAATTTCAAGAACTTCATTTTTAAGCCTCTTTTGTCCACACTCTAATGATGGTATTTGATCACATTTAGCCATGCACCATGTACAAAACTGAGTGACTGAGTAAGATGCAAATCCAGCGGCCTTTCTTGTTGCTGGAAGGTCACCAACTACACATAGAAGTTTAACTTGGACCATATGACCTTCAGGTCTCAGGTAGGTTAGAATTACAATCCCACATTCAAGCATAATCAACTTGTCAACAAATGGCTTCAAAATATGATTAATTGTTTCTGTATTCTGGGCGTCAGGTCCAGGGGTTATTCCGGCAAGACAGATCTGACTAATTTTGTTTTGGAGCCAAGGTGGGAGATTAAGAAAGCTGAAAGAAATAATTCCCATTGATTTTAACTTTCCAGATATTTTAGTACCCTTTGGATTAAATCAATTGATAAACATAGATAAGGCCAAGTTCAATGAATCGGGCTGATCACTCCAATCCATGCTTTTAAATGAAGCACCATGCTGTATGTCTCAGAGAGAGCTATTGTTGTGAACCTCTTTTGCCCAACTTTCTATTTCCATCTCAATATCTGACCTGCTTAGAAGCCATCAAAGCCAGGTTGATATTTTCTGAACAGCAAAGACCAAATATGGAAAACCAGGTTCCTTGGGGAAACTTTCTGATGCCTCACAGTTCTGAGTGGATCTACCAGGATTCTTAATAGCACAAGTTGAGTTTTTGAATTAATATAGAGGATCATTACATGGAGTTGAGCTAGGAAAAATTTTGTAGGTACAAAGAGTTGGGCAGGTATGATCCTGTGGATACAGATGAAAACACGTTGGGCAGCATATCATATTAAAGAAGTTGACACGCAAGTTGTCTCTCTTTAGATTAGTTTGTGGATCAAGGGGAATTCAATTTAGAGATGAGATGGGAAGTGTTGTATTTTGAGAATCTTTAATAATATTTACAATCATTTTAGTTTTAGTGATACATTTTTCCCTGCTGAGATTAAAACCAATGTAAAGCCAGTTATTTATCATCCTGATAGATGCTTTTTAAATTAACGCAGATTAAAATTCAGTTGAAAAGGTTAAGAAGTGTTCTTGAGAAAAAACAAAACTTACCAATTGGGTCACTGCCATCATCAAGATATGTTTTGCTATCTTCTAAGGGCTCACTTAGAGGAATAGATAATTGAGAAGATGGCTCATCTGATGAGCTGTCCAGATCTTCAAGATTTTCTGTAAATTTATGTTTCTCAATATCTTTTAGATAATGCCTTTCAAACATGTGAGAAGTAACATATTTTCCGTATTGATGTTCACCTTGGCAAGTTAGGCACAGTTGAAAGATACATTTGGAGCATTGGCAAAACTTCATGGCAATTGAGATTTATTAAAGATAAAAAATTAATATGTTACTTTTTCTGGAAGTGATGCAAGATGGGGAAAATGAGAGTTAAAAAACACACCAAGAGAGAAGCAAAAAAAGTGGCAGCTGGGCAGTTGTCACTTCACTTAAGTCACATGTCAATCACATGTTGTTCCAAAATTTGGAAGCAACAATTCATGTAAAACTCAAAGCCACATGATGCGACAGTCATCAGATCAGTGTGATGTGACAGCTGATTCCCTGTTGTGTTAACAATCACTACTGTAAGTCAACCTTTGCTCCTACCAACACTTATATTAGATTTTTTACTGCAATAACAGTGATTGTGGCTTTGTGCTGAGTCACTGAGTGTAAGTGTTCAATTTTTTTTAATTTTTTTCCTAGTTGACTATTATCGAGTGTTAATCCCTCTTAGTCCTAGAAGAATTTCACAAATATTAATATTAATATTTAAATTATTAAATTAATTTTTATTATTATTAACTTTGTTGATTTTTGGTTGACTATAATAGTACTCAGTACTTAGTCCCAGTAATTGCCATATATAAATTTGGTAATTTTATTGTTGGTTGACATTAAAACTTATTTTTTAGTCCCAATAATAATTATTTCTTATATAATTGTCTTTATTTAATTATATTAAATAATAATTTATACACCACACAATATGGGGGGCGGGCTTGCTAGAAAGTCCGCAACCTTGGACACAAACTCACCACAGATTGAACACACATTGAGCTATTGATAAAGAATTATACAATCAGGGATGAACACCCTTCAGAATAACATTTTTAGGTGGGTGTTCAAGTAGAGTTCAGTATGGGTTCAGTATGTGTTCAGTCTGAGTTCCATCTGAGTTCCATCTGAGTTCAGGTTGAGGACTTGCAAGCAAGTCCACCCCCTGTATTGCGGAGTGATATTTATATATTTTGTATTTCTTTTTATAAAAATATTTTGATATAAATTTTTATTATTATTTTAGTTTCATAAATCTAAAAAATATACTTATTTTAGACAAATTACTTAATTAATCTTCCCACTTACATGACTAGCCAGTTGACTGAGAGAATGGACAACCTCCAAGTGGATGAAATTGATGTTGATTGTGAAGCTGATTCTGTAAGCTCTTCAAGATTAATTTATAAAAAATCAATGGCTGATTCTAGACCTTCTCATTCTACAGGACGTAGAAATGTCAGGAGGGGTGGAGGCAATAAAACCCCTTCCCCAAACAATTCAGAAAGAAGCCAAACCTCTGATCAATCAGGAAAATCCTCTAAAAGGTATAAAAATAAAAAAGATTCCTTTAAACCAGAAAGTCAACAAATTATCCAGCCACATCAAGGAGCTGAAGGCAGAAAATATGAAATACAAGGCAAGAGTGGACAACCTTTGGTCCCAGATGCAAGAGCTTCTTTCTCAAAAGCAGAGTCATCCTCCTCCCATGTCATCAACTCAGTCTCAGCCCCCTCAACCTCCCACCTCCATCCAGCAAAACCAAAGTACTCTGGAAGTAGAAAAATGGAAATGGGATTATCTAATGTGCCACTACCAGCAGAATGTGAAAACTACTACTCATCATCAGCCTGGCCCATCCAGAATGCCCAATTTACATCCTCCTCATCATCATTACCAACAAAGCAGGAGAAAGAAGGCCCAGGCCCAAACTAAAACCCAGGGGAAGTTTCCTCCTCTGCCATGGTAAGTAATTTGGTTGAAAAACATTTTGGAGTTTATTCTAATAAGCCTTCTTCTACAGTTAATATTATTGAGAGTGGTGAAAGAACAGTTAAACCTGTTAACAGACAGCTTCCTGTAACTAGTAGCCCTATTGATGTTTTGAGTAAACTTTCTTTTGATGAAACATTACATTTAACCTCTACCTCTTTAATTAATCCTACTCTTGCTACTAAGAATGATTCTGTTGCTCCTGAAATTTATGTTTTACTTGAAAAAACTTCTGAAGAAATAATGAAAGACTCTCCTGATTTTAATGTTATCAAAGACAAACCTTTGTGAGAATTGTTGAAACATGAGATTGATAGATTAAATAATTTGCATTTACATTGCAAAGTAAGTTCTTCTGTTCAAGACACAGCTTATTTCAAATTAAAAGACACATTAAATAATGTACTTGCTCAACATAAGTCTATTAAAATTGATCACAGATCACTTTCAGATAAATATAGTCATCTCAGAAAATTTATTGATGATCTAAAAGATGAAAATACTTCCTTAAAGAATGACAAAATTCTTCTGCATAGTGAAGTAAGAAAATTGAAAGTTTATTCCAAGAATTTGAGTAATAAATGCTCTATAGATGAGGACAGAAATGTTCTATCTATTGCTAGGATTAATGATCAACTATCTTATATTCCTGATTTGAGAAATAAATTGTCTGATCTTGAGAAACTATTTTCTGCATTACAGGCTGTCCAGACTACTAATTATCATGAGTTAAAAAATATTTATCAACCTGATTTTAATCATAAAAATAAACAGCCTGAAAAGAGTGGTTCTTCTCTCCCTTGTAATGTACCAATTTTTCCAGCTGAACTTTATTCTGAAAAATCATTTACATCAAACAGAAATAATTTAAATTCTCACAAAGAGCCATCTACCTCTGTAAATAATGAAATATCTGAAAACCTATCAAGAGTTCAAGAATTGATAACCTTGAATAGTTCAAACCTTAAAACTGACCATACTAGTAGTAATAAAAATTGGCCTAAATTGGACCAATATCCTACCTTTGATGGTGATTCTTCATCTGATTGGCAACACTTTATCCAGAGAATCGATAATTTAAAGAGATCTTATAAACTACCAGATGAGGAAATTGTTTCTAAGTTAATTTCTTTATTTTCCAATGTAGTCTTGATGTGGTATGAATCTGTTTTATTAGATAACAACCATTATACATGGAATGATTGGAAATCCTTGATTGAGAATCAGTTTGGTGGTTCAAAATTCAGGTTGGCTCAGCAAAGACTGTATGAGAATACTAAATATGTATCCTCCTCTCCTCTCTGTTGAAAAAGCCATTGTTTTTCTTATGAAATTAACAATAATCCTGAGAGCAATTGATCCAAAGATAGATTATGATATTTAGAGAGATAAAATCCTGTATAAATTACCAAATTCTCTTAGAGATTTACTTGTAGCTAGAACTGAGCATGTGAGGGAACATCCTTCTTTCATTAATATCTGTAATGAAGTACTGCTCAACAATAGATATGAACCAAAGAATTACCTTGGTAAATCTTATCATGATCAAAATAAACCCTCTACAAAGCCCCCAGAAAAATCTGGTAAACCCTCAGCCCCAGTTGCACCTAAAAAATATGCAACAAGTACTTTTTATAAATGTAACAAATCATGGCAAAAGGGTAATGTTTGTGACAAGAAAATTCATCTTGTTGAACAAAATGAATACACTTATGAGGCTTAAATTGATATCAATAATTCTTCTAGTGACTGTGAAAGTAATATATCCAATGACAATGAATCTGTTAAAGATGTTTTAATGTTGGAACAGGATGTCCATTATTTAGATAATATATCTGAAGAATGTGTATTGTATTTATCTTCAGTGGAAAATGCTGAGATAATTAAAGATATTACTAACAATTATATAGCCATATCCCCTTTGAAGGCACCTGTTATCATTAATGGTAAAAATGTTGAGGTAGTTCTTGACTCTGGTGCTGGAGGAAGTGTAGTGTCTGAAAAAGCTCTAGCTTCAGTAGATAAGGATTATTTGAGTAAATTATTACCTATTACTTCTGAAAAATGGAGAGTGTATGGATCTACCTTGTGTCCTATTGGCAAATACAAAACCTCTGTATTCTTCAAATATAATGGTGGTTTTTTCAGAGCTATTTGTCAATTTGTTGTCATGAAAAATGATAATTTAAGCAATTGGTTTACTATGGGTAATGATATTTTAACCATGTTTGGTGTGAGATTGGACCCAGCTAATAATTGCTTCACCTTGGGATTGAATGGCAAAAGAAAATTCAAAATTTCCTCCCCTAGAAAACCTTCTGTGCATCTGTTAAAGTCTTTTAACTCACTGATCCAGTGTAAAGGCAGACCAACAATTGAAATGGATAATTTTTTGAATGAAAAAATTCTGCTTCTTTTGGTTATCAGTCAACTAGTGAACAGAAGGATTCTATAATTGCCTCAATTACCTATTTCCCTATGGCTTTTGCTCATCGTTCTCATGTCTTAGGAATTGTTCAGGATGAAATGAAAATTACCTTATCCTGTAACTTGAGTGATATTCCTCCTAGTCTTAAGAAAAAACCATATCCTGATTCTCCAACAAAAATAAAGGATATTGAAGATAATATTGCCACATTATTAAAAATGAATATCATTGAGAAAGTGGATGTCACCCCCAAATATTGTGTCATCTCCCCAGTCTTGATTTCTTATGAGAAGGATAAGGCTAGATTATGTGGAGATTAAAGAGCATTAAAAACTTATACTGTTGATGATATTTATCCTTTTCCCAGAATTAATTCAATACATGCTACCTTGCAAGATGCAAAATTTATTAGTTGTCTGCATGGTAATAAAGGGTATCATCAAGTTCCAGTTGAGAAAAATTCTCATATTTTTTTACTTATTGCTACTCATATGGGAATATATAAGTATGTTAGAATGCAATTTGGCCCTAAAAATGCCCCTTTGGTTTTTCAAAAAGTCATTGATAACAATTTCCATCAGGAAATAATTGAGGGATGGCTCATGGTGTATATTGATGATATCATAGTTTTTTCTAAAACTTTTTATGAACATATGATTCACTTAAATAGAGTTTTTCAAAAAATGGATGAAATCAATATGACCTTGTCCTTGAAAAAGTGTAGATTTGGATTTCAATCTTTAAAAGTCCTTGGCCATGTTGTGTCAAGCCTACAAATTTGTGTAGACCACAATGCAATTCAAAATGTAAAGGCACCAACTTCTGTAAGATAAATCCAAAGTTTTTTGGGTATGTGTGGCTATTATAGACAATATATTAAAAATTATCAGGTCATAGCCTTGCCTCTTACCAAACTAACTAGAAAAGATGTTGCATTCATCTGGAATAATGACTGTCAAAAATCTTTTGATGCATTAAAATGTTGTTTAATGACAGCCCCTATCTTGGCTCTTCCATATTTCAACAAAAATTTTGTCCTGTATAAAAATGCTAGCTTTGTTGGTCTGGGTGCTGCCCTTCACCAAAAACAAATTATTAATGATAAATCCTCAGAGGTTGTAATTTTTTATATTTCAAGAACCTTGAGAAATAGTGAATTGAAATATGGTGCCACTCAATTAGAGTGCTTAGCAGTTGTCTGGGCTCTTGAGAAGCTTCATTACTACCCAGATGACCAAAAGTTTGAATTGGTAACTGACTGTAGTGCTGTGAAGTCTCTCTTAAACCTAAAAACACCAAATAGACATATGTTTAGGTGGCAGCTTTCTGTTTAAGAGTACAGAGGTAGAATGACCATTATCCATAGGGATTGACATGTTCACTCCAATGTTGATATTCTGTCCAGATTACCTCTTCCAAATAATGACTCCAATCCTGCCTATGTACCTGAAGATGATACTGTTCATATCCATGGTATATTTATAGTTTATATGGAAGAGGAGTTATTATAATTAATTCTGGATTCATATGATAAAGATTCTGATTTAAATAAATTAGTTAATATCTTAAATGATCCAAAGAATGCTCCAATTCAAGCATTAATAAAAACTCTTCCTGCAAAGTATCAAAATGCTTTGATTAAAGGAAAGTTTTCTATTGAAGATGGTTATATTTATTATATAAGAAAGCTTACTAATGTAATTGTAATCCCTCCTTCTATGAAAGAAACTATCCTCAAGATTTGTCATGATGACATATTAGCTGGTAATTTTGATCTTGAAAAAACAATGATTAGAATCAAAAACACTGCTTGGTGGGCTAATATGTCTGAAGATACAAAATTATATGTTGAATCTTGTGATTCCTTCCAGAAATCTAAGAGGTTGACAGGTAAAATAGCAGGGTTATTAGAGCATATTGAAGCACCTGATGCTCCCTGGCAAATCATTAATATGGATTTTGTCACTGGTCTTCCTGTAGCAGGTAAAGACAGTTATAATTCTTGTTGGGTAATAGTGGATAGATTTACTAAAATGTGTAAATTTATTCTCACACACAAGGATGTTTCCACCAAAGACTTAGCTTTCTTATGGTGGTCTTATATGTTCAATATAGTTGGATTCACAAGAGCCATTATATCTGACAGAGATCCCAAATTTACATCTGAATTCTGGATGTCTTTAATGGATATATGTGGTTGTAAATTAAAATTATCTACTGCTCACCATCCCCAGACTGATGGTCTAGCTGAGAGAATCATTCAAACTCTAGAGGATATGATTAGAAGGTATTGGTCCTTTGGCTTGGAATATAAAGATAATTACAGATTTACTCATGACTGGGTTACTTTGCTCCCAGGTCTTGAATTTGATTATAATAGCACAGTTCACTCTGTTACTCAAAAGAAGCCTTTTGAGCTTTGGCTAGGTTATGTCCCTAATATTCCTGCTCAAATACTCAATAGTAAATTGTGTAAGTTGGAATTACACCTTGGTGTCAAATCTTTTGTTCAAATGCAACAACTGT
The DNA here is from genome assembly GCA_030280995.1 of Hemileia vastatrix. Taxonomy (NCBI): domain Eukaryota; kingdom Fungi; phylum Basidiomycota; class Pucciniomycetes; order Pucciniales; family Zaghouaniaceae; genus Hemileia; species Hemileia vastatrix. The sequence continues at coordinate 22,945,656 of JASXTE010000010.1, read as the reverse complement.
GCAGGAAACATGCTCAGAATTGTATTGATAAAGCATTTGAATATGAAAAGAAAATATGGGATAAATCCCATAAGGAACACAAATTTAATGAAGGTGATGAAGTGTTGATATCTACTTTCTATTTCAATTTACAGGGTAACAACAAATTGAAAGATCCTTTTGTAGGGCCTTTTTTTGTTAAAAGAATGATTGGAGATTATGCAGTTGAAGTTGGGTTATACTATCCATATGATAGAAAACATCCTATTTTCCCCATCTCCCTGCTGAAACCTTATACTTCCAACAGTCATTTATTCCCTAAAAGAAGAGGAAGACCTAAGAAAAATCCTCATGAAATCACTGAAACTTCAGAAATTGATAAAATTCTGAATGATAGAGTTGTCACTTCTGAAAAAGGTGTTGAGTATTTGCTAAGATATAAAAATAAGTCATCTGAATTTGATTCATGGATACCTGGTAAAGAAATTTAAAACCTTCCTACTCTGTTAAAAAAGTATAAAAAGAAAAAATCATAGCATTTTTTTAATTGGTTTTTTTAGAGTGAGGGAGTGTCAGCCAGGCTGTTCCAGGAGCCCAGTAAATATACATAAAATTCTTTTGAAGTAAAAGAGGACATAATATTTACAGCTTATGTATTTAAATTTAATTTATATTGCATAATATATTATATAAATACTTTATTTTACAAGTAAAATAAATTTTATATTAATTTTATTATCATATAAATTAAATATACATCAATTGAATTATCATATTCCATATAAATGAACACATTTTTTATGTATTTAATAAATAAATAATTAATTGCAATTTTATAATATAGTTACATCTTTTTAATTATTTTATATTGTAATTACATTAATTATTGAATTTAAATATGTAATTAAACCTTTTCATATAAACTATTACCCATAATTAGTGGCGCTTTTTTGAACCTAAATTGTGTCAATGATAGATTAAATAATTTAAAAAACTTATTTAATAAAATAGTATTAAAAATTCTCAATTTAAATTAATTAATTGTTTCATTTGAACTAGTTATTTAATTACATATTTAAAACAATTAATTAATATTAATTTACACTGAATTAAATTGATTACATACCTTGTTGCATCAAAACATTTTATTTCTTTCACTTAAAAATTCTGAAAACATATTGTAATACTTTTTTTGAATTATTTTTCCCATAGTTCTTATGTCACAGGGCTGTTTTGTTACTCATTATTTTTAATTAACTGATTTGGGAATTTTTGGTGGGAAAATTATTTTCTTAATTGGGATTTTGATTATTTTTGTATATTTTTCTCTCAATTACTATGTTACAAATATTTTCTTTGATCTTCTTGTTTTATCTCATTACTATTTTGTATATAGTCATTTGTAGCGCTTTAGAGGTCCCATTGCCTATAAAAAGGCCCCTGGTAAACCCCTTTTGTTGCATCACTTACTTACTCATCTTATTTTGAATATTATATTACATTTTATTGTATATAGTGGCGCTTCAGTTCCCTTAAATACTAAATACAATTAATAGGTTTTCTTAAGAATATTTGCTTAGTTGTAGTTGATAATTGAGCAGAGTAGAAAGATAAAAGACTTACTATTAAACCTGTTAAATCCTTTTCCTCCCTTCTTGTCTGTTAGTCCCACTATTTCATTGTCCAAGTTCTCCTTTTCCCTCTATCTTCTTCCTCTCCTTAGTCTTCTTCTTTCCATTCTTCCTTTTTCTCCATCTTCTAGACAAACTGGCCTACATTATGTCTCTTCATAAAATATTCCTAAATTGAACATAAATAATCCCATTAAAGATATCTTACTTGGTGCATAGTGTATTTTTCAAGAAGTGGAGAAGGCTATTTCTATAATTGATGCAATTTGTAAGGTGACACAATCTAAGATTTTCAACTACTATCTAATTAAAATATATTAAATAATCAATGAAATAAAGAATATTTAATAAGGAAAAATCTATACAACAAGCCAGAAAAAGAAAATTAACTAGCCGAAAAATGAGCAAAAACAAAATTACAACCTAGAAAAGGAAAAAATGACTAATAAGAAAAATAAAATGTTTGAAATTATGTTAAAATGAATTACTGAAACCATTTCAGAAAATATAAACTAACTAAATAGCTATAATAATTACAAAGAAACCAACCAAATTAAAAAGAAATGTGCTCTGAAATAATTTATCAAATAAATGACCAAAAAATAAAAGAGAGTAACATAATTTCCAAAATAATCACAAATCAACTGAAAATAGAAAAAAAACTTAAATAAAATTAACTAACTCAAAAACTACGTGAATAAAAGAAAAAGGAAAAACTTGCTTACCAAGAAACTAAAAAAATACAGAAAACAACCCCACTTACCAATGAACTAAGTAAGCTAGATAACTCTCTTGAATGATGAAAAACAACTTTTTTGATAAGATAAAATACATTTCCATTTTATTTCATGAATTTGAGCAAAAAATTTAAACTTTTTTCATTAAAATTTGCTTTTATTTTTTCAATATTTTTATTCAAATGTGGTTTTAAGTATTTGTTTCTTTTACTAGTAACTTCATTAATATATTCTTCCTAATAATTGATCAGTTGATATTCCATCATTTAAGACTGTAATTTCATGTTGCTATAATTGATGCACTTTATTTTCACCATCATTGAAAAATTCCCTGAGGATGAATTTTGGTCATGTTTGCATTTTAGCTTGCATTTTCTTACATTTAAAGTATACTACCTGATTTCTCATAATAAGAAATCACAGAAAATTCATGAATATATTATATTTCATTGAAAGAAATTGGCAGACAAAAATGAAAATTAAACCATTTTATCCTGGGGGAATAAGAGAGAGTGGGTGAAATGGTGTGTTTCTTATTTTTATGCATCACTTTCACACATTCAAAATGATACATGAGGCTCTGAAAAAAAATGTGACATAGAATTCTGCACCACAACATGTTTCATTTTTGAACAGCTCTACACCAAACATATAGGTGAAATGTTCTGTCCATGGTTATGCAAGGGAAGAAACAGCTTTCTAGACTTCTCATTAATCCACTCACAGAACTAAGCCTAAGTTGGGTTGTGTGAAAAGGAGCACAAGGATAAAAAATAGATCTAGAATCTTCCATATTTTAAAAAACTGAATTAAAACTTGGTCAAAACTGAGTCAAAAGTGATCATGAAAAGGAGAACAAAGATAAAAATAGCTCTAAAATCTTCCATAATTAAAAAACTGATTTAAAACTAGGACAAAACTGAGTCAAAAGTGATTATTCCAGCCAGTAACCCCAACTTAATTATATTTAAAATTTTCCTATAAAAATATTATTTATTTCAAGATAAATATTAAAGTTACATGGAGCCTCCATGATCTAATTAAATAAGTGGAAATTAAAATTATTTCTTTCATTTCAATAATTAAAAAAATTAATCAAAATTAATATCATAATGACAAACAGTTTAACAAGAATTTTTTTTAAAAATTAAAGTAGAAATAAAACCATTCATTTGAAAACACAATGGTAAATAAAATCATATAAAACTTAAGAATAAAAATCTTTATAGATAAAAAACATGAAATACAATTTCATTGAAAAATATATTGATGTATCAATGGAAAACTATCCAAATTTACAAAAAATAAATAAATAATTGAACAAAAAAGAATAAAAAACTAAAAAAAAAAATAATGAAAAAATAAAATTTTATCTAAGAGATATCTAAATTATAATTAGACTAAAAAATTCATAAAAAGCCAAAAAATTAACAACATAATGGTATAATATATATATTTATACAAATTTATTATATAATTAATAAAATAATCACATTAAATTTAAAAAAAGATGGTCATATAAAAAATTTAACCATTAAAAAGATAAAAAATCAATACAAAATTAACAAAAATAAAATAAAATAAATTTAAAGATAAATTGAAACAAAATATTAAGTGAAAGAAGAAATCACCACAAAAAATCAAGTGGCACCAACTAGCAGGTGCCTATCCCTATATTCAGTTATGATTTAAGAGTAAATTTGATTTGATTTTGCACCAGCTAGTGCGCTCATTTTTCAGTGCACAGTCTTTCCAGAAGATTTTCAGCTCAGCAGAAATTGAGTTAAGTAAAAGAAAGGGATTGTCATCTGCTATCAGGTGCCCATGTTTTTTTCTGGTGAATTAGTAAATTTAAGGTATAAACATATATGGTATCTCCTTGTTACACATGAATTATAAATTTTTCTTTAGATTAAAACAGAATAGTTTCATGAATAGAGTAGAAAGATGAAAGTTAGCCATTATCAAGTTAGAAAAACTAAAAAATTCAATCATTATTATCAGGGGGAAAAAAGGGGAACATCCTAGAAAGTCCCTTTGTGTAAGCCTTTTTGGGTCCATTTTAGACAAGGTTTGAAGTTTTTTGGAAAATTATTTTTACCTTAGTGTGTGCTTAAGCACATGAAAACTCAAACTGGGTTTACTAATTGGATTAAAAACTGGTCTAAAAAGTGCTGAGGGGTAAATTTACTTTGGTGATCAGTAAAAAGAAACTTGAAAAACATGAGAGTCTAGCTATATATTAAGATGAAAAATAAGATATTCATTTTATTCTTATTTTTAAAAAATAACTAGAAAAATTATAAGGAGAAAACAATTTAAAGGCTGTTTAGAGCTATTCTGTCAATTCTAAAACATATTTAGTGATATATTTTGAATTGTGTATGGTATAGATTATACTTCTTTCAATAATTTTTAAAAAATTATATCAATATAGCTTGTGAGAAATTTTTTTTGATAGATATTATTTAGTGTTTTATAATGATATACATTATGAACTATAGTATAATTTCTTTTAGAAACCTTAATAAGGAATTTTGATATTTTACAAGATAGTAATCACTTTAACATATAAAAATATAGTTTAAGGCTTTTTAAATGCTTTTATAATCAAATTTTATCTTAATTGGGGCTTAATAAAATTGGTTAAGTAGAAAATATAATTATACAGTACACAATATTTGGGGGGGGACTTGCTAGCAAGTCCTCAAATTTAAGTCAGATGGAACTCAGACTGAAGTGATGCTGGACTCTTCCTTGAAGTAAGCATGAAACCTTACAAAAATAAGAATTAATATTTACTGAAAGCTTGGTCACACTTTAATGATAAGTGAATTAAAACCAGAACAATTTATTTCAATAATCCACCCAATACATGGTATTGTTTGATGAAACTTATTTGAATACTTTTTTTAAAATTTATGTTGATCAATAAATAGAACATAAATGATGTCGGCCGGTCGTCTAGAAGAAGGAGAAAGATAGAAGAAGGAAAGAAATGAGAGGAGGAGAAGGAGGAAAGGAGTATGGGTAATAAAAGAAATAAATTTAATAAAATTATTTAATTTATTTAGAGAAGACAACGATGAGTGAGCTGGACAGAGACAACAAATTGGTTTTATAAATATTATTATTTTTTAAGTAAGAGTTCTGCGCGGCAACCAATATAATTACTATCAGACTTAAAGCAACCTTTAAATTGTTATATAAAATTTTAATTAGAATTTTATTACTAATAAAAAGAATATAAACGTAATATAAAAATTGTATTTAAATTGTTGAGTGTATAATAAGTGATAAGGCTACAGGGGATTATCCAAGGCTCTTTTATAGGCAATGGGTCCTCTGAAGCGCTATTATATCAGTAAATACAATGATTAGAAAGGAATAAAACAAACATATCAAAAGAGTAAATGAAACATAACAATATAGAGAAAAACATGAAACAAATAATTAAAAGCCCAATTAAGAATCCAATTTCCCCGCCATTAATCCCCAAATCAGTAAGTGACAATAGTGAATAACTAAACAAGATTGGAAACATAGGAACTATGAGAAATATAATTCCCAACAGATGGTTCATTCTGATTAGAGGACATTTTAAGTGAAACAAAAAAAATAATTTGACGCAACAAGACAAGCAATTAATCTCAATTTAGTCCAAATTAATTTATTTGTTTTTTTCTAACACAATTAAGGGTCAAAAGAAGCGTCCTTAATAATTGTTTAGTATCATATGAGAGGTATTAGTTAATATATAAATTTAAGTAATTAATTTAAATATATTATAAATCAAATTTACACTTGTAATTATAATATATGTTTTTTAATTAATTAAATATAAATTTATAATTATTAAATACATAAAAATGCGCCATTATTTGTAGAATATATTATATTATGCTCAATTTAATTGTATATAAAAATATATATAACCAATAAATTTAATGTAACATTTGTATATAATAAAATTCTTATATAATTTCATTATGCAATAAAATATTAAGTTATATTCATTAAATACAAGTCTTACCCACTCTTTAAGGTTTTATAATTTATATATCATTTACTGGACTCCTGGAATAGCCTGGCTGACACTCCCTCACTCTAAAAAAACAATAAAAAAAAATGCTAAGATTTTTTCTTTTTGTATTTTTTCAACAGAGCAGGCAGATTTGAAATTTCTTTGCCAGGTATCCATGCATCATGTTCAGATGATTTGTTCTTATATCTCAATAAATATTCAGTACCTCTTTCAGAGGTGATTATTCTATCATTGAGAATTTTATCAATTTCTGCTGTTTCTGTGACTTCCTGAGGGTTCTTCTTAGGTCTTCCTCTTCTTTTTGGAAATAAGTCACTGTTGGAAGTATAAGGTTTAAGCAAAGAAATGGGAAAGACAGGATGTTTCCTATCATATGGAGAATACAATACAACTTCTACTGCATTATCACCAACCATTCTTTTAACAACAAATGGACCTACAAAAGGATCTTTTAATTTGTGGTTACCTTGTAAATTGAAATGGACAGTAGAGATCAACACTTCATCACCCTTGTTAAATGTGTATTCTTTATGGGATTTATCCCATCTTTTCTTTTCATATTCAAATGCTTTATCAATACAACTCTGAGCATGTTTTCTGCATAGCTGTTGCATTTGCATAAAAGATTTTACACCAGGGTGTAGTTCCAACTTAGGTAATTTATTATTGAGAATTTGAGCAGGAGTGTTTGGGACATAACCTAACCAAAGCTCAAAAGGCTTTTTCTCAGTGACAGAATGAACAGTGCTATTATATGCAAATTCAAGACCAGGCAAAAGAGTGACCCAATCATGAGTAAATCTGTCATTGTCTTTATATTCTAAACCAAAGGCACAATACCTTCTAATCATATCTTCCAGAGTTTGAATCATTCTTTCAGCTAGACCATCAGTCTGAGGATGGTGAGCTGTAGACAATTTTAACTCACAGCCACAAATATCCATCAAAGAGGTCCAAAACTCAGAAGTGAATTTTGGATCCCTATCAGAGATAATGGCTTTTGGAAAACCAATAATATTAAACATGTAAGACCACCATAAGAAAGCTAATTCTTTGGTGGATACATCTTTGTGGGTTGGAATAAATTTGCACATTTTTGTGAATCTATCAACTATTACCCAACAAGAGTTAAAGCTGTCTTTACCTGCAACAGGAAGACCAGTGACAAAATCCATATTAATGATTTGCCAGGGAGCACTAGGTGCTTCAATATGTTGTAATAACCCTGCTCTCTTACCTGTTAACCTTTTAGATTTTTGGCAGGAATCACAAGATTCAACATATAATTTTGTGTCTTCAGACATATTAGCCCACCATGCAGTGTTTTTGATTCTAATCAATGTTTTTTCAAGATCAAAATGACCAGCTAATATGTCATCATGACAAAGTTTGAGGATAGTTTCTTTCATTGAAGGAGGAATAACAATTACATTGGTAAGCTTCCTTCTATAATAAATATAACCATCTTCAATAGAAAACTTTCCTTTATTTAAAGCATTTTGGTATTTTGCAGGAAGAGTTTTTATTAATGCTTGAATTGAAGCATTCTTAGGATCATTCAAAATAGTAACTAATTTATTTAAGTCAGAATCTTTATCATATGAATCCAGTATTAACTGTAATAACTCTTCTTCCATATCAACTATAAATATACCATGTATATGAACAGTGTCATCCTCAGGTACATAAGCAGGATTGGAGTCATTATTTGGCAGAGGCAATCTGGAGAGCATATCAACATTAGAGTGAACATTTCCAGCTCTGTGGATAATAGTCATCCTTCCTCTGTATTCTTGAACAGCAAGTTGCCACCTGAACATATGTCTGTTAGGTGTTTTGAGGTTTAAGAGAGATTTCACAGCACTACAGTCAGTTACCAACTCAAATTTTTGGTCATCCAAGTAGTAATGAAGTTTCTCAAGAGCCCAAACAACTGCTAAGCACTCCAATTGAGTGGCACCATATTTCAATTCACTATTTCTTAAGGTTCGTGAAATATAACAAATTACAACCTCTGAGGATTTATCATTAATAATTTGCTTTTGGTGAAGGGCAGCACCCAGACCAATAAAGCTAGCATCTGTATAAAGTACAAATGGCTTGTTAAAATCTGGGGGAGCCAATATAGGGGCTGTCATTAAGCAATTTTTCAATGTATTAAAAGCTTTCTGACAGTCATCATTCCAGAGAAAAGCAACATCTTTTCTGGTTAGTTTTGTAAGAGGCAAGGCTATGACCTGATAATTTTTAATATATTGTCTATAATAGCCACACATACCTAAAAAACTTTGGATTTCTCTTACAGAAGTTGGTGCTTTCACATTTTGAATGGCAGCAACTTTATTATGGTCTACACAAATTTGTAAGCCTGACACAACATGGCCAAGGACTTTCAAAGATTGAAAACCAAATTTACACTTTTTTAAAGATAAGGTCATATTGATTTCATCCATTTTTTGGAAAACTCTATTTAAGTGAATCATATGTTCATCAAAAGTTTTAGAAAAAACAATAATATCATCAATATAAACCATGAGCCAACCTTCAATAATTTCTTGATGGAAAGTGTTATCCATGACTTTTTGGAAAACTGAAGGAGCATTTTTAGGGCCAAATGGCATCCTAACATACTTATATATTCCCATATGAGTAGCAATAAGCAAAAAATTTTGAGAATTTTTCTCAACTGGAACTTGATGATAACCTTTATTACCATCCAGACAGCTAATAAATCTTGCACCTTGCAAGGTAGCATGTATTGAATTAATTCTGGGTAAAGGATAAATATCATCAACAGTATAAGTATTTAAAGCTCTGTAATCTCCACATAATCTAGCTTTATCTTTTTCATAAGAAATTAAGACTGGGGAGATGACACAATATTTGGGGGTGACATCCACTTTCTCAATGATATTCATTTTCAATAATGTTTCAATATTATCTTCAATATCTTTTCTTTTTGATGGAGAAGCAGGATATGGTTTTTTCTTAAGGGAAGGAGGAATATCACTCAAATTACAGGATAAGGTAATTTTCATCTCTTCCTGAACAATTCCCAAGACATGAGAACCATGAGCAAAAGCCATAGGGAAAGAGGTAATAGAGGCAACAATAGAATCCTTTTGTTCATTAGTCAAATGATCACCAAAAGAAGCGGTATTTATTTCATGTAATAAATCATCCATTTCAGTTGTTGTTCTACCTTTACATTGGGTCAGTGAGTTACAAGATTTCAACAAATGCCCAGAAGGTTTAGGAGAAGAAATTTTGAATTTTCTTTTCCCATTCATTCCTAAGGTAAAGCAATTATTTGCTGGGTCCATTTTCACACCAAACATGGTTAAAATATCATTTCCCATAATAAACCAATTGCTCAAATTATCATTTTTCATGACAACAAACTCACAAATAGCTCTGACAAAACCACCATTATATTTGAAGAATACAGAGGTTTTGTATTTGCCAATAGGAAATAAGGTAGAACCATACCCTCTCCATTTTTCAGAAGTTATAGGCAATAATTTACTCAAATATTCCTTATCCACTGAAGCCAAAGCTTTTTCAGATACTACACTTCCTCCAGCACCAGAATCAAGAACGACATCAACATTTTTACCATTAATGATAACAGGTGCCTTTAAAGGGGATATAGGAATAGAATTGTTAGTAATATCTTTAAATATCTCAGCATTTTCCACTGAAGATAAATTCAATACACAATCTTCAGATATATTATTTAAATAATGGACATCATGTTCCAACATTAAAACATCTTTAACAGATTCATTGTCATAGGAGATATTACTTTCACAGTCACTGGAAGAATTATTGACATCAAGTTCAAGTTCATCAGTGTCTTCATTTTGTTCAACAAGATGAATTTTCTTGTCACAAACATGACCCTTCTGCCACGGTTTGTTACATTTATAACAAGTATTTGTTGCATATTTTTTAGGTGCAACTGGGGCAGAGGGTTTACCAGATTTTTCTGGGAGCTTTATAGAAGGTTTATTCTGATCATTATAAGATTTACTAAGGTAATTCTTTGGTTCATATCTATGGTTGAGTAGTACTTCATTACAGATATTAATGAAAGAAGAATTTTCCCTTACATGCTCAGTTCTAGCAACAATCAAATCCCTAAGAGAATTTGGTAATTTATACAAGATTTTATTTCTCCAAATATCATAATCCATCTTTGGATCAATTGCTCTAAGGATTTTAGCTATTTTCATCAGAAAAACAATGGGCTTTTCAACAGAGGAGGATACATATCTAGTATTCTCATACAGTCTTTGCTGAGCTAACCTGAATTTTGAACCACCAAACTGATTCTCAATCAAGGATTTCCAATCATTCCATGTATAATGATTGTTATCTAAGAGGACAGATTCATACCACATCAAGGCTACATTGGAAAATAAAGAAATTAGCTTAGAAACAATTTCCTCATCAGGTAGTTTATAAGATCTCTTTAAATTATCAATTCTTTGGATAAAGTGTTGCCAATCAGAGGAAGAATCACCATCAAAGGTAGGATATTGGTCTAACTTAGGCCAATTTTTCTGATTACTGGGATGGTCCACTTTTTGGTTTGAATTATTCATTAGTAATAATTCCTGAAGTTTAGCCAGGTGTTCAGAAATTTCATTATTTACAGAAACAGCTGGTGCATGACCATCACAAGATTGTTTGCTAGTAGCAAAAGATTTTACAGACTCATTGTCAGTTTGTTTAATGGTTGAAATATGAGGAAGAAAGGATGAACTTTGTTCAGGTTTTTTCCCTTTATTTTTATGCAGCTTACTTGCAGAAATCTCATTTAATTCATTTTTGATGGTTAAGGTTGAGAACTTTTCCTGTAGGTCAGACACATAGTTTCTTATTCTTGGAATTTCAGACATCTGGTCATTTACTTTTGCAAGAGATAGAACATTTCTGTCCTCAGAAACTGAGTGTTTGGTACTTAGTGCATGGAAGTCATTTTTTAGTTTCTTCAACTCATTTTGTAGAGATTTTATTTCATTTTTGAATGAATAATTTTCCTCAATAAGGGGTTTCAATTCACTCAATGTCTTATGCAGACTGATATTTCTATCTGAGATAGCTCTATGGTCACTTCTTATTTGTTTTTGTTGACTAAGAACAATATTCAAGGTTTCTTTGATTTTTAAATAAGCTGTATCTTGTACAGAAGAACTCACTTTACATTGCAAGTGTAAATTATTTAATCTATCATTTTCATGGATTAACACATCTCTCACATGTTTGTCTTTCACAATATTAAAATCAAGGGTATCTTTCAATATTTCCTCAGAAGTTTTTTCAATTAAGTTATAGATTTCAGGGGGAACAGAATCATTTTTAATTGCAAGAGAAGGATTAATTAAAGATGTAGAAGTTAAATGTAAAGGTTCATCAAATGACAATTTGCTAATTACATCAATAGGGCTACTAGTTACAGGAAGCTGTCTTTTAACAGGTTTAACTGTTCTTTCACCATGTTCAATAATATTACCTGCAGAAGAAGATTTATTAGAAAACATACCCAAGTGACTATCAACCAAATTACTTACCATGGCAGAGGAGGAAACTTCCCCTGGGACTGGGTTTGGGATTGTGCTTGGGCCTTCTTTCTCCTGCTTTGTTGGTAGGGATGAGGAGGTGGATGGAAATTGGGTGTTCTGGATGGGCCAGGCTGATGATGAGGAGGGTATTGCACATTCTGTTGGTAGTGACTCATTAGATAATCCCATTTCCATTGCTCTACTTCCATAGTATTTGGATTTTGGATGGTTGAGCTGGGTGGCTGTGAAGGTTGAGCCTGAAATTGAAGCTGATTGGGAGGCAATTGAGGAGGGGCCTGGGCCTGAATCTGGTTCCTGAGTTCTTGGACCTGATCCCACAATGTGTCTACCTTTGCTTTGTACATCATATTTTCTGTCTTCAACTCTTTTATATGACTGGATAGGTTGCTGATTTGTTGTGGCAGAGGAAGCTTTTTTATTTTGAAGCCTTTTGGAAGACCTTCTTGAGGCACTAGAGGCTTTACTTCCTTCTGTGGTACTGGGGGAAGGGGGTTTGGTTTGTTTGCATTTCCTGTCATTTCCACATCCTGCAGTATGTGAATTCTTTGTGTTAGCATAAGATTTTTTATGACCAACTTTAGAAGAACTTACAGTGTCAGCATCATAGTCAATTTCTATCTCATCCACTTGCATGTTATCCATTTTTTCTGTCAAATTGTTGGACATACTAGTGGGAAGATTAATATTTTACTTTGTACTTTATAAAAAAAATAATCAAAGTTAGTCAATAATTGCTCCAAAAATATAAAAAAATTTTTTAATTAATTAAATTATAGAAAAAATAACTTTCAATATAAAGTAATAATTAAAAAATTAATTTTTTAAAAAATTGGATTGCAAGTTTAAATTGGGAATAACAAGTTAGTTAATTCAACCAATTAATTACCAATATTAAATATGGCAATATATTGGGACTAAGCACAATGTACTCTTAAGTCAACCAAAATTAACAATAATTAATAATAAAAAAAAAATTAAATTAATAATTCAATTTGTATTAATAATAATGTCAATTCTTCTAGGACTAAGAGGATTTAACACTCTATAATGGTCAACTAGGAAAAAAAAATTTTTTAAAAATTGAACACTTACACTCAGTGAATCAGCAATTAAGCCACAATCACTGTTATTGCAATAAAAATATCGTAATATGAGTGAGAGGCGCAAAGGTGAACTTACTATAGTGATCGAAAAATCACTTCAAAATAATATAAAAATTAATATTATATAAACCTAAGATGTCGAACCCAAGTTCGAAACACAGTCGCGGCAAAAGTTTCGTTTTGCTAGGTGGTCCGTGCGTTTTGTCGTTCGTCGCCAGGCTTCGATCGTCGTCGTCGTTTGGAAAGGCCCTCAGTTGTCGGCCGGTCGTCTAGAAGAAGGAAAGAAATGAGAGGAGGAGAAGGAGGAAAGGAGTATGGGTAATAAAAGAAATAAATTTAATAAAATTATTTAATTTATTTAGAGAAGACAACGATGAGTGAGCTGGACAGAGACAACAAATTGGTTTTATAAATATTATTATTTTTTAAGTAAGAGTTCTGCGCGGCAACCAATATAATTACTATCAGACTTAAAGCAACCTTTAAATTGTTATATAAAATTTTAATTAGAATTTTATTACTAATAAAAAGAATATAAACGTAATATAAAAATTGTATTTAAATTGTTGAGTGTATAATAAGTGATAAGGCTACAGGGGATTATCCAAGGCTCTTTTATAGGCAATGGGTCCTCTGAAGCGCTATTATATCAGTAAATACAATGATTAGAAAGGAATAAAACAAACATATCAAAAGAGTAAATGAAACATAACAATATAGAGAAAAACATGAAACAAATAATTAAAAGCCCAATTAAGAATCCAATTTCCCCGCCATTAATCCCCAAATCAGTAAGTGACAATAGTGAATAACTAAACAAGATTGGAAACATAGGAACTATGAGAAATATAATTCCCAACAGATGGTTCATTCTGATTAGAGGACATTTTAAGTGAAACAAAAAAAATAATTTGACGCAACAAGACAAGCAATTAATCTCAATTTAGTCCAAATTAATTTATTTGTTTTTTTCTAACACAATTAAGGGTCAAAAGAAGCGTCCTTAATAATTTTTTAGTATCATATGAGAGGTATTAGTTAATATATAAATTTAAGTAATTAATTTAAATATATTATAAATCAAATTTACACTTGTAATTATAATATATGTTTTTTAATTAATTAAATATAAATTTATAATTATTAAATACATAAAAATGCGCCATTATTTGTAGAATATATTATATTATGCTCAATTTAATTGTATATAAAAATATATATAACCAATAAATTTAATGTAACATTTGTATATAATAAAATTCTTATATAATTTCATTATGCAATAAAATATTAAGTTATATTCATTAAATACAAGTCTTACCCACTCTTTAAGGTTTTATAATTTATATATCATTTACTGGACTCCTGGAATAGCCTGGCTGACAAATGATATTATTTCCTTCAATATTATAACACTTAATTAATTTAATAATCTTATTAAAACTTTCAGATAACACATAAAAAATAATCAGTGACTTTTTCTATTCTATAAAACTGTTCTTCAGAGCCAAAAAGCTGTAATTTTTTAATTAATACAATATAAACAGTATTTTTTTATGCTTTGAATGTTAATATTATTCAATAATATATAACATTCTATTTAATTATTCAATGAAAAAATTTAATACACATACCTCTTAAAATATTTACTATAGCATACAGTGGGAAACATGGAACACCAAAATTTAAAGCATAGTAATTCTTTTTTGATGATTTTTGCCCAAAAAAGGCACTTTCACAACATTTTTGTACTACTTACTGTTCCTTAAAAATATTTGATTATATATCTTAAAACTGGCATGATTCTACATGTTTTATACTATAATGCATTTATTGGGCTCATTAAATGTAATAAATGGATAAAAAATTAAAAAAATATTTTCTGTATTTTTAAAATTAACTAATTCCTCAGATAATAAGAAAACATATAATATAGCAGAAATTTAAAATCTTTTTCTTATTGATTCTATAAATACTCTATTGTCATGTTATCAGTTTGTGAAGTGATCTAATGAAACCAAGAAAAAAAGATCACCACTCAGTGAGTTTAAATATAAAAAAATACATTTAAAATTTTCCTATAGCTTTGAAAAGAAACTTAAAATAAATGAATGAATATATCTTAAAATTTTAAGATAAAATATATGGTGCTCTCTAATGCTGATATTTGAGATAAAATTGTTCACCTGAAGATTTACATTACAAATCTTATGGGGTTTTTCCATGTTAAAAGATGTGCTCAAGATCCAATTTTAGGATTTTTAAACATTCAAGGACTTTATTAAACAGGTAGAAATGATATTTAAAAAAGATTAATTCATTTTATTTATATCAAAACTTCAGTTTAACACTTATTATAAGTAATATATAATAGAAATTTTGAGTCATAAGAACAGTAAATTCAACCATTATAATAATCAAATTTAAGTGGTATTAATTTAAGAACACATTTTACAATGTGGAAATAAATACTTTACTTTTTTGTGTTTAGATTTGATTAAATGAAATTCTATAGGCTCTCAGTCTTAGTTTCTTAAATAGAAAAATTCTCATGAAAATTTTACAGCTCTAAATTTGTACATTATTTCCAAGTAAAAAATTCAGTTTAATTTTTTCTCAAAAACTTATTTGAAATAAGGCACTAAAATTAATAGGTAAAAATAAATTTTTTTGATATTAATTGAGTCAATATATGTAAGATTGAGTTCAAGTACAGAGACATAAATAGCTTTATTAGTCAGATTTCTAGAAGATTTTAATGGCCCAATATAAATAATGTGGTACAAATCCAAAAGGTAGTAAAATATAATTCAATATAAGGGTCTCAGTATTTCAATCTCACTAATGATAAATGGTTTTACATTTTTGAGATTTTAGAAAAAATATATTATAATTGAAACACCATTCAAAGACTTTTAGTAGTACTAAAAAATGTATTCTAATTGTATTAGCTATATGTTTTAATTTTAATGATAAAAAATGTAGAAAAATTCCAAAAACCCCCACCTTTTATACCCATGAAGTCCCCAATGTTCCCTCTTTATTTCCCAATCCTCTACATTGCCAATGAAGCCTCAAATTAGCAGTTAAAAATTTCCATCAACATAAGGATAAACCTGTCAGCCAGGCTACTAGACTTACCCAGTAAAATAATTGATTATCTTACTGAGGTGAAGCCACGCCTTTTAGATCCTTATTAATAATTAATTATTTATTAAATACTTATGTATTACTTTCAATTAACTAGCTAAGTACACTAACTAATGTACATAAATAATAAAAATAAGTAATTGTCCCATATATATTTTTACTCCCAAACACCGTGCTCAATAATACAGATGAGATGGGAATAAAAATTAGTAATAAAAAATATATATATATAAAATTATAAAAGGAAAAAAAATACTTTTTCAAATTCCTTTATTTAGATTTTATTGATTCAATATTTCAAATCAAATGTTCTTACACTAAAATGTGATGGACCAAAGGGTTCAGAGTTTTATTTCAAATAAAATAAATACTTTTATTTATGCACTATTTAGTCTTACTCTTATTATTTCACATACTCCCTTTAATTAAGTATTTTCCTCTCATATTCTTGTATTAGGAGATGTAAATTCTGTGTTCTTTTTCTCACATATTGCCTATAAAAGGCCCTTCCTTTTTGTCCTTTTTGATTCATTCCTTACTTATTTTACAAATTTTTTACAACACATTATTGAAAAGAATTTATTACTATTTTTTATAACCATTAGTATTTACATCACCGTAACTCTAAAAGATATAAATTATAATAATATTAAAATTTACCTCTTATTGATTTGAGTAAAACAATCAAGTAGATTAAGAAAATTTGTACCTTGCCTTTGAAAGTCCAATAATCCACTTAAAATCCTTGTATAAACCTCAAATAAATCTTCTAGACCAAAAGACCCCTTGACAAAACCAGTAACAAAAGAATAATCATATCATTCACCAAAACACATAAATAACAAGTTTTATTCCATCAAAAATAGAGCATAAGAATGCAATAAATTATAATAAAAGAATAAAAATGAATGATAAGTACTAAATATAATAATTAATTAAGGGGGATAAACAGTAGATATGAAAGGATCATTCATAATTAATATGAGAAATTCCTATTTAATATGACCAATATTGCCTGAGAAACAGTTGAGAAGCCCAAAATAAGACACCAAAAGTGGGGTGACTGAATGCAGACTCTTTGCAGGCTCTTTCACAGGTAAATCCTTGACTAAATAGGCAAATTTTAAGTGTGGTACTTTATTTTGGTGGCTAATCTTGATTTTAATAATGAAATTTGTGCATATAAAGAAGTCAATGAACTAATACTGAAATTAGGACACTAAATATGTACCTATCACTTATTTTAGTGTGTTTCCACACATAGGGCATACAATGTGGGGTAATTATAGTGTGAAATTGCTAACTTTGCTAACAATGAAGCTATTCACATGGGACAAATGCAAGCAGTATGTGGCCAGTACACAGAAGCCATTCCTGACATAAAAAACATAATTTGGAAAAGTGTTATTTTTAAGTATTTAAATATTAAAATAACTAGTCCTAATTAAGAAAAAATGATCTTCCAAGGTGCATTTTTAATATTATTAAATTTATAGCACATATATTCAACTTTTAAGTGATTTAGTAAAGCACATTTCTTATTCTTTCCATAAAACAATAAAATCAAAAGCTTTAAGTCTACTTAAAAGTTATATAACCTGATTTTTAAGGCTCTTAATATTATTCCGACATATTCCAAATTTATTTTAAGTACATAAGACCTATGAAAGGTGAATATGTGAGTGTATATAAGGTATTATAATGGCATATATTGTATTAAATCATTAATTTCACTTATATATACATCTTTTATACCTTCACTTATTGTCCCCATGTGTAATAAATGTGTTTAATAATTTGTAAGCAATTTTTACTCAGTCCTGGGAATATCCAGGCTGACACTTTCCCACCTAAAAAAAATAAAAAATGATAATTATACATTTTTTTATTTTTATCTTTTTAGGTATTCAGAAAAATCTGTAGCATTAAAGAGTAATTCTTTAAAGAAATCAAACATAATAAAAAATTATGAGTACTGGTTACAACCCTTCAGCTTGATTAAAAGAATATTATTTTTATTTAAATTTTTAAGAAGAGAGGATACATTTGAAATTTCATTTTCTGATATCCACTTATAAAATTCATTTAATTTTCCCTTATATCTTAGTAAATACTTAGTTCATTTCTATTTAGTAAAGATTATTTTCTTGATTATTCTTTCAATATCTTCTTTTTTCCCAAGCTCTTCAGGCTGTTTCTTAGGCCTTCCTCTTCTTTTTGGAGATAAACAGGATCATTTGAATGGTAAGGTTTTAATAATGAGATAGGGAAAACTGGATGTTTCAAATTATACGGGGCATATAATATGACTTTCACAGCATTATTACCAACAATTTTTTTGAATAAAAAGATACCACAAGCAGGTCTTTTTAATTTAAAATTAACATGTAAGTTAAAATGTAGTGTTGAAATAAGGACTTCATCACTTTTTTGATTCAAATTCTTTATGGGATTTATCCCATATTTTCTTTTCATATTCAAATTTTTTTAAATGCATTATTCTGCATTATTTCTAAAAATTTGTTGCATGTGAGTAAAGTATTTAGTACCAGGGTGTATGTCTAACCTTTTTACTTTATATAAATGATTTACTGGTGTATTTGGAACATACCCCAGCCAGAACCCAAATGGTTTTTTCTCTGTTACAAAATTTGTTGTGCTATCATAAAAAAAATCAATTCCAGGAATTAATTTTATCCAGCAATGTGTAAATTTCTCATTGTCTTTTTATTCTAATCTAAAGGCACAATGTTTTCTGATAATATCCTCCAGAGTGTCACTGGAAAACCTACGCACAAGGTCAAGGGTGTTCCTGAAAGTGAGATGAAGGGAGGAGTTTAGAAACTTCTTTGAAGCACAGAGGAAATGTTTCAGGAAGTGATTTGAAGATGAGTCGAAGGAAGAGCTACTGCTTCGAGATATGTTTGATAAGAATCTCAATATAATTTAAAGGTAATATTAATATTCTTAGTATCTCACAAAGGGTTGTAAACTCAATAATCAAAGATTTAAGTTTTTTAGAAATGTATACTGAGAAAATAAGGAAACGTACAATAATAATGATTTAACTTGAAGCTTTTACCACTATTAACTATAGATATGTTTTATAATTTAATTCTAAAGAAATGTTGAACCGAAATCCAACCCCTTTTATATCCATTACTCCTCCTCACATTGACCTCATATCCTCCATCATTCCGCACACCACAGACCCCGTAAAATACACCCGTTACACCTGGACCCTCCTCACTAACATCTGTTAACCCTTAAATCCTCCACTAACCATCCCGTCCATTCTCACTACCCCTGTTAATAACCCACAGATACTTAATAAACCTTTTAGCGGAATATTGCATTGACTATTGCTCTGTGTGTCGCTTATTGAAGAAAAGACTAAACACACTATTGAGAGATTGACTAATTTAGATTTAAATTTTAGATTAGCAGGGTTGAATAGTGAGTACACAAAGGAAAGTCGCAGTTGCTATGTAGAATAGCTTTCTGCGCTTTGAGTATGGATTTAGACCTCTGTATTATTGATTTAATGAGCTGCTTTTGCCTCGAGTGTCACGTGGTGCGTGACAGATGCCCGGGTATAAAACATGAGCTCCGTTGAGCATGAGACACATTCTTCCCACACTACTTTCTCTTACTTCTTCTTTTATTAATTATTTTTTTTCTTTTATTATGTCGAATTTCCCTACTCCAACTCCCATGCCTCCACACCCCAAAGCGGATGGTGGAATTTTTACACGGCAATATTCCCAAGCATGCACGGCCTGCAAACCAATGGAGTACTTCTCCGTCAAAAGCACGGCCACACGAGGTCCTTTCCAGAAATGCAAGTTTTGCCGCTGGAGACGGGTGACATGCAATGCGCTCTCGAAAAATGAGGATATCGAGAGAAGATTCACAAAGACCAAGTACTGGGTGATCCCAAAGACCAAAGAGGTGGTCGAGGATATTTGGGACGTTTTGGTTGGGGACAATTGTTTGGTAGAAGAAGTTGAGGAAGAGGTCAAGGATACCGTGGTGACTTGGGTAACCCAGGCCACAGGCAAAAAACAAGGGGTGGAAGAGGAGGTGGATGAACTGGTCAAAGAGGATGAGAATGAAGTTCCCACCTCAAACCGGACTCCGAAGAAGCGGCAGATGATCATCGAAGATAATGATGAAGAGGAGAAGGAAGTGACAGTAGAGGTCACCCCAAGGCTATTTTTAGAGGCTGACCCGGTTTTTGAAGTAAGTTCTGCCTTTTCTTGTTTCAAAATTTTGTTACTGATGACTGTATGTTTTAGAATTCAGATGTCATTGCAGAAGCTGCACCATCGCTGCCAGTTGAGGCCAGTCAACTGGCGGCTGATTTGAGGGAGGAGAACGTGGAAACCCTTGACCAGGTATGGCCGAAAAAACCTTGGCAGGGTCGACAAGCTCGATTCATTGAAAATTTAAGTGATGAGATTGACAAGATTGTCAATGCCGCCTCCTTTGATGTGGCAGAAGAATTAATGGAGATTGGAGAAGTGGTACCAGTAGGAGAGGAAGAGGTATTTGAAAAATGCAGGAAGGAAATAAGGGTGGTATTGGAAAAAATGAAGAAATTGGTTTGGGAGAAAATGCAGGAGAAAATTTGAAATAGAAAGAGAAAAAAGAAAGAAAAGAAGGAAAGAAAAAAAATAGAAAGCAAATGCAATTTGTTATTTATTTATTTATTTTATTTTGTTGTTTTAATTGAAATTTTAATATATATTTTATAAGATTTTGAAAAGAAAAAGAAAAATAAAGAAGAAAAAATATTTGAGTAAAGTTTTTTTGTTTTAAAATTTTGAAAGAAGAAAAGAAAAAATATTTAACTGAAAAAATTTTAGTTTTAAGTTTTGAAAAGAAAGAAATAATTTAAGTATGAAAAAAATAGTTTATTGAAACATTATTGATTTTTTTAAGATTTTATTTTGATGAATTTTAAGACTTTATTTTTATTTTAATATTTATTTTTTTAAATTTAATTTTAATCTAATTTAATTTAATTTAATTTAATTTAATTTATTTATTTTAAAGAAGGTGGAAAAAGCTTTTGAAAAAGAAAGAAGAAAAGAGAAAATAAAGTAAGGATTTTTTAGAAGTAAAGAAGTTTTAGAATTCTAAGAAAAGAAAAGAAAAAAAGAAAAGAGAAGAGAAGAGAAAAATAAAAGAGAGTTCTAAGTTTTTTGTTTTAAAGGATATTTAAGATGAAAAGATTTTAGGAGTTCAGAGGCATTAGAAACATTGATGGCTGGTTCCCAGGATGTTTTGTCTAAGTCATCGAGGAAGCCTTCCCATTCCACGAGGTATTGAAGTTTCCCCTTGCGCATTCTTGAATCAAGGATACAGCTTACTTCCCACTCTAGATGGTCTTCTACTTTGATTGGTTCTTGCCCAGGTATGTTTCTTGAGCCAGTTCCAGGAGAGATATGTAAAAAACAGGGTGAATAGCCTGCCATTTAGGAGGTAGCTTGAGTTGAAATGCAGTTTTAGAGACTTCGGAGCCGATTTCAAATGTTCCCAAGCATTTTTTGGCCAGTTTCTTTGATGGTCCAGTCGTTCAAATTTTTCGTGCGTCGAGCCATACTTTGTCGCCTGGTTTAAAGGAAGGAGCAGATTTTCGATGTTTGTCGGCCTGTTCCTTGTACCTTCAAATCGCTAATTCCAATTTTTATTTAAGCTCTTCTTGGAGTCGTGATATGGTTCAAAGATAATGTTCCACAGGATGACTAGTTCCTACATGGATTGAGTTGAATTGAGGATGTCTTCCATAAACATTTTCAAAGGGAGATTGTCCTGTCGAAGAATGAGTTGAGTTATTATAAGCAAATTCGGCCAATGGTAACCATGTGGTCCAATCGTCTTGTTGATAACTGACATACATTCGAAGGTATTGTTTGAGGATTTGGTTGACCCTTTCCGTTTTCCCATTGGTTTCAGAATGATAGGCCGTGGAGAGATTCCTCGTGATATTTAGTTGTCAACACAATTGAGTCCAGAATGTGGATACAAAAAATGAGCCTCTATCTAAAATAATATCATTAGGTAAGCCATGTTTGGAAAATACATATTCTAGAAACAATTTTGACAAATATTCTGCTGTAGCAGTAGTAGTGGTTTTAATGAAAATAGAAATTTTTGAATATCTATCTACTATTACTAATATAGCATCAAAATTATTAGAAAGAGGAAGTTGAGAAATAAAATCCATCGATAAAGATTCCCAAGGTTTGGAGGGAATAAGAAGTGGCTCAAGCAACCCATGCTTCCGGTGATGGGGAGCCTTATTCCTATTACGTTTGTAACAAGTTCTTATATAGGCCTTTATTTCTCTGGTCATTCCTGGCCAGAAGAAATCTCTTGCTATTAACTGGTAGGTTTTATCAACCCCAAAATGACCAGCTAATGGAGAATCATGTTGACTATTGAAAATCCATAATTTTATATCATTGTTGTCGGGTATGACTACTCTACCTTCGAAAACTAATAGACCTGATTCAATACTAAATCTTTTGGCCCCTTTCTTCGAGAGTATTTTGTCTTTTAACCCTAAACAATAATTGTCCTTTGACTGAGCTTCGAGGATGTTGGATAGTGGATTTTGAAAAGATTGAATTGTCATCAAATTAAGTTGATGAGTCGTTAACATTGATTTTTTGAAGATTGATTTCACATTTTCTGGGTTCTTTTCAGCAAATGCGTCCCCCCAATGTGAAAGGATATCTGGGAAAATAAAGTTCTTACCTGGGCAATAGGAAATAGAAAAAGGAAATTCAGACAGAAATTCAGCCCACCTGGCCTGACGCCTGGTTAACACTTTGGAAGACATAAAGTATTTCAAAGCATTATGGTCAGTCAGGATTTGAAAAGGACTATCTAGGCTGAGAAGAAAAGAGCACCATTTTTTAAGACAATGAATGATAGCTAAAAGCTCTTTGTCATGAATTTCATAATTTAATTCTGCCACAATTAGTTTGCATGACTCAAAAGAAACAGGATTAAAAAATTTTGTTTCAAGATTGAATTGAGAAATGACCCCTGAGATAGCATAATGGCTAGTGTCTGTCTCGACTATTGTCGAAGCAGAAGGATCAAAGTATCGAAGAATTGGAGCTGCGGTGAACGCAGTCTTCAATGCTTCAAATTACTTTTGTGCTGTATAAGTAAAAACAAAAGGAATATCTTTTCTAAGAAGAGAAGTAAGATTGGAAATAGTTTTAGAGTAATATTTAATAAATCTTCTATAGAAATCGGCAAAACCCAAAAATCCTTGGAGGAATTTAACGGTTTTGGGCTCAGGCCATTCCAAGACTTTTTGGACCTTTTTGTCATCCATGACTAAATCATCAGTGGACAACGTAAAACCCAAAAAATCAATAGATTTGAGATGGAGTTTGCATTTATTGTGCTTGGTGTAGAGACTGTGATATTGAAGGCGATTTAGAACCTGTCAAACATGATGAATATGTTCATCTAGTGTCTTCAAGAAAATTAAAATATTGTCTAAATAGACAACATCTTGAAAGATGTCATTAACAAAAGTTTGAAAAGTAGATGGTGCGTTACATAATCCAAAAGGCATGACTAAGTATTCAAAACTAGCAAATCTAGTGCGCATTTCAGTCAGTGGTTCATGACCTTCAGCAATGCAAATAAGATTATAAGTGCCTCTATGATCAATTTTAAAAAAGAAATTAGCACCATTAAAAAGGGTAAGAAGCAATGACATAGGAGGAATGGGATATGCATTCTTCTTAGTAACTGTGTTGAGCTTTCTATAGTCAACACACAACCTAAGTCTACCATCCTTTTTCTTTACAAAAAGAACAGGGGAGCCAGTTGGAGATTTACTGGCTCTGATGAAACCTTTTGCTACATTCTCTGCAATGTAGTCTTGAAGAACTTGAGATTTTTCCTTTGACAAAGAATAGACAGGACCTGCTGGAGGTACTGGGCCTATTAACTCTATTTGATGGTCATAGGGTCGATGAGATGGTAACTTGTCGGCCTTGCAGATTGAGAAAACATTGAGGAAATTGTGATAGATTTCCAGTAGAGTTGATTTAATGGCTTCAATGTTGATTTGGTTGTCCTCATCATCTTTGAGAGAATCTGTCGAGGGAAGACCAGAATTGAGAGAACATAATTTGACTACTTCCAGGCAATTTAAATCCTCTTCGAGTGAAGTGATTGAGCTAGAAGTTTTAGCCAATTTCTCATTTAGGGAAAGATCAGATGCTTGAAAGTCATCTGGCAGATATTTGTCCTCTATCAGGACATTTTCAGGTGGGTTGTTTAACTCCCTATTGACCTGCATTGAAGAATCAGAAATATACTTAGCGCGTGGGGTGATCAATCCCTGTGACCAATCAATTTCAGGATTCCAATGCATTAAAAAGTCATGGCTAAGGATGTTATTGTCCATTTTTGGGGCGTCTAAGACTGATAATTCCCACTCGAAGGGGGGAAAATTCGGAAAGTTGAAAACCCATAAAGCTTTCTTACTTACCCAATATTTGGGTTCCTCTGATTCAACCAAATAAATTGGAGTTTGATCAATATCTGTGAATGTCAGCTTTAACTTCTCGGAAAAAGATAAACTGACAAAAGAAATTGAAGCTTTAGAGTCTATAAGACAACTGAAGGGGGTATCCTCCTTAAAAAGAATGAATCTCAAGCAGTTTAAGGCAACTCCAGTCCTTAAGACATGGAGGTTCTGTGCACTGGGAGAGATAAGATAGTTTGCTTTGCACACAAGTAAAGTATCTACTAGTTTTTTGACCTTGAACTAGTACCTTCTCTTTCCTTCAACTTTATACAATCTTCTAGCTTGTGCTTACCCCCACAATACATACATAACCCATTATCTGCTTGTCTTTTCCTCTCAGCTTCTTTAAGTTCCCCTTTTGGATCCAGTACCTTACTGATATTGCCTGGGGTCAAGCTTTTCGGTCAAGGTTTGTCCTTTCCCTTATTGGGTTTGGATTGAGTTGGCCCTGGGTGTGAAGAAGGTCCTGGTTAAAATTTAGGCCTTGAGATTTGTTGGTGTATCGACGATGTTGTAGTTGTCCTTGGTAAAGGACGTTGAGTTCGAGGGTTCGATCTATTGAATCCGTTAAATTAGTCATCTTTTGACCATGAATATTTAATTGATTCAGAATCCTCAAAGGAAGTCCCTTTTTGAAATGATACTTGAGGGCAGCATCATTCCAACCTACTTGAGTTTGAAGTGCTCTGAAGTTCGAGATATATTCAGAGGCTTTACCATTATCACTCATGCGGCGGAAATCGAGTTCAATTTCTGCATTGTCAGTTTCATTAGGGTCACCAAACAACCTAAAAAGTTGGTCTTTAAACTTTTTCCAGTTATTAATGAGTAAGTGGGTTTCTGTCAAAGAGAGCATGAGAAGATAAGGTTCAAAACACATTGCTGCTTTTCTGGCTAGGAATGAAGAAGCGTAAACAACCTTTGATCGGTCGTTATGGAACAGGAGCTTGCAGGTTTGCAAGAAGGGGCACAATCTGTCTGGATGTTTTCCATTGAATTTATCAGGAGATTTCATGGAAGGAGTTTTGAATTTTGATCCCTCTGAAGATGTTGGATTTGAAAGGGTTTTCATGAAAAGTCTCATGAAGTCTTCCAGAGAATTAGATGGTCCAGGTTCTGAAGGGTGACTAGCAGGGGCAGATGGTGCCTCATGCATTGTATCCTCTCCTTCTTCTTCCTCGCTAGAATCATCAAAATCCTGGGGGATGTCTTCTACAGATTGGACTGAGTGTCCCTGTTCCCTAAGGTTGAGAGGTTCCAGAGAGTGAGTGCGGGAAACAGGCCGTGTAGCTGTTGGCTGTTGGTCTGCCTCTGGACTGAGCCCTAGTAGTAGCGCCCGTAGGAGGAGTGCGTTGAAAAGTTATCATTTTAAAAGAATTTAGAAACACCTGAAAAATGACGCAGTAGTGCAAAGAATGAGAACTATGGAGAATTAAATTATACTGTCACCGGACGTCCTACGCACAAGGTCAAGGGTGTTCCTGAAAGTGAGATGAAGGGAGAAGTTTAGAAACTTCTTCGAAGCCCAGAGGAAATGTTTGAGGAAGTGATTTGAAGGTGAGTCAAAGGAAGAGCTACTGCTTTGAGATATGTCTGATAAGAATATCAATATAATTTAAAGGTAATATTAATATTCTTAGGATCTCACAAAGGGCTGTAAACTCAATAATCAAAGATTTAAGTTTTTTAGAAATGTATACTGAGAAAATAAGGAAATGTACAATAATAATGATTTAACTTGAAGCTTTTACCACTATTAACTATAGATATGTTTTATAATTTAATTCTAAAGAAATGTTGAACCAAAATCCAACCCCTTTTATATCCATTACTCCTCCTCACATTGACCTCATATCCTCCATCATTCTGCACACCACAGACCTCAGAAAATACACCCGTTACACCTGGACCCTCCTCACTAACATCTGTTAACCCTTAAATCCTCCACTAACCATCCCATCCATGCTCACTACCCCTGTTAATAACCCACAGATACTTAATAAACCTTTTAGCGGAATATTGCATTGACTATTGCACTGTGCATCGCTTATCGAAGAAAAGACTAAACACACTATTGAGAGATTGACTAATTTAGATTTAAATTTTAGATTAGCGGGGTTGAATAGTGAGTACACAAAGGAAAGTTTCATTTGCAATGTAGAATCGCTTTCTGCGCTTTGAGTATGGATTTAGACCTCTGTATTATTGATTTAATGAGCTTTATTTGCCTCAAGTGTCACGTGGCGCATAACACAGAGTCTGTATCATTCTCTCAGCCAGCACATTGGTTTGTGGATGGTGTGCTGTAGACAATTTCTATTGACAACCTGATACTTCCATCAAATATTTCAAGAATTATGAAGTAAATTTTGGGTCTCTTTCAGAGATAATGGCTTTGGGGAACCCAGCAGTATTCATCATTTGTGTCCAACATATCAATGCCAAGTTTTTTGCAGATACCTCTTTATGGGTAGGAATAAACCTACACTTTTTTCTTAGTCTATCCACAATTACCCAGAAATAATTGAAGCTTTCTTTTCCTGCTAATGGAAAGCCAGCTAAAAAGTCAATGTTTATAACTTCCCATGGGGCTTTTGGCTGCTCCATTTTTTGTAACAACCCAGCTCTACTCCCAGTTAATACTTTAGATTTTTTGCAAAAGTCATATGTGACAATGTATTTTTTCACATATTCTTTCATGTTTATCCACCAGGCTTTGTTTTTAACTCTAGTTAATGTTCTGTTAAAATCAAAATGGACAGCTAAGATTTCATCATGGCAAGTACTTAACATTAACTCTTTCATAGATGGAGGTATAAATATTACATTACTTAGCTTTTTTCTGTAATATATGTATCCATCTTCAATTGAAAATTTACCTTTTTCCAATGCATTTTTATACTTTGGAGGTAAAGTTTTAATTAATGCACTCATTGAGAAATTTTTTAGATCATTTAAGATGATTGATAATTTAGACATATCTTTATCAGATGAATAATTTTCTAATATTTTTTGCATAAATTGTTCCTCCAAATTCAATATATAAATCTCAAATATATGTATTAACTCATTTTTGGGCACATAAGCTGAGTATTCAGTATCATTTATCAAAGGACTTCTGGATAAAAAATGCACATTAGAATGTAATGTTCCAGATATGTGAGTGATTGTCATCCTTCAATTGTATACTTGTACAACTATTTTCCATCTAAACAAGTGTCTATTTGGTGTTTTCATTTTTAGTAATGATTTAATGCACTTCAATATGTAATCTGTTCAAATTTCTGGTCTTCCAGATAGTAATGAAGTTTCTCCAGGGCCCACAAAAAAGCTAAAAATTCCTCCAGTTGGGTAGAACCATACCTTAATTCAGCTTTCTTTAAGGTTCTATATATATAACAGATAACTAATTCAGATAATCTACCAATTATTATCTGTTTTTGCTGTAAAGAAGCACCTAACCCTGTTAATCCTGCATCA
Organism: Hemileia vastatrix; assembly: GCA_030280995.1. NCBI lineage: Eukaryota > Fungi > Basidiomycota > Pucciniomycetes > Pucciniales > Zaghouaniaceae > Hemileia > Hemileia vastatrix. The sequence continues at coordinate 22,917,374 of JASXTE010000010.1, read as the reverse complement.
CTGTACAAGATAAAGGGGAGTTTAAAATCTGGTAGTCCCAATTTTGGAGCTGACATTAAAAATTCTTTAATTTAACAAAGGCATATTGTCTTTATTATTTCAACTTAAAGCCACATTTTTCCTGATTAATGTTTTTTGAAGGGGCTGAAATGGATCAGTAGTTTTTTATATACTACCTTTAATATCTACACATAGCTAGAAAGTTTTGAAAATCTTTCACATATTTCTGAATATAAATATTTTTACTTCTACCACTTTATTCTTGTCAAAAAAAATTTGTAAGCCAGTCACAACATTTCCAAGTACTCTCAAGGATTGAAACCCAAACATACATTTCTTTAATGCAATGGTCATATTAATCTCATCTATTTTTTGAAATACTCTTCTCAGGTGATTTGAATGCTAATCATATGTTTTTAAAAAATTATGATATCATCAATATACACTAAGAGCCATCCTTCAACCATTTCCTGATGAGAAACACTATCCATCCATTTTTGGAAGACTGGAGGGGCATTCTTTGGGCCAAAAGGCTTTCTCACATATTTATATATATCAATGTGTTTGGTTATGAGTAAGTAATTCTGGGACTTATTTTCCACAGGAATCTGATGGTAACCTTTGTTTCCATCCAGAAAGGAAATATATTCTACTTCTTGTAAGGTAGCATTGATAGAAACTATCCTTGGAAGAGGGTAAATATCATCTACAGTGAATATATTTATAGCTCTGTAATTACCACATAATCTTGACTTATCTTTTTCATAAGAGATTAAAACAGGAGAAATAACACAATACATAGGAGTTGTGTCTACTTTTTCAACATTAACCATTTCTAACAACATCTTAATTTTGTCTTCAATGTCTTTCCTTTTTGCAGGAAAAGCTGGGTAAGGTTTCTTTTTTAAGCTTCCAGGAATATTATACAAATCACAACTTAAGGAGATTTTCACCTCATGGTATTTGAAAAATCCTAGCTCATTTGAACCATGAGAAAATGCCATGGGATAAGATTTTATCAATCCCAAAATATTGTCTTCAATCTTTGAGAGTTGAGGGCTCAAAGAGGCTTTTTGGATTTCATTTTCAAATTCAACCACTTCAGAGGTGGATCTCTACCCCTTTGAATTGTTCTTCTTTAGAAAAAATGGAATAAATTAAATTTTAAGAAATTTTTTTTCCCATTTACTCAAATTGTGAAGCAACTATATGCAGTATCTAGTTTAATACCAAATTTTGTCAATTAATCATTTGAAATGATAAACCAATCACTTAAATTATTATTATCCATTATTAAAAATTTAAATATTGCTCTTACATATTCATTATTATATTTAAAGAATAAAGAAGTATGAATTTACCAATTGGACACGATGCTAAACCAAAAACTATCCAGTTCTTTGCCTTTACAGTTTCTAGTTTTTATTTATACTTACTATCAAGTTTCATTGATGTATTAAGAGAAACTACACTACCTGAAGCCCCAGTGTCAAGAATGGTATTCATATCTTTTCCATATATTTTAGCAGGTGCTCTAATAGGTGTGATTTTATAAGTATCATGATTTGAATCTTTTATTATTTCAGCTTCCTCGGTAGAAGTTAAAGATGCCTCTGTGGGAGTCATTGCATCACTCAGGAACATAATATTTTGCTCTAATACAAACAACTCATTTTCTTCATCACTTTAGGAAATGTTACTTTTACAATCTTCACAAGAATCATCCTTTTCATCTTCATGATTACTGGGTTCAGAATCTTGTGAGGTCTCAATAACATTTATTCTCTTCTTGCAAGTATGGCCTTTTAACCAAGGTTCATTAAATTTTTAGCAAGTGTTACTTTCTTGATTCTTAGAGACAAGATGAGAAATAGGTCTTTTCTTCTCCACTGGTAACTTACTTGTAGTAGGTTTTAATACCTCATTATTTTTCTTATAATGATGATACCTTGATTCATATTTTTGGTTCAATAATATTTCATTGCATATATTGATAAATCCAGAAGTATCTCTGATGGTTTTAGTTCTAGCTACAATAATTTCTCTAACTGATATAAGCAATTTATATATTATTTTCTCTTTCCCCTCATCATAATCCATTTTTAGATCAATGGCTTACATGATTTTTATTAAATTCATAAAAAATACTGTTGGTTTATCCCCAGTACTTGGATTATATCTGGTTCTCTCATACAATCTTTGTTGAGTGATTTTAGATTCTGGGACACCAAGTTGTCTTTCAATTAGTTCCTTCCATACATCCCAGAAGTAATTAATTCCCTCACTAAATACAGATTCAAACTATAATAAGGCCACATACATGAATAAAGATATCAATTTTAATTTAATTTCTTCATCAGGTAATTTGTATAAAAATTGTAAGTTATGGATTCTTTGTATGAATTGTTGCAAATCAGATTTTTGAATCCCCATCAGAAGAGTACTGATCTAACTTAAGCCAGTTTTTTTTCTTAGCTCTGATTTCCTTTACCTGAGGAATATTTAGTAATTCACTTACTTTGGATAGATGATCATGTATTTCATCTTTTACTTATTTTTTACGCTCAGAGTCCATGACACTATTATTTTTTCAATCAATGGTTTTTCATATGAATTTTTCATAAAAAGTGGTATTTTTTTCACATAAGAGGTGTTGTCATTTATTTTGTCAGTATTTTTCAAAATATTAGCCAATTCTATTTCTAATATCTGTAATCTATCTTTTATTAAAGTTACATGTGATAAAGTATCAGTTACATTTGAAAAAGACAATTTTATCCGTCCCTAAATTGTAGCCATAATATTTTGAGAATGTTCTAATTAACTGTATAAATTCTAAATCTCAGAGTCTAATTTCTGATTTTCATTGGACAATTCCTTATTTAAATTTTCAATTATATTTAATTTATTGAAAGTAGCACTCAATGATTTTGTAAGGTTTACTAATACACTTTCTGTATTATTGTTGGACTCTCTAGAGAATTCTTCCAATCTTTCAATTCTTAATAATAATTTACTTATGATTTTTGATTCCATTGTATTTTCTTTCATAAAATATTCAATTTTATCTGTGTTTAACTAAGAAGAATCATCATTATTGTTGGTCTCAAGACTTGATTCATTTGGTTTGATTTCAATTTTCTTAGTATTATCCTTGTTTTCAATAAAACTATATACATTTTTATTGTGTAAAGATAAATATATAATACTATTTTCAAATGAAAAATCCTTAAGATCCTTATCAATTATATTCAATACATTCTTATCAATTTCATTACCTATGAGTATTTCATTATTAGTATTATATAATTGATTATTAGAAGATGGATGACTTAAAAAGGTCTTATTCCACTTCCCTGTCCTCTCTTTCCCTTTCCCCTGTAAGGGTTATTGCTGTATCTCTGATGAGTAGGATGGATTTAGTTCTGAGATTACCAGTCGAATTTACATTTTCTTACTTTAATATTTTGCTCCTCTTATTGATTTGGAGCTGTAAGTACTGCTGATAGAAAAGTGGAAGGGTTGTTGACTATGGTGGTATATTTAGATTTGAGGCCTACCAGAGCTTGATTTACTTCTATGAATCCTTGAGCTGCTCTCTTTTGCAGATTGTTCATCTGGTCCAACATGTTTTTGAATTTCACTGTTAGGTTGTTTAGAAGTGAGGATAGGGAATGAATTTACTCTTTTAAATTTTTTCTTGACTTCTTTATTGAGATTTGGTTTAAAAGTTTTTCCTTTACCTCTATAGTCTATTTAAGAGTGTTGCTGTTTTTTGGAGATTCTTATTTCTTCATTTGAATATTCTGTAAGAGGTTTATCAGCTCTAGATCTAAAATTGTAAGGCTTTACCTCATTACTCTAAATTTCACCTTTTTCTTACATGTTGCAAGTGGAACTTAATCAATAAATGCAGATATAAGTTTTAAAAACTTCAGTAAAAGTTTTATCAGTATTTTTTAACACTACTTAAGTCAATTAATCACTTGTAGGTTCTATAGTGAATGTATAAGTTCCCAAAGTCAAATATGCTTTTATGTGGTCACTTAATCCAAGAGGTCTAAAAATTTAGCCATGTTTGATATTGAAAAAAGAATTTTGTCAGTAATTTTCTTTTTAAATATTAAATGAGTTTTAAAAACAAGAAAAAAGTATTAAAAGTCCTGTTAAAAGGAATCAATTAATAAGTTTTTATTATTTGGTTTATTAACTGAAAAGATTACAAATTTAATTGGTCTATTAACAGATCTTTACTAAGAATAATTTATGTTTAATTAGAAGTAAAATTGTTGATTAAATATCACAATTTTATTATATAACTGGGCTTATTTTTCTGAAATCACTATATGTAGTGACCACAACCCTTTTTAATTAATCCAAATATTTTTATAGATATTTAATTTACTTGTAGCCTTTCTTAAATTTTTACTTACTGGAAGATAACCAACAGAATTCTTGAGGAAAGTCCCCCAATTTTCAGGCTGAGTTAAGTACAGAGACATGAATAGCTTGATTAGAAAGTTGTCTAGAATATTTTAATAGTCCTATATGAATAATGTAGTACAAATCCAATAGGTAGTAAAATATAATTCAATATAAGGGTCTCAGTAATTTAATCTCAATAATGATAAATGGTTTAGAGTTTATAGTTGGCATAATAATAGGGGTAATAATTCAAACACTATACAAAGACTTTTAATATTACTAATGAAATGTATTGTAATTTTATTGGTTACCTGTTTTAATTTTAATGAGAAAGAATTTAGAAAACAAGACCAATAACCCCCTTGTTTTATACCAAATAATGTCCCAATGTTTTCCCCTGGTTTCCAAATCCTATACACAGCCAATGACACCTCAATCTAGTAAGTACACATGCTCATCAACCTAAGGATTAACCAATAACACAAGAAGAGTAATATCACAATCCGACATCCTGAAATAATAGGTATAATCCATCAAAATAAAAGAAGAAACCAAAAAGGGAGTATATGCATGTAATACCTTATAATAAAAGACTAAAAATGAAATAGAAGTACTAAATATAACACATAATTAAGGGGTACCAACAGTATAAATGAAAGGACTAATTATTCCAAATTGATATGTGAAATCCCCATCTAAATATGACCAATATTTCCTGAGAAACCATTGAGAAACCCAAAATAAGAGGTGAAATGTGGGGTAGCTGAATGCAGACTCTTGGCAGGTGCTTGCATGGGTAAATCCCCAACTAAATAGGAAATTTTAAGCATGGTAGTGAATTCTAGGCACCAATCTTAAGGTTATTAATGAAATTAGTGCATATAATGTGGTCAATACACTAATACTGAAATGAGGACACTAAATAAGCACCTATAACTTATTTTAGCGTGTTTCCACATATAGGGTGTACAATGTGGGGTAATTATTGTGTGAAATATCTAACTTTGCTCAAAATGAAGCTATTCATGTGGGACAAATGCAGGAAGTATGTGGCCAGTACACAGAAGCCATTTCTGGCTTAAAAAACATCAATTTTGAAATTTTTATTTTAATACATTAAAGTAGCCAAAGTAATATTCCTAATTAAGACAAATTAATCTTTTAAGGGGCATTTACAATATTATTAAATTTATAGTGCATATATTCAACTTTTAAGTGATTTAAAGCACAATTCTTATTATTTCAATAAAACAATGAAAAATACCTTTAAATCTACTTAAAAATTCTTTAACCATATTTTTGAGGTTCTTAAGATTAACCTAACATATTCCAACTTAATATTAAGTACATAAGACCTGTAAAAGATGGATATATGTGTGTATATAAGGTATTATGATAGCATATATTGTATTAAATCCTTAATTTCACATATGTATACATCTTGTATACCTTTACTTATTGTGCCCATTTTTAATACATGTGTTTAAAATAATTTACGAGCAATTTTTACTCAGTCCCGGGAATATCCAGTCTGAAAGTTTGACACCCCTTATTGGAATGTAGTGATTTTTTAGATTTATAGTGAGATTAGCTTTTTCTGTGTCATAGGCCAAGAGTTGATGTTCTAGATACATGGTTGGAATTCCCAAATCAATGAGGATCTTATTCTAACTTTATGATTTAATGATTATTTGGTGATTCTGTGTTTGGTGGTTTTTTGGGGTTTTCTTGTAGTTTTGTCATATCTGCTGGTTTTTTTGTGTGTCTTTCACCCAATGAGTTTTGCTCTGGGACTTGAGTGTTTTTTAACAGAAAATATCTTATCATTTTCTATATGTTTCATGTCTAGGGACTGGTTTATGAACTGTTAAGTTTTAGAGAGATATTTTAGAATTTTTCAGTTTTTCTAAATTATTCAGATTTACTTAGTTATTTGTAGGATTATTGGTGGGATGAAATTCCCAAAGCACATTTTCTCTCAGAATGAAATGGCACACCCATGTCAAATTTCCTCACATCCCACTATGGCACTCTTTTCAGCAAGCTGAGTTAACAAACTGAGGAAACAATACTTAATAAATAAGTATTATGGAATGACTTAGATCTTATGTAAATAGTTATTAATTACAAATTGAGTGCACTTTTTTGTCTTCAAATGGTTAATAAAATCCATTTACCAGTGAAAGAAAACAGTGAAATTGTTTTAAGACTTTACTACAAATTAATCCAGTGTTTCATTTTAATTAAATTCTTATAACTAAATTGGGTTATTTCTTTATTTTTCACCTTTTTTCATTTAAATTCATATATTTTTATGTTTTAATTGCTATATTTATTACTAATTGGTAATTGTGGGGAGTAAGGCTGAAACATTTAATATTTTTATAATTAGTAATTGTTACACCTTTTTTCATATACATTTTTGGTGCTTCAGAGGGCCCCTTGCCTATAGAAAGGCCTTGTGTCAGCCAGTAACTTATTTAAGATATGTAAACTGTACTGATAAAGAAATTAAATCAATAATTTTTGATTTAATTATTGAAAATATTACAAAATTAAAATTTTAATTTCATTAAGTAATATAATTTATTATTTTACTAATTTGCTATATTTCTTAAACTTACTTAAACTTATAAAATTTGGAATAAATTTACTTCTTTAAGTAATTTTTTTATTCTGTTAACTCAATTTCTTTGCATTAAATTAAAATTCATGTTATTTTTATTTAATCCATTGGGTTAAAAATTAATAATAATTGTGGCAAATTTGTAGATCTAAGCTCACTGTATTTACTGGAGCTCAGACCTAGCTTGAAGTTTGCTATAGTGGGGCCAGGGAGAGCAAGAGATAGTTAAGGTTTCTCTCTGAGACATTAAGGGTGTTTATTAAATCTTATGAAGCATTTATTTATTATAAATTTCATTTCTTATCTTGGTTTAATAAAAGTTTGATTTTTCATTATTTTTGTTAAATCTTATTTGTATTAATTTAACTCAATTTTTTTTTCAATGTTTAATTTATTTTTAAATTAATTAATTAAAGTTTGTTTTATTTTCATTCAATTATTTTTATTCACGTTCATTTTCTTATCAGTTCCTCACAGGAAATTTTTTACTTCAACAATTTCACATTTTATTTACTTTTTTTATAAAAGATGCTTTAATTGTGTTGTTTTTGATCATCTCATTTTACAATAACAATTTTTTACCAATAAATTCATTTCAATAATATTTTATTTAAATTAAATTCCTTATAATTATAATAGGGGGTATCAATGTTCAGGGATCCGCAATTAGGTATTAGGAATTTTTTTTGTTCCGATCCAAAATTATTAATTGCGGAAGATTCTTATCCATTAGCCCTAGGGCTAGTGAATAAGGAATCCACGATAATGCATTATCCTACCTCTTATACCCCAAATTCCATTCCTAATTACTGATCTCAAACTCATCACATCCATGATTGATTTGTATGCAAGTCATATGACATATAATTGTAGATGTTATGAATGAAAGTAGGCCAAGATGTGGTCATGAAAAATTGAGTAAAAAAATTTTGGATAAGAGGTGAAAATTGACAAGTAAAGTGTCTAATAACCCAATTATTGGCAAAAATAATTGCAGAAGATAATTGGGGTATAAGGATTTTTATATGCAATTAATTTAATTGCAGATCCCTGAACATTGATATCCCCTAATTTTTACTTTATAATTAAGTGATACAATAAATTAAATAAGTATATTTATATCTTTTTAAAGAGAGAGTTGAATAAATAAAATACTACATAAAATGTCTTTATATTTTTATATTTATCTAATGATTTACTTTTTAAAAAATTTAATCCTTCAAAACTTCCTCTATCTACCATAAAAGCTGACACCTTGGGTAAACCCCTGCAGCCTCATCCTTTCTTTATACCTTTTATTAAATATAAATTAATATGCTTTTATCCTTATTTGTGGAATTTTTTTTCCCCTTATAAACTAAAATATATCAAAAACTTTAAGATATAAATATTATTTTGGTTAGTAAAAATAAGTGATCAGTACAGATAATACTTATCTCTCACTAGTTCCCTTACTATGATAGTCAATTTGCTACATATTTTAGATGACTTGCTGAAAATTACTAAGGTAAATTTTCTTATGAAATGCTACTCCTGACTGGGAGGAAAATGAGGATTTCTAAAGGGAATTCAGTGAAAATAGGGAAAATTTAGGGAACATTTCTAACAATTAAAATAAACCTTGTATTAGAGGGTTAATTTCAAGGGGTTTCTTTTAGTCTATAAGATTTTTTGGTCTTCCAACAGCAATGAAAGGTGAAGGAAGACTCAAGATTTCAAGATAGGTATGTATTTATTTCTTTATATGTTATTACTCAATGAAAAGGTAAAAAGATTATTTTTATTATTACTTTAAAGTCTTAGAAATAAGCAGATGTAAATACTAAGCTGGTAAATAGTAGTAATAGATTGATTTGTGTATAAAATATTTAAATGTAAAGTAAGTATGGAATGAATTAAAAACAGCCAGATTGAGAGGCCTTATATAGGCAAAAAGGAGAGAAACTACAGAACCACAATTCTACATACATGAGTATTAGATAAAGAAAAATCCCACAGATAGAAATTTCCAATATTTAAAGTTGTTCTACCAAGAATGTACTCATATACAGTATTTATCTGTATATTTAATTTTAAATTATTTGATTTATTTAAGTTTCTGTATATATCAAAGTAAAATAGAAATATTTGATTTTAATATTTAGTATTTTCATATTTTAGTTTACTTTTCAGCTGTCATGAGGATGCTGTCATGGAATAAAAAATGAGACAACATTAGAATTATATATTTACTTCATTTTACTTATTAATTAGTTAAAAATATTATAAGTAATTTATAAAGTAAGTATAACTAATAAAATGAGAGGTAAAGATGTAGCTCTACTCTAGTAAATAATTAATTATTTACTGTGTAAGTCTAGTAGCCTGGCTGACACTCCCTCACTCTAAAAAGAATAATAATATTAAAATGCTATTATTTTTTCATTTTATATTTCTTTAGTAGAGCAGGAAGGTTAGATATCTCTTTACCATGAATCCAAGAATCATATTCAGAAGATTTATTCTTGAATCTCAATAAGTATTCAGTATCTTTTTCAGCAGTGAAAATTCTGTCATTTAGAATCTCATCAATTTCTGCTGTTTAAATGATTTCATTAGGGGTTTTCTTTGGTCTTCCCCTCCTTTTTGAAAATAAATCACTATTGAATGTGTAAGGTTTCAAAAGTGATATTGAAAAAACATGATGTTTCCTGTCATATGGAGAATACAGGATAACTTCAACTGCATTATCACCAACTATTCTTCTGACAAAAAATAGACCTACAAATGGGTCTTTTAATTTGTTATTACCTTGTAAATTGAAGTAGAATGTAGAAATCAGTACTTCATCACCCTTCTTAAAAGTGTATTCTTTATGGGATTTGTCCCACCTCTTCTTCTCATATTCAAAAGATTTTTCAAGAAATTTTTGAGAATGACTTCTTCAAAGTTGTTGCATTTGAAGAAAAGATTTTACACCAGGATGTAAATCTAATTTAGGTATTTTATTAATGAGAATTTGGGTAGGGGTATTTGGAACATATCCAATCCAGAGCTCAAAAGGCTTCCTTTGAGTAACAGAATGATCAGTGCTATTATAAGTAAATTCCAGACCAGGAAGTAAGGTGAACCAATCATGAGTGAACCTGTCATTGTCTTTATACTCAAGGCCAAAGGAACAATATCTTCTAATCATGTACTCTAAAGTCTGAATCATCCTTTCAGCTGATCCATCAGTTTGGGGGTGATGGGCAGTAGAAAGCTTCAGATCACAACCACAAACATCCATAAGAGACATCCAAAATTCAGAAGTAAATTTTGGGTCTCTGTCAGAGATTACGGTCTTGGGGAAGACAGCAGTATTAAACATATGAGACCACCTCAAGAAGGCTAATTATTTAGTGGAAACATCTTTGTGAGTAGGGATGAATTTACACATTTTTGTAAATCTGTCCACAATAACCCAGCAAGGGTTATAACTGTCTTTCCCAGCAATGGGAAATTCTGTTAAAATTTCTGTCAGTATAGTCTAGTATATAAGTATGATATAATAGTGTTATTTTATGGTCCTACTACTTATTGATAAATGATTTAGTTTTTAAACCTCAGGGGAAGACTAATAGAATAGTTATACTCAAATAAAACTCACAATACTTGGATTTAAATGCGTGCTAGTGGTGGAAAATAGAAGAATAAAATATAGTTATAGCTTATATAAAGATAATATCAATTTATAATGGCTTTATAATATATTTCTGAATGTTAATAATTGTATTGTAGTGATTGTTTTAATTGTAGTAATTGAATGATGATAATAAACCGTCAAAATCCCTCCTTACTTATACCCAAATCCACTGGAGTGCACAGACCTTCAATCCAGATGATGTCACTGCTATCCCCGGCAATTACAGCACTGTGAGGGCCCATCACCTCCCCATGGCGTCCACTTCAAGCAGTTTCAACACCCAGACCTCCAGTAAGGACCCTCCATCACTATTAATAATAACACAGAGTCATACCATAAATAGAAAACCCAGATAAAAGCGGATACCATAAAGAAACAGGTAAAATAAATAATCAAAAAGAGATTTAATGAAACTAAAAACATATAAAGGAAACAAATAAAATGTCCAAGCCCCCAATAACATCCCCAAGCATCCACATTAACCCAGAAACATCCTTCCAACCCATAAATCCGTGAATAACCATCCAAGGAAGTAATTTTAGTTGTCCAAACTGGGTGTATGCGCCTGATATAGGTGTCTATACTTCTGTAGGCGTTGTGAGTCCACTGATTTCGTCCATATGACCTACAATAAGCAGAAAAACAAAGGTTATAGGCTATTAAGGGGCTAAAACCCACTTATATACCTAAATATACATAATATACTGCATATTTCACTGAATATGAGATTTATGTATACATATAAGCTTATGTATGTCAATAATTACTTCATATCACTTAAGATAAGTATATAATGACTCCATTAACACCCTAATAAGTATTATTAGGCCATGTATAAGCTATTTAAACTATTATAAATTATATAATAGAATAATAATTATATATATATATAATAAAATAATATATATTATAATTTTAACCTTATTTTTAAGATATAAGCTTAATCTAGTTAAGGTTATCTTATTTTAAGCATAAGAAATACTCAGTCCTAAGGATATTTAGGCTGACAATTTCCATGTTTATAATTTGCCTTGGTGCATCAGGAGATTCAATATGTTGCATCACTTTAGCCCTTTTTCCAGTTAATCATTTTGATTTCTGACAAGAATCACAGGATTCAACATATAGTTTGGTGTCTTCAGGCATATTAGCCCACCAATCAATGTTCTTTATTCTAATCATTGTTTTTGAAAGATAAAAATGTCCTTCCAATAAATCATCATGACAAATGTTTAAGATTATTCCTTACATAGAAGGAGGAATAAAAATAAAATTAATTATCTTTTTTCTATAATAGAGATAGCCTTCATCAATTGAAAATTTATCTTTTTCCAAAGAATTTTGTTACTTTGGTGGAAGGGTTTTAATTAATGTTTGTATTGAAGCATTCTTTGAATTATTTAATATAGTACACAGATTTCTTGAGTCAGTGTCTTTATCATATGAATCTGGAATAAGCTGTAATAGCTCTTCCTCCATATCAACCACATATATCCCATGAATGTGGACTATTTCATCCTCAGGATCATATGCAGGATTAGTGTTATCATTTGGCAAAAGTAACCTTTATAACATATCCACATTTTAGTGGAAAATATCAGTCCTATGAATTATTGTCATCCCTCCTCTGTATTACTGAACAGCCAACTGCCATCTGAACATGTGTCTGTTTGATTTTTTTAAGTTTAAGAGGTACTTTACTGCACTTCAGTCAATGAAAAGTTCAAATTTCTGGTCATCCAGACAATTATGTAGTTTTTCCAGAGCCCACCCAACTTCCAAACACTCAAGTTGAGTGGAATCATATTTCAATTCACTATATCATAAGGTTCTTGAAATATAACAAATTACTACTTCTGATACTTTGTCATCAATAACTTGTTTTTGGTGTAGAGCAGCACCAAGTCCAATAAAACTGGCATCAGTGTACAAAACAAATGGTTGAGTAAAGTCAGGAAAGTCAAGAATTGGTGCTGACTTCAAAAAATGTTTCTTAGTGTCAAAAGCTCTTTGTCTTTCACTGTTAAAGACAAAAAAAACATCTTTACTAGTTAATTGGGTGAAGGGCAATGCTATAAATTGATAATTTTTAATATATTTTCTATAGTATCCACACATTCCAAAAAAACTTTGGAGCTCTCTAACTGTAGTAGGAGCTTTTTCCTGTTGTATGGCTGCCACTTTGTTCTGGTAAACACATATCTGAAATCCTGAGACAACATTACCAATCACTTTCAAAGAATGAAAACCAAAATTTAATTTTTTCAAAGCAAGTGTCATATTTATCTCATCCATTTTATGGAACTCTTTACATAGGTGGTTAAGGTGCTCCTCAAATGTCTTGCAGAATATGATGATATCATCAATGTAAACCATTAGCCATACTTCAATTATTTCTTGATGGAATGTGTTATCCATAAATTTTTAAAAAACTGAAGTGGCATTTTTGGGGCCAAATGGAATCCTGATATACTTATGAATACGCATATGAGTAGCAATCATTAGAAAATTCTGTGAATTTTTCTTGACAGGTACCTAGTGATAACCCTTATTACCATCTAAACAGCTGATATAATTAGCACCTTGTAAGGTAGCATGGATAGAGCTAATTCTGGGTAAAGGATTGATATCATCTACAGTATAAGTATTTAATTCTCTATAATCACCACATAACCTGGCTTTGTATTTCTTATAAGAAATCAGGACAGATGAGATAACACAATTTTTAGGTTTTTCAACTACCTTTTCAATAATATTCATTTTTAAAGGGGTAGAGATATTGTCTTCAATATCTTTTCACTTTGTGGGGGAAGAAGGATAAGGCTTCTTTTTTAAACTAGGTGGTATTTCAGTTAATGGGAAAGATAATGAAAGCTTCATCTCTTCTTTTAACAATCCCAATTCATGTGACCCATGAACAAAGGCCATAGGAAAAGATTTTATCAACTGAATGATGTAAACTTTTTCCTTACCAGAAAGTTGTTCTCCAAAAGAAGCTATGTCAATTTCAGACAGAAGGGAAGGCATTTCTTTTTTAGATTCTCTTTTATATTGAACCACAGAATGACATGAGTTCAATCCTAGTTTTATTAATTTTTTCTGGGAAGAAATTTAAAATTTTCTATTCCCATTCAACCCCATGGTAAAGCATTGGTTTAAGGAATCAAGTTTAATGACATATTTGGTTAATATATCATTTCCCAAAATGAAAAAATTGCTTAAGTTATCATTTTCCATAACTAAAAAGTCACACATAGCTCTTACAAAGCCATAGTTATATTTGAAAAATACTGTAGCTTGGTATTTATAAATGGGGGACAAAACAGAGCCATAACCTCTCCAATTTTCAGAAGTGACAGGCATCAGTTTTGATTTATAATTCTGATAAACTGAAGCAAGTGATTTTTCAGATACAAAACTTCCTCCAGCTCCAGAATCCAAAACAACCACAATGTTATTCCCATTAATCAAGACTGGTGCCTTGAGAGGGGTAATTATAATTGAAGTGTCCTCAAGATTTCTTATGATTTCAGCATCTTCAACTGTAGATAAATCATTGTTATCAATGTCAATATTATTTAAATATTGAATATCTTCCTCCAGAATCAAGATTTCCTGGTTAGAATCATAAGAAATATTGCTGGTACAATCTCTTGAAGTATAATCTAGTGTAACTGTGTCATCAGTAGGCTCCTCCATTTTTTCAACAAGATTTATTCTCTTGTCACAAAAATGGACCTTCTTCCAAGGCTTTCTGCATTTAAAGCAAGTTTCTTTTGCATATTTTTTAGGTGCAACAGGGGCAGAGGGTTTACCAACTTTTTCAGGAAGTTTTTTTTTTGGTAGTTGGAGGGTTTCTCCACTGAAGGTCTTGGGAAGAAATTCCTAGATTCATACCTGTTATTTAATAGAACTTAAACACAAGTATTAATAAAGGAAGAAGGTTCCCTGTAGAGTTCAGCTCTTGCAACAATTAAGTCTCTCAAAGACATTGGCAATTTAAAAAGGATCTTGTCCTTCCATAGTTCATAATCCATCTTTGGATCCATTTCTCTCAAGATTTTTATTAGTTCCATCAGGAACTCAATAGGTGTTTTAGTAGAGGATGAGCTATATCTAGACTCCTCATACTTCCTTTGCTGGGTTAACCTAAACTTTGAGACACCAAATTGTGCTTTAATTAATTTTTTCCAATCCTCCCAAGAGAAATCATTCTTATCCAAAAGGACAGATTCATACCACATGAAGGCAACATTGGAAAACAAAGAAATTAATTTAGACACAATTTCTTCATCTGGTAGTTTATAAGAATACTTAATATTATCAATTCTACAGATGAATTTCTGCCACTCAGAGGAAGAATAACCATCAAATTTTGGATATTGATCAAGTTTGGGCCAATTGTTCTGATTTGAGGCAATTTCCTTCTGTTTAATTGTTTCTGTGTAAGAAGAAGTTGAAATTTTGCTAATTGAGCTGTAATATCATTATTTAACCCATTAGCAGATGAGCGGGGTGCATCATCAATTTTTTATGGAAAGCCAGAACTATCTACATGTTTCTCTTGTACTAATTTTTCTCTAGAGAATCTTGGCTCAGATACATGTGGAGTAGACTGTGCAACAGTTTCCTTCTCAGAAGTGACAGAGTATTTTTGGTCAAATAAAAATGTGTTCAATTGTTCCTCAATGTTTGTCAACTTATTTTCACCCTTGGAATAATAGTTAATGTTTAATTGATTTTTGCAAAAGATGATTGGGTCTTATTTTTAAGAGATGAATAATGGTCATTTAATTTTTTCAAATTTTATTTCTGACCTTCTAGTTCTTGGCAACAAATCAACTTAGTCTCTTGCACTTTGGATAGATCATTTTTAATATTTTTCCACAAACAAAATATCTTTTCATAATTTACTTTGTACCAAAACAATTCATCAGATACCCTATTCAACTCACCTTTCAATGCTTGATAACCTTTTTCAGTTAAGAAGCTATTAAATTTTTGGGTCAATTGTAAGTTATTCATTATCTGATTTTTTTTTGTGATCATTTCTCTCAAATATTGATAATTAATAGTTGCTACATCAGGAGCATTTCTCAGGAGAGAGACAGAGTAATTTTCAAGAGTCTCATAAACTTCAGGATCAATTGATTCATCTATAATAGCCATATCTGGATTTATCATTGAAGTATCAATTAAAACTAAAGGAGTATTTACATGACTAGAAAATTGATTACTTTTTCTGCTAGAACCAGCTTATACTGGTCTAAAAGTGTAATCTCCCATCCCAGATTTACCTGAAGGAGCTAAATCAGTAAAAAGAAATGGAACTTGAGATTAAATGGAAGGCCTTACCATGGTTTTGGCACAATTTGAATATGATTATTTTTCATTCTTCTACCTCCTTGGTAAGGGTGAGGAGGGGTGGGATTGAAGTGTTGGTGCCTGGAGGGTCCTGCTTGAGGAGCCTGTTGCACTTGCTGAGCCTGAAGGGTATCCCATTGGGTTTTTAGCCAGTCCCATTGCAATTTTGACACTTCCACTTTTTCTTGATGTTGAAGATCCAACTGTGGAGGGAGTTTTGCTGCTTGTAGAGGTTTCTTCTTCTCTTGAAGAGAAGTCTCTATATTTTTTATTCTTTCTTCTAGCAACTCTACCTTTGCATTTAGTTTAAGGTTCTCTGAACTCAAATCCTTGATTTGAGTCTACAGCTTGTTTACCTGTTGCTAAACTGTCATCTTTTTAATCTTGAAGCCTTTTGGAAGCTCTTCTGGGGGGAGCATTTGGGGCTGGGGTCCATTGGAGGATGTTCCTTCTTGATTTCCACCTCCTGAATTTCTACATCCTTTTTGGTTTACTAATTGATTAATTTGAGAAAATTTTGTAGTCAAAGGAGAGCTTACAGAATTTGCATCATAGTCAATAAGATTCAATTCCTCTTCATGGGTGGTAGAAAGATTTAATTTAGCCATTGTTTTTATAACTTGAGCTGAGAAAAAAATACAAATATTTTGTAAGTTATTATTCTTTTTTGTTAAAAAAATAAGAGATAAAATAAAAAATATTTAAAGTTTATTATCACTTGCCGGAACTACTAATCAACTGAAATAATGAAAATATATCAATTATCAGGACCAAAAATTAGCTGAAATAATTAATTAATACAATTTTTAATTAACTAATTAACTAAGATATTGGTATTATTTATTGCCAGGATTTTAAAAAAATCTAATAAAATAATAAAATAATATATTAATTATCAGGACCAAAAAAGTTAACTGAAATAAGAAATACAATTTCTTAACCAAATAAATAATTTATATATTGTTATTTTTTAATTACCAGGACTAAATTTCAACTGAAATAATTTATTAATATAATTTTTAATCAAATAATTAATTTATATATTGTAATTATTTAAATTACCAGGAATAATTGTCAACTGAAATAATATATTAATATTTTAATTATCAGGACAATTTTTCAACTGGAATAATTAAGTAATATAATTTTTTAATTAAATAATTTAAATTATATTACTTCTAGGACCAAGAAAGCTGTTGCTCTATCTTGGTCAACTAGGAGAAAAAAATATTATATACCTGACATCTCTCCCTGTAGTTTGAGTAATTTAATGCCAACTACAGAGTGCTGAGTAAAAAAGATATATGTATAATATAAAATATGCAGAGTGAGACCTACAGTTAATAACTGCTATAGTCACTACAAATATATAGGACAATTACGCCTATAAAAACCTTAAATTTGGGGCAAGGTTCAAATCCCAGTCGTGGCAAAAAATTTAGTCATATGCCTTTGATGTTTGTTGTTTGTTGTTCATCCAAAAAGTTGCCATAGGTGTTGGAGTTGATGGTCCCTCAGTCACCAGCCTCAAGATAACAATGGGTCAACAACTATTTGGAAAAGCCCTCAGTTTTCAAGGGGTTTTGTTTGGTCTAGAAGATTTTTTGGTGGTCCAACAGCAATATAAGGTGAAGGAAGACTCAAGATTTCAAGATAGGTATTTATTTATTTCTTCATATGTTATTACTCAATGAAAAGGTAAAAAGATTATTTTTATTATTACTTTAAAGTCTTAGAAATACACAGATGTTTTCAGCCTAGATATCCCTAGGACTGAGTATTTCTAATACTTAAAATAAGATAACCTTAAGTACATTAAGCTTATATCTTAAAAATAAGGTTAAAACAATTATATATATGATTATGATACATATATATATAATTATTACACTATTATATAACTTATAGTAGTTTAAATAGCTTATCCATAGCCTAATAATACTTATTAAGGTGTAAATGGAGTCATAGTATACTTATCTTAAGTGATATGAAGTAATTATTGACATACATAAGCTTAAATGTATACATAAAGCTCATATTCAGTGAAATATGCAGTATATTATGTATATTTAGGTCTATAAATGGGTTTTAACCTCTTAATAGTCTATAATCTTTGTTTTTCTGCTTATTTTAGGTCATATGGACGTAATCAGTGGATTCACAATGCCCACAGAAGCATAGAAATCTATTTCAGGCGCATACACTCAGTTTGGACAACTTAATCTGCTTCCTTGGATGGATATTCACGGATTTATGGGTTCGGAGGTCATTTCTGGGTTAATTTGGATGCTTTGGGATGTTACTGGGGCCTTGGACATTTCATTTGTTTCCTTTATATGCTTTGGGTTTCATTTTATCTCTTTTGGATTACTTATTTTACCTGTTTCTTTATGGTATCCGCTTTTATCTGGATTTTCTAATTATGTTTTGGGTCTGTGTTAGAATTAATTGTGATGGAGGGTCCTTACTGTAGGTCTGGGTGTTGGATCTTCTTGAAGTGGACGCCATGGGGAGGTGATGGGCCCTCAAAGTGCTGTAATTGCTGGGGATAGCAGTGACATCATCTGGATTGAAGGTCTGTGCACTCCAGGGGATTTGGGTATAAGTAAGGAGGGATTTTGATGGTTATTCATAATCAATTACTTACTACAATTCAATCAAACACTTCAATAAAATTATTGACATTTAGAAATATATTATAAAGCCTTTATAAGTTGATATTATCATTATATAAGCTATAGCTATATTCTATTTATCTATTTTCCACCACTAAGCACACATCTAAATTCAAGTATTGTGAGTTTTATTTGAGTATAACTATTTAATTAGTCTTGCCCTGAGGTTTAATCACTAAATCATTTATCAATAGGTAGTAGGACCATAAATAAATACTATTATATCATACTTATATACTAGACATACTGAAAGATGTAAATACTAAGCCGGAAAATAGTAGTAATAAATTGATTTGTGTATATAATATTTAATTGTAAAGTAAGTATGGAATGAATGAGAAACAGCCAGATTGAGAGGCCTTATATAGGCAAAAAGGAGAGAAACTACGGAACCACAATTCTACGTACATGAGTATCAGAGAAAGAACAATCTCACAGATAGAAATTTCCAATATTTAAAGTTGTTCTATAAAGAATGTACTCATATACAGTATTTATCTGTATATTAAATTTTAAATTATTTGATTTATTTAAGTTTCTGTATATATCAAAGTAAAATAGAAATATTTTATTTTAATATTTAGTATTTTTATAGTTTAGTTTACTTTTCAGCTGTCATGAGGATACTGTCAAGGAATAAAAAATGAGGGAACATTAGAATTATATATTTACTTCAATTTACTTATTAATTAGTTAAAAATATTAT
Source organism: Hemileia vastatrix (assembly GCA_030280995.1). NCBI lineage: Eukaryota > Fungi > Basidiomycota > Pucciniomycetes > Pucciniales > Zaghouaniaceae > Hemileia > Hemileia vastatrix. The sequence continues at coordinate 22,897,914 of JASXTE010000010.1, read as the reverse complement.
AAGTAATTTATAAAGTAAGTATAACTAATAAAATGAGGGGTAAAGGCATAGCTCCACTCTCGTAAATAATTAATTATTTACTGGGTAAGTCTAGTAGCCTGCCTGACAGATAACATATAAATTTTAGAGGAGTAATATAGAGTAATTTTTAATCATTACTTTACACTTCTAAAACATTAGTCTGAGAATTTTAGACTCATTCTTTTGAGAATATAACTTCTCTTTCTCTCTTATTTTCTAGTGAGTTAAGCTTAGTCCAGCCTAGCTCCAATCAGATAATACCATTTTATTTCTTCAGGAAGACAGAGGATTCATTATTTCCTTCAACTCTTCTGTGTTCTACTTACAGCAAGGTGACTGCAAGAGTTCGTCTACATTTCTTGTGCCCAACTTGGGGTTTAATCTTTTTGGCCATTTGGATACTGGGTTTCTTTCTCAGCTCTTTTTTATTTTGGGACTCTTTCTTCTCTAGATTTCAGAGGCTTCAGTGTAATTTCTTTTGACAGTTGGAGTCCTTGCGTGTTAGTTTACTTTTTTCAGCTTCCACTTGTTTTGTATAGCTGGTGTTTTGGTCTGTCCAGGCCAGTGTTTGTAATTTTTCTAAGCCTGTTGTTTGGGTCTGTCTTGACCTTGATTTTGGGCTTGTCTAAGCCTGGTTTTTGGGGTCTGTTTAGGTCTGTGTTTTTGGAATCTGGGTAAGAAGCTGAACCTCTGCTGATTCTTTTGTGTTGGAATTTTTTTTTATCAAAGTACTGGATTGAACCCTTGCTCGATTTTGTTGTTGTTTTGGTGATTTAAGTAAGGGCATCCACCACTGTTTCAGGAAAAGTGTAAGAATTAATCACCAGAAAAAAAAATCTGGCACCTGCTAGCTGGTGCCCATCCCTGACTGGACTATGGTAGTTCAATTGGGGGGAGGCACCTGCTAGCAGGTGTCAACATTTTTTTCCTGGTGAATTGCATATTTCTTGCAACTTACACTACTGAAATAAGGGCAACCACTACCATATGCATTTTATCCCTCAATATAGGAGTTACATGGAAACACAAACCACCATTCCATCATTGAATACAAATTGTTTTTTCCCTACGCTTAATTTAGTTCATGTAATGTAGAGGAAATAGATATTGCTTTTGATATTTATTGATATGGTTGATGAGTAGTAATAAAAATGCTGTGTTGCCAGGATAATTAGTGCTTAAAAGTGCTTTGTCATGAGGTCTAGCAAGAAGAGTGGGTGAATAAAAAAATGGCTTGTGAGTTAATGAACTACTGATTAATATTGGCAAAGTGTGCAATTTTGCATATGTTTCTGAAAAAATTGACGAATTACTTGTGTGCTGAATGAGTTAATGAGAATGGTGGTAGGGAAAGACATGTATTTTTTTGTAAAGTATGCATACCAAAGGGATCTACCAAAATGATGGTGGATGCTCTAAGAGGCTGAACCTCTGCTGAGTCTGTGGGTTTGGGGATTCTCTGTAGATTTTGGCAAAACGCTGAAGCTTTGCAAGATTTGGTGTTAGATGTTTAGATTATGTCTTTTTCTGGTTCTTCTGTTACAGCTACATTGAAAATAGTTGGTGCAGGTTTCCACAGTTCTGCCCAACTTACCCAGCATTTTCCCTCATTATTCCATCCCGTTAGCCTATTGCCCGCCAAAAATGCTGGGTATATTGAGCAAAATTTTGAAAAGCTGAACCAACTTTTTTAAATTTAGCTGTAGTTCCCTCAGGAAGGCTGTCATAATTGCATTGAGGGATGGGATGACTGATTCTGAGGGAGATGTGGCACCTTTCTTTTCTCTGTATGTGGGGGAAGGTGCTATGGTTGCAGAAACACCTTTGAATATAGTCACCCAAATCATATTTTTCATTACAAACCTGTCTATAAGGAAGCAGGTGGAGAAGATGGAAAGATATACGAAGGATGATTGGGCGAGTCTTAAGGAGAAGATGATGAACAGGTGGGGTATCCAGCTCTCTATGGATGATCTCTATTGCTTGGTTTATGTTTGGGAAGAGAAGGATGGTGTTATTCCATTGGCCAATATAGGGAGTTTTTGGCAGAGTTTGATGAGATTGTTGAGTATCTGGTGGATGAAGATGACTTAGTCAATAAGGATGTTACTGGTGATTTATATTTCTCTGTTTTTATTTAAGATGCTCAGGAGATATGATGGGGGTAACTATTATAAAGAGATATAAAATTGTGAATTAACATTGAAGTTACTATTTGCAAAATGAACTATATATCAAGGATAATTATAAGGGAGGCTTTAAGGGGACCACCTTTCTATTTTTAGTGTTTTCTCCCTATTAAGTTAGCAGTATCTCTTGCTTGCGAGTGCCCTCCACTGATGATAGTGTTAGATTACCCTTGCTTTTTCCTGCTGTAAAGGTTAGTGCTAGATTGTTAGCACTATTTAATTCTCTGGAGGTAAGCGTTAGATTACCATTATTTTTCCTCATTCTGAAGTCAGCGTTATTGTTCTGGTAGATGCTTAAGGTGAAAACGACCAAAAGAGACTAAAAATAAAAAGGTGGTCTCCGAAGCAGTAAAAGAGGTGGTCCATATATAGCCTCCCTAATTATAAATGAGTAGTATAGTCATCAATAATGCCTTTAGTCATCAGTGAAGATATACGATATATTGTTGCAGTGGCGTCTCCATTTCTCCGGCTGTTTCTGGAGTCCGATACCGTGCAACAGCATCACCCTGCCTCATCCACCTCTGACACATTCGATAAGGCAAAACTTGTAACATTTGGTGCATCCTATAGGACACTGAAACACCAATGAAGATCCCATGGAGACGGAAGCGCTAAAGTAGATCTTGCTACTCAGATATAAATAGTAAGGTAACAGAATAGTCGGAGACAGATGGCAGGACTTATACACTTCAGTCCTCTTGTTTCCTACTCTTTCCACCCTTCAACCTAAATTGTAAGTTCCTCACATTTGAATCTTATCATATTTCAATTAACCTCTATTATGTTCCAAAAACTTACAAACTTGATAGAAAGCCCGCACTTTCGAGTTCAGCATTCTTTTTGATATTTGATTTGAGCTTTTTAGTTTCTTCTTTGAGCCCAAGTTGCAACTTGTGACCGGCATCCGGCGATAAAACTTTTGGAACGTCTAACTATGTTCAACATCAGATCCGAATTCCAAAAAAGCTCTTTTATCAGGCTTCCGTCTGTTACTCTAACAATTTTTGGAATATTAGTTCTTTTTATTCGTTTTTCAAACGCATTTGGGTGGTTGTTGGAATCAATCAAGGTGAACCCATTTAAGGAAATCGAAAACTCCTCTACAGACACACATGCCTTGTCTTGTGAAAGATCTTTTACCAAGATTTTCGACGGCACCAACCGCTCATTTGGTTGATATTTTTTCTTCTTATTGGTGCTGTAACCTTTGCTAAAACTCACTTGCGTTTTTTGAAATTGAAATATCAGTGAGATATGTCCACTGCCAGCCAGGTCCAGACTTCAAAGTTGCTTCATGCGTTCCCTCAACCTGCTTTTCGTATCCAAGTTGAGAACAATTCACTATATTTCTATGGGTTCTAACCAACTGATGTGTACAACGATTGTGGCGCAGCTTGTTTTAAATGCAGAAAAGCAACGCCCAGTCCAGTTAGCTCAAAAATGGTTTATTCTAAGACGCTGGTTGAAAAAGTAAAATGTAAAACCAGTTATGTACTCGCCGATGAAGATGACAAGAATCCTACAGACTGTGTGTTCAATTTCTCCCCATCATGAACTTGAATATTCCAGAAACCCACGAGAAATCTTGTATTTTACCTCTTTAGTGTGTGTGGACGCCGATAAGGAAACCTACGATTGTTTAGGTGGTTGCATAGGCTATACAAGTACGTAACTATTATTAATTTAAATTAAAAAGCCTGAATTGAATGTTAAAAATAAAATTTACAACTGATATGTGTTATTCAAATAATGTTAGCATGCAATGAGTGTACCTTTTTAAATTGAAGTTTTTGAAGCACACTTGAGAACAATAAAAGATCTTAACGTAGCCATTACCTAAGTGGTAAGTTTTAGGAATGTCATACATAACTAATTTTTTAAATGATTTCTATGATAAGACACCTCTCGATGGAAAAAAAATACTTTCTAATGAGAGGCTAACGTTTTAATATATTATTTTGGATGTTTTTAGGGTGAAACATATGATTCTCAATAAATTCTGTGGATAAACATGCACTTTCTTTTAAATTTAAACTTCTGCCTGGTTAATTCATGCCTTGGATTCTGTTCCTTCTTTTTTGATTTTTTAACTTAGCTTTTTTTGCATAAAAGCATATCTAGTTATTATCCTAACTCTAAGACAATTGAAAATGAAAAATGTCATTTTGCTAGCCTAATACACCATTATCCCCAGCTGTTTCATTTTCACTACCAATCTGGACAGAAAATTTAATGTGAAAATGTCTAATCACAGACACTTCATTTTGACCAAGATCACTTCCCCACTTTATCTCTTATTACCATCCCCTTTGTTTAACTATGCTACAGCTATACCAACAATTGTTGGTGCGCTAGTTAAAGAAAAATTATTCAACTTTGAACCACATTTTGGTGTTCAACGAAATTGATGGGTTGCATTGTGGTAGCCTAAAGTTTAGTACGGCACCTAAATATGTAAATGGAGTTATTACGGCGTGCAAGATTGGCGTTATTATTTTTTATAAAAGGGTTTTATTTAATTTATTTGAGTTTTAAATATGAAGAAATTGGTCACGAGCGAATGCCTACACGAAAACAATTTATTTTACGGAGAAAACTTATTTTTACGGTCTGAAAAATTTATAAGTATTAAGTCGAGTCACTCAAGAACCTTGGGAAATTTTCCCAGAATTTTTACTATTTTTCTTATATTTTTAAATGAATTTTAAAGTTTTATAGAAATATTTACGTTTTCAAAAATTACTTAACTTTGATGAATTTTCACGGGGTAATTAGAGCTGCGCAGACTACGAAAAATAGTTTGGTATGTAAAGGGGAAGTAGCTCTATTATGTGTAATTTTTCTAGATTTTTTATTATGGTTTTAAGGTTCTAAAGTGAGTCCAGAAGTCCGGACGGACTCCGTACGGACTCCGCTTTGACTCCGTACGGACTCCGTTCCGGCTCCGTACGGACTCCGTACGGGCTCCGGATTGACTCTGGAAGAGCTCTGGAGGGGAAAACTTAGGCACGTGACTAGGAATACTTAAGCGACTCTCAAACTCGAAATTGAGAAAGGGGGGACACATCATACAGCTTAATCATTAACTACCACAGTCTCATTTTTTATTACTCAACAAATTAAATAAATTTGTAATACCCTTATAACTTTATATTTTTTATATACTTAACATTTTAGAAATACTATTCAACAATTTAAATCACACTTCAAAACAGGGTATCTTTAGAAAGGTCTTCGTCGCTGGGACTTGATTATTGCTGTCTCATAAAAATTCAAATCATTATAAAAACATAAAAGTCAATCTTTTCAGATCTTTCACTGGTACACCTTAATTGTTGTTATCAGTATTTCTTTCCTCAACAGCTACTTTCATTAAATCTCAATAAGCGTTAATTATTTTAGAGTTTCTTTATTTTCATCAATCAGATCCAAGTAGATTGGTTAGCTTAGTGATTTAGAATTCCCATTTTGTTATTTTTATTGGAAGGACGGGGTTTTCAGCTAAATCCACATATCTCCTCCGGATTCTGCTTACAGCAAGGCGACTGTAAGAGTTTACCTTACCATAGTTGGCGCCCAACATGGGGTTCGATTTCTCTAGCTTTCTTTAAAGACTTACTTGGATCAAGAACGTTCTTAGCCTGCAAGAGGCTTATTTTCTGGAACTCTAATTGGATTTTTGTTATTGGCTTGCAAGAGGCTTGTTATTTTAACGGTTGTTAACGCTTTTTTTATGTATTGGGATGTCCTCTAATATTGGAACTGCTGTGTTGGCTACTGGTGTACCTGTTAGGGCATCAGTAAGGATTGTATCTTGGGTTGGGCCCAAGTTTTCTGGAGATGATTTAGAAGGATTTTTACATAGGTATGAAACTGCAGCTGCAATTGATGGTGCTTTACCTTTGGATATGGTGAAGCAGATTAGGTTCTTTATTTTGGACAGAGAGGTGGAGAAGGAGGTTATTTCTATGGATGGTTATAAAGATCAAGATTGGAGAAAGCTCAAGATAGAAATGGAAAAAAGGTGGCCAAAAGTTTATTCATTGCAGGATCTAAAGGATATAGCTAGGAAATGGGAATCAAAAGGTGGTGTAACATCTCTGCATCAGTATCATCAGTTTATGGTTGAATTTCAGGTGGTTCTGGATTATTTGTTGGAGTATGAAATTTTATTTCATGATAATGCATCAAAGTATGTTTTTTGGGATGCTATGGGGGAAAAGGTTAAGAAAGATGTTTTGATGGTGCTTATTAATGGGAATTTAATGAAGGATCTCCCAGATGGAGAAACTAGGATTCCTGGTATGGAGGTGCTAAAGAAGGCTATTTTGGAACATCTGGATACTCATAACTCTGTTGATTTGGACTCTGGAGAAGACACTGAGGTCGCTCAAGAGATAGAAGAGGATGGTGTAAAAGAACTAGTTACTGATGAAATTCCGGATTCAGCCATTCCTGAAGATTTTGTCCAGCCTGAAGATATGATTTTTGTTGACTCTTCTGTTTGGAAAGAAGAGGTTTCTGAAGATGAAGATATTATTGTCACTGATGAAGAAAATTTGGATGTTGGGGATAATTTTGTTTTGGATAATTTGGAATTTGATTTAGAGGAATATTTACCTCAGGTTTTGTCTTCAAAAGCGGAGACTGTCTGCAATTCAGATGTGGATATGGTTTATGAATCTGGTATATGTATGGTGGATTTGTTTCAATCTCAGGAAGAGATTTTTATGGAGGATATAATTTTCCCTGCACTAATAAAGAGTGTAGTGGCATTTGATAATAGAGTGCATAAATTGGATGCACTCATGTTTTGGAAAAGGGCTGTTTATTTTTTATGTCCAATAGTAGGACAAATTATGGGGGTTTATTTTTGGGTTTTATGGAATCGGTGGATAAGCCCTTGGGGCAAAATTTTGGATTATCTCCAGGGGATATCAAGAATTTAATTCCTCCGAAATGAGGATAAACTACCTAAACTCGGCTGAAATTTTTTTTTTTTTCGTTATGTCTTCAATTTATTCAGGATTCAAATTATTATGGATGCCCTCATTTTTTGGGGTAGCAGGGGCTGATCGCTCTAATGTTGTAATCTCTCCTCAGGATGAGATCCCGGATTGCAATAGGTCAGCTCACTTGGAGATAATTCAAGTGGATTCTCAATTATTTTCTGTTAATATTACTTTGGAGTGCAAATACGTTTTGGACTTTTCTATATGTTTATTGGATTTACCCTGTTTTTCTATTAAATTTAAAAATGGTAAAAAAGGCAAAATGGGCCAAATTAGGTTAGATAAAAATTGGAAGGGTATGTTTATGGACCTCCAGCAAGAGGTTAAACTGCAATTATCTCCTTCTATTTTGGACCTCCAGCAAGAGGGTAAACTGCAAAAATTACATCAAAACTCAATTAAAAATCTCAGTATAAGTAAAACACAAAAAAATAATTTATGTGAAAATGTTATTCCGGACCTCCAGCAAGAGGGTAAACTGCGAAAATCTTATCAAAATCCAATAAAAAATCTCAGTATAATTAAAACTCAAAAAAATAATTTTTGTGAAAATTCAATTCCGGTCCTCCAGCAAGAGGTTAAACTGCCAACTTTCTTTACGGGTGATTTACTGTTGGATAAGGGAAGCAAAGGTGTTGGAAAATCTGTTTATAAATTAGACGAGGGAAAGGAGAAAAGGAGAAAATTTAAAAATGAAATAAAATATTTTTCTAATTTTTCTTATTCCGATTCTGGCGATGAAGAAGATTCATTTGATGAAAGTTTTAATGGCGATACAAAAGAAAATGTTTTACCTCAAGTTAATTTAGATGTGGACGCAGCCAAATATAAGAAAGTAGCAAATAAAGTACGACCTATTAATGAACCGCTACCTGCTGAATTAAATCCACCCTTGAGAAGACCAAGGTTATCAAGAGATCCTTATGAAAGTCCCTTGGTAAAGAATCCGCCTGAATTTTCTGAGACGTCAAGAATCACTTTTGAGAGACTGGGTGTTGTTAATTTTGGACCTGATGGTTGGTTGTCTGGAGAAGAGAAGAAGTTGTTGTTGGATGTGATGGTCAAGCGAGAGAAGGCCATTGCTTTTGAAGAAGAGGAGAGGGGTGTGTTGAAGCATTCCTATGGGGAGCCTTACAAGATTCCTGTGGTATGTCATGAACCGTGGCAGCAGAAACCGATTCCTATTCCGGCTGCATTGAAAGAAGCTTATATCGAAGTTGTCAGAGAACGGATACGCACTGGACTGTATGAGCAATCAACGTCAAGTTATTCTAGTCCGGTATTTTGTATCAAGAAACCGAATGGCAAGCTTAGAGTTGTTCATGATCTTAGGGAATTAAATAGGGTTACAATAAAGGATTCTGGGATACCACCTAGTGCTGAGGAGTTTGTTGAAGCGTTTGCAGGGAGAGTGTGTTATGGATTGGGAGATATTATGGGTGGATATGATGAGAGAGAGTTACATCCGGACTCAAGACCTCTCACTACATTCGATACACCACTTGGACGTTTACAGTTAACAAGATTGCCTCAAGGAGCAACAAATTCGGTTGCAGTTTATCAAGCTCAGATGGCTTGGATCCTTCAAGATGAAATTCCACAATATGCTGGAATCTTTATAGATGATGGAGGAATTAAGGGACCAACAACCGACTATGATAACCAGGTGTTGGAAGAGAATCCCGGGATACGCAAATTCATTTGGGAGTTTGCAATTACTTTAGAAAGAATCTTGTTTCAAATTGAAGAGGCTGGTTTAACTATTTCAGGTTCAAAATTTTCATGTTGTGTGCCAGCCTTAGAAATATTAGGCCATGTGGTATGTAGAGAGGGTAGGATTATGTCCAAGAAGAAAGTTAACAAAATTCAGTCCTGGCCAAGACCCAAGAATACGACCGAAGTTAGAGGGTTTTTAGGCGTTTGCGTATATGTTAGAATGTTTATCAAGGACTTTTCTTCATTGGCAGCTCCATTGAGACGGTTAACGAGAAAGGATGCAGACTGGGAGTGGGATGAAGAGTGTGAGAAGGCGTTTGTGAAGTTGAAGGAGGTTGTAGGGAAGGATTTAGTCCTGCACAAGTTAGATTATGGAAAAGATGCTGGTAGAATTTATTTAGCAGTTGATTCAAGTCAGGTGGCAGCTGGGGCGGTTTTGTCTCAGATGGATAAAGCTGGTTACATCAGGCCAGTTAGGTATGAATCTGTAGTATTTACTGAGGTCGAATCAAGATATTCTCAACCAAAATTGGAATTATGTGGTGTGGCGAAAATACTGAAGAAACTTCAGCATATTTTGTGGGGGCAACATTTTGAGTTGCAAGTGGATGCGAAATTGTTAATCCAGATGATTAATTCCCCAAGTTTACCGAACGCACCCATGACGAGATGGGTAGCTTTTATTCAACATTTTTCGTTCGATTTAGTTCATAAGCCTGGCAAAACTTTTACTATGCCAGATGGTTTATCAAGGAGACCACCCACTGAAGAAGATTCAGACTCAGAAGAGTTCGATGAAGATATACCTATTATCAAAGCCAGCACTAAAGGAGCTGAAGACTTTCCATACCTCCCCCATGAGGTTAAACTGGCAGGACTATTGTGTTTAGATTATGATGATGATGACCTCCACCAAGAGGATAAACTGGAAAATAGTTTTTATGTTAAAAAAGGTGTTGAAAAAGGTGTAGATAAATTCGGCAGAGAGGAGGTAGAAGAAGATGTGGTGTATGTAGAGGAAAATGGATTGGTAGTGTGGGATAGTAGTAAATTAAGGAATGGTGTATATGTTGGAGAATTAGAGAATTTAAATAAAAAGGTGGATAAAGAGAAAGAGGTATTTTCAAATACGGTTTTCGAAGGATCCAAAGGTTCGGAAGAAAAACGTCGACATAGCTCGATTAAAAATTTATTTAGGGGTCAACGATTATTGGCTCATTCATGTGCAGGTGATATTGGTGATAGAGAAGTCCCTATTGATGTTATATTAATCGATTTTCAAGATGAAGTCTGGGGTCAGACTGGTTTTTATTTTTTGTTAGTCAAATATTTGTTGACTTTAGAGAGGCCAGAAGATTGTGAAGACGATGAATGGGTGGCTATCAAGAGGAAGTCATCTACGTTTTACCTATCTGGTCGACGTTTAATGAGGAGGAGGTATCCAAATCCTCAAGTAGTTATAACTCAAGAGAAGGGGCAAGAATTAGTTTTGAAATCACTGCATGAAGATCTCGGGCATAGAGGCGTTGGAGAAACATTTAGAAGAATTTCTGATCGATTTTGGTGGCCTGGCATGAAGATGGCTGTTAAACAGTGGGTTCAGTCATGCGAAGAATATCAAAGACGAAGTTATTTAAGGCCAAAAGAACCTGGACGCGCGACCGGTGAATATACGCTCTTTGGAAGAGTTAGTTTAGATGCCGTTCATATAAAAGAGGGACGGTATAAATATTTAATTGTGGCCAGAGATGATTTATCTGGTTGGGTAGAGGCAGCGCCTCTTATTAATTTAACTGCCAAAAATGTGGCAGAATTTTTTTTGAATAATTGGGTATATAGGTATGGGGTGATGAAGTTGGTAACGGTAGATGGAGGTCCTGAATTTGGGACAGAGTTTAAAGAGGCCGTATTGAAAGTTGGATCAAAGGTTAGGGTAGCAACCCCATATTATCCTGAAGCTGAAGGCATGGTTGAGAGAGGGCATCAAGTTATCAAGGATGCTTTAGTTAAAATGTGTGGGACAAGTGCCGAAAAATGGAGGCACTATTTACCTTTAGTTTTATTTGCTGATCGAATCACTGCCAAAAGGACGACCGGATTTTCACCTTATGAACTTGTTTTTGGACAGAAAGCAGTTTTACCGGTTGATTTAGAAGCTGAATCATATCTTGGAGTTGACTGGGACACGGTCAAAACTACTGAAGAATTATTGTGTGCAAGAATGATGCAGCTAGAAAAGAAAGAAGAATATTTAGAAAAGGCATATTCGCGGATGATGAAGATCCAAAATCAATCAGTTAGATATTGGGATGAGCGGTTGGCACATCGATTAAGGAAACCTTTGAACCCAGGAGATATGGTCCTGGTGTATAATAGGAGTTTGGAAAGTCAGTGGGGAAAAATGTTCGCAGATAGGTGGAATGGACCATATAAAATCAAGGAGCAAGTTTCCGGCGGTTCATATGTGCTAGAAGAGTTGGATGGAGTAGTATTGAAGAAGAGGGTAGCGGCCGATCAAGTGAAACGGTTCTATCCTAGAGGCACCAGGAGTGCCGAAGTCTTCCTCCGCAATGAGGATAAACTATGATATCAATGAAACTTTATGGATTCCTCCGCAATGAGGATAAACTATGATATCAATGAAACTTTATGGATTCCTCCGCAATGAGGATAAACTATGAAATTTCTTAAATTTTATCAACTCCGAAATGAGGATAAACTACAATTTTAATGACTTTTATTAAATTTATACCTCCGCAACGAGGATAAACTATGATATCAACGAAATTTTATGATGACCTCCGCAATGAGGATAAACTATATTCTTTATATCAAAATGCTTTACTGTCGTTACACTGCATATGGGCAATGAAACTATGATGAAACTTAACGAAATACGAGAAAACCTACATTGAAAATTTTCAAAATTTTAAATTCTTAAAATATGGGTGAAGATAGTGTTGAAAAAATTTTAAAATTTATTGGAAGAAGTGTTCACAGGGGAACCTTCTTAATTAAATATTGGCAAGTGTGGGGGTAATTGATGGGCTGGCTGCTCTATACACAATTACCCCATAATGTTCGTTTCCAAAATTTTCCCTGTTTCTAGTTGAATCCTGGCTTTGTCTTTTAATTTTAGGAAGTCCACTAAGACTATAAACTGGAACGAATCAAGAGACACCGCTCTCAACGCCGGATTCAAGATTCTTTTATTTTATTTTGTTTTTGATTTTTTTTTAGATTGTGATTTCTTTTCTTTAATATATATTATGAATTATTGTAAAGGTGATTCTCACTGGTGGTCTCTAATCATTTTTATAAATTGGAGGGAGCCCACCCAGTGATCATCATTATAAAAATTATCTTCTAAAAACTTTCATTTATTTTCTTTTCTTTCAATTTCTCAAAATTGTGTAACCACATCAAGTTGCACTTGGATGTGGGTATGATGTCAAGGGTACGGCTCATCAAATGGTCGGGGGGCATCTTTTAAAATTTTATTTTAAAAATTTTTTATTACTTTTTTTTATCTTTTCTTTTCACATTCGTTTATCTTTTTTTAAAAATTAAAATTTAACTTTTATTTCAAAAACTATCTTTTCTAAAATCTTTTATTTTAAATTAAAAACAAAATTAAAATTAAAATTAAATAAAAAATAAAATAAAAATAAAATAAAAAAAATAAAATAAAAAATAAAAAAAAAATAATAAAAATAAAATAAAATAAAATAAATAAATAAAAATAAAATAATAAAATAAATAAATAAAAAATAAAAAAAAAATTAATTAAATCAAAATTATTATTATATTTCTTAGTTTTGTTTTTCAGTCTTCATTCTTTTTAGTTTTATTTATTTAGTTTAGACAGGAAACAGGGTCTAGAAGAACTCAATACTTATGGGATTTTACTTCAAGATATCTGTTAGTCCTCCAAGACTTTAAACTGGTTACTTTTCAAGACGTTCTTTAAGGTTTTTTACATGTATTTTGGATCTGTTAGTCCTCCAAGACTTTAAACTGGCTACTGTTCAAGACATTCTTTAAGGTTTTTTTACATGTATTTTGGATCTGTTAGTCCTCCAAGACTTTAAACTGGTTACTTTTCAAGACGTTCTTTAAGGTTTTTTACATGTATTTTGGATCTGTTAGTCCTCCAAGACTTTAAACTGGCTACTGTTCAAGACATTCTTTAAGGTTTTTTTACATGTATTTTGGATCTGTTAGTCCTCCAAGACTTTAAACTGGTTACTGTTCAAGACATTCTTTAAGGTTTTTTTACATGTATTTTGGATCTGTTAGTCCTCCAAGACTTTAAACTGGTTACTTTTCAAGACGTTCTTTAAGGTTTTTTACATGTATTTTGGATCTGTTAGTCCTCCAAGACTTTAAACTGGCTACTGTTCAAGACATTCTTTAAGGTTTTTTTACATGTATTTTGGATCTGTTAGTCCTCCAAGACTTTAAACTGGTTACTGTTCAAGACATTCTTTAAGGTTTTTTTACATGTATTTTGGATCTGTTAGTCCTCCAAGACTTTAAACTGGTTACTTTTCAAGACATTCTTTAAGGTTTTTTACATGTATTTTGGATCTGTTAGTCCTCCAAGACTTTAAACTGGCTACTGTTCAAGACATTCTTTAAGGTTTTTTTACATGTATTTTGGATCTGTTAGTCCTCCAAGACTTTAAACTGGTTACTTTTCAAGACGTTCTTTAAGGTTTTTTACACGTATTTTGGAGCTGTTAGTCCTCCAAGACTTTAAACTGGTTACTGTTCAAGACTTTCCTTAAGGGTTTTATACAAATTTCGGAGCTGTTAGTCCTCCAAGACTTTAAACTGGCTACTGTTCAAGACGTTCTTTAAGGATTTTTTTTACACGTATTTTGGATCTGTTAGTCCTCCAAGACTTTAAACTGGCTACTGCTCAAGACTTTCCTTAAGGTTTTATACAAATTTTGGAGCTGTTAGTCCTCCAAGACTTTAAACTGGCTAATTTTCAAGACTTTCATTAAAGATTTTATATTGGAGCTGTTAGTCCTTCAAGACTTTAAACTGAATTTCAAGGATAATCAAGATTTTATGGATATTTTTGGAGACGGATTTCTTTTTATATAAATCAAATGTTAGGTCCACCAAGACCTTAAACTGGAGTGTTATCAAATGTTAGGTCCACCAAGACCTTAAACTGGACTGTTATCAAGCTGTTGGGTCCACCATGACCTTAAACTGGATTTCTTATCGATTAAATGTTTGGTCCACCATGACTTTAAACTGGTAGTTCATTCATTGTTTAGTCCACTATGACTTTAAACTGGAAAATTAATATCTGCAGGATAATTCAACATTCATTGGACCACTATGGCCTTATACTGGATTACTTGTCGATCAAATGTTTGGTCCACTATGACATTAAACTGGATTATCAAATTTATTCAATCTTTGGTCAAGCCTAGGCCTTACTTAGGAATATATCAAGATATTTATGCACTTAAACGATATTTGGTCCACCAAGACCATAAACTGGCAATCGATTATATGTTTGGTCTACCAAGACTTTAAATTGGAATGTCAATCTTGTTTGGATAACTCAATTCAATCTTTTAATTTATCACTGTCCCCTAAGACTCTAAACTGGTTATTCAATTATTTCTGGAATTGGGTGCTGATAGCTTTAGGAGGTTAAAACTTTAGGTGGTGATGATGCTAAAGAAAGCATAATGGTTAATTAGGTGAAATTTGTGGCGCTTTAACATGGTCTAAAGTTAAAATTATTATTGGAAGCCTGGCAAAAGTATTTTATGGGTTTGCTGTATAGCAAAGTTTGAAAATTGTGATGAAGGAATCAGAAGTTAGGATGGTAGTTGGATTTTAGGGAATGATTTTTTAGTGCCTCATAGTTAGGCCATTTTTTTTTTTTGGTGTGAAGCTTGGAGGACCTTATGGCGAGATTGGAATCATAGAATTCGGCTCAGTGGGGGGCCCTATGAGGTTGGAATCAGGAGTATTCGGCTCATAGGAAGATCCACTCTCTCAATGCTGTGACAAGAAGGAAGACTGGTATATGGGAGTCTGAAGGGATTCAAACCTTGCTCTCAGTAGTGGAATCATCACAAGATTTATTTTATTTTATGTTATATCAAGCCAGAGAAGAAGAAAGAACGTTTTTATTATAAAGATTTAAAAGAAGACCAGCTAAAACAAATTTATCAAATTATTTTATTAGAAAAGATAATTCTTTTGGAATTTCTCAACCACTTATGCAAAGTTATAAGAATGGGGACATTCTTGATTGGAGGGAGGATGTGGTAGCCTAAAGTTTAGTACGGCACCTAAATATGTAAATGGAGTTATTACGGCGTGCAAGATTGGCGTTATTATTTTTTATAAAAGGGTTTTATTTAATTTATTTGAGTTTTAAATATGAAGAAATTGGTCACGAGCGAATGCCTACACGAAAACAATTTATTTTACGGAGAAAACTTATTTTTACGGTCTGAAAAATTTATAAGTATTAAGTCGAGTCACTCAAGAACCTTGGGAAATTTTCCCAGAATTTTTACTATTTTTCTTATATTTTTAAATGAATTTTAAAGTTTTATAGAAATATTTACGTTTTCAAAAATTACTTAACTTTGATGAATTTTCACGGGGTAATTAGAGCTGCGCAGACTACGAAAATTAGTTTGGTATGTAAAGGGGAAGTAGCTCTATTATGTGTAATTTTTCTAGATTTTTTATTATGGTTTTAAGGTTCTAAATTGAGTCCGGAAGTCCGGACGGACTCCGTATGGACTCCGCTTTGACTCCGTACGGACTCCGTTCCGGCTCCGTACGGACTCCGTACGGGCTCCGGATTGACTCTGGAAGAGCTCTGGAGGGGAAAACTTAGGCACGTGACTAGGAATACTTAAGCGACTCTCAAACTTGAAATTGAGAAAGGGGGGACACATCATACAGCTTAATCATTAACTACCACAGTCTCATTTTTTATTACTCAACAAATTAAATAAATTTGTAATACTCTTATAACTTTATATTTTTTATATACTTAACATTTTAGAAATACTATTCAACAATTTAAATCACACTTCAAAACAGGGTATCTTTAGAAAGGTCTTCGTCGCTGGGACTTGATTATTGCTGTCTCATAAAAATTCAAATCATTATAAAAACATAAAAGTCAATCTTTTCAGATCTTTCACTGGTACACCTTAATTGTTGTTATCAGTATTTCTTTCCTCAACAGCTACTTTCATTAAATCTCAATAAGCGTTAATTATTTTAGAGTTTCATTATTTTCATCAATCAGATCCAAGTAGATTGGTTAGCTTAGTGATTTAGAATTCCCATTTTGTTATTTTTATTGGAAGGACGGGGTTTTCAGCTAAATCCACATATCTCCTCCGGATTCTGCTTACAGCAAGGCGACTGTAAGAGTTTACCTTACCATAGCATCATCAGTTCAGTTGACAGTCACAATGAGGTGTGTAGTTAAAACTTTTGTCGAATTGTGGGCCAGCTACTGTTGATATAGTTGTATCCTACAATAGGTACTCTCCTATAAAAAAAAGTAGGGAATCATGATGATGTGCAAGTACACATAAAAACAGTACACCAGTTTTGTTTGCTTTGCTACTTAGCACAACATACATGGTAAGAGTTGATGATGATTATTTAAGTTCATTAAAAATTTGTAGGGGCATTTGTTGTTTCAAAATTTTCAATATGCAATTTTTTCCCTAAAAAACATGAATTTCACCCAGCCATATACATACATGTCTAACTATAATAAAAATTTTTTGTGATCAGGAGAAACAAAATTTTTAAATTTACAAAAAGATAATGAAAAGCGTCTGTGTATGTCTGTGGAAATGTACATAACTAGGTAGTATGCCCCAAAATATGTTAAACCTGTTCAATTAGCACTGTATTTCATGTCTCACCATGTGTTGACCTCTTGTTTATTTGAAAGCCCTGTAATTTACAAATGACAGGAGATTGAGAAAGTGTTTGCATTGGTATGGTAACCAAAGAAATTGTAAGACTATGAACATTTTAGAATATTTCATTCTTTGGAAACCATATTTTTAGTGATGTTGATTGTTATTTGACTTGTTGTAAGAATTTTTAAGCTTTCAATATGATAAATTTTGGATTTAAACCCAACCATGGTTCTAACTTTAGAACTGAATATTAATTCAAATTAAATCACCATGCAATATGGGGGGCGGACTTGCTAGCAAGTCCGCAACCTTGAACCCTAATTCATATCTTTTTGAGCCCACATTGAATTAGTGATGAAACCACCAAGAAAAAATATTGACATTCTGGTGAACTCAATATGAATATAACTTGAACATTTAATGAAGCATAGGAAATAATACTTTGAACAAATCTTGAGATATAAAGAATGTGATTTTTTTATAGAAATTTTAATACAGTGCAGATCACACTCAAATTAATCTGAAAAATACATATTTAAAACTATTTAAGCAGTTTCTTTGCAATTTTTAAAAAAAAGAACAGCAATGTAAAGATCCGGAAAGATACCATGTGACATTATTATATAAGTTTCTTTGGCCAGAAATACATGGAGAAACTACAATTTGAAATATGTCAATTTGTTCATGAAAGGTTATTTTGTGCATTTATATTATTAATTGTATTATTTTCAAGAATTGAAAAAATTATATACTTATTTTATGACTAGATAATATTGAATATTATAAATCATTAAAATATCTAAAGAAGATGCAAAAATCTTAAAAATGTTTATTTCCCCTCTTCTTCAAAATTTTCAAAATATTAAAATGTAGATTTTTATTATATTTAAGTAAATGAAGAGAATAAAAGTATACGAGTTGTGGATTTTTAGGATTCAAGGAGTTTCTGTGCCCACTCTTTGTAACATATTTTATATTTTTTGTATATTTGTATTACTATCTTCTTTTATTGTCTTTTTTTACTCCCTCTCAAGAATACCCACTCTTTTCCCTTTGAAATATTTCTTTATCCTCACCTCATCCTTCTCCCCAACCTTTTCACTCCCTTCGTCATCATTTTCAACCCCTATCCACATTTTCCTCTCCCTCTCCACACCTCTCTACCCCTCTCCTCTCCTCTCCTTCCAGTTCGCTTACCTCCCCATTTCTCCCTAACACTTTATTTTTATATACAGAAATAGGGACTGGGTTGAAAGGGAGGAAATTGGGGTTCAAGAATTGTGGAGGCGAGGTAAAGGGGAGGAATGGGGCTACAAGGGTTGGAAAGGCTGGAGAGAGGGGTGAGGAAGGATATATGGGGTAGCAAAAAGGTTGGGAAAGAGTTGGAAGGGAAGATTAAGGGTTCCGAGGCATTTTAAATGAAGAAAAGGGTCTGGGAGAGGTTGAGAGGGGTGAAATGGGGATCAAAAGAGGATGGCATACAATGGGGCTGGGAGGATAGCGAAAGGCATGGGGAGGGAAGACAAGCATGTGTTGATAGAATTGAAAGGGATGGAGATTGGTGCAAACAGAGTGTGAAAATAGGAGGATGAACTCTGTTCTTCGGGCGAAGAACAGAGTTCACTTCCATAAAATATTAGCTGAAACATAGTTTTCAATTCTGTAAAAACAGTTGTAAGTAATAGAAAAAGTCACTGATTTTTTTTATATGTAATCTGAAATTTTTTAATAAAATTATTGTATTTAAGAATTGCAATATTGTCAA
Source organism: Hemileia vastatrix (assembly GCA_030280995.1). NCBI lineage: Eukaryota > Fungi > Basidiomycota > Pucciniomycetes > Pucciniales > Zaghouaniaceae > Hemileia > Hemileia vastatrix. The sequence goes on along the minus strand of JASXTE010000010.1, from coordinate 22,879,265 downwards.
TCAATCTTTATTGATCAACTTAATTTAATAAAGTATTATTTAAATAAGTTGCTTCAAAAAATACTTTGCATTGAGTAGACTCATGGAATGATTTTTTCTGGCCTCCATTCAGTTATCCTCACACTTTCACAATGTTTTCAATATAGATCCATTATTATTTGTGTGATACTTCAAGTGAAAGTTCAGTATTACTTCAGTCTGAGTTCCATCTGATTTCCATCTGACTTCAAGTTGCGGACTTGCTAGCAAGTCCGCCCCCCATATTGCGTGGTGAATGAAGAACTTTACATGCTCTATCTATGGAAATTTTCATATTGTGTCTAGCTACTCACCTGTGTCTATTTCTTTTATGTGTCTTGTTTCTGATAAATATAGTTTATTTTATTATTGATACATGTCAAATTTTTTATTGTCTTGATAAGCCTTCCTTTTTTTGCTTCACATATTTTGTTTCATGTCCTTATGAAAAGTGATCATAAGAAATGGGAAAATAATTTAATTAGTGAAAATGGTTTTTCACTTCCTCATATCTTGTCTAATTTTCCTAACTCATATATTTAGATGTATGAATTATATATATTTCCATCTTCATCTAAATTATTGATATGATTAAGCACATCACACAAAAAGGTATCTTTAGAGATAAATAATCTACACATCCTTGAGATGATAAAAGGGTGTAAATTTGCTACAAAAATGGTGAGATTTATAACAAGAATCTTAAAATCAGATGAAATGGTAGTTGGTTCAGGAGTTAAGATAATTTGAAAGAATATTTTATTTGATAGGTGACTTGTAAGAATAGTTAATTGACAACACTCTACTTTAAGAAAAATATGTAAAGTAGTTTTTTGTAAATTTGAAACTCACTTGCACATAAATAAAAATCCCTTCAGGTCTAGATAATAGAGTAAATACAATATTTAAAATTATTATACAAGAGGTTTCTTTAGTTAATAGGTGGAACATATTTGACGCCTTTTTTCTTAGAATATTATGTCTCCAAAACTTACTTTTGATGTAGAGACATCTTAAAATTCTTTTTTTCTCCATTTATGCCTAAATAAGTTACCAATGTTAGGCTAAAACTAAAAAAGACAGTGAAGAACTATCTCCGAACATTGTTGGTGGCTCTCTTGGTCTAGAAGGTAGAACTGGAGGTCCTACGAGGGTTTGAAGGGTTTTATTGGGCTCTCAACAAGATGGTAAGTATTTCTTTAAATTTTTGATTGTTTTTACTCAAATAATAAGAGGTAGTTTAAGATATTATTATAATTTATAGATTAGAATTAGGTGGTTGTAAATACAAATGTGATAAAATATATTAATAAATGGTTTAAATAATATTTTGTAAGATATGTAAGTAAGTAAGGAATGAGATGAAAAGTACAAAAAGTGAGGGCCTTTTATAGGAAAAAATACGGGAAATAAAGACATGGAGATAACACCACCTAATACAAGGGTGTGGGAAGAAAACTGAATGAAAAAGAATGTATATGAAATAAATAAAAATAAATTAATTGGTACGTCAACAAGGGTATCATTCCCATTTGCAATAAAATAAGAGTTCCCTTGGACTGTCACAATTAATACAACATATTTTATTCAAATATATTGATTTCACAGAAATCCAATTCTCTCAATAAAAGTATTTGATAATTTTAAGAATTTTATTAAATTTTATTACTATTTTTATTCCCACTCAGCTGTAGTATTAAGCACAGTGTTAGGGAGTAAAAATGTATGGGACAATTACTTAAATATATTAATTATTTATATGACTTTATATACTTAGCTAGTTAATTGTAAGTAATACATAAGTAAGTACAAAATAATTAATTATTAATAAGCATTAAAAAAAGGCGTAGCTTTATCTCAGTAAAATAATTAATTATTTTACTGGGTAAGTCTAGTAGCCTGGCTGACACTCCCTCACTCTAAAAAAACAATAAAAAATGCTATGATTTTTTCTTTTTATAATTTTTTAATAGAGTAGGAAGATTAGATATCTCCTTTCCAGGTATCCAAGAATCATATTCAGATGATTTATTCTTGAATCTCAATAAGTATTCTGTACCTTTTTCAGCAGTGACTAATCTGTCATTCAGAATCTTTTCAATTTCTGATGTTTCAGTGATTTCATTTGGGGTTTTCTTTGGTCTTCCCCTCCTTTTTGGAAATAAATCACTATTGTATGTGTAAGGTTTCAGAATAGATATTGGAAAGACAGCATGTTTTCTGTCATATGGAGAATACAAAATAACTTCAACTGCATTATCTCCAATCATTCTTCTGACAACAAATGGACCATAAAATGGGTCTTTTAATTTGTTATTACCTTGTAAATTGAAGTGGACTGTAGAAATCAACACTTCATCACCCTTTTTAAAAGTGTATTCTCTATGGGATTTGTCCCATCTCTTCTTCTCATATTCAAATGATTTTTCAAAAAAATTTTGAGCATGACTTCTGAAAAGTTGTTGCATTTGAAGAAAAGATTTTACACCAGGATGTAAATCCAATTTAGGTATTTTGTTATTGAAAACTTGGGCAGGAGTATTTGGAACATATACAAGCCAGAGCTCAAAAGGCTTTCTTTAAGTAACATAATGAACAGTGCTATTATAAGCAAATTCCAACCCAGGAAGTAAAGTAACCCAATCATGAGTGAATCTGTCATTATCTTTATACTCAAGGCCAAAGGCACAATACCTTCTTATCATGTCCTCTAAGGTCTGAATCATTCTTTCAGCTAAGCCATCAGTCTGAGGGTGATGGGCAGTAGAAAGTTTCAGATCACAACCAAAACCATTCATCAGAGACATCCAAAATTCAGAAGTAAATTTAGGGTCTCTGTCAGAGATTATGGCTTTAGGAAAACCAGCAGTATTAAACATATGAGACCACCATAAGAATGCTAATTCCTTAGTGTAAAAATCCTTGTGATTAGGGATAAATTTACACATTTTAGTGAATCTGGCCACAATAACCCAACAAGAGTTATAACTGTCTTTTCCAGCAATAGGTAATCCTGTTACAAAATCCATGTTTATTATCTGCCATGGTGCATCAGGAGGTTCAATATGTTGCATTAATCCAGCTCTCTTACCAGTAAATCTTTTTGATTTTTGGCAAGAATCACAAGATTCAACATATAATTTTGTGTCTTCAGACTTATTAACCCACCAAGCAGTGTTCTTAATTCTGATCATTGTTTTATCAAGATCAAAATGTCCAGCTAATATGTCATCATGACAAATTTTCAAGATGATTTCTTTCATAGAAGGAGGAATAACAATAACATTACTAAACTTTCTTCTATAATATAGATATCCTTTATCTATAGAAAATTTACCTTTTTCCAAAGCCTTCTGGTACTTTGGTGGAAAGGTTTTAATTAATGCTTGTATTGAAGCATTCTTTGGATCATATAAGATAGTGCATAACTTTTTTAAGTCAGTGTCCTTATCATATGAATCCAAAATAAGCTGTAATAGCTCTTACTACATATCAACCACATATATCCCATGAATATGAATAATTTCATCCTCAGGATTATAAGCAGGATTAGAGTCATCATTTGGTAAAAGTAACCTTGATAACATATCCACATTTGAGTGAACAATACCAGCCATATGAATAATTGTCATTCTCCCTCTGTATTCCTGAACAGCTAACTGCCATCTGAACATATGTCTGTTAGGTTTTTTCAATTTTAAAAGGGATTTAACTGCACTGAAGTCAGTGAAAAGTTCGAATTTCTGGTCATCTAGGTAATAATGTAGCTTCTCCAGAGCCCACACTACAGCTAAACATTCAAGTTTAGTAGCACCATATTTCAATTCACTATTTCTCAAGGTTCTTGAAATATAACAAATTACTACTTCTGATACTTTATCATTCATCACTTGTTTTTGATGGAGGGCAGCACCAAGACCAATAAAACTGGAATCAGTGTACAAAACAAATGGTTGATTAAATTCAGGTAAAGCAAGAATTGGTGCTGACATCAAACAGTGTTTCATAGTGTCAAAGGCTCTTTGTCTTTCACTATTCCAGACAAAAGCAACATCCTTTCTAGTTAATTTGGTAAGGGTTAAAGCTATGACTTGGTAATTTTTAATATACTGTCTATAGTATCCACACATTCCCAAAAAACTCTGTAGCTCTCTAACTGTAGTAGGAGCCTTCACCTGTTGTATGGCTGCCACTTTGTTTTGGTCAACACATATCTGTAAGCCTGAAACAACATGACCAAGAACTTTTGAAGAATGGAAACCAAATTTACATTTCTGTAAAGCAAGTGTCATATTTATTTCATCCATTTTCTGGAACACTTTACACAGGTGGTTAAGATGGTCCTCAAATGTTTTTGAGAATATAATGATATCATCAATATGAACCATCAGCCATCGTTCAATTATCTCTTGATGGAATGTGTTATCCATAACTTTTTGGAAAACTGAAGGGGCATTTTTAGGGCCAAATGGCATCCTAACATACTTATAAATACCCATATGAGTAGAAATCATCTGAAAATTCTGAGAACTTTTCTCAACAGGTACCTGGTGATATCCCTTGTTACCATCCAAACAGCTGATATATTTAGCACCCTGTAAGGTAGCATGTATAGAGCTAATTCTAAGTAAAGGATAGATATCATCAACAGTATAAGTATTAAGTGCTCTATAATCACCATATAACCTGGCTTTATCTTTCTCATAAGAAATTAGGACAGGTGAGATAACACATTATTTATGTGTTTCAACTACCTTTTCAATAACATTCATTTTTAAAAGGGTAGAGATATTTTCTTCAATATCTTTTCTCTTTGTGGGAGAAGCAGGATAAGGCTTCTTCTTTAAACTAGGTGGTATATCAGTTAATGGACAAGACAATGAAAGTTTCATTTCTTCTTTAACTAATCCCAGTTCATGTGACCCTTGAGCAAAGGCCATAGGAAAAGATTTTATCAAGTTAATGATGGAATCTTTATCCTCACCAGAAAGTTGTTCTCAAAAAGAAGCATTGTCAATTTCAGACATAAGGGCATGCATTTCTTTTGCAGATCTTCCTTTATATTGAACCACAGAATTGCATGTGTTCCATTCTGGTTTCAATAATCTTTTAGGGGAGAAAAACTTTAAATTTTCTCTTCCCATTCATCCCAATTGTGAAACATTGGTTTGAAGGATCCAATTTTATGCCATACTTGGTTAAAATATCGTTCCCTACAATAGAAAAATTGCTTAAGTTATCATTTTTCATGACAACAAAATCACAAATAGCTCTTACAAAACCATGGTTATATTTAAAAAACACTGTGGCTTTGTATTTAACAATGGGGGAAAAAACAGAGCCATAACCTCTCCAGTTTTCAGAAATGATAGGCATAAGTTTTGATCTATAGTCTTGATCCACTGAAGCAAGTGCTCTTTCAGATACTACACTTCCTCCAGCTCCAGAATCCAGAACAACTTCAATGCTGGTTCCATTAATCAAGAATGGTGCCTTGAGAGGGGAAATAACAATTGAGCTATCCTCAATCTTCTTTATGATCTCAGCATCCTCAACTGTAGATAAATCATTATTATCAATATCAATAGTATTTAAATAATTATTATCCTCTTCCAGCATCAAGATTTCTTGTTGAGATTCATATGAAATATTGCTGACACAATCACTTGAAGTATCATCCAGTGCTACTGTGTCATCAGCATGCTCCTCTTTTTGTTCTACAAGATTTATCTTCTTGTCACAAGCATGGCCTTTCTGCCAAGGATTTTTGCCCTTGAAGCAAGTCTTTGTTGCATTCTTTTTAGGTACAAAAGGGGCAGAAGGTTTACCAACCTTTTCCAGAGGTTTCTGTTGGTAATTGGAGGGTTTCTCCTAAGTGGTTCTAGGAATGAATATTCTGGCATCATACTTGTTGTTTAGAAGAATCTCATAACAAGTATTGATGAAAGAAGAAGGTTCTCTGGTGAACTCAGTCCTAGCCACAATCAAGTCTCTCAAAGACATTTACAATTTATAAAGGATCCTGCCCATCCATAACTCAAACTCCATTTTTGGGTCCATAGCTCTCAAGATTTTTACAAGTTTCATTAAGAACTCAATAGGTTTATCCGTATAAGAACTATATCTAGTTTCCTCATACTGCCTTTGTTGACCCATCCTAAACTTGGAGCCCCCAAATTGTGCTTTAATTAATTTTTTCCAATATTCCCATGAGTAATCATTCCCATCCAGGAGGACAGATTCATACCACATTAGGGCTACATTGGTAAATAAAGAACTTAAACTAGACACAATTTCCTCATCTGGAAGTTTGTAAGAGTTTCTCAAGTTGTCAATTCTGCAAATGAATTGCTTCCAATCAGAAGAAGAATCACCATTAAATGTTTGATACTGGTCAAGTTTTGGCCAATTCTTTTGATTTGAAGGAGTCTCCTTAGTACTAGCTTGATTCTGAGTAAGAAGCAGCTGTAACTTCTCCAATTGTGCAGTAATCTCATTGTTTAAACCCTCTGTTGAAGATCCTGGTGCATCATCAATTTTTGATGGAAACTCAGTGGTATCAACAGGTATTTCTGAAACTAATTTTAATTTAGATGAAATAGCCACAGGTAGCCTTGGAGAATTCTGCACCATATGTTCCTTTAAAGAAATGTCAGAATATTTTTGATCATTAAAAAATGAGTTCAATTTCCCTTCAATGGTTGTTAGTCTGGTTTTCACTCTTGGAAGACTAGATAAACTCTCATTGATTGTTGCCAAAGATAACTGATTTTTATTTTCAAAAGATGAATAATGATCATTTAATCTTTTCAGATTCATCTTATCTATCTCCAAATCCTGGCAATAGATAGACACCCAATCTTGTAATTTAGACAAATCATTTTTAATATTTTTCCATAAAGCAACCTTCTTTTCATGAGTTGCTTTATAATTAAACAAATCATCAGAAACTCTCTGAAATTCACTCCTTAATGATTGATAACCCTGTTCAGTTAACAAACTATTAAACTTTTGAGTTAATTGCATATTTTTCATAATATGATTTTTCTTTGCAATAATTTCTCTCAAATACTCATCATTAATTTTTTCTACATCTGGAGTGTTTCTCAATAAGGAAACAGAGTAACTTTCCAGATTCTCATAAAACTCAGGATCAAGTGTTTCATCAAAAACAGCCATATCAGGATTTATCATTGAAGTAGAAATTAAAACTAAAGGATTAGATACATGAGTGATTTGTCTACTACTCTCAGCCTCTACTGGTCTCAAGGTTTCATCTCCTCTTGCAGAATTACCTGAAGGAACAGAATCAGCTACAAGAAATGGTACTTGAGAATCAATAGAGGGGCTTACCAAGGTTTTCTGGGCAAGATCATATTTTTTTTTCTTTTTCTGCCTCCTTGATAAGGGTGAAGAGGTGTGGGGTTGAATTGGCTGGTTCTTGATGGACCTGCTTGAGGCAATTGAGTCTGTTGATTTTGAGACAGGTAATCCCACTGAGTGTTCAGCCAATCCCACTGCCACTTGGATACTTCCACCCTCTCTGGCTGCTGGGGAGCCAATTGTTGAAGATCCCTGGGGAGAGGAGGTCTCCTCTTATCTTGAAGAAAAGCATCTATTCTTCTTACCTTTTCTTCTAGAGCATCTACTCTTGACCTCAATTTCAAGTTTTCTTTCTTCAATTCTTTTATGTGGGTTGAAAGGTTCTTTACTTGTTGAGGCAGTGGCATCTTTTTTATTTTGAAGCCTTTTGGAAGTCCTTCTGGGGGGTTGACTAAAGGTTTCTGTTCCTGAGTTGTCTCTACCAGAATTTCTACTTCCTCCATTTCCACATCCTGATTGGGTCAATGATTGATTAATTTGAGATAACTTTTCAGTTGAAGGAGAACTCACAGAAGTAGCCTCATCATAATCAATTAGATCCAATTCCTCTTCCCGTGCAGCAGAAACACCTTGATCAGTCATTTTTTTAAATTTATAAACTGAAATGAGGGAGGGAAACAATAAGATGAATTAGTTTTTTATTTTTACTTTTTATTTAAAAGAAAAATAATAATAAAAAGAAAATAAAAAAACCCTTCAGGATAAAAATCAACTAAAATAATAATCAATTTATTTATTAATTCAAAACAATTTAATAACCAGGATTTCAAAATATTCAACTGAAGAAATAAATTTAAAATTTTATTAACAAATTTATGATAATTATTATCAGGATTTTAAATCAACTGAAAAAATAATTAATTACCAGGACTTAATGTCAACTGAAATAATTAAATATGAATTTTATTTTTATTAATTATCAAAACACAAATCTTATTGTCAGGACAATTTTTCAACTGGAACAAATAAAATTTAATTTATCAGAACAAAAGTCAACTGAAAATTATAATAATTAATTTTTTAAAATATAATTTTATTAACTCTAGGACTAAGAATACAATTGCTCTATCTTTTCAACTAAGAAAAATAAAAATAAATAAAAAAGAATTCCAATTTACTAGACACCTCCGCCTGTAAAATGAGCAAATTAATGCCACTTACAGAGTGCTGAGTAAAAGAAATACATAGAGAATGAAGAGTTAAAAGTGACCCACAAATAGTAATTAAAATATTTACCACAAAAATATATGACTTTAGTCAATATATGAACCTAAGTTTTGGAGCGCGGTTTGATTCCCCTTTGCAGCAAAAAAATAAGTCATGTGATATATGACATTTGTTGTTTTTGTCGTCCACTCGTCCTTATAGGTACCTTGATGGCGATAGTCCCCACGGTCTCCCGCCTCAAATAACGATGTGCTGTTGACGATTTGGAAGGGTCCCTAACTTTTGGTGGCTCTCTTGGTCTAGAAGGTAGAACTGGGGGTCCTACAAGTGTTTGAAGGGTTTTATTGGGCTCTCAACAAGATGGTATGTATTTTTTTAAATTTTTGATTGTTTTTACTCAAATAATAAGAGGTAGTTTAAGATATTATTATAATTTATAGATTAGAATTACGTGGTTGTAAATATTAGTGTGATAAAATATGGTAATAAATGGTTTAAATAATATTTTATAAGATATGTAAGTAAGTAAGGAATGAGATGAAAAGTACAAAAAGTGAGGGCCTTCTATAGGCAAAAATACAGGAAATAAAGACACGGATATAACACCACCTTATACAAGGGTGTGGGAAGAAAACTGAATGAAAAAGAATGTATATGAAATAAATAAAAATAAACTAATTGGTATGTCAACAAGGGTATCATTCCCATTTGCAATAAAAGAAGAGTTCCCTTGGACTGTCACAATTAATACAACATATTTTATTCAAATATATTGATTTCACAGAAATCCAATTCTCTCAGTAAAAGTATTTGATAATTTTATTACTATTTTTATTCCCATTTAGCTGTAGTATTGAGCACGGTGTTAGGGAGTAAAAATGTATGGGACAATTACTTAAATATATTAATTATTTATATTACTTTATATACTTAGCTAGTTAATTTTAAGTAATACATAAGTAAGTACAAAATAATTAACTATTAATAAGCATTAAAAAAGGCATAGCTTTATCTCAGTAAAATAATTAATTATTTTACTGGGTAAGTCTAGTAGCCTGGCTGACAAATATAATCTTTCAAAGCCTCAATGATTCAGATTTAGAATTAAATATAGTAAAAACAATTAGCATCAAGGTATTTTCAAGGTTTTTGCTGTAGGTAGCCAGATATGACATTCACCAGAAAAAATGGTTGCTATTTTTAGAGTCAGTCAGAGTTGACTGTGTTAGCTGTACCCTAAGTTTTAAAAAATCTAGGTACATTGAATGGAAATTTGTTTTCACAATTTTTAAAAATTTATATTACTCCAAAAATATGATTCAAATATCCAGAATTCCTCACATGTGATATATTCTAAGCCCTTTTTTTACAAAAACTTATTGAAATTTTCAAAAAAAAACCAGTTATTTATTTAATTTTCATTTTTTTATAGAAATGTGTAAAATGGACCTCCAAAAATATTAGTAATAACATGATGGAGCCAGAATTATCATATAGCATGAGGTTAATATAGTCATTAACAAAAATAAAAAATTAAAAAATGATCCAGGGTTAACTAATGGGTGGATCCCACCCAAAGCTGAAATAAATTCCCTCATTCTCAAAGACACTTACTCCACAAGTATCTCTAAAAAACCCTCTTTTATATCCTCTCCAGCATGTTTAAAAACATATTTGATTTCCTGTTTATATTGAGGTTAAAAGTTTGTTAGAATATCAGTATTTAAGTCCCTCCACACATGTTCAATTGGATTGAGATTGGGAAATTGTGGAGGCCTGTTTTAAACCCTCTTGATTTTGATTGAATCTCAGAATTTTTTTGATTTTTTTGATTTATGCACTAGGGAATTGTCCTCCAATAATGTTAGTCAGTTGTTCAGTTTTTCTTTCAAGAAATGTGATGACAAAATCACAATAAAAATTTTCAATAAAGTGAGTGGAAATGTTTTTCTTTTCTGGCAGAATGAAAAGTGGTTTTTTAGTTTTGTTGAAGAATGCACCTCACACAATAATACTCAACCTTCTACTCCTGAAGGCTTGCTGCAGAAATTCCTTCTTGCATTTTTCACATTTGTACTTCCACAATAAGGTTTATCTTCCCAGATTTCAAAGCTCAAATGAGGATTTTTCTGACTACAATATTAATATCTAGTCATCCACTGTCCAGTTTTTATGCTCTTGAGAAAATTTTAAGAACTTTTGAGAATTTTTGCAGTTGATAAATGGATCCTTTACTGCTACACAAGACTGGAAAAAAAATCTTATGGATGTGGTATTGAAGGTTTTGGACTGAAAACTCTCTCTTCATCATGTTGTAAATTGACTTGATTTTCAATTTGAAATATGAATAAACCAATTGATTTAGTTCATGAAGGTCTTGAGGTGTGAGTTTACATGGACCACTACTCTCTGGGAAATTTTCAACTTTTCCTGCTGACTTTCACTTTTTTGCTTATTGAGTAGATAGTGGTGCAAGGCAGTTTGAGTTGGAGTGAATCTTCCAGATTACAGCTTAACTACTATGGTTTCGGTCTGGGTTGAATGATGCAGTTTGGTTGCATTAGAACTTTCCATATCTGCCATAAAACAAAAGATTTTTCCATATTTTTGGAATATTATTTAAAATTTTTTTAATATGGTAACTTGAAATTTGGGCTGAAGATAGAGTATTATTGAGGAATATGTAAAGTTATCCATAAATTTGAGTCTGATCTTTTATATTTTCCATGAAAGTATCTTTTTATATTAGAGGTAATTATTTGTGATATATGTGACAGTCTTGGAATATCATTTTTGCTTTTTGTTTATACTGAAAAGAAATATAAGCTTGAGAGTTTTTACTAATTGAGAGCCAGTTAAAAACTTAAATATTAAATCTTATACTTTAATTAAAACAACACACAAAATCTTTTGAAAATCCAAAATAATGGAAGAAAAAAATTCTAAAAACTTAAAACACTTAATGAAAGGACTTTAAAGCTTTAATTTAACATCTTTTGATTTTACTCTCACACTCAGAATTCATGGCACTTATGTGTTTATCAAATACTTAAATTATTCATTGTTTTGAAAATTTATGAAGTTTCATATCCCATTATATAACATGCAATATATTAATCTTAAAAGTAAAATAAATATGATAAAATAATTTCCTTAATTTTATGTTATATAGTATTTCATTCCACATATTGTTTTTTGTTATTTTTAAAAATGAGAAAAATGTATTTATATTTGAGAATATATCTACCCCTCTCTTTTTAGCTCTCGAGAAATGAATAAATTTAGGAGCTTCGGTAAACACATTTTCAGCCTGGATATCCCCAGGACTGAGTAAAAATTACTTATATGTTATGTTAAAAAAATGTAATATACATGGGAGCAATAAATTAGAGTACACAAATAGTATACATAAGTAAATTTATGATAAAATACAAAATATGCCATTATAACACCTTATATACATGCATATATCCACCTTTTATAAGTCTTATGTACTTAAAATTAAGTTGGAATATTTTAGGGTAATCTTAAGAGCCTTAATTATAAGGCTACATAATTTTTAAGTAGACTTAAAGCTGTTGTTTTCATTATTTTATGTAAAAATCAATTAATGTGCTTTAAATCACTTAAAAATTGAGTATATGCGCTATAAATCTAATAATATTAAAAATGTGATTTTACAGATCAATTTGTCTTAATTATAATTATTTATTTGGCTACTCAAATGCATAAAAATAACATTTTTCAAATTTGGTGTTTTTTATGCCAGAAATGGCTTCTGTGTACTGGCTACATACTGCCTGCATTTTTCCCATGTGAATAGCTTCATTTTTAGAAACTTTAGCTTTTTAACACTACAATTACCCCAAACTCTATTCCCCCTGTTGGGAAACATGCTAAAATAGGTGACAGGCGCTTAGTTAGTGTCCTAGTTTAATTATAAATGCATTGACCCTTATTATATGCACTAATTTCATTAATAACCTTAAGCTTGGAGCCTTTCATTCCCTACCATGCTTAGATTTGCCTAAATTAGTCAAGGATTTACCCATGCAAGCGCCTTCCAAGGATTGCATGTAGTTACCCCACATCTCACACCCTTTTTTGGGGTTTTAACTGGTTTCTCAGTCAATTTTGGTTATTTTTGAATGGGTATTTCATGTAGTTTAATGTCATGATTAACCCCATCATTTCAACTTTTAATCCCCCTTAATATTGAGTAATAATTAGTTTTAATTTCCCCTTTTTAGTCTTTAATTTTAATGTATTACATGCATATACTCTTTTTTTGCTTATTCTTTATTTTTGATGGATTATCCCTATTACTGCACAATTTTGGTGGGTGATCTCACTCTAATTATGTTACTAGTCACTCTTTATGTTGTTGGAAATGTCTATTAGTTGGAATTAGGCGTCATTAACCATGTATAGAACTGGTAATCAAGGGGTTCATTGGGGAAGTTATTGTGTATAAAAGGAGGGGATTTTTTGTCAGCCAGGCTATTCCAGGAGTCCAGTAAGTGATATGTAACTTATAAAACCTGAAAGAGTGGGTAAGAATTGTATTTAATGAATATAAATTATTATTTTATTGCATAATAAAATTATATAAGTATTTTATTATATACAAGTGTTATATTAATTTTATTGGTTATATAAATTTTTATATACATTTAAATTGAACATAATATAATATATTCTACACATAATGGCGCATTTTTATGTTACTTAATAATTATAAATTTATATTTAATTAATTGAAAAACATATATTATAATTATAAGTGTAAAATTGACTTATAATATATGTAAATTAATTATTTAAATTTATATATTAAATAACACCTTTCATATAATACTAAACAATAATTAATGACGCTTCTTTTGACCCTTAATTGTGTCAGGAAAAACCAATTAATTAATTTATACTAAATTAAGATTAATTACATGTTTTGTTGCGTCAAAGTATTTTTTGTTTCACTTAAAATATCCTTAAATCAGACTGTACTATCTGTTTGGAATTATTTTTCTCATAGTTCCTATGTTCAAATCTTGTTTAGTTATTCACTATTTTTACTTACTGATTTGGGAATTAATGGCGGGAAAATTGGATTCTTAATTGGGGTTTTAATTATTTGTTTCATGTTTTTCTCTACATTGTTATGTTTCATTTACTCTTTGATATATTTGTTTTATTCTATTCTAACTATTGTATTTACAAACATAGTGGCACTTCAGAGGACCCATTGCCTATAAAAGGGCCTTGGATAATCCCCTGTAGCATGATCACTTACTATACACTCAACAATTTAAAAGATAACTTTATCACGTTTATTATTATTTTTATTAGTACTACAATCTAATTAAAAATTCTCAATAACAAATTAAAGGTTGCCTTAAGTCTGATAGGAATTATAGTGTTTGCCGCGCAGAACTCTTACTTAAATAATATTAATATTAAATAAAACCTCAAATTGTTCATCTCCCAACTCACTCGTCGTTGCTTCATTTTAAATAAATTATTTCTAGTATTACTTTTATCTTTCTATTTACCTTTAGTATCTTTTCCTATTTTTTTCTCTTCTTTTTTGCCCCTTTTCTTTCCCTCTTCTAGACAACTGACCGACATTTTTGGTCTTGTTTTCTACATTCTTTATCATTACAATCAAACATATAACCAATACAATTTACAATACATATCAATAGTACTTATAAAGTCTTTGAATAGTATCTGAATTTTAAAAATTTATTTTTTCATAACTATAAGATTGTGAGCCATATATAATTAGTGAGATTTAAATTACTGAGACCCTTATATTGAGTTATATTTTAATACTTATTGGATTTGTACTACAGTATTCATAAAGGACCATTTAAAATCTTCTATAAAACTGACCATTCAAGCTAGTTCACGTCTCTGTACTTGACCTGAGCCTGACACACATATTCTTAAAGGAATAATTGAAACACAAGCTTCAATCAAATATTGAAGAATATATTCATTAAAGTAATTCCACTTTGACATACCTAAATTTTTAATTGGGTTTTTAATTTTAGGTTCTGCACCATTTTTATTTTTTAATTTGTAGGATGGCATGCTCTTAAGAGTATGAAACAACTACTAATAGGGTTATATATACAGGGTGATAGGAGAACCAGAGCTATGAGTGTACTTAGGTGGTGAAGGTTCTGCACCATCAACATCACAAAATCATGAAAAAATTCAGCAGATGATTTATCCTCTGATCCATTACTTGGTGTATAACCTGAAGCTAAGACAATAGGAGGTGATTTTTTAGTAGAAGTAAGGATGCCTTCATACATTTTTGTTGCTGATAGTCCCCAGATTTTCTTGATTTATTTTAGGAATCCAGTTGGCCACATTTAAGGTGTTTTCCAGTTCATAGAGCTTAGATGAGATACCAAAATTGCAGAAGAAGCATTTTTCAGTGATACACGGGCTTTCAGAGTTAAAAGTTTACTTACTGTCTGATATTTGAAGACTGGTGATCCTAAAGGGTAAGTAAAAGAGAGATCCTTAGCTTTTACTCTCTTGTAAGAAATATAAAAGACAAGATAATAGGGAGTATAAAAGTTTCCAAATCCCACATTGAAGGTTCAACACCAGAATTAGGATTTCACAAAAAGCCCATGTTAGATTTTGGAGTAAGATACTACTCCAAAATCATGCTCCATGTAAGATCTGGAGATTATTGGGGGATTTATACCCTAAACCAACCCTACATTTTTATCATCATCATTTTATTCATTTTTTAAATGATGCTTCTATATAAATAGACTGTTTTTAAACTATTTCTTTCCACTTAGAAATGTAAAAAAATTCATTGGGCTCACCTTGTACATCACCTCAATGCCACTTGGAAAATTATAGTTTCCCCTATAGATTTAATTCATGGAATTGATATCAAACAGTGCATGTTGTTTTAATAAGTTTTATAATTTATCACAAATTTCATTTTTATTCACTACACAATATAGGGGGTGGACTTGCTAGCAAGTTCTCAACCTGAACTCAGATGGAACTCAGATGGAACTCAGATGGAACTCAGACTGAACTCATACTGAACCCATACTGAACTCTACTTGAACACCCACCTAAAACTGTTCTACTGAGTGGTGTTCATCCCTGATTGTATGGTTCCTTTATCAATAGCTCAATGTGTGTTCAATCTATGGTGAGTTTGGGTCCAAGGTTGCGGACTTGCTAGCAAGTCCGCCCCCCATATTGTGTGGTGATTTATGCTGAAAAAATGAGTATAATAAAAATAAATAATTTTTATTTCAGTTCCAAAAGGAATAAGCTGATAGAAAATTGGTGATAAACTGGAGAAAATAGGTTTTTCAATATGATTAAAAGTGAGATGTAATTTGGAGTAATTATTGTATACACCAAAATCAAAATTGTATGACCTTCATGTCCAATTTACTACATGTGATGTAAGATGCCACAGTTTTTGAAAATTCCATGTTACATTTCTGGTCAAACATTTTTTGGAAATCTGATATGAGATTTTTCAAAAAATTTTAACTTTGATACCCACTATTACGTCAAGAATAAAAGCACATTTTTAAATTAAATTGATACACATACAATGGATTTTTCCATAATGATGATAGAGAATTTTTTTAGTTTTCTGGATTTACATAGAAAAGGGCTTCAGCAGATATTCTAAGATTTTCTTGTGGTCCATGAGCTTTCATTATCTCAGATAATATCTCATAGTTCTTCTAACTTGAAAAAATCACTTTATTACACATGAGAGTATTCATATTCTCTGTCTTCATGGTCCAAGAAGTTGGCTGTAAAGCTTAGACTTCTGGATATGGAAAAATATGGTTAGACACAAAAATTTTACAGAAAGGTGTAGAGGAAATTACTTACTTTATAAGGAAACTTAGGATATTTTTGAAGTAAGAAGAAAGTGATTTGAGAACTTAAAGAGAAGCCTCTTAAAAATTCCGTGATTTTTTCTAATTAATCTTCAGATACAAGCTTCTTTTTTTAATTTAAGGACTATTCATGTCCATGATTAACAAATACTGGCAAACCAATGTTGCCATTCTTTTCCTAATTTTCAGAAAGGACATCCACACACTCATCTTAACCATATTTAATTGAAATATGAGCACACTTTTTAAAATTATCAAAGTATTTTAAATTCAAAAGAAAGTCTCTCAGGATTGGAGGTAACTCTTGAAAACCTGTTTTTATTTAAACTGGGAAATGACTTAGAATTTTTTGGTCTTATTTAAGTAGATTTTAAATTCAGAAGAGAGTAAATTACAATATTATGGAGGAGAAATGTTGGTCATCTTTTGGGTTTTCAATTGAATAAGCACTTTCTCAGTGATCAATATATTAATCTTCAGGATGATAAAAGCTGGTCAATTTTCCAGTTTCAAGAAGGGAAAGACTCACAACCAAAGAGGAAATATTCCAGAGAAAATGTAACTTGATCAGTTGGTTGAGTAAAAGATTAAAAATTAATTGGAATTTAATGAGCTTAGAGGAGCTAGGATGAGAAGGAAAATGAATAGTTTTGGCTAAAAAAGGATCATGGAGTTGTTATGATAAAAGATAATGTGATTAGTTGAGAAAAAATAAGAAATTAAAAATTAAACATACCAATAAAGTTAAGTGTAGGCAGGAACAAGAAAAAAAGTATTAATTGGAAATTTTCTTAGTTGGAACTGAAAGAAAGAGAGTTGGATTTAGAAATTTGTGATCTGGTATAAATATTGGGAGCAGCTTACCAATAGCAAGGGGAACAGAAAAAAAAGCCAAAACAGCCTCCAAGAAATGGAATATCTAGAGAAATTATCAATCAAAGATCTTCTCAAGTTGTGAAGGAGAGAAAAAGGAAATCAGAAGTATGTGAGAAATTAAGGGATAATCATGAGTTTTAATAAATGAAATAGATAAGAAGAGTAAAAAAAGGAAAAAAATTGAGAATTCTGTGGAAAAGTGAGTGGTATTTAAACTTTATTGGAAAACGGTGGTACTGAAACGTGCATTTTAGAGGGTGAAAGTGGGTATTATACATATTGGGTTTGTATAAGATTAGTGGGCCAAAAAAAAATCATGTTTGAAAAAACTAGCTTTTTTACATCATATTTACAAGTAAAGTGACTGGACTGAAATATACACCTGGTAAATGCATTGTTTCTATTTTTGTCACATAATCATTTTTGTTTTGGACAACTCTAAGCTCACTAATGCCTCAAATAATGGTATTGTTTCTCTTCTTTATTATTCTTTCATTTTTTCATCCCTTAATCATGATTTTCTTAAATAATTTTTTAATAGGAAACTTCCAAAATAAGATTTTTTTCACTTTGGTCCAGATGTAATGGTTTCTAGAGATGGAAAACCAACCCTCGCCCCTCAAAAGAAAGCATGGAGAAAAAGATAAATAATAAATAGTTTAAGTCCTAAATTTTTAAATTATTACCTTCTCTTCTCAAAAAACTAGGGTATCTAAATGATAAAATTTCCCCCCTTTGTGCTTCTAATCCAGCCTAGTTACATGAAATTTCAGTTTTTGGAAAGTTTATTATAATGAAATATACATTGTATTTCAAATTTTTTATTATTAATTAACCATTATCCTTCTATCCTGTTAAGTTTTTTAATTTTTAAATGATTAAAAAGTTGTATTTTATAATCTTCAATCTTCCTCATCTCTGATTTTGAAATTGACCTGAAAATGTTTATTTCAATTCTTTTGATTCTTTTTTCTAGCTCTGAAGTACTTTCTACCACAAGTTTTTTTACTCTAAATACTTTTTAATGTATTATTTTTTTGAATTAATATCACACCAAGAGCTTTGTTCAATCAACAGAAAAAAATTTGGCACCTGACAGCAAGTGAAAATACTAATCTTTAATTTAACTCTATTTCAGCTTAGCTTTAATTATTCTGGAAAGACCACACACTCAAAAATGTGCACACTAGCTTGCATGGTATAGAATATGAGTTACTAATGAATAAAAGATTAATTTAGGGATTAGCACCTGATAACATGTGCCAGATTTTTTTGTGGTGAATATCTTTGTCTTTGTTAGCCCATGGAGACATGAAATTTTTTTTTTCAAAAAACACCCATATTCTGAATTTTATGCTTTTTGAAAAGCTTTTAGGACATTTTGGATATCAAAGAATTTAAATATTGGGGGGTATCAATTTTAAGGGATCTTAAATTTAATTAATTGTGGATAAAAATTATTATACCCCAATTATCTTCCAAAAATTTTTTTGACAAAAATTGGGTTATTAGACATTTAATAGGGGTATCAATTTTCACCAATCTACAATTAAATTAATTGTGGATAAAAATCATTATAC
The DNA here is from genome assembly GCA_030280995.1 of Hemileia vastatrix. Lineage (NCBI taxonomy): Eukaryota > Fungi > Basidiomycota > Pucciniomycetes > Pucciniales > Zaghouaniaceae > Hemileia > Hemileia vastatrix. The sequence goes on along the minus strand of JASXTE010000010.1, from coordinate 22,860,331 downwards.
CCCAAATATCTTCCACAATTATTTTTTCTAATAATTGGGTTATTAGACCTTTTACATGTCAATGTTCACCTCTATCTGACATTTTTATCCTCAATTTTTCATAACCACATCTTGGAAAACTTTCTGGATGTTCCAGGCTTCCTGTCTTTCTGAACACTCCAATCCTTTCCATTCATTCTATCTGTTTAGAACCTCTACCTATCTCATCTGTTTGTTTCTTTTCATTTTCATCTTCATATATCTTAACATGCCTTGTTGTCATAGATCTTCTCAAAATCAGCCTTCCCCTTTTTTTCTTCAAATCCCACTACTCCCTCTTTCCCCAGCTTAGCTGAGAGATACAAGACCATTAAAATAAAAAAAGATAATCACCTCATACTTATCAACTGGCTGAAAACTAAAACTAATTATGATTCTTGTTTTGGTACTGATAATGCAAATAAAGTAGGATTACCCCTGATTCAAAAGTCAATGGATATCTTCTAATGGAAAATAAATTAAAAAATAAGACAAAGGGAAGGATTTTTCTTTTGTCTAAACAGATGTCTGAATGCTTTAAGAAATGTTGAACCAAATACAAGAAGGCTAAGACTCTTTTATCTTCCACTGATTTTGGTATTACTGACCTTGATATCAGTAAGGGCATCAAATCTATAGATGATAAACTTGATTCTTTATCTCCTTAATATACCAAGATGGATTCCATATTAGGAGAGTAAACTGATGTTAATCCCGAAAACATGCTGGATGGAGAAGATGATATCTCCAAACAATATGTCTAAAGGAATCTTTTTCGCTTGTCTCCTACTCAGGCCTCCCCAAATTTGACTTCCTCCAATCAAGATATATTTCCAATAGATCCTTATGGGAATATAAAGAAGCCAAATCTCACTCAAGTGATCTTTTATTTCTTGTCTAGTTTTTTTATTTTTTTATTTCTAAAAAGGCTAATGAACAAACACTGGATCCTCAAGCAAGTAAATCTGAAGCTAGAATCAATGATGAAGAGGAAAATTTTACTTCCAAAAAAAAAGCAAAGACAATCAACTATTCTGAATCTCAATGGCCAAAGAAAAAAAAAACATAGATAGTTTTTCCCAAACCCCTTTTTCTTCGATTAAAATTTTTTTGGAGAAATGTGATGCTGGTAAGTGATAAAATACCTCTTAATAATTTAGTGAGCTTTCTTTTCTTTTGTTAATATTCCTTTTCACTCTAGGTCAAATAAAAGTTGCAAGAGATACTCTTTAATTTCAAAAGCAAAAAAGGAGCTCTCCTTATGAAGGTATGATAGGGCACATGACTTGGAGGAGAAGAAATTTGAGCTCTCTTTTCAGAGGAAAGAGAGGGTAAAAGACTTGTAGTAGAAGAAATTCAGGCTTTCTTTACAGAGGGATGGGAGAATACAAGAATTGGAGAAGAAGAAATAAGAACTTTCTTTACAGAGGGATGTGAGGGCACATGAATTGGAGGAGAAGAAATTTGAGATAAAGAAAAAGGAGAAGGAACTTGAGTACAATTTCCTATTGAATCAGATGAAACTCAAGTATCAGCTTGAAGATGGTTCAAAAAAGAAAGTTTTCTTGATAGAATTTGTTAAAGCTAATAAATCTGTTGAAGAATTTGAACACTTAATGAAAATGTTTGATGACTAGCTTTTTTTATTTCATTCATATTTTATTTGTTCATATTTATTTGTACATGAAAGCTAACTAGTATAATCCTCAGTCTGTGTTGTTGGCTTGACTGAAAATTGATGTGTACATACTTTTGTAGTCTTCATCTGACAAAGATTTACAAAAAATTCCACATCTCAAATAGAATTTAGCAAAATTTAATGATCTTTAGGGATATTATTTGGGAATCTACGCTGAAACAATTTTTTTTTTGTCTTAGGCAGCAACAATGGCACAAAAATTACAAAACAGTTACTTGAAAATTTTTTTAGCATTTAAAGATCTTAAGTAGGTCTTAAGTGCAAAAAAAAAATTGCTTTTTGTAAATTTTGCACAACTGTTTCCTAATTTTTGGCCCCATGGAAAAACAAAAACGTGCTGTAGTGTCAGATATTACAGCCATATATTCAAAATGGTTTGTGCAGTTTTACTAAAAAATTCAAAACTTTTGGTCAGCTCAATTGACATTTGAAAGAAAACCTAGCCTCCCTTAATCGAAAATTTGCCAGTTTCTCTGTCAAATGTTGATCTTTTGGTCTCAATGTTTTTATTATTCTTGCAAAACTTCTCCAACCATTTTGAATTTGGCTGTAGTTGGTGTGACATAGATTTTAAACTTATTCTATGAACCTATACAGCCAGATTCAAAAAGATTGGTGCAGTTTTTCAAAAAGAATCAAAAAATTGAGACATAATGCTTGACATTTGACAGAGAAACTGGCAAATTTTTGGTAAAGGGAGTCTAATTTTGCTGTCAAATGTCACTTGAGCTGACCAGAAGTTTTGAATTTTTTAGTAAAACTTCACAAACCATTTTGAATATGGCTGTAAATATGGTTGTGTGTTAACAGAAGGAATTAGACAAAAATAAAGTAGACAAATCATTTGTCATATTTTCTGAATCACATCATGTTTATCCCATTTCATTCTCTCTTTTTTTCATATTATGTGAATCTGCTACACTTACAAAATTTACAGGCACTAAAAGGATATTTCAAACTGACCCTAACATTGAACAAATTTTATCATTGAGTTCCTTAAACTATGATAAACAGATTATTTCTGATAGACAACCAAAGGAAAGCTACAAAGATTTTATCACTCGCAAATACTTAAGTCCAAAAAAGAGATAAAGTCTCATATCAGATGTTCAATTTCATCAAGCTACAAGCTACCAAGCTAGTCATTCACAAAATTTATTCAAAAGATGGGCTTATTTTCCTAAATCATATTTCTAATTTTCTGTTTGCTAGCATGACTACATTCAAGCAGGATCTTCTTCAATTCTAATGAATACAAAGGATATTCCAGAAGAGTTACAAGCACACTATTCTCAACAGGTATGCTCATTTCATCTTCAGTCAGATAAAGGAGAAAAATAATAAAAGAAAATTAGGAGCGCAATCTTGGGCAACTCACAAAAGGAAATTTATACAGTACTACAAGATTCTCAATGTCTAAGGTGAAAGCTACACATTTTTAGGGAAAAAAAGCAAAACCAATTAAAAAAAGTGTTTTAATTTAATCTTCCTTTGGTTCTCTCCCAGCCATGTTCTTACTGGCTGAGAGAGAGCCAAAAAATGAAAAAAATAGTACCAAAAATAAGAAGCTTGAAAGTATACCAATGAGCTTACAATTAAAAAGAAAAGTTGCTGCAACTAGCAGCAAATTAATTTAAATATCCCCTTATTTTTGGGGAAGAAAATTTATCTTTTAATCTTACAGCTTTCATATATTTCAATTTTCAAAACTTTCTAGATTTAATAATGTAAGCTTTTTACTACTTAAATTAATAGAACAAATGCACTTCCTTCATGTCTGTTTGGGGTTTTAAGTGGGGTTTATTAGTTGTAGCACCCCCAACAACAAGAGTAATTTTTGGAAGAATTGGATTATATGCTTGGAATATTCCTAGTTCAGAGGAATGATAATCAAAGTTAATAAGTAATGAGTAAAGAAAAAGAATATACTGCCACACTAATGAAAGAGTAAGAAAAAGAAATAATAAGTAAGAGTTAAGTCAAATGTTGTAAAGACAAGAATAAAAAATGAAAGAGAATAAGAAAGGAGATGCATTGAAGCATGAAGAGAACACTAACATAAATATTAAATACCTGTTTCAGAGGAATGATAATCAAAGTTAATGAGTAATGAGTAAAGAAAAAGAATATTCCACCACACTAATGAAAGAGTAAGAGTCAAGTCAAATTTAATAAAGACAAGATTAAAAGATGAAAGAGAATAAGAAAGGATATGCTGATAAGTGGACAGAGGAATATCCTTTTTATGATAAACTAAGCCGCATATGCAAAGAGAACCAGGCTATGGAAGCAAAAGTAATTTAATATTTACATATATAAATGAATGATAATCATCAGAATCTTCTGAATCTAATAATATTCCAATAACACTCCCCCCCCATTCTCAATGCTGCAAATCAGATAGGCCAATGGCTTTGCAGAATTCATCATGTTTTTGACGAGATAAAGACTTATTCAGAAGATTTGAAATCATTTCAGCAGTTGAAAAATATGAAATTTTGACTTTTTCACAGGTGACTAGTTTACTGAGCCAATGAAGATGCCTAATAATGTGTTGATTTCTGTGTTGATATAATGGATTTTTGATGAGAGCAACTGCTCCTTGGTTGTCATTGAATATTGTTAGAGTTTCATGATATAAGTTAAGACCTGTAAATAGTTGAGTAAACCAAACCACATCTTGCCCTACCTCAGACATAGTTTGGTATTCAGATTCAGTTGTAGATAAGGTCCCAACTTGTTGCTTACTTGAATTCCAGCCCAAGAGACTGTTGAAAAATATCAAGGACCCTGATTTTGACTTACAGGTTGGAGATGAGCTCCAGTCTGCATCTGTATCACCAATTAGTTCAGAGTTATTTGAGGTGCCTAATTTCAAGCCAAAGTTTTTTTTTTTTGAAGATATCACAATACATGTTTAAAGTGTTGTACATGATTGTTTGAGGGGGAGTTCAACAATTGTGATAACATACTGGCCGCATAAACAGATCAGGTTGAGTACAGGAGACTAGGCAATTTAGGAGTCCTATTTCCCTCCTGTAATCGAAATCAAAAACTTGTTGATCATCAGGTTTTATTTTTAATTTAGTGTTGGGCACAGGAGGTGTTGAAGCTGGTCTACAGTTGGTCATGTTATATTTTTGAAGCATATTAGAAATATAAATTGATTGTGACAGAAAAAATTCTTTCTTCTCCCTATTAAAAGAAACCTTCATACCTAATATCCATGAAACATCTTCTTGATAATCCATTTCAAAATAAGCATTCAGACTGTCCTGGATTTGAGTAACATCATTACCACAAATAACAAGGTCATCAAAATGTATAAAGATGTGACCAGGATTATCAGTAGATTTGTTTGAAAACACACAGGGATATTCAGGATTATGAAAGAATGATATGGAGGTGAAGAAGTCTTTAATTTCTTGTATAAGCATCTTGGACTTTGTTGGAGGCCGTTGTGGTCTTCCTGCATTGGCGGAGCCCTTTGTTGGTTTATTTGGAGTTATTTTGGTATGCCTTGAATGGCATTGTTTAAATAATTAGGTGTTTTTCTGGAATTACGCAGAAAATATTGGGACTACGGAGAAGTGGGTACTACCATTGGATAGCCCCGGTTTTTCTCTGTATTTTATGTACTCTGGATATTTTTCATAGCTTAAGTATTTGGGGGATGATTTCTCATTTTTCATTTTAAAAGATTGCTGTTGAATTTTGTTTTTTGTGTTTTACTGGCTAACCTTAGGTCTTAGGGTTAAGTGCTTAGTACCATTGGAATGAGCCAAATATTCTCTACATTTCATGTCACAATGTTTTTATAGCCTAATTATGTGTTTTAAGGGTTTTAGTAGTTGTAGATAATTTTTCTAAGTATTTTGGGTGTTTTTGGTGGTTTTCTGGCTTCAGGGTGGTCAGGCGGCTTCAGGCAGGCTTCCCAACATTGGGCAGACCGCCCGCCTCAGTGCTAGAGGGATGGGAAGCGTTTCTAGGGAGGTTTTATGAAATTTGGCAGTCAGGAACGCCAAATTTGTGGGTGTGCATGGGCTCTTAGTAGTCTGTGTGTATATAGTGAATAAGACAGTTTGGGAAAACTCTAATTATCATACAACCATCCGGAGGTGATATCCTTGTTCCTCACTCAGTTTTCACTGTTTTCTGGCCACAATTGGCAGTGTTTGTTTCAAAGTGAGTTCTTCATGATTCACAACCTACATCAAGTATTATTGCTGTCTCTGGTGTGGATTTGAAACCTACATCTAGTATTATTGCTTTCTCTGGTGTGGACATTGGTCTACATTTCAGTTCTTTGGTTTGGTAGTCCGTCTGGAGACTACTTTCTTGAATGATCAGGAAGTCAAGTGTATTGGAAAAGGGGCTTTTTGTAAACAGGAACCAATTTACTGTAGCAGGTAAACCTCACTTATTTTTCTAAAGGGACAGGGGTTTTTCTCTCTGGTTTTACTCCAACTCCCTTGGCCAAGGCCTATAGCTAGTACTATAGGATTGTCTACATTTAGGGTGCCCAACATGGGGTCGGATCTTCTAGTTCTTTGGAATCTCTGTTGTCTTTGATTGGCCCTTTCTGGTGATTTGTACTGAAAGAATGGCTTCTGGTTCTTCTATTCCTGTGGTGACTGTCAGTGGGGGGGAAGGTCCTTTTTCTGTGATGGTTGGGGAATGTGTAAGGATTAAAACTTGGGATGGTACCAAGTTTAATGGTGAAGATGTGAAGTGGTTTCTGGAGAAGTATGAAACTGCTTCAGTTGTGGATGGTGCTTCTTACCTAGACATGGTGAAGCAAATTATCTTCTTCATTGGTGATAGAGCAGTGGAGAAGGAGGTTGTGGCCATGCCTGGCTACAAGAATAGGGATTGGAAGCTACTGTGTAGGGAGATGGTAGATAGATGGGGTGTCAGGTTCACTATGGTGGATCTGAACAAGGTTGACAGTGAATGCCAGTCTTTTGGTGGAGTTGGTAACTTGCATAGTTACAGGAAGTTTCTCCTACAGTTTGATCCTGTGGTGGAATACTTGGTGGAAGTAGAGGAGCTGGCACATGAAAATGCTGCCAAAGATGTTTTTTGGTCTGCCCTGGCTAGAGATGTCAGGATGGATGTGTTGAAGGAGCTATCAAGGAAGGACTTAATGAAGACTCTTTCTAATGGAGACCAGATGTTGCCTGCCTTGGAAAAGGTGAAGGAGGCAGTGGAGGCCCATTTGAATTTATTGGTGGTGGACACCTATCAAGAGGGGTGTGCCAAGTATCTCAGCAAAGTCAGTGAGGCTTTGGCTGAAGAGGAGAGCAGAGTAAAGAAGGAAGAAAAGAATATGGTGAAGGTTCCTAAACAGGAGAGGGACCCAATGGTGGAACAGTTAGCTGACTTGACAAAACAGCTACACATTTTTGTGCAGGAGGCTAAGAAGGCCAATAAGGCTCCTCCTCAGCCCAGAGATTTTGACAAGCGGGCTGGTAGGAGTGATACTTGGGTTTGCTCTTATTGCGGTAGGAGGGGACATAAGTCCAATGATTGTTGGGCTCTGAACAGAGATGTGTCAGAGGGAAAGGTGGAGTTTGATGGAAGGGTGTTTAAGTTCCCTGATGGTCAATTTGTGAAGCCCAGTGAGGGGCAGGCTCCTGTTGATTTGGTCAGGAGAAGGGCTGGTCTCAATCAGAGGAGACCAAGGTTTGGGGAGATTCCTGATCAGGGGAAATCTTCTATTAAGGAAGATGATGATGTCAAGGGAAAAGGGAAGGAGGTTAAAAAAGTCTCTTTTTCTACTTACTTTGGTGGGTTGGAATTATATTCTTGTGGCAGACAGTCAAGTGGTGTATGCTTGGCTGGTGTCTATGATGTAGAGGCAGGAAAGGTGGGAAGGCCTAAGAGTAGCTCTCAGGTCCAACCAAAGCCTAAGGCTTCTAAGGCAGATCCTAAGCTGGGTGCAGCTATAAGGGAGTACAGCAAGGAAGAGCTGTACAAGATGCAGAAGGGGATTGCTAATATGGACCCCCTAGCTTTGGTGCATTGGACATGAATGGAGAGCCAATTCCCATGGATGTGGATTCTGACTCTGAGGAGGATGTTCCTTTGGCTTCATTTCCAAGGCCTGCCGGAGTTAGAGGTTCTGGTGAGGGATCTGGTTTGATTCCTGTTGATGGAAAATCTGTTGGTGGTTCTGGTCCTCAAGAATCTTCCAGGACTAAGGTAGTGAAGCCAAGGGCTCACTTTGAGAGGCCAGTAGTTGCTTTTCAAACTAATGTTATGGACTCTGTTCTGGAAAGGATGAACCAGGGTCAGGTTTCCCTTACTTATGGGGAATTTTATGCTATCAGTCCTGGGTTGGCTGATAGACAAAAGAAGTTGTTGACCAGAAGAAGAGTGTCTTCTGGAGAGGTAGAATACATATGTGATTCTGCTGAAAAGTTTGGAGAGGGGTTGGAAACTCATTTTTCTGCTCCTCTGGGATATGTCAACTTCACTCTGAATGGCAGGGAGGCTAGGGCATTGGTGGATTCAGGTTCTCAGATCAACCTGAATTCCTTGTTTGAGGCTACTCATTTGGGCCTCCCCATAAAAACTGGTATTGGTGGGAATTTGAGAGGTATTGGTGGTAATGTCACTGAGTTGATGGGAACCTCCAAATTTGTGAAGTTGGATGTCGGTGGAGCCTCCAAAAAGGCTCATTTTTACATTACTAAAGGTAATGTTAAAGCTGTTTTGGGTGGGCCACTCTTGATGGATTTTCAAGCAGGAATTGGTTACCAATTTGACATGGGAATCAGTTTGGAGTTGACTGGTGAAGACAAAAGAAGGCTTCACATGAGGTTGTCATCTCCTTGAGATGATGGCTGGGAAGCCAGGCCTAGTTTGTTGTCCATGTGTCAATGCATGGATTGTTGCAGGAGAAGAAAAGAAGTGGGTGCCGCCTCTAAATTTTTGGAGTGTGGCTCAGGCTCTAGTGAAAGTCTGTCTTTTTTAGAGTAATGAGGGCTGATCACCCAAGTGCTACAACCTCTCCTCAAGATGAGGAAATCCCAGGTTGTAGTAGGTCAGCTCCCTTGGAGATATACCAAGTGTATTTTCAACTTTCTATTTTTAATGGTTCTCTTCTCTGCAAGTATTCTTCAACTTTTTTACCAAGTCTCTGTTCTTTCTCAAGATTTTCAATTAATTTTAATTCAAGTTCAAAAAGTAAGATGGGTTATATATCTTTATTGAAAGATATGTGGAAAATCTGTGGGGTGGTGAGATTGGGGTCTAAAAGCAAGTCCTCCCAATTGTGCACCGCTAGGGTTTCTTCTACACCTTTCAAAAACATTACCTTGGCCATGTCTGTGAGCATTGGGGAAACCCCTGGTTATTTTTGTAGGAAAGAAGAAAACCCAAGAAAAGAAAAGAAAAATTTCAAGATAATTCAAGAAAATCAAGAAAAAAATCTGAAGATAATAGAAAAAGAATATTCAAAATATTTTTGTGAAGATCATGAAGATCAATTTTTGGGCCTCCAGCAAGAGGTTAAACTGCACAAATTTTTGAAGAATGAAGATCAGAAAGATCCAGTTTTGGGCCTCCTGCATGAGGATAAACTGCACATTTTTAGAAGATGTGATTCAGAAGATGAATCAAGATTTGAAGATTTGGTAGATGGAAGTGAAGATGAAGATGTGAAATTGCAGAAAATCTTTGGAGTAGTGAAATTGGGGAGTAAAAGTAAGTCCTCCAAATTGTGCACTGCTTGGGTTTCTTCTACACCTTTCAAAAACATTACCTTGGCCACACATGTGAGAAATGGGGAAACCCTTGGTTTTTGTTCCAGGTCTGGTGAGGAAGATGTCCTGAAGATCCCTCAAGTTGACGGTAGAGCCTCAAAATAAAAGAAGGTGGCACAGAAGATTAGGCCTTTCAATGAGCCTATGCCTGTAGGTTTGAATCCTCTGTTGAAGAGACCTCTGTTGTCAAGAGATCGGTATTGTACTCCTCTGGTGAAGAATCCTCCTGATTTTGAGGAAACAGCTAGAGTGAGGATGGAAAGGTTGAAGGTTGTTAATTTTGGTCCTTATGGTTGGTTGTCTGAGGAGGTAAAAAAGTTGTTGTTGCACATTATTTTGCTAAGGGAGAAGGCGGTGGCATTTGTTGAAGAGGAAAGGGGTGTATTAAAACACTATTATGGGGAACCTTACTTTATTCCTGTGGTTTGTCATGAACCTTGGCAAATCAAACCTATTTCAATTCCTGTTGCTATCCAGGATGATTTTGTGGAGATTGTTAGGGAAAGAGTCAGGACTGGATTGTATGAAAAATCAAATTCTAGTTACTCAATTCCGGTTTTCTGTGTTAAAAAGCAGAATGGAAAGCTCAGGGTGGTACATGATCTTTGAGCCCTGAATAGAGTTACTATCAAGGATGTGGAGATGCCTCCAAGTGCAGAAGACTTTGTGGAAGCCTCTTCTGGAAGGGTGTGTTATGGTTTGTGTGATATTTTGGGTGGTTATGATGAAAGGGAATTTCACATTAATTCACAGCCACTCAAAACATTTGAGACTCCTCTGGGGAGATTTCAGCTCACTAGGTTGCCTCAAGGAGCAACTAATTCATTAGCAGTTTATCAAGCACAAATGGCTTGGATTTTACAGGATGAGGTTCCTACTCATGCTGGTATTTTTATTTATGATGGTGGAATTAAAGGACCCTCCACTGATTATGGAAATGAAGTGCTGAAAGAGAGCCCAGCTATAAGGAGATTTGTTTGGGAATATGCAATTACTCTAGAGAGAGTATTTTTTAGAATTGAAGAAGCTGGTTTGACCATTTCTGGGTCAAAGTTTTGTTGTTGAGTTCTGGATATGGAAATTATTGGTCATGTGGTATGTAAAGAAGGGAGGATTATGGAAAAGAAGAAGGTTAATAAAACTCAGTCATGGCCAAGGCCTAAAAATACTACTGAAGTCAGAGGATTTTTGGGAGTTTGTGTGTGTGTCAGGATTTTTATTAAAGATTTTTCTTTGTTGGCATCACCTTTAAAGCGGTTGACCAGGAAAGAGGCAGAGTGGGAATGGACTGAAGAGTGTGAAGAGGCTTTTCGGAAGTTGAAGAAGGTGGTGGGTGAAGATATTATTCTTCACAAGTTGGATTATGGTAGAGAAGCTGGAAAAATTTATCTGGAGGTGGAATCAAGTTATATTGCTGCTGGTGCTGTTTTGTCTCAGGAAGATTAAGCTGGGAAGGTCAGGCCAGTAATGTATGAGTCTGTGGTTTTTAATGAGGTGGAATCTAGGTATTCTCAGCCAAAGTTGGAATTGTGTGGTGTAGCGAAAAATTTGAAGAAGCTACAAACTGTTTTGTGGGGGAAGCATTTTGAGCTGCAGGTGGATGCTAAATCTCTGTTTCAAATGATCAACACACCTAGTCTTCCAAATGCTCCAACGACTAAGTGGGTGGCATTTATTCAACATTTTTATATTGACCTGGTGCACAAGCCAGGTAAAACTTTTACAATTCCAGATGGATTATCTAGGAGACTGCCCACAGATGAAGATTCTTATCCTGAAGAGTTTGACGAAGATGTCCCAGTTGTTAGGTCCAGCACAAAGGGTGCTGAAGACTTTTCTCTCCTCCACCACGAGGCTAAACTAGAAGGTTGTTGTCTCCTCCCCTATGAGTATAAACTGGATGATTGTTCTCTCCTCCCCCAAGAGGTTAAACTGGACAGTTCTGATCTTTACTCTGGTGATCAGGATGTTTTTGTTGATGAAGATGGGGCTGTTGTTTGGGATGGCTCAAATTTGGAAAATGGTCCTTTTGTTAGTGAACTGGACTCTCACAAGATTCAGTGGAAGGGAAGGGATTTACCAAAGTTTAGGGATTGGTGTCCTGGATGGGCCAGTCGTGTTGCTCATGTGCACACTGGTGATTTTGATGATAGGGTTGTACCCTTGTATGTTGTTTTGTTGGACTTTGAAGATGAGACCTGGGGTCAAACTGGGTTTTATTTTATTTTGGTTGAATATATGTTTACCTTGGAGAGGCCAGATATTTTTTATGATAATACTTGGCTGGCAATCAAGAGGAGAGGTCCTGGATTCTATGTGTCAGGAAGAAGGTTGATGAGGAGGAGACATCCAAATCCTCAAGTTGTGGTGACTCAGAAGAAGGGTAAAGAGTTGGTGTTGAAGTCTTTGCATGAAGACCTTGGTCATAGAGGCTTTGGGGAGACTTATAGAAGAGTAGCTGACAGATTTTGGTGGCCAGGTATGAAGTTGGCTGTGCAGGGTTGGTTCAATCTTGTGAAGAATGTCAAAGAAGAAGTCACTTGAAACCTAAAGAGGTTGGCCGTGCTACTGGTGAATCAACTGTGTTTGGAAGAGTCAGTTTGGATGCTGTCCATATTAAAGAGGGCAGGTATAAATGCTTGATTGTTGCCAGGGATGATTTGTCTGGTTGGGTGGAGGCAGCGCCTCTGGTTAATTTGACGTCCAAAAATGTGGCAGACTTTTTGAAGAAGGAATGGGTATTTAGATATGGGTTAATAAAGTTGGTGACTGATGATGGTGGGCCAGAGTTTGGAGCTGAATTCAAAGAAGCTGTGGCAAGTATTGGTTCTAAAGTCAGGGTGGCTACACCTTATTATCCTGAAGCAGAAGGCATGGTTGAAAGAGGCCATCAAGTTATCAAGAATGCTTTGGTCAAGATGTGTGGAGATATTGCTGAAAAATGGAGGTATTATTTACCCTTGGTTTTATTTGCTGATAGGGTCACTGTGAAAAGGAAAACTGGCTATTATCATTATGAATTAATGTTTGGTCAGAAAGCTGTTCTCCCAGTGGATTTGGAAGCCGTCTCCTATCTTGGAATTTATTGGGATGATGTGTGCTCAACAGAAGATTTGCTCTGTGCCAGGATGCAACAGTTAGAATGTAAAGAGGAATGTCAAGAGAAGGCATACTCTATGATGATGAAGATAAGAAATCAATCAGTCAGATACTGGGACAAGAAGTTAGCTCATAGACTCAGGAATCCCTTTAAACCTGGTTGCCTGGTTTTGGTGTATAATAGAAGTTTGGAGAGTCAGTGGGGAAAGATGTTTTCTGAAAGATGGAATGGACCTTACAGAGTCAGATAACAGGTGTCTAGAGGTTCTTATGTTCTGGAAGAGTTGGATGGTGCAGTCTTAAAGAAGAGAGTGGCTGCTGATCAGGTGAAGAGATTTTACCCTAGAGGCACAAGAAGTGAAGAAGATTGACTCTGAAACGAGGATAAACTATGGACAATCTTTTAATTTTGGATTTTTTTGTGGTGATGCTGTGAATCTGTTTTGTTGGAAACTTTTGTTAGAAGGTACCCATGGGTGGGGCTTCTAGATTTTGCCTTGGCAAGTGTGGGGGTGACTGATGGGCTGGCTGCTCTATTAACAGTTACCCCAGATTGTCTGTTTTCAACCCCTTCTCTTAATTTGGCTGAACCCTAGCATTGGTTTTTCTTCACAGGTTCTAGTCCTCTATGACTTTAAACTGGAAATTCTTTTGGTCTTCAAGTGCCAAACTCTTCACATTTATTGGTTTTGGTTTTTTTGTGTTGGATGTTGTGTTTTTGTTACAAGGTACCCAAAAGGGGCTTCTAGATTTTATTTTTGCAAGTGTGGGGGTAACTGATGAGCTGGCTGCTCTGTATAACAGTTACCCCATAATTTCTGTTTCAAGTATTTTGTTTGTCCTAGTTGAATCCTAGTTCTGGTTTTTGTTATTCAGGTTTTAGTCCACTATGAATTTAAACTGGCTTTGGACTGGCTTCTTTGTTTACTTGAAGTGGTGGCGGATCACTGGTGGTCTCCCATCATTTTTACTTATTGGAGGGAGCCCACCCAGTGATCATTTATTTGGACTGGACTTTCTATGGAGCCGGAATTTTTCCTTTTCTGATTTTGTGTTTATGGTTGTGTTTAGATAGTAGTTTTAGATTATTTTCTTTTTTCTCTTTTTTTCTTTAATTTTTTTATGGGGGTTAATAGGATGTAAAGAGGGAAAAATCACAAAATTATGGTGTTACTACATCAGGGTCACCTGGATGTGGGAAAGCATTGGTGGGGAAAGGCTCATCAATTGGCCGGGCAATGCTATTTTCTTTTTTATTTATTTCATTTTTTATTATGTTCTTTAATCTCTAAATTTTTTTCTTAAATCAATTAAAATATTTAATTGTGTATCCACATCAAGGTGAACTTGGATGTGGGTAGGGTATCAGGGGATCAGCTCATCAATTGGCTGGGGGATACCATTTGTAATAAATGTTTAGTTCATACTATTTTATTCATTTCATTTTAATTTCATTTTCAAATTTTTTATGTTAGTAGTTTAGTTGAAAATAAATAAAAATAAAAATAAATAAAAATAAAAATAAAAATAAAAATAAAAATAAAAATAAAAATAAAAATAAAAATAAAAATAAAAATAAAAATAAAAATAAAAATAAAAATAAAAATAAAAATAAAAATAAAAATAAAAATAAAAATAAAAATAAAAATAAAAATAAAAATAAAAATAAAAATAAAAATAAAAATAAAAATAAAAATAAAAATAAAAATAAAAATAAAAATAAAAATAAAAATAAAAATAAAAATAAAAATAAAAATAAAAATAAAAATAAAAATAAAAATAAAAATAAAAATAAAAATAAAAATAAAAATAAAAATAAAAATAAAAATAAAAATAAAAATAAAAATAAAAATAAAAATAAAAATAAAAATAAAAATAAAAATAAAAATAAAAATAAAAATAAAAATAAAAATAAAAATAAAAATAAAAATAAAAATAAAAATAAAAATAAAAATAAAAATAAAAATAAAAATAAAAATAAAAATAAAAATAAAAATAAAAATAAAAATAAAAATAAAAATAAAAATAAAAATAAAAATAAAAATAAAAATAAAAATAAAAATAAAAATAAAAATAAAAATAAAAATAAAAATAAAAATAAAAATAAAAATAAAAATAAAAATAAAAATAAAAATAAAAATAAAAATAAAAATAAAAATAAAAATAAAAATAAAAATAAAAATAAAAATAAAAATAAAAATAAAAATAAAAATAAAAATAAAAATAAAAATAAAAATAAAAATAAAAATAAAAATAAAAATAAAAATAAAAATAAAAATAAAAATAAAAATAAAAATAAAAATAAAAATAAAAATAAAAATAAAAATAAAAATAAAAATAAAAATAAAAATAAAAATAAAAATAAAAATAAAAATAAAAATAAAAATAAAAATAAAAATAAAAATAAAAATAAAAATAAAAATAAAAATAAAAATAAAAATAAAAATAAAAATAAAAATAAAAATAAAAATAAAAATAAAAATAAAAATAAAAATAAAAATAAAAATAAAAATAAAAATAAAAATAAAAATAAAAATAAAAATAAAAATAAAAATAAAAATAAAAATAAAAATAAAAATAAAAATAAAAATAAAAATAAAAATAAAAATAAAAATAAAAATAAAAATAAAAATAAAAATAAAAATAAAAATAAAAATAAAAATAAAAATAAAAATAAAAATAAAAATAAAAATAAAAATAAAAATAAAAATAAAAATAAAAATAAAATAAAAATAAAATAAAAATAAAATAAAAATATAAAAAATAAAAAAATAAAAAAATAAAAAATAAAAATAAAATAAAAATAAAATAAAAATAAAAAAAATAAAAAAATAAAAAATAAAAAAAATAAAAATAAAATAAAATAAAATAAAAACAAATTTTTTATATATATTTGTTAGCTGTTTATTCTTTTTTTTCTATTTAGTAATTTTTTAAAAATTCTTTTATTTAATGATGGGATGAAGAAGTCTCTGGTGGTTGGTCCGGATGGTGTTGGTGTTTTTGTTTCTTGTTTGGATTAGAGGAAGAACTGTATTCTTTGTAGTGCAGGTGGCTGGAGAAATTATACGGGTTATAGTGGTCAGGAACTGGGTCAGAAGGTAAACTGTGGGAAAAAGAAGAAGAAGCAGGAATGGAGTGCTGGAAAGTGTGCTTGATAATTTGAGAAATCTTCCAGTGGTCATCAAGGAGTTGTTTTCTCAGATTCTTCTCAAAATCATTCAACAGACCATGGAGAGCAAAGGCCTTAAGCATGTTTGAACACATCATGCTAAGGTGTTGCTTCATATCAGCATAATCCAGCGTCAAATAGTTTCTAGGGATTAGCCGATTCTAAATGCAGTTTCAAGAGGTGTTCCAACTAAAAACAGAAGAATTGGTTCAATAATTATTTTCAGTTGAAGAAATTGAATTTTGTTATATTATTTTGGTACTTACAGATTGGGAGATCCTCAAATTTGTATGCAGTCGGAATCTGGATGGCTGAAGAGTGTTGAATAGGTGTTGTAGGAGGGTCCACCAGATGTAGGTATGGATTTTTGGGGTCATCCTCTATATGGTGTTGAGAAGATGAAGGAGAAGAAGAAGGTTCCTGTGACCTGGTGACAGCAGCAGGGCTGTTGTTTATTGTTATTGTTTATATTATTGCTTGGTGCAGGTTTGGTAGATACTGGCGGAGGAGTGCCAGGCTTATTGAAGGAAGGACCAGGAGATGGTGATCTTGTGGCTGATTGTGATCTTCTGGATGAAGATCCAGAAGAAAGAGAAGTATCAGAGCAATAATTTGCGGCCAGAGGAGAGGTGAAGTTGTTTCTTCCTGAAGTAACAGGAGTTTTGCGTTTAGAAACAGTGTTGGCTGTTCTGGTGTTTGCAGTGGGTCTTCTAGGAAGCCTTATAGAGATGTTGTAGTTTCTGGTGTTGATAGAAGAAGAAATGGTGGCAGTACGCATTGCTTTGGGAGAATTAGGAGGTTTTGGTGTGGAGTTATTGGTGTTGGATGGAAGAATTTGGTTGTTTTCTTGCTTAAATTGGAAGTTCTGAGCCTGATTTTTGTTTTCTGACAAGGCGGGAAGGCTGCCTGAAGTTGGGAGAGCAACCTGGACGTGGTCTAGCAGCCTAGGAGCTGATTTTGGTGCCATTTTTGCTGAATTTGCTGAGAGAAAAGCAGATTCTTGAGAAGATAAAGCTGGTCTTTTAGGAATGGTCTTGGAAATAGAATGGTGGGATCTTCTGGAAGGAGCAGAAGACAAAGAGGAAGAATCAGGTCCAAGCTCTGGTGATCTGGTAGGAGATCTGGATACATATTTGTGTGAGGGTGAAGGTGGAGGTATTGGGTAGTTGGGATCTCTGTCACACCTTTTCTTTCTGAATTCCAAGAATCACAGGCCCTGTAATATAATTTGGCATGGGAAGTAGGAAGAGTGAATGTGCAAGGTCTGCACATGTGTATGCACTGTTTGAAAGTGTAGTCCTTAGGAGCAGTGAAGCAGGGAAGGTCCAATGGGTTAAAATTGGGTGATCCAGCCATAACCTGTGAAGGAGAAATAGTGGGAAGAAAAGAGATGAATAAACAGATTTATCAGTGATGTGTAGATGGTGAAGAAAGAGTGGAATTTCAGCAGGTTGGCTGCAGAGCATTGTGCATGGAGGTGGTGCTGCCTTTGCTATGCAACAGTCCATCAAGACTTTAAACTGAACACTGGTCATTCTATCAAGACTTTAAACTGAGAAATGGTACAGTCTCCCAAGATTATAAACTGAGGAGGGTTAATATTGGCGCGGTCGTCTAGAAGGTGGAAGAAGGAAAAAAGAAAAAGGAGGAAGAAAGACAAGAAGACAAAAAATGGAAAGTAGGAAAAGAGGGAAGGACACAAACAAGGGAAAAGGTTTAATATATAAAGTGAGTAGTTTTAATATTATTGTAATGTAAGTACTCTAGTTTCAATGCACAGCAGTCAAATATTATAGTTTAATGTTCTTACCGCAACCTTAAGATCTTGTATATAGTATTTATTTATTTTATTTCAACTAAATGTATTACTAGTTAAAAAAAAGGAATCAATACGTGTATAAAAATGTATAAGTGTAAATAAAGTGTAATAATGTAAGTGATGCAGCTGAAGGGGGTTCCCAAGGCCCTTATATAGCCAAGGGGCCCTCTGAAGCGCCATAAAAGTAAATACAATAATTTATGAGTAAATGTAAGGGGTGAGAAATCAAAAAAATGTACTAAATTGTTAAAATGCAGTAGCCAATATTTCACCAGTATTATTTCTCCCTGGATATTACGCATAAATAAGTACAAGACATATAAAAAATAACTAATGTAATTTAAAATAAGTATTATGCAGTACTATTTTAAAGTGGAATGTAATATATTACTAGTTTAATTCATACAATTAATATAAGTAATTATTTTAGATTAAAATATGAGAATGTAATTAGTTTAAATGGTTTAATAAGTTTAATTACATAATTTTGAGCCACAGAAGCGCCCAAAAATCAGGGATAATAATGTATAAATTATTATAAGGGTCTAATAATTAAGTAATATTATTATAAGTCAACATTTTGCCTTATAAGTATAATATAATATTATAATTAATTAATTATTATTTTATAATTATTTAAATACATAAAAATGCACCCAATTTTCTATAGAATATAATATAATTTATGTTTATTTTAATAGTATATAATTAATAAAATAATAAAATAAATATAACCCTTATTTTAATTTTATTTAATAAGGTAATTTGTACTTAATTTTATTATGCAATATAATATTAATTTACATACATAAAAAGCATAAATTTTCGCCCTCTTTCAGGTCCAATAACTTAACATAAGTTTTACTGGGCTCCTGGTACAGCCTGGCTGACACTCCCTCACTCTAAAAAAAAACAATAAAAAAATGCTAAGATTTTTTCTTTTTATACTTTTTTAATAGAGTGGAAAGGTTAGAAATCTCTTTTCCAGGTATCCATTTATCATGCTCAGATGATTTATTTTTATATCTCAATAAATATTCAATACCTTTTTCAGAGGTGATAACTCTGTCATTAAGAATTTTATCAATTTCTGCAATTTCTGTGACTTCCTGAGGATTTTTCTTGGGTCTTCCCCTTCTCTTAGGAAATAAGTCACTGTTGGAAGTATAAGGTTTAAGGAGGGAAACGGGAAAAACAGGATGCTTTCTGTCATAAGGAGAATACAATATAGCTTCTACTGCATTATCTCCCACCATTCTTTTAACAACAAATGGTCCTACAAATGGATCCTTTAATTTGTTATTGCCTTGTAAATTGAAGTGAACTGTAGATATTAGAACTTCATCACCCTTTTTAAAAGTGTGCTCTTTATGGGATTTATCCCATTTCTTTTTCTCATATTCAAATGCTTTATCAATACAACTTTGGGCATGTTTTCTGCACAGTTGCTGCATTTGGAGAAAAGACTTCACACCAGGATGTAATTCCAACTTTGGTAATTTGTTATTGAGTATTTGAGCAGGAGTACTTGGAACATAACCTAGCCATAGCTCAAAAGGCTTTTTCTCAGTGACAGAATGAACAGTGGTATTATAAGCAAATTCAAGACCTGGAAGTAAGGTTACCCAGTCATGTGTAAATCTTTCATTGTCTTTATATTCTAATCCAAAGGCACAATACCTTCTAATCATATCTTCCAAGATTTGAATCATCCTTTCAGCCAGTCCATCAGTTTGAGGATGGTGGGCAGTGGATAATTTCAACTCACAACCACATATATCCATCAAAGACATCCAAAATTCAGAAGTAAACTTTGGGTCTCTATCAGATATGATGGCTTTTGGAAATCCAACAATATTAAACATATGTGACCACCAAAAAAAGGCTAAATCTTTGGTGGAAACATCTTTGTGGGTAGGAATGAATTTACACATTTTAGTGAATCTGTCCACTATAACCCAGCAAGAATTATAACTGTCTTTCCCTGCTACAGGAAGACCAGTGACAAAATCCATATTAATGATTTGCCAAGGAGCATCAGGTGCTTCAATATGTTGCATTAATCCTGCTCTTTTACCAGTCAATCTTTTAGATTTTTGGCAAGAATCACAAGATTCAACATATAATTTTGTGTCTTCAGACATATTAGCCACCATGCAGTGTTTTTAATCCTGACCATAGTTTTTTCTAGATCAAAATGACCAGCTAATATGTCATCATGACATAATTTTAAGATGATTTCTTTCATTGAAGGAGAAATAAAAATTACATTAGTAAGTTTTCTCCTGTAATAAATATATCCATCATCAATTGAAAACTTTCCTTTAGTCAAAGCAGTTTGGTACTTTGGTGGGAGAGTTTTTATTAATGCTTGAATTGAAGCATTCTTTGGATCATTCAAGATAGTAACCAATTTATTCAAATCAGAATCTTTTTCATATGAATCCAGAATTAATTGCAACAATTATTCCTCCATGTCTACAATATATATACCATAAACATGAATTTTATCATCCTCAGGGACATAGGCAGGATTGGAGTCATTATTAGGTAGGGGTAGTCTTGACAGCATATCAACATTGGAGTGAACATTTCCAGCTCTAAGGATAAATGTCATTCTTCCCCTGTACTCTTGAACAGCCAGTTGCCACCTAAACATATGTCTATTTGGTGTCTTCAGGTTTAAGAGGGACTTCACAGCACTACAGTCAGTTACCAGTTCAAACTCCTGGTCATCTAGGTAGTAATGAAGCTTTTCAAGAGCCCAAAAAACTGCTAAGCACTTTAATTGAGTGGCACCATATTTCAATTCACTATTTCTTAAGGTTCTTGAAATATAACAAATTACAACCTCTGAGGATTTATCATTAATAATTTTTTTTTGGTGAAGGGCAGCACCCAGACCAACAAAGCTAGCATCTGTGTATAGGACAAAAGGTTTGTTGAAATCTGGAAGAGCCAATACAGGGGCTGTCATTAAGCAACTTTTTAATGTATCAAAAGCTTTTTGAAAGTCATTATTCCAGAGAAAGGAAACATCTTTTCTGGTCAGTTTTGTAAGAGGCAAGGCTATGACCTGATAATTTTTAATATATTGTCTATAATAGCCACACATACCCAAAAAACTTTGGATTTCTCTTACAGAAGTTGGTGCTTTCACATTTTGAATGGCAGCAACTTTGTTTTGGTCTACACAAATTTGTAAGCCTGACACAACATTGCCAAGGACTTTCAAGGATTGAAAACCAAATTTACACTTTTTTAAGGACAAGGTCATATTGATTTCATCCATTTTTTGGAAAACTCTATTTAAGTGAATCATATGTTCATCAAAAGTTTTAGAAAAAATTATAATGTCATCAATATAAACCATGAGCCATCCTTCAATTATTTCTTGATTGAAAGTGTTATCCATGACTTTTTGAAAAACTGAAGGAGCATTTTTAGGGCCAAATGGCATCCTAACATACTTATATATTCCCATATGAGTAGCAATTAGTAAAAAATTTTGTGAATTTTTCTCAACAGGAATTTGATGATAACCTTTATTGCCATCCAGAAAACTAATAAATTTTGCACCCTGTAAGGTAGCATGAATTGAATTAATTCTGGGCAAAGGATAAATATCATCCACAGTATAAGTGTTTAATGCTCTGTAATCTCCACATAATCTAGCCTTATCTTTTCATAAGAAATCAAGACTGGGGATATGACACAATATTTTGGGGTGACATCCACTTTCTCAATTATATTCATTTTGAATAAGGTAGAAATATTATCTTCAATATCCTTTCTTTTTTTTGGAGAAGCAGGATATGTTTTTTTCTTAAGACTAGGAGGAATATCACTCAAGTTACAGGATAAAGTAATTTTCATTTCATCCTTAACAACTCCTAGGACATGAGAACCATGATCAAAAGCCATAGGAAAAGAGGTAATTGAGGCAATTATAGAATCCTTCTTCTCACTAGTTAATTGATCACCAAAAGAAGCAGTATTTATCTCAGATAATAAACTATCCATTTCATTTGTTGGTCTACCTGTACATTGAATTAATGAGCTACAAGACTTTAACAAATATGCAGAAGATCTTCTAGGGGAATTAATTTTGAATTTCCTTTTGCCATTCAATCCCAATGTGAAGCAATTATTGGCAGGGTCCAATTTTACACCAAACATGGTCAGAATGTCATTACCCATAATAAACCAATTGCTCAAATTATCATTTCTCATGACAACAAATTCACAAACAGCTCTGACAAAACCACCATTATATTTGAAGAATAAAGTGGCTTTGTATTTGCCAATGGGACACAAAATAGAGCCATAACCTCTTAATTTTCCACATGTCATAGGTAATAATTTATCCATATAATATTTATCCACTGAAGCTAGTGCCTTTTCAGACACCACACTTCCTCCAGCACCAGAGTCAAGAACAACCTCAACATTTTTACCATTAATGATAAGTGGTGCCTTCAAAGGGGATATGGATATAGAGCTGTCAGTAATATCTTTAATGATTTCAGCATTTTCTACTGAAGATAAATCTAAATTACACTCCTCAGAAATATTGTCTAAATATTGCACATCTTGTTCCAACATTAAGACATCCTTAAGGGAGTCATTTTCATAGGAGATATTACTGTCACAGTCACTGGAAGAATCATTGAGATCAACATCAGCATCCTCAGTGTCTGCAGTTTGTTCAACAAGATGAATTTTCTTGTCCCACACATGGCCCTTCTTCCAAGGTTTGTTACATTTAAAACAAGTATTAGTTGCATATTTTTTTGGGTGCAACTGGGGCAGAGGGTTTACCAGATTTTTCTGGAGGTCTGGTAGAGGGCTTACTCTGATCATGATAAGATTTCATAGGATAATTCTTTGGTTCATATCTATGGTTAAGTAATACTTCATTACAGATATTAATAAAAGAAGAATGTTCCTTTACATGCTCAGTTCTAGCCACAATTAAATCTCTTAGAGAATTTGGTAATTTATAAAGAATTTTATCTCTACAAATATCATAATTCATTTTTGGATCAATAGCTCTCAGGATTTTTTTTACTTTCATAAGAAAAACAATTGGTTTATCAACAGAGGAAGAGATATATTTAGAGTTCTCATACAATCTCTTTTGAGCCAATCTAAATTTTGAACCACCAAACTGATTCTCAATCAAGGTTTTTCATTCATTCCATGTATAATGGATATCATCCAATAAAACAGATTCATACCACATTAAGGCTACATTGGAGAATAAAGAAATTAACTTAGAAACAATTTCTTCATATGGTAATTTATATGACTTCTTCAAATTATCAATTCTTTGGATAAAGTGTTGCCAATCAGATGAAGAATCACCATCAAAGGTAGGGTATTGGTCCAGTTTAGGCCAGTTTTTATTACTGCTAGGGTGGTCAGCCTTATGGTTTGAATTATTCAAGGTAATCAATTCTTGAAATCTTGAAAGGTGTTCAGATATTTCATTACTGACAGAGGCAGATGGCTCATTGTGAGTATCAAATTACTTTTTGTTTGAAGCACCAGACTTCTCAGACAAGTTATCAACTGGTTTAATTGGGGCATTACAAGTGAGAGAAGAAACACCCTGTTCAGGCTGTTTATTTTAATAATTAACAGAAAGTTTAGTATTATTTCTTAACTCATCACAATTGTCATCATGAATAGCTTGTAATGTAGAAACCTTTTTCTCAAGATCAGATAATTTATTCCTTAATTCAGGGATATAAGATAGTTGATCATTAATTTTAGCAATAGATAGAACATTTCTGTCCTCTTCTACTGAGCATTTATTACTCAAATTCTGGAAATCAATTTTCAATTTTCTTAATTCACTGTGCAGAAGCTTATTGTCATTTTTCAAGGAAGTATTTTCATCCATAAGTGGCTTCATATCATTGATAAGTTTATTAAGATGATTATTTTTATCAGAGAGTGATCTGTGATCATTTCTAATAGACTTTTGCTGAGAAAGGACGGTATTTAAAGTATCTTTCAATTTGAAATAAGCTGTGTCTTGGACAGAAGAACTCACTTTGCAGTGTAAATTTAAATTATTTAATCTATCATTCTCATGTTTTAATATATCTCTTAAAATTTTATCTTTGATAACGTTAAAATCAGGAGAGCCTTTCAATATTTCTTCAGAAGTTTTCTCAAGTAAAACATAAATTTCAGGAGCAACAGAATCATTTTTAATTGCAAGATAAGGATTAACTAAAGAAGTAGAGGTCAAATGTAATGGTTCATCAAAAGAAAGTTTGCTTAGAACATCATTAGGGCTACTAATTACAGGAAGTTGTCTTTTAATAGGTTTAACTGTTCTTTCACTATAGTCAATAAGATTACCTGTAGAAGAATTCTTATTAGTATAAATACCAAAATGTTTATCAACCAAATCACTTACTATGGCAGAGGAGGAAACTTCCCCTGTGCCTTCTTTCTTCTGCCTCCCTGATAAGGATGGGGCTGAGGAGTAAAATTGAAGGTTTGTGTCCTGAGTGGGCCAGGGTGTTGAGTTGCTGGCTGCTGAACATTCTGTTGGTAATGGCTCATCAAGTAATCCCATTTCCACTGTTCCACTTGTAGAGTGTTTTGAATTTGGGTGGAGGAGCTGGGGGGCTGAGAAGGTTGAGCCTGAAACTGAGGCTGACTGGGAGGCAACTGAGGAGGGGCCTGGGCCTGATTTTGGGTCCTGAGTTCCTGAACTTGATCCTACAAGGTGTCTACTTTTGCCTTGTATTTCATGTTTTCTGTCTTCAGTTCTTTGATGTGACTTGACAGATTGCTGATTTTCTGGGACAGAGGAAGTTTTTTTATTTTGAAGCCTTTTGGAAGACCTTCTTGAGGTACTGGAGGTTTTACTTCCTTCTGTTGTGCTGGGAAAGGGGGTTTGATTTGTTTACTTCTCCTATCATTTCCACATCCTGAATTATGTGAATTTTTCTCGTTAGCATAAGATTTTTTATGTGCAACTTTAGAAGAACTCACAGTATCAGCATCATAATCAATTTCAATTTCATCCACATTCAAATTTTTCATGGTTTTACTTAATTTGGAAGACATCTTTTATCTGTGGGATAAAAAAAATCAAGTGGTTAATATAAAATCACTGATTCAAAAGGTAATTAATTATTGTTCTTTATTATACTTTTTAATTTTGAAATCACAACAATAATAATAAAAATAAAATTGATTTAATTTAATAATTTATTATTTCAATTGATTTGGATAATAAAATTTATTTAAAATTTCAAAATCTTTAAACAATAAGGTTTATTTATTATTATTTTGAATTTATCAACAATAAACAATTTATTATTATTAGAAAAAAAAAATTTCTCAAAGTAATAATAAAATTATTTATTATTTTAAATCCTAAAAACAATAAAGAAAAAGTATTATTTTAAAATAATCAAACTTTAATTTATTATTTCAAATTTATTAAAACAATAAAAATTTAAATTTAAAGATTATTATTTATGTTATAAAACAATAATCAATAATAGAATTAAATTTGGGACTATATAAACTGAGTATTATTATTGTTAACCAAAAATAATTAATAATATTTATTGGGACTAAGTATAAAATACTATTTTGGTCAACCAATAATACCAAATATTTAAGATAATTAATTAAATAATTTAAATAAAATAAATGGTTTCTAGGACTAAGAGATATACTCTATTATGTTCAACTAGGAATAAAAAAAAATATGATCACTTACACTCAGTGAATCAGCAATTAAGCCAAAAACACTGTTATTGCAATAAAAAATCTTGTATAATAGTTGAAAGTGGCAGAGATTGACTTACAGTAGTGATCGTTAAATCACTTACAATATATAGGACTTTAAAAAATATATAAACCTTATATTTAGTTCCCTGGTTCAATTCACGGTCGCGGAAAAAGTTCACCTTTTTGCGCGAGTGTTCCGTGTGTTTTGACGTTTGTCCAAAATGGTTGTCAAGCTTCGATTAGTTGTTCAGAAAGGCCCTCAAGTATTGGCGCAGTCGTCTAGAAGGTGGAAGAAGAAAAGAAGAAAAAGGAGGAAGAAACACAAGAAGACAAAGAATGGAAAGTAGGAAAAGAGGGAAGGACACAAACAAGGGAAAAGGTTTAATATATAAAGTGAGTAGTTTTAATATTATTGTAATGTAAGTACTCTAGTTTCAATGCGCAGCAGTCAAATATTATAGTTTAATGTTCTTACCGCAACCTTAAGATCTTGTATATAGTATTTATTTATTTTATTTCAACTAAATGTATTACTAGTTAAAAAAAAGGAATCAATACGTGTATAAAAATGTATAAGTGTAAATAAAGTGTAATAATGTAAGTGATGCAGCTGAAGGGGGTTCCCAAGGCCCTTATATAGCCAAGGGGCCCTCTGAAGCGCCATAAAAGTAAATACAATAATTTATGAGTAAATGTAAGGGGTGAGAAATCAAAAAAATGTACTAAATTGTTAAAATGCAGTAGCCAATATTTCACCAGTATTATTTCTCCCTGGATATTACGCATAAATAAGTACAAGACATATAAAAAATAACTAATGTAATTTAAAATAAGTATTATGCAGTACTATTTTAAAGTGGAATGTAATATATTACTAGTTTAATTCATACAATTAATATAAGTAATTATTTTAGATTAAAATATGAGAATGTAATTAGTTTAAATGGTTTAATAAATTTAATTACATAATTTTGAGCCACAGAAGCGCCCAAAAATCAGGGATAATAATGTATAAATTATTATAAGGGTCTAATAATTAATTAATATTATTATAAGTCAACATTTTGCCTTATAAGTATAATATAATATTATAATTAATTAATTATTATTTTATAATTATTTAAATACATAAAAATGCGCCCAATTTTTTATAGAATATAATATAATTTATGTTTATTTTAATAGTATATAATTAATAACATAATAAAATAAATATAACCCTTATTTTAATTTTATTTAATAAGGTAATTTGTACTTAATTTTATTATTCAATATAATATTAATTTATATACATAAAAAGCATAAATTTTCGCCCTCTTTCAGGTCCAATAACTTAACATAAGTTTTACTGGGCTCCTGGTACAGCCTGGCTGACAGTTAATGTCTGAGTCTTTCAGGACTATAAACTGATTATGGGAGTGGGAGTGATTCTGGCAGGGGGCATCCAAGGAGGAGTCTCTGAATTTTGTTAAGGCAAGTGTGGGGGTAACTGATGAGCTGGCTGCTCTGTAGAAACAGTTACCCCAGAATGTTAATTTATTTCTTTGGGTCTTAAATGTTTTGATCTCTGGTTCTGTATTTTTGATTTAGGTTTTTACTCCCCCAAGACTATAAACTGAGGGTTTTGAGTCCCCCAAGACTATAAAATGAGGGCTGTTAGTCCCCCATGACTTAAAACTGAGGATTAGTCCCCCAAGACTTTAAACTGAGGAAACTTTTTTTTATGATTGGCTACATTCAGGAAGTCTGGAGAGGTCAAGAATTTTTTTTTATCTAAGTTAAGAGATTAATCAAGAGTCAGGAGGCAGAAGAGAATCAATAGATGTAACAAAATATTCAGCATTGGCTTTGAACTGGTGTATGAGGTTCTTCCTTTTCTCAAGATCCTGTGGGTCACTAGCAGGAGTGGATTGGAAGTAGTTTAGTAAGAGGTGCTTCTGTTGAGAAGAATGATGTTGAAATTTGTCCTTAATGGTGGGCGATGGGTTTGTTGGGGGTGCTTCAATGGTTCCCACATTGTAATCATCACTGTCAGGAGGGAAATGAGCTAGAAATTTGTCAGATTGGAATTCAGTATGAAGAAGGTTTGTGCTTACCATCAGAATGACCAGGGATGGTAAAGCTAGTGGAAGTAATGGGGTTGGCACTCTTTTTTGAAGGGTGTAGTTTGTGGACCAGTTTGGAGATCAGGATAGATAGCCTGGATCTTTTGGTGCTGGTGGAAGGTGGGTCAGGTTGTGGAGAAGGATAAGATGTTGCAGAGGACAATGGAACAGGTCTGAAGCAAGTCTTTTTTCTAGAGTGGCAGGCATCACAGGAGGTTCTGTAGGGATGAGCCAGTGGTGAGATGGTACAGATGAGATTGTTGTCAATGCAGTATTGGCAGGGGCCCATGTCAGTAGCAGATTTGGAGAGAAAGCTGAACATGGTGGTTGTGGTAAAGGAGAATGTGGAAATTCTCTATTTGAGGGAGGAGGTGGTCTTCCAGAAATGGCAGAGCCCTTTGTTGGTTTATTTGGAGTTGTTTTGGTATGCCTTAAATGGCATTGTTTAAATAATTAGGTGTTTTTCTGGATTTACTCAGCAAATATTGGGACTACAGGGAAGTGGGTACTACCATTGAATAGCCCCGGCTTTTCTCTGTATTTTATGTCATTAGGACATTTTTCATAGCTTAAGTATTTGGGGGATAATTTCTTATTTTTCATTTTAAAAGATTGCTGTTGAAGTTTGTTTTTTGTGTTTTACGGACTAACCTTAAGTCTTAGGGTTAAGTTCTTAGTACCGTTGGAATGAGCAGAATTTTCTCTACATTTCATGTACCAATGTTGTTATAGTGTAATTATGTGTTTTAAGGGTTTTAGTAGTTGTAGATGATTGGGTGTTTTTGGTAATTTTCTGGCTTCAGGGTGGTCAGGCCACTTCAGGCAGACCGCCCGCCTCAGTGCTAGAGGGCTGGCAAGCGTTTCTAGGGAGGTTTTATGCAATTTGGTGGTAAGGAACGCCAAATTTGTGGGTGTGCATGGGCTCTTAGTAGTCTATGTGTATATAGTGAATAAGACAGTTTGGGGCAACTCTAATTATCATACAACCATCCGGAGGTGATATCCTTGTTCCTCACTCAGTTTTCACTGTTTTCTGGCCACAATTGGCTGTGTTTGTTGCAAAGTGAGTTCTTCATTTAACTTAACTTAGCAACTGTTTCTCTGGTGTGGATTTGAAACCTACATCAAGTATTATTGCTGTCTCTGGTGTGGATTTGAAACCTACATCAAGTATTATTGCTTTCTCTGGTGTGGACATTAATCTAAATTTCAGCTCTTTGGTTTGGTAGTCTGTCTGGAGACTAATTTCTTGACTGATCAGGCAGTCAAGTGTATTGGAAAAGGGGCTTTTTGTAAACAGGAACCAATTTACTGTAGCAGGTAAATCTCACTTGTTTTTCTAAAGGGACAGGGGTTTTTCTTTCTGGTTTTACTCCAACTCCCTTGGTCAAGGCCTATAGCTAGTACTATAGGATTTTATACACTGTAAAGTAATTTTTTAAGTTTGAGGCACAAGTTAGGAGGTTGAGGAAAAGTATATCCTTTAGGAAAACAAATATACACATCTTCTCCAGGTACCCCATGTAAGAATGCCGTTTTTGATGTCCATTTTATGTACTTCAAAATTATTTAAGGCCAATAAACTTAATAGGGTTCTTAGAGATGCCAACCATCTGGTCAGGCAAAAGATGTCATTATATTCAATACCCTCAGTTTGAGCATTCCCTTTCACACAGAGTATTGCCTTCTAGTGAGATAAATTCCCTTCACTTTCAATTTTTCTTTTATAAAACCAGACCATACCCAGAAACCTCCTGTTCTCAGGTTTTGGAACCACTTTCCACACACAATTTTTCATGATACTGTTTAGTTAGGATTGAATGGCTTCAGCCCAGAGAGATGAATCTTTCTGTTTATAGCTAAAAAAAGCATTTTTGAATGTCATCTTGTTGTACAATTAGATTACACACATTATTTCTTTGTCTTGGGTGATTGAGGACATTATTTGAATCAATTTTGCTGTTTATATCCTTAGGTGCCGGAGTTTTTTTTGGTACCCAAATGTAAGTTTCTCCACATTTGAGAGTCGAGGGAATCTCTGGTTCAGAAGGGAGAGTTTGAAACTCATTGGTTAATTCCTCAATTTAGGGAGTTGCAGGAGTGGAATTTTTTTTGATTGTTAAATCAGATAGTATGGGAACATCTGGGAAACTTAAGAAAACCAGATTGGCACTGGAGATTTGCTTAGAAATTGAGAATGAGTCATCTATGAATCTGACATCATGAGTAATGAGTGACTATAAATCTATCAAGTTTTTGTAAAAAATCTTGTAATTTTGATGACCATCAGCATATCCTATAAAGATACCTTGTTCCCCAACTGGTGCAAATTTTGAAACACACCTTTGTTTAGGTATATTGTAGACTACCTCACAGCAAAAAGTATGGAGCTTAACATACATAATTTTGGTGCTTGGATCCCAAAGTCCTGGAGTATTTTTGTTTTGAATGGCGGTTGACAGGGTGTGGTTTAGAAGGTAGTTGTGGTGTTGATTGCTTCTCCTTACCAAGATCCATCTAAACAACAAGTGGCTAACATGGCTCTAGCCTTTTCAACCAAGGTTTGTTTTCCTTGTTCAGAAAAGGGACTTTGTTGAGGTGTATAGGGAGCCATTGTTAAGGATTCTATTCCTTTTTTGGAAAAAAAATTGTCAAAGGCACTGTTGACAAATTCACCACCATTGTCAGTTATTACTTATTTCACCTGTTTTTCAGTTTTATTTTCAGAAATATTTAGGAATGAATTGTAGTTGAAGGATTCTTATTTAAGTGAAAGAGAATAAGTGAAATGGTTCCTGGAGTGACCATCTCCAATTTGCAGAAAAAATATGCTACTTCCTATCAATTCCAGAGTCACAGGACCACAAAGATCCATATGAAAAACATTGAGAATTTCATCTGGAGTGGGAAATTTTTGAAAAAAGGGTTATCAATGAGATTTGAAGGTTAGAAATGGAATACAGGTTAGTTTGGAGAGGTCCATTCCAGGGTACATAAGGCCAGAAGTGGTGTTATTTGGGTGATCTCAGGCATTACGTAGGTCAATTAGTGATTTATTGGTGACAACTGAGTTGATACTTTCAGTGACTTAAAGGGGAAATGATAAGAAATTGTCATCCAAGGAACATTCAACAACAAGTTTGTTATTATCCTCCAAAATTTTAGCACTATTGCCACATCCTTTGATATAGAAATTTCATTTTAGTAACTAAGCTGCAGAGAATAGGTTGGTTTTGACTTCAGGGATAAATAAAGCATTTGGAATTTAAAATTCTTTTTATTTACTATAAGATTTATGGTGCCCATTCCTTGTGCCCATATGATATGACCATTAGCTTTAAGTAGAGATTTTGATGAAGTAATTAATGTGGTGAAGAACCATTTATCATTGAAAAGAGAGAAAGAAGCTCCACTTTCAAGAATGGCCAAATGATTGTGAAGGTTGAGGACTGAAAAATCCTTCTCGTCCTTTGATTCTTGTTCCCTTTTCCTCATGTGATATTCATCCCTTTTTTCTGGATGTAATTAAAAGAAAGTGGTTTTGGAGTGAGGATCTAGCGGATTGTGTTTTCATTTGAAACACAGGTTCTTCCCTCTTACATTAAAAGCCATATAGGAAGTTTTTGTATCAGCCTTCCTACATTTGAAATCCTTTTCAAGTTCTTATAGGACTTCCTAAATAGACAGGTTTCTCTTAGTCACCTTAATGTTGATAAAGATGAGGTGAGAGATGTTTCAATACGATTCAGGTATTTTATGTAAGATATAAAAGGTGATGATAGTTGAGAGAACTTTTACTGAGAAGAGAGAAGGAAAAACCTCATTTAGAAGTTTGAGATTGGATCAGAACTCTTTGATGGCAACTGACATATCAGGGACGTCAAAGTGAATATTAAATAGGTTAGTGACTACACTTGCACTATTCTTGGCGGAATTAGAAGCATATTGTTCACAAATCTGTTCCCAAAGATTGAAAGGGTTGAATACATATTTTTCTTAGAAAAAGCAAGTATGATTTTTGGGATCCATAAAAATTCATATTATCATGGAAGTTTACTTTTTACAAAAGTTGAAAGTGTAGAGGGAATTGGCATATGTTGGGGAAACAACAGTTTTAAGAAGAAATTTATCAAGATTACAAATCCCCAAGGCATAGTACATCTGGTTTTTCCAGGTGGAATAGTTTTTTTTTGTGAGAATTTCAACCCCTTTAGTCTCTGAATAGGATGATGACTCCATTTATTTCCAGATTACAGGTTTGTTGATCACAGAAGACAATAGTTTTTGAGAGAAAGTTTCTAGAGATGAGGTTGATTCAGCAGAGTCAGAGCTTGTGGGTGAGGATTCCAGTTTGTACTAGTTTAGAGGAGCGCTGGGCCCATAAACAATTGTATTATATGCTTGGGAAACTCCTGGCTCAGAAAAATGATAATCGAAGTTAATAAGTAACAAATGAAGAAAAATAATATTCCTCCACAATAAATATTAAATACCTGGCTCAGAGGAATGATAATTGAAGTTAATATGTAATGAGTAAAGAAAAAGAATATTCTGCCACACTAATGAAAGAGTAAGAAAAACAAATAATAAGTAAGAGTCAAGTCAAATGTTGTAAAGACAAGAATAAAAGATGAAAGAGAATAATAAAGGAGATGCATTTCAGCTTTAAGAGCACACTAACATAAATATTAAATACCTGGTTCAGAGGAATGATAATTGAAGTTAATGAGTAATGAGTAAAGAAAAAGAATATGCTGACACACTAGTGAAAGAGTAAGAGTCAAGTCAAATTTCATAAAGACAAGAATAAAAGATGAAAGAGAATAAGAAAGGAGATGCCAATAAGCAGACAGAAGAATCTCCTTTTTATAGTAAACTAGGCACAATATGCAAAGAGAACCAGGCTATGGAAGGAAAGTAAATGGAAACAAAAGTAGTTTAATGTTTACATATAGAAATGAATGATAATCATCTTAATCTAATGAATCTAATAATATTCCAATAGGAATATGTCTTTTAAGGTTTTAAGTGGGGTTTATTAGTTGTATCTTAAGCAAGTTTTTTATTTTTTTTAAATTTAAAGCAGATTTAATATTACAAGAAGAGTGAATGGACATCCAAATAAGAGCTCTTATTTCAGAAGGGAGGGGGAGGCCTGGAGCAATAAGGTGAAAACTAACCTATCTGTTTCAGGAGAGTGTTAGATCTCATGGCCCTATCCCTGCATTCTCTTACTCTTACAGCAACAGGACCTATTGCATAGCTCATGTCTCAACAAAACCTTTAGTAACTCAACCTTCTAATCATGAAATTCATCTGGTGATTTTGAAGTCCTCTCAACTTGAAGAATTAATGAGCTTGGCAATGTTGGAAGATTCCAGAAAATGTTGAGGCATAAAATAAAGACCAATTCTACTCATAAAAAAGGAGATGGTGCAAGTAATATTTATGCCACTGGAGAAAGAGCTGCTACTCAACATATATTCAACATAAGTAACACCATGTGAAAACAGCCAATGTATCCACTGCTTCGTCATCATGACGTAGCAGAAAGGCATTTCAAAAGCTGGCCTGCTACATTGGCTGATTTTTTCTCACAGTAACCAAACACTCCATCCCCCCAAGAAAATTAAGGTTCCAGGTAATTTGGCCCCTTTCATCCAATCATTGGATATGGAATCAGTTCCCCGACCACTCTTCTCTCACCCCCACACCACTCTCATCTCCAACTTTCTCCCTCCAATTTTTTCGGTCCTGGTCTTAAATGTAAGTTTCTTGTTTTTCATTTTTCTATTCTCAAAATCCTCCTCCTCTTGTTTTCATCAATACTAACTGTTGTAATTTTTGTTTTGTTTTTCTTTTTTCACCTAGTTATCCACTCATTATTTATTCTTTTCCCTTTTCAGTTTTCTCATCCTCAATTTTCTCTTCAATCTTGTTTACTTCAAAACCACACTATTTTAAAAGAAGATGAAAATAATGGAAAACCTAACCCCAACCGTTAAGGAATTAAATAATGATATAACAGTCTAACACTAACCTTTACAGCAGGAGTGTACAGGATTAATCTCACACAATCATTGGTGGAAGGCAGCCATGAGCCAGAGATATTGCCAACTTAGTAGGGGGTGTCAGTTCTGGAAAATCGGCACTTAACTTTAGTGCAGATTTCAAACCAAATCAGCACTTACAAATCAGCACTTAAATTTTGAAAAAAAGTCACTTATTTCAAAAATGGGTGTCAGTTTTGACCTCAAATCAGACCTTTTCTTGCTCACCTACTTCTCACCACACATTACCCTTGTCAGTGTGTGCTTCATAGATCATGTTCTCACTATTTGTTTTCCAATTGAAACATTGTTATCTGACCAATGGTAAGTTTTTTTTACTTCTTTTTTTTCAGTATTTTTTCTTTTTCTCTTTTTCTTCTTGATCATTTAGGTATGTTTTTTGTTTTGATTTTGGTAAATTTTTCCACCTCTCATGCAACCACCTCCTCTCTCACTACCACTTCCACAACCACCACCACCTCCTCCTCCTCACTCACTACCACCACCTCCTCCTCCTCCTCACTCACTACCACCACCACCTTCTCACTCACTACCACTACCACCACCTCCTCCTCCTTGCTCACTACCAACACCTCCTCGTTTCTCAATACCACCACCACCACTCACACAGCCATCACCAACTTACTCACCCCCTCAACCACCTCACCCACCACCACAACCAGCTTGCTCACCACTACAACCACCTTTCTCACCACCAGATACAGCATTAAGAAAAAGAGAAATGATAATTTCACTATACAACCATGGAAAAAAGTGCACTAGCCTAATTAACTATCAAAAAATAATAATAATGTCCTTATAGTTAGGAAAATGGCTGTACACGCTCTAAAATTGTAGCTAGGTGAGATCAAATGAACTTCAGAAGTTTTAGATACTTCTAAAATCCTCTTTTTTGAAATTTGAAATATACCAAAATATTTGAGACATGAGCAAGCAAATTTTGTGACTTGCTCATTAGTGTTTTGTAGATAAGGAGAAAGAAATTTCACTCCTTCCTTTTTTTATGCAGTTAGTTTTGGGTGTTTGGGATGTTTGTTTGCTTATAAATCAATCATGAGTGAGGGGAAAGGGGTGTAATGAAGAGAGAGAGTGGAGTGAAAGATGGGAGTGAATTAATGAGCAGAGAAGAGTGGGAGGAAGAGGGGAATTGAAAGGGGAGGGGTGATAGGAGCTGCAAGTGGAGAATGTTACAAAAGGAAAGGAGAGGTAGTAGAAGGTGAGAGAGAGGGAGAGAAGTGAGAATTGTGAAACCAGCGCTTTTGGTTGAGAAAGTACAGATTTGAGTGAAATAAGTGACTTATTTCACTCAAATCTGCACTTTCTAAACCAAAAGTGCTGATTTCACCATCAAGTCCCATTTGACTGATTTGTCAGCATCATCCCATTCATACACAGCACTCCGCAGAATAACACTTCATAACTCAAAACATCGTACATCATTTACATCTTCATATCATATCATATAAGAGTTATACCTTCCTCACTTTCAAATCGTGATAAATTACATAAAGCAATGACTTTCATGGCTCTTGAACTTCTCTTGGACTCTGATTCTAATTCTGATTCTGATCTAGAAGAAGATTTTGTTTTTTTATCAAAAATGGCCAGGAAATGTTACCTTCTTCCCAGAAAGCCTCAAGTACTTCATAACCCCAAGTACACCATCCAAACACTTCTTAACCTATCTACACCCAGTTTTAGACAGCTGTTCAGGAATTCTCAGGAATGTTTCCTTAAATTGCTTGAGCTTATTCAGGATCATTCCATATTTCACAATAATTCTCAAAAATAACAACGACATCCTTCAATTCAGTTGGCCATCACACTATGTCGTTTGGGTCCAAATGGTAATGGAGCCGCTTTGAAACGTTTATAAAATGTCTTTGATTTAGGGTATGGTTCAGTTAACACTTATACCAAACGATGTATCACTGACATCAACTCCTTGGAATCTCAACTTCTCACATGGCCAACAAAAGAAGAGCAACTTGAATCATCTCAGGTTATGCAAGCAGAGGGCTTTCCAGGATGTATTGGTTTTGTTGATGGTACTACTATTCCTTTGAGCCAGAAACCTGCTCAAGGTGGAAACAATTACTTTGACCGTAAAAAGAGGTAGATTATTTTTAACTCCTTTCATCCTCCTTGAAACTAACACAAACAAATATATCTTCTTTATAGATATTCAATTAACATTCAGCTTATATGTGACGTAAACAAAAAATTTATATCATTCTTCGCTGGCTATCCTGGCTCATGTCATGACTCCTACGTCTTCCAAAGAATGCATATTTCAAATGAACCTGAAAAATTCTTTGATGAAAATCAGTATCTTCTTGCAGATTCTGCTTATGTGAATGGAAAGTATGTACTTCCTGCTTTTCGGGGAGCAGCTTCAGAAGACAGTCAAAATGCCAAATTCAACAATCATTTGGCAAAGTCAAGAGTCCATATTGAACATTCTATTGGAATCTTGAAAGGCCGTTTTTCTAGTTTAAGGGAATTAAGAAGTCCTCTTAGAAATAAATCTGAAATGGAGGCGGTGATCAACTGGATTCTGTGTTGCACTATACTTCATAACCTACTTGCTGACCTCAAAGATCAATGGTTAGAGCTGTATGAAGATGAACAAGTTGATTCACCTCCGACTATATCCAACACTTCTATTTCTCAATCAACTAGTATAAGGGCAAAAATTCTTCCAATAACACTCCAAAAATTTTCAACGGAATTATTTTTTTTCTTTCTCTTCAAATGATCAATTTGCATGTGTTATTCACTGAGAATCGTAAATTTTTTTGCATATTTTTTTGGTTTTTGAATTTGCTGTTAAAGTCTTATTTTTTTTCTCTCTGTGTTTTCTTTCATCTACTCAACTAGAAATTGCATATTTTCAGCAAACACATATTTTTTCAGTCACTCTCTTTTTTTTCTTCACTCATATCCGTTTTCTCCTGTCTTCCTACATCACTCAATCAATTTCACTTATATTTCTTTTTTCTCAACTCATCTCTCCAGGTAAGTCATTTTATTTTTTTTACTTAATTTTTTGCTAATTTTTTTTTTTGGTTTTTTGGTTTTTTGGTTTTGTTTTTGTTTTTTGTTTTTTGTAAGTGGTTGTTTTTAAATTTATAGGTAAAATTAACCTTTTTTTTTCTCTCTCTCTCTCTCTCTCCCTCTTTTCTCTCTTTATCCCCCCTTGGCCTGGGCTTTTTCCCACCTTTACCCTCTCCTTGGAATGGATACATCCCCCTTTTCCCCCTTTGGCTGCCTTATTCCCCCCTCCTTGGCTCACTCTAACTTCCCTTTTCTCCCTCTTTGGTCTCATCTCTCCCTTTCTCCCCCTTGTTGGTCTCCTCATTTCCTCCCCTCATTCCACTCCACCCCCCACCAAATCCCCAAAATCCCCCCTCCAAATCCCCTCCAAACCCGCCTCTAACCCCCCCTCCTATCCCCCTCAAAACACCCCCAAACCCACCCTCAAATCCCTCCTACCCCCCCCCTTAAACGTCACTTAACAATTTGTTACCAAATCATTAAGTAAGTTGGAGGGGAGGTTAGGGGGGTATTGGGGGGGTTTCGAGGGTGATTTGGAGGGGGAAAAAGAGGTGGATTGAAGGGGGGGTTGGGGGGGTTGCAGGGGGTTTTGAGGGGATTTGCAGGGGGGTTTGGAGGCGGATTTGGAGGCGGATTTGAAGGGGGGATTTGGGGGATTTGGTGGGGGGTGGAGGGGAGGTTTTAAAAGGGTTTTGGGGAGGTGGGAGAGGGGTTTGGAGAGGGGAATTTAGGGGAATGGGGAAGTGATAAAAAAAAATTTAACAGTTTTTTGACTTTTTTTTAATTTTAGAGAAAAATATTCTTCAAGTTCAAGTGAAATAAAAAAAAATCTTATTAGTCTTTTGAGGATTTTTTATTTTTTAATTTAAATCAAGTGAGTTTTTTTTTAATGTATAATTTTGGGTGTTTGAAAAGTAACAATTTTTTAAGTAGAAAAATACATGTCTTTAACTTCAGATTCACCACTTACCTCACTCTCATCTTCTTTAACTTCATTATCATCTTCAAATTCAACTTCTTTTCAATAATCATCTAAAACATTGACAAAAAATGAACAGTATCAAAATTAAAGAAATTTAAAAAAAGAAATTCACTTGGATCAATTATTTGGCCATATTTCAAAAATAAAGTACTATAAAACTAAAGTTGAAAAAAATATATCCGAAAACGTTACCTGGAAATATACATTATTTAACTGAAACTGGAGGTGATGAAGTTAAAGCTGTTATTAATAATAGTTTCAAACCTCAACTTATTTACGAAAACCATTCTTTTAATGGTTTAAAAGATGAATCATTTAATCAACTCTGCAATCTCATCATAACACTCTATCAAATGGCTTTGGTTCGCTTATCTTTAAGGAATAAGAATTTGTTGGGTGGAATCATGATTGGAATTGGATGGAGACCTGGATTTGAAAAAGGTTTTTCTCTTGGTATGTTTAAAAACTTTTCTGTATTTTTTAATATCATTTTACTGAATTTAATTCAAATAGGCATATATTCTTTACTCAGATCTTTATCTAAAGCTGAATTAGATAATGATTTTCGAAAATGTAATATGTTGCCTTCATTTAATTTATTTCTTGCTCTTCAACTTAAAAAACTCTTCAATAAAGCTTTTCAAAAAAATCATGAAGTTGCTACAAGATTTTGAATACCAAATTGGTGCAACTCTGAATGGGAAGATATTAGTGATGATCTAATGTTTTCAAATGTTATAATCACTCATTATTGATTTCATAACCGAATTCACACCGACTCAAATGATACCAATTACCTCACTTATGGAATTTTCACATATATTAATCCTATCACTGGACAACCTATTCTGTCACCTTCAAAAATTAAAGGACATGGATTATATTTCCCGGATAATAGATGTATAATCAATTTTGGATTAGGAAACGGAATCATCGAAACAGTTTGGAATTCTTCTTACAATAATCACCAAACCACAAAGGCTCCTCCAGGTTTGGAATCTTGTCAAGACTTCACGCATTTTGGTTGCTCTTTCCAGATCAGTCAAAAGTTAATCCAACAAATAAACAAGTTAAAAAAAGAAGAAAAAGGTGATAAATTTAAACATTCTTTAGGTAGATCTAAAAAGTATGGGGATTCGTAGAGTCATCAAATATTTAATATTCTTCCATAAATTTATAATAAATAAATATGATATTTCAATTTATGAAATTAAAGTAATGGGCCAACGACCTTGTGTTGTATAAATGGTAATCATGGTAACATTAATTTGTTTCATGGGGTTCCTCTAGCCTATACCTGTGGAAAGTCCCAAACTTTTGTTTCTCAATTTAGTTTGCATTTTGGCTAGAGTAATTGTCATTACTTTAAAAGTAGTACATTTGACATATCTTATTTATATATTAATTAATTTATGTAATTATATTAAATTTTGATGACTTTCACCCTTTACTTCAATAAAATGCAGGGGAGGGTATTGCCAATTTTTTAAATCTGACATGTGAAATTGATGACTTGGAAAAATTTGGTGGTACCCACCCCTTGTTTCAATAAAATGCAGGGGAGGGTATTGCCAAATTTTCAAAAGAGATATTGAATTTTATTGACTTAGAAGTATTTAGATAAGCAAAATTATTGACATGAAAGTAAAGATAGAAATTTTTTATTATATTTTCAAATTTTAAGTATAAGCAAACTTATTGACTTGAATGTAAAGATAGAAAAAATGTATGATATTTTCAAAAATTTGTCAAAAATAACGTACTATATTCAAGACCTTTTATAAGTCAGCATATAAGAAAATATTACCAAAAAGAAATCAAACAAAATTAAATTAACTAGAAAAACAATTTATCAATTGAAAAGGTCAAGTAATTTTTTAATATCCTCATAAGATTGGCCATTTTTAACACATTCCATAATGAAATCTTTTTTTAAAACTCTCTTTTTTTTCCAATTCACAAGTAGCCATTTCTCTTTGAAATTGACAGTCATTTACTCTTTCCATCTGCTCTGCCTCAAATTTTTTTTCTTCCAAATCTAAGGCTTGCTGATCTTTCCTTAGCATATGATCAAACTTCATCTTCTCAAAGTCAAGGGCATTATTCGCAATAGTTGATTTTGCTGAGAAAATTAAATTGAAATAAATAAATAAATGAGT
The DNA here is from genome assembly GCA_030280995.1 of Hemileia vastatrix. NCBI lineage: Eukaryota > Fungi > Basidiomycota > Pucciniomycetes > Pucciniales > Zaghouaniaceae > Hemileia > Hemileia vastatrix. The sequence continues at coordinate 22,820,614 of JASXTE010000010.1, read as the reverse complement.
TAATGATTAAGATATATAGTAAATGAAACTTACTTATATCTTTTTTTTCAAAATAATCCTCAAGGGAGCCAAATGAGCTTGTTGAAGTACTACCACGTTTTAATAGATGGTTCAAGTTCATTGAAGTTGAGGCTTGACGCTTTAGTTTGGAATTTGAACAAAAGGCTTCAGGAAGTTCATCTAAAGCAGCTTCTAAAGTGGGATTCACATTTCCAGAATTGAGATTATTTAATGGAGATTGAGTTTGAGTAGGAGGAGACTAGAAAGAAAGAGAAATTCAGAGAAGAATTGAAGAAAAAACAAAAAGTAAACATACATTTAAATTTTGGGCCTCTGAGGATTCAGATCTGCTGCAATATAATTGTTCTGCTTGATAGTCGGGATCATCTTCAGCTGAACTATGGTTAGAAGGTGGAGGGGATTGATCCTGTTGATGTACAGGTATTTCAGGAGGATTAATTGATGGTTGAGATCCAGAGGGTAGATTCTTAGTAGTATCGTGTAGAAAACAAGGGTTTACATCAACTCGGGAGCCAAAAAGATTATCCATTTCCTCATAGAAAGGACACATGACATTGAGCTTTTTGGAAACAGTAGTAATTCCAATCTCCAAATCATCATAGTCAATACCAAAGCCAGTTTCATTTGCAGCATGATGAGTCTTTTTATATTTTGAATGGTAACTCTTAAATCTCTCCTTCATTTGTTTAGGATTGATATCGATTCTCCCCCTTGTTTTCTTCCTTACTTCATTGGCCATCAATAAGTAGCCATTAACCTTTGAAGAAGGTGGACGTCCAATACGAGTGGACTTTTCACATCCAAAACATGCTTCAAAATTTGATTTTATTTTAAGGAAGTTGATTATGATGAGATAATCATCCTTTTTAGGCTGACCTGAACCTGACTTTGATTTTTCAGGTGTAGGGCTTGCTTTACGAGGAGACTTTTGTGACGAAGCAGATTTTTGAGTTACCTTTTGAGATTTGGAATGTCTGGGAGGCATTATGAAACTGGCACATAACAAGAAAAAAGATTAAGAGGTAGAAGAAATAAGTAAAAAAGAATGTAAACATGCCTGGTCAAAATATTGAAAATGTCAGGAAGGGGTGTGTGCCGAGGATTGATGGGTAGGTAGCGAGGAAGGTCAGTGTGTCACATGTGACAGGGATGGGGTAAGAAAGGAAGGGATGTTTTGTGGCCAAAATGTTGTTGTGAAAAAAAACGGGAAAAAAGTGCTGATTTGAGGTCATAACTGACACCCTTTTTTGAAATAAGTGACTTTTTTGCAAAATTTAAGTGCTGATTTGGTTTGAAATCCGCACTTACAAATCCGCACTTAAATTTGACCAAATCCGCACTTAAATAAGTGCGGATTTCCAAAACACACTAGCCCCAATACTGGTGGATTTCAAAATGAAATAAGTCACTTATTTCACTCAAATCCGCACTTTCTCAACCAAAAGTGCTGATTTCACCATCAAGTCCCATTTCACTGATTTGTCAGCATCATCCCATTCATACGCAGCACTCCGCAGCATAACACTTCATAACTCAAAACATCGTACATCACTTACATCTTAATATCATATCATATAAGAGTCATGCCTTCCTCACTTTCAAATCATGATAAATTACATAAAGCAATGACTTTCATGGCGCTTGAACTGCTCTTGGACTCTGATTCTGATTCTGATCTAGAAGAAGATTTTGTCGTTTTATCAAAAATGGCCAGGAAACGTTACCTTCTTCCCAGAAAGCCTCAAGTACTTCATACCCCCAAGTACACCATCCAAACACTTCTTAACCTATCTACACCCAGTTTTAGACAGCTGTTCAGGACTTCTCAGGAATGTTTCCTTAAATTGCTTGAGCTTATTCAGGATCATCCCATATTTCACAATAATTCTCAAAAAGAACAACGACATCCTTCAATTCAATTGGCCATCACACTATGACGTTTGGGTTCAAATGGTAATGGAGCCGCTTTGAAACGTTTAGAAAATGTCTTTGATTTAGGGTATGGTTCAGTTAACACTTATACCAAACGATGTATCACTGCCATCAACTCCTTGGAATCTCAACTTCTCACCTGGCCAACAAAAGAAGAGCGACTTGAATCATCTCAGGTTATGCAAGCAGAGGGCTTTCCAGGATGTATTGGTTTTGTTGATGGTACTACTATTCCTTTGAGCCAGAAACCTGCTCAAGGTGGAAACAATTACTTTGACCGTAAAAAGAGGTAGATTATTTTTAACTCCTTTCATCCTCCTTGAAACTAACACAAACAAATATATCTTCTTTATAGATATTCAATTAACATTCAGCTTATATGTGACGTAAACAAAAAATTTATATCATTCTTCACTGGCTATCCTGGCTCATGTCATGACTCCTACGTCTTCCAAAGAATGCATATTTCAAATGAACCTGAAAAATTCTTTGATGAAAATCAGTATCTTCTTGCAGATTCTGCTTATGTGAATGGAAAGTATGTACTTCCTGCTTTTCGGGGAGCAGCTTCAGAAGACAGTCAAAATGCCAAATTCAACAATCATTTGGAAAAGTCAAGAGTCCATATTGAACATTCTATTGGAATCTTGAAAGGCCGTTTTTCTAGTTTAAGGGAATTAAGAAGTCCTCTTAGAAATAAATCTGAAATGGAGGCAGTGATCAACTGGATTCTGTGTTGCACTATACTTCATAACCTACTTGCTGACCTCAAAGATCAATGGTTAGAGCTGTATGAAGATGAACAAGTTGATTCACCTCCGACTATATCCAACACTTCTATTTCTCAATCAACTAGTATAAGGGCGAAAATCCTTCCAATAACACTCCAACATTTTTCAACGCAATTTTAATTTTTTTCTCTTTCTCTTCAAATTATCAATTTGCATGTATTATTCACTGAGAATGGTAAATTTTTTTGCATATTTTTTTGGTTTTTGAATTTGCTGTTAAAGTCTTATTTTTTTTTCTCTCTGTGTTTTCTTTCATCAACTCAACATGAAATCGCATATTTTCAGCAAACACCACGCAATATAGGGGGAGGACTTGCTAGCAAGTCCGCAACTTGAAGTCAGATGGAAATCAGATGGAACTCAGACTGAAGTAATACTGAACTTTCACTTGAAGTATCACACAAATAACAATGGATCTATATTGAAAACATAGTGAAAGTGTGAGGATAACTGAATGGAAGCCAGAAAAAATCATTCCATGAGTCTACTCAATGCAAAGTATTTTTTGAAACAGCTTATTAAAATAATACTTTATTAAATTAATTTGATCAATAAAAATTGATTGACAATATTGCAATTCTTAAATACAATAATTTTATTAAAAAATTTCAGATTACATATAAAAAAAATCAGTGACTTTTTCTATTACTTACAACTGTTTTTACAGAATTGAAAACTATGTTTCAGCTAATATTTTATGGAAGTGAACTCTGTTCTTCGCCCGAAGAACAGAGTTCATCCTCCTATTTTCACACTCTGTTTGCACCAATCTCCATCCCTTTCAATTCTATCAACACATGCTTGTCTTCCCTTCCCATGCCTTTCGCTATCCTCCCAGCCCCATTGTATGCCATCCTCTTTTGATCCCCATTTCACCCCTCTCAACCTCTCCCAGACCCTTTTCTTCATTTAAAATGCCTCGGAACCCTTAATCTTCCCTTCCAACTCTTTCCCAACCTTTTCGCTACCCCATACACCCTTCCTCACCCCTCTCTCCAGCCTTAGTCCCAAACCTAGTTTCTAGACTTGATCTGCATTTTGGCTTAAGGAATTGTCATTACTTTAAAAGTAGTATACTTGACATATCTTATTTATATATTAATTAATTTATGTAATTATATTAAATTTTGATGACTTTCACCCTTTACTTCAATAAAATGCAGGGGAGGGTATTGCCAATTTTTTAAATCTGACATGTGAAATTGATGACTTAGAAAAATTTGGTGGTACCCACCCCTTGTTTCAATAAAATGCAGGGGAGGGTATTGCCAATTTTTTAAATCTGACATGTGAAATTGATGACTTAGAAAAATTTGGTGGTACCCACCCCTTGTTTCAATAAAATGCAGGGGAGGGCATTGCCAATTTTTTAAATCTGACATGTGAAATTGATGACTTAGAAAAATTTAGATAAGCAAACTTATTGACTAGAAAGTAAAGATAGAAAATTTTTATTATACATTCAAATTTTTGTCAAAAATAATGTACTATATTCTTTTCCTTTTATAAGTCAGCATATAAGAAAATATTACCAAAAAGAAATCAAACAAAATTAAATTAACTAGAAAAACAATTTATCAATTGAAAAGGTCAAGTAATTTTTTAATGTCCTCATAAGATTGGCCATTTTTAACACATTCCATAATGAAATCTTTTTTTTTAAAACTCTCTTGTTTTTCCAATTCGCAAGTAGCCATTTCTCTTTGAAATTGACGGTCATTTACTCTTTCCATCTGCTCTACCTCAAATTTTTTTTCTTCCAAATCTAAGGCTTGCTGATCTTTCCTTAGCATATGATCAAACTTCATCTTCTCAAAGTCAAGGGCATTATTTGCAATAGTTGATTTCGCTGAGAAAATTAAATTGAAATAAATAAATAAATGAGTTAATGATTAAGATATATAGTAAACAAAACTTACTTATATCTTTTTTTTCAAAATAATCCTCAAGGGAGCCAAATGAGCTTGTTGAAGTATTACCACGTTTTAATAAATGGTTCAAGTTCATTGAAGTTGAGGCTCGACGCTTTAGTTTGGAGTTTGAACAAGAGGCTTCAGGAAGTTCTTCTAAAGCAGCTTCTAAAGAGGTATTCACATTTCCAGAATTGAGATAATTTAATGGAGATTGAGTTTGAGTAGGAGGAGACTAGAAAGAAAGAGAAATTCAGAGAAGAATTGAAGAAAAAACAAAAAGTAAACATACATTTAAATTTTGGGCCTCTGAGGATTCAGATCTTCTGCGATATAATTGTTCTGCTTGATAGTTGGGATCATCTTCAGCTGAACTATGGTTAGAAGGTGGAGGGGATTGATCTTCTTCAAGTAAAGGTGTGTTGGGAGGATTATAGGAAGGTTTGGATCCAGAAGGTATATGCTTAGTAGTATCGTGTAGAAACCAAGGGTTTACATCAACTCGGGTGCCAAAAAGATTATCCATTTCCTCATAGAAAGGACACATGACATTGAGCTTTTTGGAAACAGTAGTAATTCCAATCTCCAAATCATCATCGTCAATACCAAAGCCAGTTTCATTTACAGCATGATGAGTCTTTTTATATTTTGAATGGTAACTCTTAAATCTCTCCTTCATTTGTTTAGGATTGATATCGATTCTCCCCCTTGTTTTCTTCCTTACTTCATTGGCCATCAACAAGTAGCCATTAACCTTTGAAGAAGGTGGACGTCCAATACGAGTGGACTTTTCACATCCAAAACATGCTTCAAAATTTGATTTTATTTTAAGGAAGTTGATTATGATGAGATAATCATCCTTTTTAAGCTGACCTGAACCTGCCTTTGATTTTTCAGGTGTAGGGCTTGCTTTACGAGGAGACTTTTGTGACAAAGCAGATTTTTGAGTTACCTTTTGAGATTTGGAATGTCTGGGAGGCATTATGAAACTGGCACATAACAAGAAAAAAGATTAAAAAGTAGAAGAAATAAGTAAAAAAGAATGTAAACATGCCTGGTCAAAATATTGAAAATGTCAGGAAGGGGTGTGTGCCGAGGATTGATGGGTAGGTAGCGAGGAAGGTCAGTGTGTCACATGTTACAGGGATGGGGTAAGAAAGGAAGGGATGTTTTGTGGCCAAAATGTGGTTGTGAAAAAAAACGGGAAAAAACTGCTGATTTGAGGTCATAACTGACACCCTTTTTTGAAATAAGTGACTTTTTTGCAAAATTTAAGTGCTGATTTGTAAGTGCTGATTTGGTTTGAAATCCGCACTTAATTTAAGTGCGGATTTGCCAGAACTGACACCCCCTATTGGGTATATTTCACTTTAGGTGTAGTGAGACCAAGAAAGCTTTGTGAAAATGCAAATTTTTTTACAACTTTTTGCCTTTCACCGTACTCCTTTTGGACACAACGTGAGCACGCAATGGACCAATTGATCCTGTAAACAGCCATTCACGATATCCCATCCTTCCAATGTATGTATATATCCACAGTGTACAATTCAATTTTGCACTACAAGTATTATTTTTGAAAATCAACTTGGCATTGCACTCAAATTGGACCATTGTGTGTTCGCATCATGTCCCAAAAGGAGGGTGGGGAAAGGAAAAAAGTTGTAAAAAAATTTGCATTTTCACAAAGCTTTCTTGGTCTAGCTGTATATGGTGTGTGCGACTAGCTTTTCCATTTTACCTGTACCCTTTAGCTAGAACATGGTAGTTATTCACATTGTTTTTTATTTAACTTGGTTACCATTCCAACTTCTCTTAAATTCATACAAAAACCTGAGCAACAATTCATTTGAAAACTTTTATATATATCCATCGATGCCAAACCAGGATTCTCTAGCGAACCAATTTTGTAATTCTTGGGCAATCAACACAGGTGAGTGCAGAAGGAGCAATTTTTTTTGTAGAAATTACTAAGCTTTATTGGCGTTGCTGTAACTATATAAATTGACGTTAACAGATCCAGGTTTAACAGCAAACAGAAGGCGAGACACAAAAATACAACTTTTCTCCTCTAATCTTTCTATCCTTCAACCTGAATTGTAAGTTACTCACATTTATCACCTTGAATCTCGTCATCTATCAATTAATCTTTATGTTCCTGTAATCCAAATACTTGATAGAAAGTTATTACTTGCGGGTTCAGCTCTCTTTTTGTAATTTGATTTGAGCTCATTTGTTTCTTCATTGCGCCCAACTTGCAATTACGTCATTGGTATCGGACAATAAAACCATAGGAACGTTTAATTATGTTCTCCATCAGATCCCAATGCTACAAAAACTCTGTTTTCAGCTTCTCGTCTGTTACTCTAGCACTTTTCGGATTATTATTGCTTTTTTCCCCTTCCTCTACCACTCTAATTCAGTCTTCAAAACAAGTGAAAGGAAATCCACTTAAGCTACGTGATACCAGCTCTCAAAAACCTATGAAGATGTCTTGTGATAAACAGTTTGAAAAGATTTTCGACCCTTTCGTCCCTTCACCTCGTTAATCTCTCTCTCTTTTTTTTTCTTTTTTTTTTCTTCTTATTGTTTGCTACAAAATTTGAAAAAGCTGATACCTGTTTCTGAAAAATAAAATATCAGCGATATCTGCCCACTGCCTATCGAATTCAAGCGATAATTTTGCTAAATGTGTTCCCTCAACCTGCTCTTCTTATCCAAGTTGAGGACAATTCATTATATTACTATGGGCTCTGATCAACTGATGTATTTAACAATGGTGTCACAGCTTGTCAGCAGTGTCGACCAAGATCTCCCCTTCCAGAAACTCCTAGAGGAAAGAAATCTAACACAACGGGCGAGTCTGTAAAATGTGAAACCAGTTATGCACTCGCGAATCCCGGCGACGCGAAACATGAAGACTGTTTGTTCGATATTTCCCCACCCTATATATGAGAAGTCCAGAAACCCACTAAAAATTATATGTCTTACCTCTTTAGTGTGCCTGGACGCTAATAAAGTAACCTACAAATGCACTGGTGGCTGTATAGGCCGTACGAGTACGTGACTATTTTCAGCTTGAGTAAAAAGGATCAAGTGAAGGTAAAAAATGAGAGCTAGAACTGACAAGTGCTATCTAAAACACTGGTAGTATGCAAAGAGTGTACCTTTTTTTAAATTCAATTTTTTGGGGCACACTTTAGTGAGTGAGAAAAGATCAATGGAGCCTTTAAATTAGTGATAAGCTGCAGTAATATCTTACCAAACTTATTTTTTAATGATTCCTTTATTCCAGCGCCTCTTGAAGAAAGGCCATTACCTTCTAATGATTGTCTAAAATATTAATATATTATTTTGGATATTTTCAGGGTGTAATAGTGGACTCCCAATAAATTGTGGAAATTTAGATTGCGAGTTTTGTCGGTTTATTTGATATCTGGTCTCTGTTTTTGGCTATCTGATTTTTTAAATTAGTTTCCTTCGTATTACTATGGCGATTATTTATTTACATCTGGTTTCTCGTCATTATCGTATTCTTGGGAGTGCTTTACGGCTGATAACTTTAGTTTCTTTCATTATAAATATATGCTAGGTTTCATGCTGCCGTTATCAGGCCTATGTCTTTTTTGTCATCTCATATTTTTCTCATTCATAGTGGTCTTCACGCCCAAGGTGTGAATGATCTTAACAAATAAATAAATAAGTAAATGCTCAGCTATATTTCCTTAAGAGTATATGTAAGAAAGGCTAGTTAGAAAGGGATCGTCAGAGATGGGGATGTGAACCAGAACTAAAGGCTATAGGGAATAGAGAAAGAAAGTAGTAAACGTTAAGTAGACTGTTGCATTAAAGATATTAGGGGGTCTCGAAGTACTCTGATCGGCGGACAAAAAATGAAATGCCACAATTATTATCCATCATTTTGTTTTGATAATAGGGGGGGGGGGAACAAAGTACTCCAGCCTGTCATTAATTTAATGGAAGATTAAAAGTGAAATAACCTGATAATTATTCATCATTGATTTTGAAAATAGTTGGTATGAAAGTACTAAGATATTATAAGGGATCTGCCATTGATTTTGTCTGGGTCTTTTGATATCCCCTATTATCAACCTTGGACAAATCTGATATACTAGCTCTGGGGCTGGTGTATGAAAATATCAAAATTATGCTTTTATTTGGGAGTATCAAGGTACTCAGATCTGACATTAGAGAATCTCAAAAAAGGCAAATAAGCCATTAGAAAATCATCTTTTTTAATCAAATCAATAACTAATAAAATTTCAATTATGACGCTTTCAACTCCTAAATGGAGAGGATTCTATTTTTTTTTTTTGGGAGGCCTTAAAGGGACCACCTTTTGGAGCTGCAACGGAGACCACCTCTCTATTTTTAGTATTTTTGCCCTATTGAGTTAGCAGTATCTCTCGCTTGTGGCCTCCCTCCAGTGATGATAGTATTAGATTACCCTTACTTTTTCCAGCTATAAAAGTTAGTTTTAAATTTCTATCATTATTTCATTCTATAGAATTTAGTAATAGATTATCATCACTTTTACTCATTCTTGAAGTTAGCGTTATTGTTCTGGCACCTGGTTAAGTTAAAAATTGCCAAGTGAGACTAAAAATAGAAAGGTGGTCTCTGAAGCGGAAAAAAGGTGGTCCCTTTAAGGCCTCCTTATTTTTTTACTAGAAATCAATTTTTTCACATTTTCCATGTTTGAGACCCCCTATTGTTAATAATGGAAGATTCTTATTCACTAGTACTAGGGCTAGTGGATAAGAAAATGAAAATAACTCATTTATTTTGGCCATAATGGTGGATCCCACACAAAAAAAAGCATTCAATTGAAGTCAAACATCGATACAACCCATATTAACAAAACCATTTATCATCAAAAAAAAATTAAAAGAAAAACATTGGTGTATTGCCTTTTTTATCTGCCATTAGTTTAATGGGATATTGAAGTACTTTTATACCCTCTATTTTGTTGTAATCCTTAATTTTCAGTCATAATGGCATATTCCTCACAAAATAAATGCCCTTTTAGAATTAAACTTTCATACAATTCACATCAAATAAAATATTCATTGTCAAAAAAGTGATGGAAAATCATTGGAACACCTTACTTTTTTTTCACTATTAATGATTATACGTGATCCATGCACAGCATGGGTTTTAATGTAATAAGAATTTCTGAGATTTTTATCTGGAATCAAAATTTTTGTGTCATGGTATTGAGAAAGGTAAAAGAGGGAAGTGGCTGTGAGATTCTGAACATAATTTTTTTTCTGATATTCATCAATAAACTTATCTCATCCAGCACAAAAATTACACATTACCCTTAAGCACTTCAGTATATAAAACATTGTTGGCCTTTCCTTTGGCCTTATCAGTTAACAGTATGTGGACATTTTAACTTTATTTTGCCCTGTAAAGAACTACATAGATTTGACCATGTCCAAAAACTGGTGACACCAAATTCAGACCCACAATGTCAAGTGATTGTCTCTGAAATTTATTGATTGTCATTCAAAAAGCTAATCAGACAGGTAACTTAAATCTCTTGAGTTTGAATGGAAGTCCTGTCCTATCTGTGGAGTCCAAACCAATTCTGGGGATGAATACTTGTTTAGCTTCTTGTGGTTCAGACAGTTTACAGGCTTCAATTACATCATTTCTATCCTTGTAACTACCAGGTGGGTCCCATTTCAAAGGTCTTCAGAAGGATCCAGGTTGCACAGAAGCAAAATATGACACCCTTTTTTTCAGTAGTGGTGTGTGAAGTGGGAATCCTGGAGGATTGATAGTATTTAAATAGTCTGTGGGAAATAAATTATTGATGGACCCATCACCTTCCACTTCTGAATCTGCACTTTGAAATTTTATGGTAGACACAGGTATTATTTTCAAAAAAAAGCAAAGATTTCATCCCCATCCACAATTCTTACAGCCAGAACCACCCTATTTTTGAGATACTGAAGTTGTGAGTTGTCACCTGAGTGAATAAGGGAAGCCAAGCCTGGGTAAAAAGCTGAAACCAATCTTTTTAAACCTTCTGACCCTGGAGAAACACAGTTTCTTGAGGGGATAATGATAGAACTTTTTTTTGTTGTTTTTCCTTCAGCTACTTTTCAGATCAAATCTGAAAATTGAGATGCATCTTCTTGCTGTTCTGGATTAATTCCTGGCTGCTGCAGTCACATATTAATAGTGAGTTGCAGAATAATTTCACTTTTCCAGAAGGAGATATGAATGAGAGTTGAAGCCACTATGTCACCTCTGGAAACCTTTTGAATAATTTGAAGGCATTGTCTAAATTCACATAGAGAGAGGCAAATTAGAAACCCTATAGTAATAAAATGACAAATAAAAAATAATACACCAGAAAAAAAACATGCGCACCTGATAGCAGATGCCAATCCCCATCTTTGACTTAACTCAATTTCAGCTCAGCTGTAATTCTTCTGGAAAGACTGTGCACTGAACAATGAGAACACTAGCTCATGCAACATCAAATCAAATTTATCTCAAACAAAAAACTGAATATAGTAATAGGCACCTGATAGCTGGTGCCACCTGATTTTTTGAAGTTATAATACCTGAAAAAAACATCACAATTCTACCAAAAGGAGCCTCTTTCTTTTGTATATTCTTCAAACTCCTATTCAATGCCTCAGCACAATGACAATGCTGAGCAAGAGCCTCATTCCATATAATGAGCCTTCTCCATCTTAATAATTCATCCAGATCATTTCAAGCTTTTATTTGACAATAAGAATTATGCTCCATATCAATTTAAATCTTGAGCCTTGAATGGGAAGTTGGTCCTCCTTGCAGAAGAATTGAGGCTATTCCAGAAGATTTCACTACAAGAGCATCATGACCCTGACTCTGACACCATTCCAGAAGCATCTTCTCTACAAAGGTTTTTCCAGTACCACCAGGTCCATCTAAGAAAAATAAACCACCCACATTTCCATCATAAGATTGGTTTAGGGTATCAAAAGAATTTTTTTGGTCCAAATTTGAAGAATGATACTGACTTTTCTGAAATTCAAAGAGCTCTTTCTGGTTATAAGACATCTTGTCTAAGATGAGTTGCCCAGAAGAAGAACAGAAGTGCTGTGATGGCGCAGGAAGTCCATATTCTAATAAAGAAGATACATTTTATCAAGAACAATCTGAATAAGTTTCAAGGAATAATCTTGAATTTGGTGAGGAGAAGGAATTGGAATAAGAAACTTGGTCTGTAGTAGATTACTGAAGTCATCTGCAAGTGCAATATGATATGATTAACAGAGGCCCAGTGGATCAGAGGGATGGTTTCAAATAAGAATTGAAACAAAAATTAGCCATAATTGATGACCTGTATTTATTAAAGAAGAGTCTTGAAGACATTTATTGTACTGGGAATCTTCTTCCAGAAGTCCCAGGTCCAAGCATGTAGCTCTTAAACTTGGATGTATAATTCCATTGACTATTTTAAAATCATCATAGCTTTTTTTCTCATGCATATGGTAGAGAAGCAGCCACAAAAAAAAAATCCTTTTTGAGTACTGTGTCTACAGAAGGAAAACCTCCAAAATGATCAACTATTTTTCTCAAAGCCCAAAATCTCTTACTTCTGTATAGAAAAAAATAACTGATCATTTAAAATTGAAATATTATTGATGAAAATGCAGACTTAAATATGCCACACAAATTTTGAAGGAGCATCAGGATAATTAACAACCTTTACCACCTCAACACTGTTTTTTTGAGAAAGCAGTAAACCAATCTGTAAGAATATATTTAGCATTACCCAACTCACTTTCCTTATTTACAGGCTCAAATATTACCAAATGTTGGCCAAGAAGTTAGAGTGGAAGCCTAACAACAGGTGATTTGTGTCCATGCATAGGGAATACAAAATATGGCAAGATTCTTCAGAAGAAAAATAACTACCATCAAAAAAAGATTTTCTTTAATGAAAGTTGTGTTTTTCAACATCCAAGACCATTGCTGTATGAGCATGACCTTTTAAAGCATATTTATTGTCATCCTAGGTATCCCCAGGACTGAGTATTTATTATTTTTAAAATAAGATAACCTTAATTACATTAATCTTATAACTTAAAAATAAGGTTAAAATATTTATATATGTGGTTATAATACATATATATATAGTTATTACACTATTATATGACTTATAGTAGTTTAAATAGCTTATCCATAGCCTATTAATACTTATTAAGGTGTTAATGGAGTCATAATATACTTATCTTAAGTTATATTAAGTAATTATAGACATACATAAGCTTATATGTATACATAAACCTCATATTCAGTGAAATATGTAGTTATATTATGTATATATAGGTCTATAAGTGGGTTTTAACCTCTTAATAGCCTATAACCTTTGTTTTTCTGCCTATTTAGGTCATATGGATGTATTAAGTGGACTCAAAACGCCTACACAAGCATATACACCTATTTCAGGCGCATATATCCAGTTTGGAGAACTTAATCTGCTTCCTTGGATGGGTTTTCACAGATTTATGGGTTGGGAGATCATTACTGGGTTAATATGGATGCTTGGGGATGTTATTGGGGGCTTGGATAGTTGATTTGGTTCCTTTATATGCTTTGGGTTTCATTATTTTCTCTTTGGATGAGTTATTTTACCTGTTTCTTTATGGTATCCACTTTTATTGGTTTATTCTATTTATGGTATGGGTCTGTGGTATCATTAATTGCAATGGAGGTTCCATAATGGAAGTCTGGGTGTTGAATCTGCTTGAAGTGTACGCAATGGGGAGGTGATGGGCCCTCACAGTGCTGTAATTGCCAGGGGTAGCAGTGACATCATCTGGATTGAAGGTCTGTGCACCCCAGTGGATTTTGGTATACGTAAGGGAGGATTTGACAGGTTATTAGACATCACTTACTTACTACACTTCAAATAAAAATTATAAAACAATTATTATCACATTTAAATATATTATAAAGCATTTATAAATTGATATTATCTTTATATAAGCTATAACTATATTTTATTTATCTATTTTCCACCACTAGCACGCATAAAAAACCAAGTATTGTGAGTTTATATTGAGAATAACTATTGTATTAGTTTTCCCCTGAGGTTTAATCACTAAATCCTTTATTAATAAGTAGTAGGACCATTAATATTTACTATTAAATCATACTTAGATACTAGCACACATTGACATTTATACAGATACTTGACCTCAGAGATTGGTGCCTCCACTAAAACATTGATATGGTGATTGAAACTGTTTTTTAAATAGGGACTATAAGTAACCACATTTTTATTGGTGTATTTAAGGACTCCTTCAGACTTGGAATATGTCCTTCTATTGTTCCTCCTTTGATAAAAAGGATAGCCATATTCTTCCATAGAAGTTGATTTACTATATTTTTGTGGATATTCTTTAGAACATTTTCCATACTTCATGCATGAAGAAAGGGGATTAGAAGAGACACAGTTTCTGTGAAGCAATCAATTTGTGAAAATCTTTAAAAGTGCTAGGTCTTCTATAGGATTGGGTAACTCAGCAGAAAAAATTTAATCAATATCTTCTGCTAAGAGTGGCTTATCAGGCTGATTTAAAAAATGAGAGTGTGTTAATGGGGTAATCCCCTCTTCTTAAATTTAATGACATACACATATGCCAAAGTAGACCCAAGAAAAAAACACCCACATGAAGTTTTCCCCCTCTTAACCAATTCTTTTAATATAGAATCAAGTTTTAATTTGAGTACCCTTACCACCAAGTCTGTAAAACCTTGCACAGTTTGTACTTTAAAAGGGATTTCACAGTTTTCCTTCCAGTTTGTATTGTATGAGACTTTAATAAATAGATTGGGTTTAACAAATTTTTAAACAATAGCCAGAGAATCATAATAAAGTTGGATCATGTTTTGTGGAACTCCAAAAAATCTGGAAGGTAATATTATTCAATTCCCAATCTGTTCCAAACTCAAACCACAATTTATTGCATCAAAAGCATTACCATACAGATCAGCATGTAGTTAACACCACAAAATATGGGGGGAGGACTTGATAGTAATTCCTCAACCTTGAACCCGAATTTATATCTAATTGAGCACACATTTAGGCAGTGATGAAACAATAATGAAGAAATAGTGAATTTGCTTTGAAAACACCTTGAAACTAATTTGAACCTTCATTGAACCACAGTCAATTAATAGTTCAAAAAATATTTATACTTAAATTAGAGGATTTGTTGAAGGGATAAAAAAATAAATGAGCCCCACTATCAACCTAGCCTTGTGGCTTCATAAGATTTTGAAAAATTGTAAATTTTTTTCATTTTTTGAATCTAATAAAACTATCAGATACTTTGAATTATAAGAGATTTCACAAAAATTTATAGGGTATTCACCCTATGAATATAGATAAAACATGCAATATTCTAAGAAATTATTCATTAAGAAATATTTATTGAATTTCTATATTTCATTAAATTTTTATCAGCAAAAAATTGAAAAATAAACAATTTTTCTCATTATATCAATCAATATTATTATTTATTTATCCGTTTTCAAGACATTTGTGGAAGTTGAGACACTCTTTAAAATAATTTAACATTAAATTTAGTCAATAGAACAATTTTTAAGATTGATTTACATCCCATATTTATATAAGTTAAAACAGAAAATTGGCCCAATTCCTTTAAAAATATAACTTATCATGATCTTAATCATATCAAAATAATCAAAAATCTAATTTTTATGAGAATAAAATCTATGGTTAATAAATAATGAAAAATATTTTTTAATTTTTTTTGGGATTTTTCATGCCATTATGATATCAAAGTCTCAACATACATTATATAATTTTTGTGCTTCCATTGTTTCAAAGTTTTCCTTACAAGTACTTGCCTCCCTCAAAATTCAAATCTCATTCTTCTCCAGTCTAAAATTTTCTCCCTTTTACATTTTATTTAAGTCTACCAAGAACTGTCCCATCCCAAACCCTTATTCCCCCTTCGCCACCCCTAATCATCTCATTACACCCCTCCTCACTTATTTTGCTCCCCTTAACACCCTACTTGTTCCCCTCTTCACCACTTCCCACCCCAACTTTCTTAATATCACTCCTTTTGCTCCCCTTATAACCCCTTTTACTCTATAGGCAGAAAAGTGGGTGATTTGGAAAGCCATAGGGGTTGGATGAAAATTGAAAGGGTGGATTGGGGTGTGGTGGGGAATGTCTGGGGTGAAGAGTGAAAAAATGGGGGTTTAAAGCAAAAGCATTTTAATTAGTTATAAAAGGAGTGGGGTGGAGCTGAGGCAAAAATAGATAGTGTAAGGTTGAAAGGGGTGGGGTAGGGTAGGGAGAGGCAAGAAATGAGTAGTGAGGGATGAGGATGGTAGCAAAAGAGGTGGAGTTGTGTTAAATGTGAGAATAGAGTGGAGGGGAATAGTGAGGAGGGCTTAAACTTGGATTTTGAAGCTTAGAGGGTGTAGCAAATGTATCAGGAGGGCAATAAAAGGGTGGGGGGTGGTAATAAAATAAACAGAAATGACAAGGTAGAAAAATTTGTGTGAAGAGATTGAGAGGTTGTCAATTGAGGTAGCCAAAAATGGAGAGTGTACTCTATTCATTGGGAAAAAATCAGAGTCCACCCCCTCAATCTACAGCTCTATTCTGAAAATATGAAAGATGATTGATAATTATCTTTTATTGATATTTTTGAGCTTAAACCTATAGTTTATACATCTTTATTTAATATTTTTATTTACAATGCACTTTAAGACTAAGAAAGTAATATAATAAAATAATTGGTAACAAAATACTATTTTGCTTTTTTACACAAGAATTGACAGTATGCTTTTGATAAGTATACATGATATAAATAAATAATATAATACAAAAAATGTATCAAAAAGTTGAAAACTAAAACAAAACATTTAAAGAAATTTTAAACAATTGAAATTATGTATTTTATGAGTTTATTGTATTTATTTTTAAATTAAATAGCAAAATATTTTGGTTAGATTAAAAATATCTTTGAATTAAATTAAATAATTTAAGTAAAGTTTGAAGAAAAGATCTATTTAAATATATAACCATTTAGCTTCATTTCAAGTTTTGTGATCACTATATATTACTGGATAATTGACTGTAATAACTGCAAACTTAAGAAAATTTAATAATTTATCTGCCTCAATATATTTACGATAATCTATTCAGTAACAGATAAAATTTTCTGAGTCCTTTCTTTTACTAGTTTTATTCATTGCAATGACTATATATGTTTTCAAAAAAAATATTTATCATGTTTTTGGTGGAACTTAGATTGAAATCTCAATGCAATCCTGTTTCCAAGTGTGGTTCAAGCTAAGTTAAGCCATTAAAAAATTTATACTTTTTTAGAATTTTTTATAAATTGTTTTGAAGTATAAAAATAATTATATTTTTATATCAAAATATTTTTATTAAATACTTTGAAGTTGTGAAAATAGTTACAAATAAAGAATCATTTTAATAAAATATCATATTAAAAATAGTTTTAAGTTGATCATATATTATTATGATATGAGTTCTTTCAATAAGGTGGATTAAGAAAATAATTTAAAACTAATTTTATACAACTATATTATATAAAAAAGGTATCAGCTCTTTTTCTTAGATTTGAAGTACTTCAAAAAAATTTTTTTTGCTTTAGGTACACATCACATAGAGTCTTCAGAGCACCATATTAATTTTTTAGACTTATATTTTTAAGTTAAAGGGAAGCCTCACAGGATAAAATTGGCAGTTTTGTAAAAAAAAAATAAGTAAATATCTTTTAAATCAATATATATTTCTATAAAAAGTCAAATTTAAATATTTATGTTTTGTTTTAAATTTGTAATGAAGATTTGAAATAATGCTATTTAAATGAATTTTTATAACAATATACTCATTCCAGTATTGCTTTTTGATGAGGACAATTTCAAGAAGATTTATTAATTCTTCTGTTTAAAAAAATATCAAAGGGATTGTTTTTCGTACACTTAGAAATTGAATGACTTTTTTTAAGTTTAAGAGAAGGCCCACAGGATAAAATAGGCGGTTTTGTAAAAAAATAAGTAAATATCTTTTAAATCAATATATATTTCTATAAAAAGTCAAATTTTAATATTTATGTTTTGTTTTAAATATGTAATGAAGACTTGAAATAATGCTATTTAAATTAATTTTCATAAGAATATACTCATTCCAGTATTGCTTTGTGATAAGGCTAATTTCAAGAAGATTTATAAATTCTTCTGTTTAAAAAAATAATATCAATGGGATTGTTTTCCATACACTTAGAAATTGAATAGAAACATCATATAAGATCTACCGATCATAATGAATATCATTATTCCAAAAAATCATTGATAGATCCCGAACCCATATATTTAATTTTAGAATTGTGTATAATTGTTCAGTTGTGGATTACTCCTATCAAAAATTTTATTCTAAAGACTAAAAAAGTGTACCTGAAAAATTTCACTTAATTTATTTCTCATCAACATAGAATTGAAATATTTTTCTATTCATTTTAAATATGGAATAATATTATTTTTTATCAAAATGTGATTTCCTTTACAGCTGTCAGCCAGGCTGTCCCAGGAGCCAAGTAATAAACATACAATTTTATTGGAGTTAATAAATGACATAATAATTGCAGATTATGTGTATATATTAAATTTATATTACAAAATAAATTATATTAAAATATTATTTTATAATTAAAATAAATTTTATACTAATTTTATTATCATATAAATTAAGTATACATTAAAATAATTATTATATTCCATATAAAAGAGGTGTTATGTGAATTTAATGAATAATTAATTAATTACATGTTGATAATATAATTATATCTTATTAAATTATCTTACATTGTAATTACATTAATTTTTAAATTTAAATATATAAATTAACCCTTTTCATATTCAAAATTATCCATAATTATTGACGGTGTTTTTTGACCCTTATTTGTGTTGAATATTAAATGCATTATAATAATTATAATTAATTTAAAATTCTAAATTTGGTTCAGTAGAAAAATTAATTACTTTTTTCAACTAGTTATTACATAGTCAACACAATTTATTAATTTTCTACAGACTAATACAAAAATTGATTACAATATTTTGTTGCGCCAAAACATTCCATTTGCTTCACTTAAAAAATCTATAAAAAATATTGTTATACTTGATTGGATTACTTTTTCACATGGTTCTCATGTCTCAGAGATTGTTTAATTACTCACTATATTACTTAAATGATTTGGGAAATGGTTGCGTGAAAATTGTGTTCTTAATTGGGATTTTAATTACTTGTTTCATCTTTTTCTTTCCATTGTTATGTTTCAATTATTTTCTTTTATCTTTTTGTTTCATCCTATTATTATTTTGTATATACTCAGTGATAGCGCCTCATTGGTCCCTTTGCCTATAAAAGGCCTTGTGTTATCTCATTTATCCTCATCACTTACTATACAAACAAAATCTGAACAAATTGTCAATATAATATGTTTTATTATTTTTTTTGTTAGTATTAAATTTCTAATTTAAATTCTATATAACTATTTACAGGTTGCTTTAAGTCTGATAGTAATTATAGTGTTTTCCGCGCAGAACCCTTACTTTAAATAATATTGTCATTTAATAAAACCTCATTTTTGTGTCATCCCTCAAGTAACTCGTCATTGCCTCTCTTTAAATAAATTATTTTATTACTTTATTTCCTTACCTCCTATAAACCCTTCTTTCCTATTCCCCTTTTCCTCCTCTTCTTCTTTCTTTTTTTCTTCCTTCTTCTAGACGACCAACCAACAACAGCTGCTTTACTACATGGGCATAATCTCAAGTACCTATTGTGTCTTTTTTACAAAATAAATATCATATAATAGTTTTTCAATTTGAAAGTGATAGAATTATGAAGAAGTACCACTTCTACATATTTGATTCAGTTCTTGAACAATAATAAAATCAAAATTTTTATCTGAAGCACATTTTTTAACATGATAACACTTTTCAAAATATATGGTGCTTATTCCCAAGTTGACACTGAAATTATCCCACAATACAGCATTGAAGCAAAATCAAGCACTAAATTTAAAGTTTAAATAAATAAAAACTACTTTGTTTTTATTATCTTTAAAGTTTTACATCTAACTTGAATTTCAGTTTCTTATATGAAAAATTTACTGAGTTGTGATTTATTATTTAAACTCATGAGATTACTCTACAAAATAACCATATTTACATGCAATTTTGATGAAATAAATCATGAAAAGTTCCAGAATATCATATATGTATTACATTGAATAAATAAATATTGCAAAAATTCATAGAAGCTGAATATTCAATAGAACAAAAATAAGAGAAAAAATATATATTCTTTTATTTTTAATCATCTTCTTGCATATAAAAATGTAAACAAATTGATTAAAATCCACTGGTATAAGAATTATACTTCTTTCTAAACTTAAAATAAAACAATTTATTAATTATTAGTGTTTAGTGTAAAGAAACTATGAGAGGACTTCATTGAAACAGAAATTAAGAAACATATTTCTATTTTTTATCTTTTTAATTATGAGTCTTTTCACAGTATTATAAGATAAAATACTTATTGGCGAGTTGTCTAGAAGAAGAATAAGAAGGTAGGAAAAAATGGAAGGGGAAGGAAATAATAACAGCGGAGTTTACAAAGTAATAGGATAGAGAGAAAACAATAGGATTTTTAAGAATAATTGAATTAGAGATGAGAAATTCAATGACAAATATTAAGGACTGATACAACAATGAGATTTATTGGCAAAATATTTTACTTAAGTAAGTGGATTCTTCTCTGCGTGGATAACAATAATTATTATTAATAGACTTAAATCAACCTTAATTTATTTATTTAATATTTATACTAGATTGTTTGTAATACTAATAGAAATAAAAATAATAGTTTAATAAGTAGTTAAAATAATTGTAATGTAAGTGATGATCTACCAGAGAGGTTTCTAAAGCCCTTTTATAGGCAAGAGGACCTTCTGGAGCGTTCCAATAGTATTTACAAAAGAGTAAGATAATGTGAAACAAATGATTAAAAGAATTTAATTAAAAACATACAAAATAAACCTGTGAATAAGCAACTACTTTTTTCCCATCATAAAGTTTCAAAAAAGAATAGAATTAATATAACAAATAACTACGTGAGTATGAAAATTGAGAACTGTGAGAAATAAATCTAAAACAAGTAATAAAAATAGCTGAAAGGGTTTAATTAAAACAAAAGGCATTATTTTCACACTTTTAATAAATCTTAATTCAGTATAAGAAAATTTAATTTAATCGTTTTAACTATTTCAAGTAATTTAATTGTTAAATTAGTAGAAACAACTAATTAATTTAATAAAATAACTTATTTAGAATGAGAAATTAAATTTATCATATCAAATAAATATTTTAATTAATTAAGTAATTTTAGTGACACAATTAAGGATCAAGGAAGCGCCCAATATTTATAAATAGTATTATGTGATAAGTTGTATTCAGCTTATATAAATTTTATTATTGAAATTGTAATTACAGTGTAAGTTAAATTTACATTTATAATATAAATTTAAATTATTTATTTATTTATTTAGAAATAAATACAGAGTGCGCCATGATATTATAGAATATAATATTTGTTTATGTAATAAAACTTATTTAATAAAATTAAGTATAGTAATTATTTTATTTATTCATAAAATATTTATAATTTTATTTTAATAATTTATTGCAATTACATAATGTTATTCCTTTATATGATTGCAGTAATTTATTATATAAATTACTGGGCTCCTGAGATAGCCTGGCTGACACTCCCTCACTCTAAAAAAAACAATAAAAAAAATGCTAAGATTTTTACTTTTTATACTTTTTTAACAGAGTAGGAAGATTTGAAATTTCTTTTCCAGGTATGCATGCATCATGTTCATATGACTTTTTCTTATATCTCAATAAATATTCAATACCTCTTTCAGAAGTGATAATTCTATCAATTTCTGCAGTTTCTGTGACTTCCTGAGGGTTTTTCTTAGGTCTTCCCCTTCTTTTGGGAAATAAGTCACTGTTGGAGGTATAAGGTTTAATCAAGGAAATGGGGAAAACAGGGTGTTTTCTATCATAAGGAGAATACAATACAACTTCTACTGGATTATCTCCAACCATTCTTTTAACAACAAATGGTCCCACAAAAGGATCTTTTAATTTGTTATTGCCTTGTAGATTGAAATGGACAGTAGATATCAACACTTCATCACCCTTGTTAAATGTGTATTCTTTATGGGATTTATCCCATCTTTTCTTTTCATATTCAAATGCTTTATCAATACAGCTTTGAGCATGTTTTCTGCATAGATGTTGCATTTGCATAAAAGATTTTACACCAGGGTGTAGTTCCAAATTAGGTAATTTATTATTAATAATTTGAGCAGGAGTATTTGGGACATAACCTAACCAAAGCTCAAAAGGCTTTTTCTCAGTGACAGAATGAACAGTGCTATTATATGCAAATTCAAGACCAGGCAATAGAGTGACCCAGTCATGAGTAAATCTGTCATTGACTTTATATTCTAATCCAAAAGCACAATACCTTCTAATCATATCTTCCAGAGTTTGAATCATTCTTTCAGCTAGACCATCAGTCTGAGGATGGTGAGCTGCAGACACTTTCAACTCACAGCCACAAATATCCATCAAAGAGGTCCAAAATTCAGATGTAAATTTTGGATCTCTATCAGAGATAATGGCTTTTGGAAATCCAATAATATTAAACATGTAAGTCCACCATAAGAAAGCTAATTCTTTTTTGGATACATCTTTGTGGGTGGGAATAAATTTGCACATTTTTGTGAATATATCCACTATTACCCAACAAGAGTTATAACTGCCTTTACCTGCTTCAGGAATACCAGTGACAAAATCCATGTTAATGATTTTCCAAGGAGCATCAGGTGCTTTAATATGTTGTAAAAATCCTGCTCTTTTACCTGTCAATCTTTTAGATTTTTGACAAGAATCACAAGATTCAACATACAATTTAGTGTCTTCAGACATATTAGCCAACCAAGCAGTGTTTTTAATTCTGATAATGGTTTTTTCAAGATTAAAATGTCCTGCTAATATGTCATCATGACATAGTTTTAAGATGTTTTATTTCATGGAAGGAGGAATAACAATGACATTGGTCAGTTTTCTCCTGTAGTAAATATAACCATCTTCAATGGAAAATTTCCTTTACTCAAAGCACTCTGGTACTTTGGAGGATGAGTTTTTATCAATGCTTGGATAGAAGCATTCTTGGATCATTCAAGATTGTAACCAATTTATTCAAATCAGAATCTTGATCATATGAATCCAAAATTAATTGTAACAGTTCCTCTTCCATATCAACAATGTATATACCATGTATATGTACTGTATCATCTTCAGGTACATAGGCTGGATTGGATACATCATTTGGAAGAGTCAATCTGGACAACATATCAACTTTGAATGAACATTTCCAGCCCTGTGAATAATAGTCATTCTACCTCTGTACTCTTGAACAGCTAGTTGCCATCTAAACATATGTCTATTTGGTGTTTTCAAGTTTAAGAGGGATTTCACAGCACTAAAATCAGTGACTGATTCAAACTTTTGATCATCTAAATAGTAATGAAGCTTTTCTAAATCCCATACAACTGCCAAGCACTCTAATTGAGTGGCACCATATTTCAATTCACTTTTTCTTAAGGTTCTTAAAATATAACAAATTACTACTTCCAAAAATTTTTTATTAATAATTTGTTTTTGATGAAGAGCAGCTCCAAGTCCAATAAAACTTGCATCTGTATAAAGAACAAAAGGCTTATTAGAATCTGGAAGGTCAAGTATTGGTGCTGTCATTAAACACTTCTTTAAGGTATCAAAAGCTTTTTGAGCATCCTCATTCCATATATAATCCACATCATTTCTTTTTAGTTTGGTAAGTGGTAAGGCTATTACTTGATAATTTTTTATATATTGTCTATAGTAGCCACACATTCCCAAAAAACTTTGTATTTCTTTTACAGAAGTTGGTGCTGACACATTTTGGATAGCAGACACACATCCTTGGTCTACACAGATCTGTAAGCCAGACACAACATGACCCAGTAATTTTAAGGATTGAAACCCAAACTTACACTTTTTTAAGGATAAAGTCATGTTTATTTAATCCATTTTCTGGAAGAATTTATTCAAGTGTTGTAAATGTTCATCAAAAATTTTAGAAAAACTATGATGTCATCAATATAAACCATTAACCAACCTTCAATTATTTCCTGATGAAATGTGTTATCCATCACTTTTTGGAATACTGAAGGGGAATTTTTAGGGCCAAAAGGCATTCTAACATATTTTTAAATTCCCATATGGGTTGAAATTAACAAAAAATTTTGGGAAGAATGTTAACAGGTATTTGATGATAACATTTATTACCATCCAGACAGCTTATGAATTTAGCACCTTGTAAGGTAGCATGTATAGAGCTAATTCTGGGTAATGGGTAAATATCATCCACAGTAAAAGTATTCAAAGCTCTATATTCTCCACAAAGTCTAGCATTATCTTTCTCATTTGAGATTAAAACTGGAGAGATGACACAATATTTGGGTGTAACATCCACTTTTTCAATAATATTCATACTTAGTAAAGTTAAGATATTATCTTCTATATCCTTTCTCTTTGTGGGAGAAGCAGGATAAGGTTTTTATTTAGGCTAGGAGGTATTTCATCCAAATTGAAAGATAAAGAAATCTTCATTTCATCTTTAACCATTCCTAACACATGGGAACCATGAGCAAAAGCCATCGGGAAAGATGTAATTAAGGCTACTATTGAATCTTTTTGTTTATCAGTTAATTGATCACCAAATGAAGCTGTTTCAATTTCAGACAATAATACATTCATTTCCTCTGTTTGTCTACCTTTAAATTGGATCAAAGAATGAAAAGATTTTAATAAGGGTGTAGAATGCTTTTTAGAAGAAGAAAGTTTAAAATTTCTTTTCCCATTCATTCCCAAAGTAAAACAATTGTTTGCAGGATCAAATTTAATGCCAAACATGGTTAAAATATCATTTCCCATGACAAACCAATTGCTTAAATTGTCATTTTTCATCACAACAAATTCAAAAATAGCTCTGACAAAACCACCATTATATTTAAAGAATACAGTGGTTTTGTATTTGCCAATGGGTCAAAAAACAGAACCATAACCTTTCCATTTTTCAGATGTTATAGGTAATAATTTGCATTGATAATCCTCATCTACAAAAGCCAGTGCTTTTTCAGACACTAAACTTCCTCCAGCACCAGAATCAAGAATAACCTATACATTTTTACCATTAATGATCAAAGGTGCTCTCAAAGGTGATATTAAAATAGAACTGTCAGTAATATCTCTAATTACTTCAGCATTTTCTACACAAGATAGGTCAATATCATAATTATCAGACCAATTATCTAAATATTGGATGTCTTTTTCTAAAACCAGAACTTCCTGAGAAGACTCATGGTCATAAGAGATATTGCTATCACAGTCACTTGAGGAATTATCAAGATCAGCTTGAGTATTTTCAGGTTCCTCATCATGTTCAACAAGATGAATTTTCTTGTCACAAATATGTCCTTTTTGCCATGGTTCGTTACATTTAAAATAAGTATTAGTTGCATATTTCTTTGGAGCAACTGGGGCAGAGGGTCTAACAGTTTTTTCTGGGAGTTTTGTGGAGGTTTTTTGTTGGTCATTATAAGACTTAACAAGATAATTCCTTGGTTCATATCTATGATTTAGTAGGACTTCATTACAGATATTAATAAAGGAATAATTATCTCTTACATGCTCAGTCCTTGCCACAATCAAATCTCTCAGAGAATTTGGTAATTTATAGAGAATTTTATCCTTCAAAATATCATAATCCATTTTAGGATCCATGGCTCTAAGAATTTTTGTAATTTTCATAAGGAAAACAATAGGTTTTTCAGGAGAGGAGGAGGCATATTTAGCATTCTCATATAATCTCTGCTGGGAAAGCCTGAATTTGGAACCACCAAATTGGTTTTCTATCAAAGTTTACCACTCTTTCCAAGTATAATGTTGATTGTCCAGTAAAACAGATTCATACCACATTAAAGCTACATTGGAAAATAAAGAAATTAATTTAGAGACAATTTCTTCATCTGGAAATTTATAAGAGTTTTTCAGATTATCAATTCTCTGAACAAAGTGTTGCCAGTCAGATGAAGAGTCACCATCAAAAGTGGGATATTGATCCAGTTTGGGCCAATTTTTCAGGCTACTGGGATGGTCCATCTTTTGATTTGAATTATCTATCATTAATAATTCTTGAAGTTTTGCCAGGTGTTCAGAAATTTCATTATTTACAGAAACAGCTGGTTCCTGACCATCAAAAGATTTTTTGCTAGTAGAAAAAGATTTAACAGACTCATTTTCAGTTTGTTTAATGGTTGAAACATGGGGAAGAAAAGAGCTGCTTTGTTCAGGCCCCTTTCCTTTATTTTTATGCAATTTATTGGCAGAATTTTCATGTACACCATAATGATTGGCAGTTAGAGCTGAGAAATTTTCCTGTAGGTCAGACACAGAATTTATTATCCTTAGAATTTCAGACATCTGGTCATTTATTTTTGCAAGGGATAAAACATTTCTGTCCTCAAAAACTGTGTATTCGGTACTCAGTGCTTGGAAATCAATTTTCAGCTTTCTCAACTCATTGTGTAGAGACTTAATTTAACTTTTCAATGAATAATTATCTTCAATAAGAGGTTTTAACTCACTCAAATTTTTATGCAGATGAATATTTTTATCTGAGATAGCTCTATGATCACTTCTTATTTGTTTTTGTTTGCTAAGAATAATGTTCAAAGTTTCTTTTATTTTAAAATAGGTTGTATCTTGCACAGAAGAGCTCAATTGCAATGTAAGTGCCAATTATTCAATCTATCACTCTCATGTACTAATACATCTCTTAAATTTTTGTCTTTTACAACATTAAAATCAAGTGTATCTTTTAATATATTCTCAGAAGTTTTCTCAAGCAAGGTATAAACTTAAGGGGAAACAGAATCATTTTTAATTGCAAGAGAAGGATTAATTAAAGAAGTAGAGGTTAAATGTAAAGGTTCATCAAATTATTATTTACTAATTACATAATTAGGGCTACTCATTAAAGGAAGTTGTCTCTTTAAGGGTTTAACTGTTCTTTCGCCATTATCCACAATATTACCTGTGGGAGAAGATTTGTTATTATATATACCAACATGTTTATCAAACAAATTACTTACCATGGCAAGGGAGGAAATTTCCCCTGTGCCTTCTTTCTTCTGCCTCCCTGATAAAGATGGGCCTGAGGAGGTTGATGGTAGGTTTGTGTTCTGGATAGGCCAGGGTGTTGAGATACTGGTTGCTGAACATTCTGTTGGTAATGGCTCATCAGGTAGTCCCATTTCCACTGTTTCACTTGTATAGTGTTTTGACTTTGAGTGAATTAGCTGGGTGCCTGATGGGGCTGAGGCTGAGGTTGAGGCTGAGGCTGAGGTTAAGGCTGAGGCTGAGAAGCTGGGAAAGGAGGAGGTTGAACCTGCTTGTGGTTTAAGAGCTCCTGCATTTGTTTCCAGAGTGTGTCTAATCTTGCCTTGTACTTCATGTTTTTTGCCTCCAGTTCTTTTATATGGCTGGAAAGATTGTTTATTTGTTGCGTCAGAGTGATCTTTTTTATTTTTATACCCTTGAGAGGATTTTCCTGATTGATCTGAGGATTTACTTCTTTCAGAGTAGTTTGGTGAGGGGGGTTTGCCACTTCTCCTGACATTTCCATGTCCTGAAGGGTATGAAGATTTTTTGTTAACTGAAGAATTCTTGTAAGTTAATTTTGAAGAACCTACAGATTCATTATCTACATCCACATCAATTTCATCCACATGAAGGTTATCTATACTGTTTGCCAAACTACTGGACATGGAACTGTGAATAAAAATTCAAATGTTATTTAATTAATTAAATTTATATTTTTAATAAATAAATAATTTCTTGGAAATATTAAATTCAAAAAAAATAAAATAATTAACAATAAAAAATGTAATACAAAAATATGTAATTAAAATTGATATTATTAAGAATAACAATTATTATCAAGAGACCAACCAAAAATGTTAGTAAGTCAACCAAAATAATAAATATCAAAAAAAAATATCTTGGTAATATTAGGGGGTATCAATGTTCAGGGATCCGCAATTAGGAATCAGGAATTTTTTTCCCGGGATCAGACATTATTAATTGCGGAATATTCTTATCCACTAGCCCCGGGGCTAGTGGATAAGGAGTCCACAATAATGCATTATCCCGCTTCTTATACCACAATTTCCATTCCTAATTCCTGATCCCAAACTCATCACATCCATGATGGATTTGCAAGAAAGTCACATGACTCATAATTGCTGATGCCATTCTTAAGTCTTTCCTCACTCTATGCTACTTAATTTTGGTTGCAAACACTTAAGTTTTTTTTCTATCTACACACCTTAACTCCACATTTGGCGGTGAATTCCCACTTCCCTCATCACATAATACTTCCACTGGAAACAATGAAACACCTCTCTACTAGGAAGCTACTTCACTCAATAATGAATGCTATTACTTTTCTTTTAGTTCTTTACTATAAATCTGACTCTGATTTGGAAGATGCTTTAGCTTATTTTTGTTTTCTTTCCAAAAAGTGTTACATCATCACCAGGGGGCCAAATCTTTATCATGATCCCCAATATGATCTGGCCTCCATTCTCAACATTCTTCATTTAAACTTCACCCAAATCTTTAGAACTTCTCCCAATTCTTTCTTCAAAATTTATCAACTCATCTCTGATCATCCTATCTTTCATAACAATTCCCATAACAAACAGTGTAATCCTGCCATCAAACTTGCTGTTGCAATATGTTGCTTTGGCTCAAATGGAAATGGTGCTGCTGTAAGACGTTTGGATAATCTCTTTAACATAGGATATGGTACCATGATATTTTACACCAAGAGCTTTATGATTTCTATCCTTTCCCTCAAGTCTCAAACACTTGCTTGGCCAACTCCAGAACAGCAACTTGAATCCTCTCAAGTAATGCAAGCCGAAGGTTTCCCTGGATGTGTAGGATTGTTGATGGCACAACTATACCTTTGAGACAAAAGCCTGCTCATGATGGCAACCATTATTTTGATCACAAAAAAAGGTTTCTTTAAAATCTTCTCCAATTTCTCATCCTTCATAAACTAACTTTTTATCTTCTTTCTAGATGCTCTATTGCCGTTTAACTTGTATGCAATGTAAAAAAAAAATTATTGCTTTTCATAGTGGCTACCCTGGCTCATGTCATGACTCTTCCGTCTTCCAAAGAATGAGGATTTCTCGAACCCCCAACTCATACTTTGACAAATCTCAGTACCTCCTTGCAGACTCAGCATATGCAAGTGGAAAGTACATTATACCTGCTTTCCGTGGTGCAAGTTTAGAAAGTGACCCCAAAACTGCCTTTAATTATCACCTTGCCCAATCAAGAGTACAAATTGAACATGCTATTGGTATTTTAAAGGGACTGTTTTCTAGTCTTCAGGAACTCAGAATCCAATTTCAAAAAAAATTGGAGATCAAAACTGCAAATCATTGGATCATGACTTGCATTATACTCCACAATATCCTAGCTGATTTAAAGGATGAATGGAATGATCTTTATGAAGAAGAAGATCCTGAACCAGCACCAGCCATCCCCTCCCTTGAATTACAAAATTCCTTCAACTGGCATACACTCTGTCATTATGCCTATTACTCTCCAACATTTCTCTTCACCACTCTTTTAAATTATTTTTTTGTACTCTCCAAATGTCCTCTTTGTGTACTTTATTCACTTGGTTTGGTATTTTGGTTTGTTGCATATTCATTTTTTTTTGGAATTTACGGTGAATATCTTTTTTTTGGATGGCTCATTTGTTTTCTTTCACCAGCTCAACATGAAATCGCATATTTTGTCAGTGATTTTTTTTTTCATTCATCCCTCATATCATTTTCATCCTCTCCTCAAACATCACTCAAATATTTTAATTACTTTTATCTTCTCAACTCATCTCACCAGGTAAGTTTTTTTTTCTTTTTTCTTGTTTTTTATTTGCTAATCATGAATTTTTTTATTTTGCTTTTTTTTGATTTTTTTTGTTTGTTTGTTTTTTTTTTTTTTGTAAGTCCTTTTTTTTTATTTTCAAGGTTAGACTAATTTTGTTTTTTTTTCTCTTTTTTCTCTTTTTTTTTCTTTTTTTTCTCTCCTTCACCCTCTTCAAAGCCTTATTTCACCCCTTTTCCTCTCTCTTTACCTGCCTCAAGTCACTCCTTCTGTCAGTACAGTCTAGTATATAAGTATGATATAATAGTGTTATTTTATGGTCCTACTACTTATTAATAAATGATTTAGTGATTAAACCTCAGGGGAAGACTAATAGAATAGTTATACTCAAAGTAAACTCACAATACTTGGATTTAAATGCGTGCTAGTGGTGGAAAATAGAAGAATAAAATATAGTTATAGCTTTTATAAAGATAATATCAATTTATAAGGGCTTTATAATATATTTCTAAATGTTAATAATTGTAGTGTAGTGTTTATTTGAAGTGTAGTAATTGAATGATGATAATAAACCGTCAAAATCCCTCCTTACTTATACCCAAATCCACTGGAGTGCACAGACCTTCAATCCAGATGATGTCACTGCTATCCCCGGCAATTACAGCACTGTGAGGGCCCATCACCTCCCCATGGCGTCCACTTCAAGCATTTTCAACACCCAGACCTCCAGTAAGGACCCTCCATCACTATTAATAATAACACAGAGTCATACCATAAATAGAAAACCCAGATAAAAGCGGATACCATAAAGAAACAGGTAAAATAAAAGATCAAAAAGAGATTTAATGAAACTAAAAGCATATAAAGGAAACAAATAAAATGTCCAAGCCCCCAATAACATCCCCAAGCATCCATATTAACCCAAAAACATATTTCCAACCCATAAATCCGTGAATAACCATCCAAGGAAGTAATTTTAGTTGTCCAAACTGGGTGTATGCGCTTGATATAGGTGTCTATGCTTCTGTAGGCGTTGTGAGTCCACTGATTTCGTCCATATGACCTAAAATAAGCAGAAAAACAAAGGTTATAGGCTATTAAGGGGCTAAAACCCACTTATATACCTAAATATACATAATATACTGCATATTTCATTGAATATGAGATTTATGTATACATATAAGCTTATGTATGTCAATAATTACTTCATATCACTTAAGATAAGTATATTATGACTCCATTAACACCTTAATAAGTATTATTAGGCCATGGATAAGCTATTTAAACTATTATAAATTATATAATAGAATAATAATTATATATATATATAATAAAATAATATATATTATTATTTTAACCTTATTTTTAAGATATAAGCTTAATCTAGTTAAGGTTATCTTATTTTAAGCATAAGAAATACTCAGTCCTAAGGATATTTAGGCTGACACCTTCTCCCCTCTCTTTACCTACCTCAAGTCCCCCTTATTTCACCCTCTTTACCTGTCCCAAATCATCCCTTTCCCACCTCTTTAGGTGCCTCATGACCCCCCCTTCCCCTCTCTTTAGGCACCTCATGACCCCCCTTCCCCTCTCTTTAGGCGCCTCATGACCCCCCCTTCCACACCCCTTAATCCGCCTCTACCCCCCCCCCCCTCCTTCTTAGCGAACGATCGCTAGCAATTTTTTGTTAAGAATGAGGGGGGGGTTTCAGGGGGATTTTGAGGCAGGCAAGGAGGGGATTTGAGGGGGGTTTTGAGGCAAGGAGGGAGGGATTTTATAATGGATTTCAGAGAAATAAAGGGGGGGAAAGGGGACTTTTATGGGAGTTAAAGAGGGGCTACCTACTTTCTAAAAAACATACTAAAAATTTGTTTTTTGTAATTTTTTTTTTTTTGGCAGAATTTTAGGAAAAAAAAATCTTTTAGATTCTGTTAAGGACTTTCCCTGTTAATTACAAAATAAAAAAGGTTTAGATTTTAATTTTTTATTTTTCTTCCAAATAATTTTACTGAATTTAAAATTATTTTTTTCAATTTTTTTGTTTTAATTTTTATTTTACTGAATTTTTTTTTTTTTTTTAATTTTTTTTTTAATTTTTTTGTCAGGATTTTCTGTGAAGGTTTTTTATAACCAAACTTCAGGTTTTCATTTGAATTTTTTTTTTTGAAATAATTTTTACTGAATTTTTTTTTTTTATTTTTTTAAAAGGATTTTTCTTTCAATTTTATTTTAAAAGATATTATTAGGTGATTTGAATTTTTTTTTTTTTGAAATAATTTTTGCTGATTTTTTTTTTTTTTTTGTTTTAAAAAATTTTTTTTAATTTTTTTTAAAAGGATTTTGCTTTAAATTTTATTTTAAAAGATATTATTAGGTGAGTTTTTTTTTAAATGTGTTGAATTTTTTTTCAGATCAAAAAAATGTCTTCTTCTTCAGATTCACCCCTTACTTCTCTTTCATCTTCATCTTTATCCTCTTTATCATCTCTATCATCTTCTTCAAAATCAACTTCAATACAATCATCTTCTAAATCATCAAAAAAATTTAATAATAATCAGTCTCATCAGAATAAAAGATATCTGAAAAAAAAATTCATCTTCTAAATCATCAAAAAAAATTGAAGATAATCAGTCTCATCAGAAGAAAAGATATCTGAAAAAAAAAATTCATCTTCTAAATCATCAAAAAAAAAAATAAAGATAATCAGTCTCATCAGAAGAAAAGATATCTGAAAAAAAAAATTCTCTGCAAACGTTTTTTGTCATATTCCAAACATTTTTTTCATAAAACTAAAGTAGATAAAGAAAATCAATATCCAAAAAAATTACCAGAAGATTTCAAATATCTAACCAAATTTGGGGATGATTGAGTTGTTGCAGTTATCAGTAATACTTATAAGGCTCAATTCATTTTGGAAGTTCATTCATTTGATGGTGTAAAAGATGAATCTTTTAATCAACTATCCGATCTTATCATAACTCTTTATCAAATGGCTTTGGTCCAGTTACCTATAAGGAATACAAATTTGTTGGGTGGTATCATGATTGGATTTGGTTGAAGACCTGGTTTTGTCAAAGGATATTCTCTTGGTATGTCTAATAATTTTTGTTCCATTCTTAATATCATTTCACTTATTTCAATTATATAGGCATATATTCATTGCTCAATAATATCACTAAAGCTCAAAAAGATGAAGATTTTTGCTTATGGGACACTCTACCTTCCTTTAACTCTTTTCTTGCTCTTTGACTCAAAAAGCCCTGTAATAAAGCATTTGAAAAAAATCATGAACTTGCAAAAAAAGTTGGAATACTGAATTGGTGTGACTCCAAATGGGAAGATATCAGCCACAAATATCTTTTATTTTCTAATGTTATTATCACTCATTCTGGATTCGACAATAGGATTCATATTGATAGGAATGACACCAATTTTCTTACTTTTGGTATATTCTCATATATCAATCCGATAACTGGCCCACCAATACCATCTCCAGCTAAAATCAAATGACATGGTTTATATTTACCAGACCACCAGTGCATCATTGATTTTGTTTTGGGAAATGGTATCATCGAAACTATTTGGAATTCTTCTAAGGATAATCATCAAACGAGCAAAGCTCCTCCTGGTTTGGAGTCCTGTCATTGTTTCACAAATTTTGGTTGCTCATTTCAAATCAGTCATAAGTTGATTCAAAGAATCAACAAGGTAAAGAAAGAAGGTAAAGTTAATCAATTTAAAAAAATTTATCTAGATCCAAAAAGTATGGGGATTAGAGTTGTCATCAAAAAATTTATATTTTTTCATAAATTTTTAATAAATATTTTTTATATATCAATTTCCTCAAGTAAATTAATGGGCCAATGACCTTTGGTTGTATAACAGGTAATCATGATAACATTTATTTGTTTCATGGGGTTCCTCTAGCCTATACCTGTAGAAAGTCCCAAACTTTTGTTTCTAGATTTGATCTGCATTTTGGCTTGAGGAATTGTCATTACTTTAAACTAGAGAAATTGATATTTATTAGATATTCATTTAATAATTTATGTAATTATATTAAATTTAGATGACTTCCACCCCTTACTTCAATAAAATGCAGGGGGGGGGGTATTGCCAACTTTTCAAATGTAACATGTAAAATTTTTGACTTGTAAATATTTTGGTGAAAAAATTTTGGTGATACCTGTCCCTTAATTCAATAAAATCCAGGGGGGGTATTGCCGAAATTTCTTATAAGACTTGTGAAATTCTTGACTTGTAAGAATTTGGGGGATACTGGTAAAATTCAGGGGGTAGTAAAGCCAAAGTTTCATATAAGACTTTCAAGATTCATGACATGAAAGAATTCTGGTGATACCCACCCCTTACTTCAAAAAAATCCAGGGGTGGGGTATTGTCAAATTTTCAAAGGAGACATGAAAATTTTATTTAAAAAAAGAATATTTAACATTAAAATACAAAAATTTAAGTAATGATGGATAGAGTAATGAAATAAAGGAAATTATTGTAAATTTTATGTTTAAATAGATATGAACAGTTGAAGTGTGAGAGAAAGAAAACAAACTATTCATCCAAAAATTTCTTTAAACGTTCAATTTCCTCAACAGATTTATTAGCTTTAACACATTCTATCAAGAAATCTGTCTTTTTGGAATTTTCTTCATGATCAAACTTATATTTTGTCTGCTCTAATAGGTTTTGATGTTTAAGTGTTTTCTCCTCTTTTTTTGATTTTTCAATACTTAGAGTTAACTCAAACTTCTTCTCCTCCAAATCTTGGGCCCAATCATCCTTCCGTAAAGAGAGCTTGTAATTCCTCTCTTTCAAATCTTGTAGCCTATCATCCCTCCTTAAAGGGAGCTCGTATTTCTTCTTTTCAAAGTTTAGAGTCTCTTTAGAAATTTCCACTTGTTCTAGAGTGATAATAAAAATGATATAAAGTAGAAGAAAAGTAGAGTAAAGTAATAAGAGGTATGGTATCACTTACCAGCATCACGTTTCTCTAGAAATTGTTCCATAGACAAAAAGGGGTTTGTGATGAAGTATCACTTTTTCTTCTTCTTTGGGAGTGTAAATTTAGACTACTTGAAGCCCTACACTTCTTGTTCAAGGTCATATTTTCCTCCTCATCATTGTCACTACCTTCAGACTCAGTTGATTGAGGATCCTGGGTTTGTTTGTCAGAATTTTAAGAAATAAGAAAAAGATAAGTAAATAATAAAATAGAATTGATAAGATAAAAGAAAAAAGAAACAGACCTTAGTTAGATTTGGTTGGGTTAAATTGCCAATAGGATCTACAGAAAAGCTATCTAGATTGGTCTCATTCAAATGAGGGGAGGCTTGAGTGGAGGAAGAGGATGGGAAAAGAATTGCTTCAACATAATGTTTGGAGATAGGATCTTCTCCATCCAACATGTTTACAGGATTAACATCGGCTTGCTCTCCAAAAATTGCATCCCTCTCTTTAAAGTAAGGACATAAAGATTCAAGTTTGTTGTCTATGGATTTGATGCCCTTAGTTATATCAATGTCAGTAGCCCCAAAACCAGTGGAAGATGAAAGAGCATTTGCCTTCTTGTATTTGGCTTGGTAATTCTTGAAGCGTCCAGACATCTGTTTAGGCAAAAGATCAATCCTTCCCTTGGTCTTATTCTGTAATTCATTTGCCATTAGAAGATAGCCATTAACTTTTGATGCTGGGGGCTGTCCTACTTTAGTTGCATACTCAGTACCAAAACAAGAATCATAGTTATATTTGGTTTTCAGCCAGTTGATAAGAATGAGATGATCATATTTTTTTAATTGAACAGTCTTAGATTTTTCAGCTGAGCAGGGGAAAGAGGGAGTAGTGGGATTTGAAGAACAACTGGGTGATGGCTGCCTTTGAGAAGATCTAGGACAATGAGGCATGTTAAAATATAAATGAAGATGAAAAGGAGCAGAAACAAGCAGATGAGATGGTGAGGGGCTCTGAGCGGATAGAATGGACAGGATGGGATGAGAATGTGAGTGCACATCAAGGTAGAAGGCATATCCAGAGAGTAGTCCAAGATGTGGTTATGGCAGAAAGTAAGTCAAGATGTGGTTATGACAGAAAGTTGTCCAAGATGTGGGTATGAAAAATTGAGTAAAAAAATGTCGGATAAGAGGTGAACATTGACATGTAAAGTGTCTAATAACCCAACTATTAGAAAAAATAATTGCGGAAGATAATTGGGGTATGCAGATTATTTTCCGCAATTAATTTAATTGCGGATCCCTGAACATTGATACCCCCTAATATATATACCATGTATATGAACTGTATCATCTTCTGGTACATAGGCAGGATTGGAAACATTATTTGGTAAAGGTAATCTTGACAGCATATCCACATTTGAATGAACATTTCCAGCTCTGTGAATGATTGTCATTCTACCCCTACATTCTTGAACAGCTAGTTTCCACCTAAACATATGTCTTTTTTGTGTCTTTAGGTTTAAGAGGGATTTTACTGCACTACAGTCAGTAACCAATTCAAATTTCTGGTCATCCAGGTAGTAATGAAGTTTTTCTAGTGCCCATACAACTGCTAAACACTCTAATTGAGTGGCACCATATTTCAATTCACTATTTTTTAAGGTTCTTGAAATATAACAAATTACAACTTCTTAATATTTATCATTAATACTTTGTGTCTGGTGGAGGGAAGCTCCTAGTCCAACAAAACTTTCATCTGTCTAGAGGACATAAGGTTTATTGAAATTGGGGAGAGCCAGGATTGGGGCAGTCATTAATCATTTTTTCAATGTATTAAAGGCTTTTTGTGTTTTTACATTCCAGATAAAAGCTACATCTATTCTGGTCAGTTTTGTAAGAGGTAAGGCTATGACTTGATAATTTTTTATATATTATCTATAATAGCCACACATTCCCAAAAAACATTGGATTTCTTTCATAGAAGTTGGTGCTTTCACATTCTGGATTGCAGCAACTTTACTTTGGTCTAAACAGATCTGTAAGCCTGACACAAAATGACCCAGGACTTTCAAGGATTGAAAACCAAATTTACACTTTTTCAAAGATAAAATCAAGTTAATGTCATCCATTTTTTGGAAGACTCTATTTAAGTGGGTAATGTTTTCATCAAAGTTTTTATAAAAATCTATAATTTCATCAATATAGACCATTAACCAACCTTCAATTAATTCCTGATGAAAAGCATTATCCATCACTTTTTGAAAAACTGTGGGGGCATTTTTAAGACAAAATGGCATTCTAATTTACTTATATGTTCCCATATTTGTTGCAATAACAAGAAATTTTGGGAGTTCTTTTCTACAGGTACTTGGTGATAAACTTTATTACCATCTAGACAACTAATAAAATTTGCACCTTGTAAGGTTGCATTTATTGATTTTATTCTGGGTAAAGGGTAAATATCATCCACTGTATAAGTATTCAATGCTTTATAATCCCCACATAATCTAGATTTATCTTTTTCATAAGAGATTGAGACTGGGGAGATGACACAATATTTTTGGGTAACATCTACTTTCTCAATAATATTCATTTTTAATAAGGTAGAAATATTATCTTCAATGTCTTTCCTTTTTGTGGGAGAAGCAGGATAGGGCTTTTTCTTAAGGCTAGGAGGAATATAACTCAAATTAAAGGATAAAGAAATTTTCATTTTTTCTTTGACAACTCCTAATTCATGGGAGCCATGAGAAAAAGCCATTGGGAAAGATGTAATCAAGTCAATTATTTAATCTCTCTGTGCACTATTTAAATGATCACCAAACAAAGCAGTTTTTATTTCAGATAATTACTTATCCATTTCTTCATTATGATATACCTTTACATTGAATCAACTTTGGTGTAACAGGGCCAGAGGTTTTACCAGGTTTTTCTAGAAGTTTTGAAGAAAATTTGATTTGGTCATGGGAAGGCTTTAAGGGATAATTCTTTGGTTCATATCTGTGGTTGAGTAGTACCTCATTACAGATATTAATAAAAGAAGAATTTTCTCTCACATGCTCATTCCTAGCTACAATCAAATCTCTCAGAGAGTTTGGCAATTTATAGAGGATTTTTTCCCTCCAAAAAAAAATCATCCATTTTTGTATCCATAGCTCTATGGATTTTTGTTTTTTTCATGAGGAAAACAATAGCTTTTTCAGCAGAAGAGGACGTATTTTTTGCATTCTCATATAATCTCTGCTGTGCCAATCTGAATTTTGATCCACCAAATTGATTATCAATTATTGTTTTCCACTCATCCCAAGTATAGTGATGATTGTCAAATAATACAGATTCATACCACATCAGGGCAACATTGGAAAATAAAGAATTTAAATTACAGACTATTTCATCATCTGGCAGTTTATAAGAATTTTTTAAATTATCAATTCTTTGAATAAAATTCTGCCAGTCAGATGAAGAATCACCATCAAAGGTGGAATATTGATCAAGCTTAGGCCAATTTTTTTGGCTACTAGGCTGATCAAGCTTGTGGGCTTAACTATTCATTGTAAAAAACTCTCGGAGCCTGGCAGGTGTTCAGATATTTCATTACTCACAGAGGCAGCTGGTTCATTAAAAAAATGTTTTTTGGTCACAAAAGATCTCATAGACCCATTGTCATATTTTTTAATGATCACATTACCATAAAGTGCAGAGCCACTTTGCTCAGGTTGTTTTCCTTTATTTCTAACATATTTATGGGTAGTATTTACACCATAGTTTTCATCAGGAATAACAGGTAAGTTAGAGAATTTATCCTCAAGACTAGAAAAATTTCTCCTCAACCCAGGAATTTCAGAAAGTTGATCATTAATTTGAGCAAGAGATAAAACATTTCTTTCTTCATCTACTGAGAATTTATTATTCAATGCCTGGAAATCAATTTTCAATTTTTTCAATTCATTGTGTAAGGATTTATTGTCATTTCTTAATGAAATATTTTCATCTATCAGGGGTTTCAATTCATTAATTAATTTAAGCAGATAGTGATTTTTTTCTGAAAGTGCTTTGTGATAATTTTTATTTGTTTTTGCTGAGCAAGAACATTAGTAAAGGTGTCTTTTAATTTAAAATAAGCAGTATCTTGAACAGAAGAACTCACATTACAATGTGAATGCAAATTATTTAATCTTTCATTCTCATGTTTCAACAAATCTCTCAATATTTTGTCTTTGATAACACTAAAATCAGGAGAATCTCTCAATATTTCTTCAGAAGTTTTATCAAACAAGACATAAATCTCAGTGGCAACAGAATCATTTTTAATTGCAAGAGAAGGATTTACTAAAGAAGTTGAAGTTAAATTTAAAGGTTCATCAAATGACAATTTACTAATTACATCATTTGGGCTACTCATAACAGGAATTTGTTTTTTAAGAGGCTTAACAGTTCTGTCACTACTTTCAACAATATTACATGAAGAAGAAGACTTAGTGCTGTACACACCAACATGCTTATCAAAAAGATTACTTACCATGGAAGGGAGGAAACTTTCCTTGTGCTTTATTTTTTCAGTTTCCCTGATAAGGATGGGCAGGTTGAGGATAGTAATTGGGTGTTCTGGATGGACCAGGTTGATAAACTGGAAGAGGTTGCACATTCTGTTGGTAGTGGTTCATAAGATAGTCCCATTTCCATTGCTCCACTTTCATTGATTTTGGGGTCTGTTGAGACTGATGTTGGTTTAGTTTCATTTCATGTTGTTGACCTGGCCTGTACTTTAGCAGCTCCTGCATTTGATCCCACAGAGTATCCACTCTGGCTTTGTATTTCATATTGTCTGTTTTCAGCTCTTTTATGTGAATTGACAGATTGTTTACCTGCTAGGCCAGAGGAATCTTTTTTATCTTTATACCTTTTAAAGGATTTTTCAGATTTATTTGAGGCTTGACTTCTTTCAGAGTTGTTGGTGGAGGGGGGTTTACCACTCCTCCTGACATTTCCATGTCCTGAATAATTGGATGGTTTTTGTCAACAGAAGAATTTTTGTATGTCAATTTAGAAGAACTTAAATAGTCAACCTTACATTCTACTTCAATCTCATCCACATTTAAGTTGTCCATGCTTTCAGTCAAGTTACTAGACATGGTCTCTGTTAAAATATTTAAGAAATATAAGTAATTTTTTTAACTTGTTTAATGTTCTTTATATTCCAATATATAAGTAAAAAAAATATGTTAAGATTATTATGATTATTATTTATAATATAAAAAAATAATCAAAAAAAAGAATTGTTTAATTTGATTTATTTATTAATGGAATAAAACCAAAGAAAAAGTTGGGAATAAATAAAATTCAACCAAACTAATTATATACCAAAGAATAGCAAAACATTGCGACTAAACACAAAGTGTTATTATTGTCAACCAATAATATCAAATATTATGATAATTAATTTAATAATTAATCAAAAATAAATGTCCTTCTAGGATTAAGAGGGTTACTCTGTTTTTCTCAACTAGGAAAATAAAATTAACAAATAATTGATCACTTACACTCAGTGTCTCAGCAATATAGCTAAGGCACTTTTATTGCAATAAGAATTTAATATTAAAATTTTTAGGTGCAAATTCAGACTAACTAGAGTGATCAAAAAAATCACTACAAAATATTTATTAATATTGAGTATATAACCCCTTATAGGAAGACCCCGGTTTGATTCATGTTTGCGGAAAAATTTGGTATTGCGTGCACAAGGTGGTCCGTGTGTCAAGTCGTTTGTCCAATTGTCAGACAGGCTGCTAGACTTACCCAGTAAAATAATTAATTATTTACTGGGATGAATCCATGCCTTTTTATTTCTTATATATTATTAATTATAATATCTTTACTTTAAACTTACTTGTAATAAATTAACTAGTTCCAAAAAAGTAAGATTAGTATAAAATTAAAATTAATAGTAAATGTCCTTTATATTTTTATTTTATTTTTATTTTTCATTTTTATTTCTAACACCGTGCTCAATGACAGGTTAAGAGAAATAATATTAAATATTAAAATAAAACCTTTATATTGAAATAAAATTTAAATATTAAAAATAAAAATAAATATATACAGAAAATTCAAATTACTTATTTAAAAATGACACTTACTGTAATTTTTAAATAAATCAATTTATTTCTGACATATACAGTAAATACACATTTTAAACACATTCTTTCTAGAACTATCTTTATATTTAAAAATATTTTTTGGAATATTCTTTTTCTTCTCTCATACTCCTGTATATAGGATTCTAACTCCATGATTTGACTCTCTTTTGCCTATAAAAGCCTCCCTTTCTGGTTGTTTTGGATCACTCATTTACTTACTTATTTTTATTACACCACTCTTACAAACAAATATCTATTACTATCATTTATTGTTTTAGTATTTACTATCACATAATTCTAATCAGTAATTATAATAATATTTATAAAAATTCTTTACCTCTTTAAATTGAGTTAATAAATAAAAGACAAATTATACGTACTTTTGACTTTGAAAACCCAAAATTCCACCTATTGACCCCATTGGACCTTTGTTAAAAACTTCTAAACCATCAGGACCCTTCAACACCAATTGTCTAAAATGACATTGTCATTTGGAAAGGCCTCCAATTATCCACCAATTTAAAACCAAACATTCTATTAAAATTAAGTGAAACATTAAAGCGGTCTGAACCACAGGATTAAACCATTTAAGACAAGACATGTTTTATAATATATTTAAAATAGTAAAAAATTTATGTGAAACATCAAAAAATATACTATTTTAGAACTATTATTAATTAAGTTAGTATAAAACATGAGTTGATAATTATTTTAACCAAAACAGGTATGTATTTTAATAAAAATAACTAATTTATAAAGTGAAAAATTTTTAACTTATCAAATAAAATGTTTTTACTTATTTAACAGAATTATATGACAAAATTAAGGGTTAAAAAAAGCGCCCAATATTTATGGATTATAAGATATGTATAGAATTATTTAATATTTATATATAATTAATTAATTAGTAAAAATATAATTTAAATTTATAACTCATAATTACAATATAATATTATATTAATTAATTAATAATTTATAATTATTAAATACATAAAAGAGTGCTCATACTTTATAGAATATAATTTATTATTTATTTAATTGTCTATAAAATTTTTATATTAATAAAATTCATCTAACTCTTATTTTAATTTTATTATCATGAGTTAGTTATGTAATTTTATTGTTCAATATAATCTTAATTTATATGCATAATATAAATAAATATTTGCGCATTTTAAGGTCCAATAAAATACTATAACATTTACTGGACTCCTGGTACAGCCTGGCTGACAATAACCCTAAAAAACTAAAAATAAATAAATAAATAAAAGTAATAAAAATAAAAATAAAAATAAATAAAAAATAAAAAATAAAATAAAATAAAATAAAATAAAAGAAGGTAAGAGCATCCACACTTGTGCAGGTGTGTAACTCCTGCTTTGTCAGCCAGGCTACTAGACTTACCCAGTAAAATAATTGATTATCTTACTGAGGTGAAACCACGCCTTTTAGATCCTTATTGTCAGCCAGGCTATTCCAGGAGTCCAGTAAATGATATGTAACTTATAAAACCTGAAAGAGTGAGTAAGAATTGTATTTAATGAATATAAATTATTATTTTATTGCATAATAGAATTATATAAGTATTTTATTATATACAAGTGTTATATTAATTTTATTGGTTATATAAATTTTTATATACATTTAAATTGAACATAATATAATATATTCTACAAATAATGGCTCATTTTTATGTTACTTAATAATTATAAATTTATATTTAATTAAACTGAAAAACATATATTATAATTATAAGTGTAAAATTGACTTATAATATATGTAAATTAATTATTTAAATTTATATATTAAATAACACCTTTCATATAATACTAAACAATAATTAATGACGCTTCTTTTGACCCTTAATTGTGTCAGGAAAAACCAATTAATTAATTTATACTAAATTGAGATTAATTACATGTTTTGTTGCGTCAAAGTATTTTTTGTTTCACTTAAAATATCCTTAAATCAGACTGTACTATCTGTTTGGAATTATTTTTCTCATAGTTCCTATGTTCCAATCTTGTTTAGTTATTCACTATTTTTACTTACTGATTTGGGAATTAATGGCGGGAAAATTGGATTCTTAATTGGGGTTCTAATTATTTGTTTCATGTTTTTCTCTACATTGTTATGTTTCATTTACTCTTTGATATATTTGTTTTATTCTATTCTAACTATTGTATTTACAAACATAGTGGCGCTTCAGAGGACCCATTGCCTATAAAAGGGCCCTGGATAATCCCCTGTAGCATCATCACTTACTATACACTCAACAAATTAAAAGATAATTTTATCACGTTTATTATTATTTTTATTAGTACTACAATCTAATTAAAAATTCTCAATAAAAAATTAAAGGTTGCCTTAAGTCTGATAGGAATTATAGTGTTTGCCGCGCAGAACTCTTACTTAAATAATATTATTATTAAATAAAACCTCAAATTGTTCAACTCCCAACTCACTCGTCGTTGCTT
Source organism: Hemileia vastatrix (assembly GCA_030280995.1). Classification (NCBI taxonomy): domain Eukaryota; kingdom Fungi; phylum Basidiomycota; class Pucciniomycetes; order Pucciniales; family Zaghouaniaceae; genus Hemileia; species Hemileia vastatrix. The sequence continues at coordinate 22,777,182 of JASXTE010000010.1, read as the reverse complement.
CATTTCAAATAAATTATTTCTATTATTACTTTTATCTTTCTATTTACCTTTAGTATCTTTTCCTATTTGTTTCTCTTCTTTTTTGTCCCTTTTCTTTCCCTCTTCTAGACAACTGACTGACACTTATTAATAATTAATTATTTATTAAATACTTATGTATTACTTACAATTAATTAGTACACTAAGTAATGTAGATAATTAATAAAAATAAGTAATTGTCCCATATATATTTTTACTCCCAAACACCGTGCTCAATAATACAGATGAGATGAGAATAAAAATTAGTATTAAAAAATATATAAAATTATAAAAAGAAAAAAAATACTTTTTTCAAATTCCTTTATTTAGATTTTATTGATTCAATATTTCAAATCAAATGTTCTTACACTAAAATGTGACGGATTAAAGGTTTCAGAGTTTTATTTCAAATAAAATAAATACTTTTATTTACGCACTATTTAGTCTTACTCTTATTATTTCATATACTCTCTTTAATTAAGTTTTTTCCTCTCACACTCTTGTATTAGGAGATGTAAATTCCGTGTTCTTTTCTCTCACATATTGCCTATAAAAGGCCCTTCCTTTTTGTCCTTTTGATTCATTCCTTACTTACTTTACAATTTTTTACAACATTAGTTAAAACCAATTTATTACTATATTTTATAACCATTAGTATTTACATCATTGTGATTCTAAAAGATATAATTTATAATAATAATAAAAATTTACCTCTTCTTAATTTGAGTAAAACAATCAATTAGATTAAGAAAATACGTACCTTACCTTTGAAAGTCCAATAAACCATTTAAAATCCTTGTACAAACCTCGAATAAATCTTCTAGACCAAAAGACCACCTTGAAAATTGGGAGCGTTTCCGAATTGTCAACGGCGCATTGATATCTTGAGGACAGGAGGCCATGGGACCATCGCCATTGAGGTACCTGTAAGGTTGAGTGAACGATGAAATGACAAACGTCATAGATCACATGACAAAATTTTTTGCTGCGAAAGGGAATTGAACCGCCCTCCAAAATTTAGGTTCATATAGTGACCAAATGTCATATATTTTGTGGTAATTATTGAAATTACTATTAGTGGGTCACTTTGCACTCTTCATTCTCTACTAATTTCCTTTTACTCAGCACTCTGTAAGTGGCATTAATTTGCTCATTTTACAGGGGGAGGTGTCTAGTAAATTGGAATTATTTTTTTTATTTTTCCTAGTTGACAATAATAGAGCAATTGTGTTCTTAGTCCTATAAGTAATAAAAAAATTATATTTTAAAAATTAATTATTATAAAATTCAGTTGAATTTTGTCCTGATAAATTTAATCTTATTTGTTTCAGTTGACAAATTTTCCTGACAATAAAATTTTATAAAATTCATATTTAATTATTTCAGTTGAAATTAAGTCCTGGTTGTTAATTATTCAGTTGATTTAAAATCCTCATAATAATTATCATAAAATTGTAAATAAAAAATTTAAATTTATTTCTTCAGTTGATTATATTATAATCCTGGTTTTAAATTGTTTTGAATTAATAAATTGATTATTATTTTAGTTGATTTTATCCTGAAAAATTTTATTTTATTATTTTTCTTTTAAATATAAAGTAAAAATATAAATTAATTCATCTTATTTCTCCCTCTCTCATTGCAGTAAAAACTAGAAATGACTGATAAAGGTATCTCTGCTGCACGTGAAGAAGAATTGGATTTGATTGATTATGATGAGGCTACTTCTGTGAGTTCCAATTTAACTAGAAAATTATCTCAAATTAATCAATCATTTCCCCAATAAGGATGTAGAAATGGAGGAAGTGGAAGTTCTGGTGTAAACAACTCAGGAACAGAAACCTATTATAAACCCCCCGGAAGGACTTCCAAAAGGCTTCAAGATAAAAAAGATGCCATTGCCTCAACAAGTAAAGAACCTGTCAACACATAAAAAGGAATTAAGGACAGAAAACTTGAAATTGAGGTCAAAAGTAGATTCTCTAGAAGAAAAGGTAAGAAAAATAGATGTTTTTCTTCAAGAGAAGAGGAAACCTCCTCCCCACAGGGATCCTCATCAATTGGCTCCCCAGTAGCCAGAGAAAGTGGAAGTATCCAAGTGGCAGTGGTATTGGCTGAACACTCAGTGGGAGTACCTGTCTCAAAACCAACAGACACCCCAAGCAGGTCCATCAAGACACAACCAAGTCAACCCCACACCTCCTCACCCCTATCAAGGAGGAAGAAGAAGAAAAAAAAATATGATCTTGCCCAGCAAACCTTGGTAAGCCCCTCTATTGATTCTCAAGTACCATTTATTGTCACTAATTCAGTTCCCTCAGGTAATTTTGGAAGAGGAGATGAGACTGTGAGACCTGTAGAGGCTGAGAACAGTAGACAAATTTCTCAAATTTCAAATGTATCTAATCCTTTAGTTCTAATTGCTACTTCAATGATAAATCCTGATATGGCTGTTATTGATGAGACACTTGAACCTGAGTTTTATGAGATTATGGAAAGTTACTCTGTTTCCTTACTGAGAAACACTCCAGATGTAGCTAACATAAATGATGAATATTTGAGAGATATTATTGCCAAACAAAACCATATAATGAACAACATGCAATTGACTCAGAAATATAATAGTTTTTTAACTGGAAAGGGTTATCAAGCATTAAGAAGTGAATCACAGAGAGTTTCTGATGAATTGTCTCATTATAAAGCAACCCATGAAAAGAAAGTTGCTTTATGGCAAAATATCAAAAATGATTTGTTTAAACTGAAAGATACTGTATCTGCCTGTTTCCAGGAGGTGGAGATAGACAAGATGAATCTGAAAAGATTGAATGACCATTTTTCATCTTTTCGAAATAAGAATCAGTTATCTTTTGCAACAATCAATGAGAGTTTATCTAGTCTTCCAAGATTGAAAACCAGACTAACAACCATTGAGGAGAAATTGAACTCATTGTTTATTGATCAAAAGTATTCTGAGACTTCTTTGAAGGAACAAACAGTACAGGATGCTCCAGGGTTACCTGTGGCTAGTTCATCTAAAAGTAAATTAGTGCCATAAATACATGTTGATACCCCTGAGTTTCCATTAAAAATTGATGATGCACCAGGAACTTCAACAGAGGGATTAACCAATGAGAGTACTGCACAACTAGAGAAGTTAAAGCTGCTCCTTAGTCAGAAACAAGCTTTTACTAAGGAGACTCCTTCAAATCAAAAGAATTGGCCAAAACTTGACCAGTACCCAACATTTGATGGTGATTCTTCTTCTGATTGGCAGAAATTTATTTGCAGAATTGATAACTTAAAAAATTCTTACAAACTCCCAGATGAGGAAATTGTGTCCAAGTTAATTTCTTTATTTACTAATGTTGCCCTAATGTGGTATGAATCTGTTCTCTTGGATGGGAATGACTACTCATGGGATGATTGGAAGAAATTGATTAAAGCACAGTTTGGTGGCTCCAAGTTCAGAATGGCTCAACAGAGACAGTATGAGGAAACTAAATATAGATCTTCCACTGATAAACCTATTGAGTTCTTAATGAAACTTGTAAAAATCTTGAGGGCAATGGACCCAAATATGGAGTTTGAGTTATGGAAGGACAGGATCCTTTATAAACTACCAATGTCTCTAAGAGACTTGATAGTGGCTAGGACTGAGTTCTCAAGAGAGCCCTCTTCTTTCATTAATACTTGTAATGAGATCCTTCTAAACAACAAGTATGATGCCAAAAGATTCATTCCTAGGACCCCTTTGGAGAAATCCTTTATAAACTACCAATGTCTCTAAGAGACTTGATAGTGGCTAGGACTGAGTTCTCCAGAGAACCCTCTTCTTTCATTAATACTTGTAATGAGATCCTTCTAAACAACAAGTATGATGCCAGAAGATTCATTCCTAGGACCCCTTTGGAGAAATCCTCCACTTACCAACAGAAACCTCTGGAAAAGGTTGGTAAACCTTCTTCCCCTGTTGCACCAAAAAAGTATGCAACAAACACTTGCTTAAAGTGCAACAAGCCTTGGAAGAAAGGCCATGTTTGTGAAAAGAAGATAAATCTTGTAGAACAAAAAGAGGAGCATGCTTATGACACAGTGGTACTGGATGATACGTCAAGTGATTTTGCCAGCAATATTTCATATGAGTCTCAACAAGAAATCTTGATGCTGGAAGAGGATATTCATTATTTAAATACCATTGATATTGATAATAATGCTTTATCTACAGTTGAAGATGCTGAGATCATAAAGAACATTGAGGATAGCTCAATTGTTATTGCCCCTCTCAAGGCACCAGTCTTGATTAATGGAACCAGCATTGAAGCTTTTCTGGATTCTGGAGCTGGAGGAAGTGTAGTTTCTGAAAGAGCACTTGCTTCAGTGGATCAAGACTATAAATCAAAACTTATGCCTATCATTTCTGAAAATTAGAGAGGTTATGGCTCTGTTTTGTCCCCCATTGGTAAATACAAAGGCACAGTGTTTTTTAAATATAACCATGGTTTTTTAAGAGCTATTTGTGATTTTGTTGTCATGAAAAATGATAACTTAAGCAATTGGTTTATTGTAGGGAATGATATTTTAACCAATTATGGCATAAAATTGGATCCCTCACACCAATGTTTCACAATGGGGATGAATGGGAAGAGGAAATTTAAGATTTCTTCCTCCAAAAAATTATTAAAACCAGAATTGAACACATGTAATTCTTTAGTTCAATATAAAGAAAGATCTACAAAAGAAATGCATGCCCTTATGTCTGAAATTGACAATGCCTCTTTTGGAGAACAAATTTCTGGTGAGGATAAAGATTCCATCATTAAATGGATAAAGTCTTTTCCTATGGCCTTTGCTCATGGGTCATATGAACTGGGATTAGTTAAAGAGGAAATGAAACTTTCATTGTCTTGTCCATTAACTGATATACCACCTAGTTTAAAGAAGAAGCCTTATCCTGCTTCTCCCACAAAGAGAAAAGATATTGAAGACAATATCTCTATACTTTTAAAAATGAATATTATTGAAAAGGTAGTTGAAACACCTAAATATTGTGTTATCTCACCTGTCCTAATTTCTTATGAGAAAGATAAAGCCAGGTTATGTAGTGATTATAGAGCACTAAATACTTATACTGTTGATGATATCTATCCTTTGCCTAGGATTAGCTCTATACATGCTACCTTACAAGGTGCTAAATATATCAGCTGTTTGGATGGTAATAAAGGATATCCCCAGGTACCTGTTGAGAAAAATTCTCAGAATTTTCTGATGATTGCTACTCATATGGGTATTTATAAGTATGTTAGGATGCCATTTGGCCCTAAAAATGCCCCTTCAGTTTTTCAAAAAGTCATGGATAACGCATTCCATCAAGAGATAATTGAAGGATGGCTGATGGTTTATATTGATGATATCATTATATTCTCAAAAACATTTGAGGAACATCTCAACCACCTGTGTAAAGTGTTCCAAAAAATGGATGAAATAAATATGACACTTGCTTTGAAGAAATGTAAATTTGGTTTCCATTCTTTAAAAGTTCTTGGTCATGTTGTTTCAGGCTTACAGATATGTGTTGACCAAAACAAAGTGGCAGCCATACAACAAGTGAAGGCTCCTAATACAGTTAGAGAGCTACAGAGTTTTTTGGGAATGTGTGGATACTATAGACAGTATATTAAAAATTACAAAGTCATAGCTTTACCCCTTACCCAATTAACTAGAAAGGATGTTGCTTTTGTCTGGAATACTGAAAGACAAAGAGCTTTTGACACTATGAAACACTGTTTGATGTCAGTACCTATTCTTGCTTTACCTGACTTTAATCAGCCATTTGTTTTATATACTGATGCCAGTTTTATTGGTCTGGGTGCTGCCCTCCATCAAAAACAAGTGATGAATGATAAAGTATCAGAAGTAGTAATTTGTTATATTTCAAGAACCTTGAGAAATAGTGAATTGAAATATGGTGCAACTCAATTGGAATGTTTAGCTGTAGTGTGGGCTCTGGAGAAGCTACATTATTACGTAGATGACCAGAAATTTGAACTTGTCACTGACTTCAGTGCAGTTAAATCCCTTTTAAACTTGAAAACACCTAACAGACATATGTTCAGATGGCAGTTAGCTGTTCAAGAGTACAGAGGGAGAATGACAATTATTCATAGGACTGGTGTCAGCCTAAATATCCTTAGGACTGAGTATTTCTGATGCTTAAAATAAGATAACCTTAAGTAGATTAAGCTTATATCTTTAAAATAAGGTTAAAATAATAATATATATTATTTTATTATATATATATATAATTATTATTCTATTATATAATTTATAATGGTTTAAATAGCTTATCCATGGCCTAATAATACTTATTAAGGTGTTAATGAATTCATAATATACTTATCTTAAGTGATATGAAGTAATTATTGACATACATAAGCTTATATGTATACATAAACCTCATATTCAGTGAAATATGCAGTATATTATGTATATTTAGGTATATAAGTGGGTTTTAGCACCTTAATAGCCTATAACCTTTGTTTTTCTGCTTATTTTAGGTCATATGGACGAAATCAGTGGACTCACAACGCCTACAGAAGCATAGACACCTATATCAGGCGCATACACCCAGTTTGGACAACTCAAATTACTTCCTTGGATGGTTATTCATGGATTTATGGGTTGGAAGGATGTTTCTGGGTTAATGTGGATGCTTGGGGATGTTATTGGGGGCTTGGACAGTTTATTTGTTTCCTTTATATGCTTTTAGTTTCATTAAATCTCTTTTTGATTATTTATTTTACCTGTTTCTTTATGGTATCCGCTTTTATCTGGGTTTTCTATTTATAGTATGACTCTGTGTTATTATTAATAGTGATGGAGGGTCCTTACTGGAGGTCTGGGTGTTGAAACTGCTTGAAGTGGACGCCATGGGGAGGTGATGAGCCCTCACAGTGCTGTAATTGCCGGGGATAGCAGTGACATCATCTGGATTGAAGGTCTGTGCACTCCAGTGGATTTGGGTATAAGTAAGGAGGGATTTTGATGGTTTATTATCATCATTCAATTACTACAATTCAAACAACCACTACAATACAATTATTAGCATTCAGAAATATATTAAAAAGCCCTTATAAATTGATATTATATTTATATAAGCTATAACTATATTTTATTCTTCTATTTTCCACCACTAGCACGCATTTAAATCCAAGTATTGGGAGTTTTATTTGAGTATAACTATTATAATAGTCTTCCCCTGAGGTTTAATCACTAAATCATTTATTAATAAGTAGTAGGACCATAAAATAACACTATTATATCATACTTATATACTAGACTATACTGACAACTGGTATTGTTCACTCAAATGTGGACATTTTATCAAGTTTACCTTTACCAAATGATGACTCTAATCCTGCTTATGATCCTGAGGATGAAATTATTCATATTCATGGAATATATGTGGTTGATATGGAGGAAGAGCTATTTCAGCTTATTCTGGATTCATATGATAAGGACACTGACTTAAAAAAGTTATGCACCATATTAAATGATCCAAAGAATGCTTCAATACAAGCATTAATTAAAACCCTTCCACCAAAGTACCAAAAAGCTTTGGAAAAAGGTAAATTTTCAATTGATGAAGGATATCTATATTATAGAAGAAATTTGAGTAATGTCATTTTTATTCCTCCTTGTATGAAAGAAATCATCTTGAAAATTTGTCATGATGACATATTAGCTGGACATTTTGATCTTGAAAAAACAATGCTCAGAATTAAAAACACTGCTTGGTGGGTTAATGTCAGCCAGGCTACTAGACTTACCCAGTGAAATAATTAATTATTTACTGGATGAAGCCGCACCCTATCATTTTTAATTATCATTTAATTATCATTTAGTTACATTAAAATTAGTTATAATAAATTAACTAATTACAAAAATGTTAAAATTAAATTAATTAATTAAATAAATAATTAAAATTAAAATTATAATTTTGTCCCTTATATTTTTCTCTAACACCGTGCTCATTTGACAGGTTGGGAAAATTTTATATTAAAAAATAAATACAAAGATAAAATAAGATTTAAATATTCAAATAATATTAAATATATACAAAAAAATCAAATTTCTTATTTAGGATTGACTTTTACAGTAAATATTAAAAATATTGATGTATTTCTGACATACTCTGTAAATACATCTTTTTTGACGCCTTCTTTTTAGAATAACTTTATTATTTGAAATACCTTTTCTGGAATGTTCTTTTTCTCTCTCTTTTCCTACTGTTTTTAGAATTTGTTTTCCGTGCTTTGTCTCTCCTTTGCCTATAAAAGGCCTCTCTTTTTGTTGTCTTTTGATCATTCTATTTTACCAACTCAATTTATTACAACAATAACCAACTAAACACTTATTCTTATATTCTATATTATTAGTATTTACAATAGCGTAATTCTAATTTATAATTTATATTAATATTTTAATCCTACCTCTTTTATTGAAGTAAAAAATTCATCTTTGAATTAAGAAATACGTACAAATTTGTTGAGAACCCATTTAAGCCTTTTAAATCCTCGTAGAACTACGTACCAAATCTTCTAGACTAAAAGTATACCTTGACAATTGGGGGCCTTTCCGAAATATCGACGGCGCAACGTTACTTGAGGCGTAATCGAGAGGACCATCGGCGTAGAAGCACCTGTAAAGGACGAGTGGAGGCAAGAAAACAACGAACGTCATACGTCACGTGATAAAAGTTTTTGCTGCGAACGGGAATCGAACCGCGCTCCAAAACTTAAGTTCATATACTGACTAAAGATCGTATATATCGTGGTAATTATTGTGATTACTATTTGTGGGTTACTCTTCACTCTTCATTTGCTACGTATTTCCTTTTACTCAGCACTCTGTAAGTGGCATTAATTTGCTCATTTTGCAGGGGGAGGTGTCTGGTAATTGGAATTTAATTTTATTATTATATTTTTTTTTTATTTTTCCTGGTTGACCATAATAGAGCAATAACTGTTCTTAGTCCCAGAGGTAATAAAATAATTATATATTAATATTAATTATTATCATTTTTCAGTTGACAATTGTCCTGATTAATTTGAATTTTAATTGTTCCAGTTGACAAACTGTCCTGACAATAAAATATTTTATTAAATAAAATAATTATTATAATTTTTCAGTTGACATTTGTCCTGATTAATTAATTGTTCCAGTTGACAAATTGTCCTGACAATTATATTTTTTTTTTTAATAATTAACATTTCATTACTTCAGTTGACTTTGAGTCCTGGTAATCCAATAAATCTTTTTAAGTAATAAAATTCATATTTAAATTATTTCAGTTGACATTAAGTCCTGATAGTTAATTAATCAGTTAAAATAATTTTTATTAATAAAGATTCATATTTGATTATTTCAGTTGACAATAAATCCTGGTAATAAATTAGTTGATTTAAATCCTGAAAATAAAAATTAATAGATATTCTAATTTATTTCTACAGTTGATTGCATTATCCTGGTTTTAAATTTTTTTATTAATTTTATTTAAGTTGATTTTTATCCTAATAAGATTTTTTTTTTGATTTATTTTTATTTTATTTCTGTTAAATAAAAATTAAAAATAAAAGACTAATTAATTTTGTCTCTTTTCCTTCATTTCAGTAGAATCTTAAAATGACTGATCAAAGTGGTTTTACTGCACGTGAAGAAGAACTAGACTTAATTGATTATGATGAGCCTACTTCTGTAAGTTCTCCTTTAACAAGAAGAATTTCTCAAACTAATAAATCCTTGCCCCAAACAGGATGTGGAAATGGAAGAAGTAGAAATCCTAGTGGACAATACTCAGGATCAGAAACCCAAGACAAACCCACCAGAAGAGCTTCCAAGAGGCTTCAAAATAAAAAAGATGCCGTTGTCCCAGCAGATAAAGAATCTGTCAACCCACATAAAGGAGTTAAAGACAGACAGCTTAAAACTAAAGGTAAGGGTAGATGCCTTGGAAGAATGGGAGAAAAGAAAAAATACTTCTCTCCAAGAGAAAAGGAAACCTCTTCCTCCCAGGGATCAACAACAATTGGCTCCCCAATCCCAAGAGATGGTAGAAGTGTCCAAGTGGCAGTGGGACTGGCTCAACACTCAGTGGGACTACTTGGCTCAAAACCAGCATCAGTTACCTCAGGTAGGTCCATCAAGGCCCACCCAGACCAATCCCACTCCTCCCCACCCTTATCAAGGAGGCAAAAGAAGAAGGAAGCCCAATATGGTGATACCCAGCAAACCCTGGTACGTCCCTCTATTGATTCTCAAGTGCCTTTTCTTGTGGCTGACTCTGTTCCTTCAGGTAAATCTGGAAGGGAGGATGAAACTTTGAGACCTATAGAGGCTGGGAATAGTAGACAGTTATCTCATCCGTTACTTTTAATTGCTACCTCAATGATTAATCCTGATATGGCTGTGATTGATGAAACTCTTGACCCTGAGTTCTATGAGAGTCTGGAAAGTTACTCAGTTTCCTTATTGAGAAACACTCCAGATGTAGCAAGAATTAATGATGAGCACTTGAGAGATATTATTGCCAAGCAAAATCATATAATGAACAATATGCAATTGACTCAGAGATATAATAGTTTGTTAACTGATCAGGGTTATCAAGCATTAAAAAGTGAAGCACAGAGAGTCTCTGATGAATTGTCCCATTACAAAGCAACCCATGAAAAGAAAATTGCTTTATGGCAAAATATAAAAAATGATTTGTCTAAACTAAAAGATACTGTATCTGCCTGTTGCCAGGAGGTAGAGATAGATAAGATAAATCTGAAAAGATTGAGTGACCAGTTGTCATCTTTTCAACATAAAAATCAATCATCTTTTGCAACTGTCAATGAAAGTTTATCTAGTCTTCCAAGAATGAAAACAAGACTAACAACCATTGAAGAAACATTGAACTCATTGTTAAATGACCAAAAATATTCTGACAATTCTGTGAAGGAACATATAGTGCAGGATTCTCAACCAGTACCTGTGGCTAGTTCATCTAAAATAAAACTTGATCCAGAAATACCTGTTGATAACACTGAGTTTCCATCAAAAACTGATGATGCACCAGGATCTGCAACAGAAGGATTAAACAATGAGATTTCAGCACAATTAGAGAAATTACAGCTGCTTCTTACTCAGAAACAAGCTAGTACTAAGGAGACTCCTTCAAATCAAAAGAATTGGCCAAAACTTGACCAGTACCCAACATTTGATGGTGATTCTTCCTCTGATTGGCAACAATTTATTTGCAGAATTGATAATTTAAAAAATTCTTACAAACTCCCAGATGAGGAAATTGTGTCCAAATTAATTTCTTTGTTCACTAATGTTGCCCTGATGTGGTATGAATCTGTTCTCCTGGATGGGAATGACTATTCATGGGAGGATTGGAAGAAATTAATTAAAGCACAATTTGGTGGCTCCAAGTTCAGAATGGCTCAACAAAGGCAGTATGAGGAAACCAGATATAGCTCTTCTACTGATAAACCTATTGAGTTTTTAATGAAACTTGTAAAAATCTTAAGGGCAATGGACCCAAATATTGAGTTTGATTTATGGAAGGACAGGATCCTCTATAAATTACCAATGTCTCTGAGAGATTTGATTGTGGCTAGGACTGAGTTCTCCAAAGAACCCTCTTCTTTCATTAATACTTGCAATGAGATACTTCTAAACAATAAGTATGATGCAAGAAGATTCATTCCTAGGACCCCTTTGGAGAAACCCTCCACTTACCAACAAAAACCTCTGGAAAAGGTTGGTAAACCTTCTGCCCCTGTTGCACCAAAGAAGTATGCAACAAACACTTGCTTCAAGTGCAACAAGCCTTGGCAGAAAGGCCATGTTTGTGACAAGAAGATAAATCTTGTGGAACAAACAGAGGAGCATGCTGATGACACAGTGGCACTGGATGATACATCAAGTGATTGTGCCAGCAATATTTCATATGAATCTCAACAAGAAATCTTGATGCTGGAAGAAGATATTCATTATTTAAATACTATTGACGTTGATAATAATGATTTATCTACAGTTGAGGATGCTGAGATCATAAAGAACATTGAGGATAACTCAATTGTTATTGCCCCTCTTAAGGCACCAGTCTTGATTAATGGAACCAGCATTGAAGTTGTTCTGGATTCTGGAGCTGGAGGAAGTGTAGTATCTGAAAGAGCACTTGCCTCAGTAGATCAAGACTATAAATCTAAACTGTTGCCTATCATTTCTGAAAATTGGAGAGGGTATGGCTCTGTTTTGTCCCCCATTGGTAAATACAAAGCCACAGTGTTTTTTAAATATAACCATGGTTTTGTAAGAGCTATTTGTGATTTTGTTGTCATGAAAAATGATAACTTGAGCAATTGGTTTATTGTAGGGAATGATATTTTAACCAAGTATGGAATAAAATTGGATCCTTCAAACCAATGTTTCACAATGGGGTTGAATGGGAAGAGAAAATTTAAAATTTCCTCCCCTAAAAAATTATTAAAACCAGAATTGAACACATGTAATTCTGTGGTTCAATATAAAGGAAGATCTACAAAGGAAATGCATGCCCTTATGTCTGAAATTGACAATGCTTCTTTTGGAGAACAACTTTCTGGTGAGGATAAAGATTCCATCATTAACTTGATAAAATCTTTTCCTATGGCCTTTGCTCATGGGTCACATGAACTGGGATTAGTTAAAGAGGAAATGAAACTTTCATTGTCTTGCCCATTAACTGATATACCACCTAGTTTAAAGAAGAAGCCTTATCCTGCTTCTCCCACAAAGAGAAAAGATATTGAAGATAATATCTCTACCCTTTTAAAAATGAATATTATTGAAAAGGTAGTTGAAACACCTAAATATTGTGTTATCTCACCTGTCCTAATTTCTTATGAGAAAGATAAAGCCAGGTTATGTGGTGATTATAGAGCACTAAATACTTATACTGTTGATGATATCTATCCTTTACCTAGAATCAGCTCTATACATGCTACTTTACAGGGTGCTAAATATATCAGCTGTTTGGATGGTAATAAGGGATATCACCAGGTACCTGTTGAGAAAAACTCTCAGAACTTTCTGATGATTGCCACTCATATGGGTATTTATAAGTATATTAGGATGCCATTTGGCCCTAAAAATGCCCCTTCTGTTTTCCAAAAAGTAATGGATAACACATTCCATCAAGAGATAATTGAAGGTTGGCTGATGGTTTATATTGATGATATCATTATATTCTCAAAAACATTTGAGGACCATCTTAAACACCTGTGTAAAGTATTCCAGAAAATGGACGAAATAAATATGACACTTGCTTTGAAGAAATGTAAATTTGGTTTCCATTCTTTAAAAGTCCTTGGCCATGTTGTTTCAGGCTTACAGATATGTGTTGACCAGAACAAAGTGGCAGCCATACAACAGGTGAAAGCTCCTACAACAGTAAGAGAGCTCCAAAGTTTTTTGGGAATGTGTGGATACTATAGACAGTATATTAAAAATTACCAAGTCATAGCTTTACCCCTTACCCAATTAACTAGAAAGGATGTTGCTTTTGTCTGGAATAGTGAAAGACAAAGAGCCTTTGACACTATGAAACACTGTTTGATTTCAGCACCAATTCTTGCTTTACCTGACTTTAATCAACCATTTGTTTTGTACACTGATGCCAGTTTCATTGGTCTTGGTGCTGCCCTCCATCAAAAACAAGTGATAAATGATAAAGTTTCAGAAGTAGTAATTTGTTATATTTCAAGAACCTTGAGAAATAGTGAATTGAAATATGGTGCTACTCAATTAGAGTGTTTAGCTGTAGTATGGGCTCTAGAAAAGCTTCATTATTACCTAGATGACCAGAAATTTGAACTTGTCACTGACTGCAGTGCAGTTAAATCCCTTTTAAACCTGAAAACACCTAACAGACATATGTTCAGATGGCAGTTAGCTGTTCAAGAGTACAGAGGGAGAATGACAATTATTCATAGGACTGGTATTGTTCACTCAAATGTGGACATTTTATCAAGGTTACCTTTACCAAATGATGACTCTAATCCTGCTTATGATCCTGAGAATGAAATTATTCATATTCATGGAATATATGTGGTTGATATGGAGGAAGAGCTATTTCAGCTTATTCTGGATTCATATGATAAGGACACTGACTTAAAAAAGTTATGCACCATATTAAATGATCCAAAGAATGCTTCAATACAAGCATTAATTAAAACCCTTCCACCAAAGTACCAAAAAGCTTTGGAAAAAGGTAAATTTTCAATTGATGAAGGATATCTATATTATAGAAGAAAGTTGAGTAATGTCATTTTTATTCCTCCTTGTATGAAAGAAATCATCTTGAAAATTTGTCATGATGACATATTAGCTGGACATTTTGATCTTGAAAAAACAATGCTCAGAATTAAAAACACTGCTTGGTGGGTTAATATGTCTGAGGACACCAAATTATATGTTGAATCTTGTGATTCTTGCCAAAAATCAAAAAGATTAACTGGTAAGAGAGCTGGATTAATGCAACATATTGAACCTCCTGATGCACCATGGCAAATAATAAACATGTATTTTGTAAAAGGATTACCTATTGCTGGTAAAGATAGTTATAACTCTTGTTGGGTTATTGTGGACAGATTCACAAAAATGTGTAAATTTATCCCTACCCAGAAGGATGTTTCCGCTAAAGAATTAGCTTTCTTATGGTGGTCTCATATGTTTAATACTGCTGGGTTTCCTAAAGCCATAATCTCTGACAGAGACCCTAAATTTACTTCTGAATTTTGGATGTCTCTGATGGATGTTTGTGGTTGTGATCTTAAACTTTCTACTGCCCATCATCCACAGACTGATGGCTTAGCTGAAAGAATGATTCAGACTTTAGAGGACATGATTAGAAGGTATTTTGCCATTGGCCTTGAGTATAAAGATAATGTCAGATTCACTCATTATTGGGTTACTTTACTTCCTGGGTTGGAATTTGCTTATAATAGCACTGTTCATTCTGTTACTCAAAGAAAGCCTTTAGAGCTCTGGCTTGGATATGTTCCAAATACTCCTGCCCAAATTCTCAATAACAAAATACCTAAATTGGATATACATCCTGGTGTAAAATCTTTTCTTCAAATGCAACAACTTTGCAGAAATCATGCTCAACGATGTATTGAAAAATCATTTGAATATGAGAAGAAGTGATGGGATAAATCCCATAAAGAATACACTTTTAAAAAGGGTGATGAAGTGTTGATTTATACAGTCCACTTCAATTTACAAGGTAATAACAAATTTAAAGACCCATTTGTTGGTCCATTTGTTGTCAGAAGAATGATTGGAGATAATGCAGTTGAGGTTATTTTGTATTCTCCATATGACAGAAAACATCCTGTTTTTCCAATATCTCTCCTGAAACCTTACACATCCAATAGTGATTTATTTCCAAAAAGGAGGGGAAGACCAAAGAAAACCCCAAATGAAATCATGAAATAGCAGAATTTGAAAAAATTCTAAATTACAGCATAGTCACTGCTGAAAAAGGTACAGAATAGTTATTGAGATTCAAGAATAAATCATCTGAATATGATTCTTGGATACCTGGGAAGGAGATATCTAATCTCCCTACTCTATTAAAAAAGTATAAAAAGAAAAAATCATAGCATTTTTTTTATTGTTTTTTTAGAGCGAGGGAGTCTCAGCCAGGCTACTAGACTTACCCAGTAAAATAATTGATTAACTTACTGAGGTGAAACCAGGCCTTTTAGATCCTTATTAATAATTATTTATTTATTAAATACGTATGTATTACTTACAATTAACTAGTACACTAAGTAATGTAGATAATTAATAAAGATAAGTAATTGTCCCATATATATTTTTACTCCCAAACACCGTGCTCAATAATACAGATGAGATGGGAATAAAAATTAGTATTAAAAAATATATAAAATTATAAAAAGAAAAAAAATACTTTTTTCAAATTCCTTTATTTAGATTTTATTGATTCAATATTTCAAATCAAATGTTCTTACACTAAAATGTGACGGATTAAAGGGTTCAGAGTTTTATTTCAAATAAAATAAATACTTTTATTTACGCACTATTTAGTCTTACTCTTATTATTTCATATACCCTCTTTAATTAAGTTTTTTCCTCTCACACTCTTGTATTAGGAGATGTAAATTCCGTGTTCTTTTCTCTCACATATTGCCTATAAAAGGCCCTTCTTTTTGTCCTTTTGATTCATTCCTTACTTACTTTACAATTTTTTACAACATTAGTTAAAACCAATTTATTACTATATTTTATAACCATTAGTATTTACATCATTGTGATTCTAAAAGATATAATTTATAATAATAATAAAAATTTACCTCTTCTTAATTTGAGTAAAACAATCAATTAGATTAAGAAAATACGTACCTTGCCTTTGAAAGTCCAATAAACCATTTAAAATCCTTGTACAAACCTCGAATAAATCTTCTAGACCAAAAGACCACCTTGACGTGCTTACTTGCATATTAGTTCTGAGTTGCACTAATTAATGAGGCCATTCCACACTTGTTAGTGAAAATCTTCACTATTCGCGAGTTACCCAAAATATTCAACACTCATGTTTTTGCATGAATTCAGTAATTTCTAATTTATTTTCTCACATATCTTTGCACTAACTTGGTATATTCATTGTTTTTTCACTAAATCGTTTTTTGCCACAATTAGGCCATTCAACTGTGTCAAAGAATTACTAGACCTAGATGAGGATCACCTTACCTTTACTTACTTGTTAACTACCCTCCAAGTGGGCACTGATTAGGTGACCTCTTTTTCTTACTTTTTGTGGTGATAGGACTATTTAGAGGTGTGTACATTGCACAGAACCTGTAGTAAAATAATTTAGAGCTGGTTTAGGGTGTGATATGATGATGAGAAGTGAGAAAAGTAGCATTTGGTAAGAGTGAAGTCTTAATGAAATGGGGTGTCACAAGTGTGGTCTGTTGAGATGAATTACTGAAAAAATGGCAGGGCAGAAAATGAGTTACACAAATGGTTCAATAATTTGTGGAAAGATCCACAAATTACTGAAAAAATAAGTGATTTGACCCTTTACCGAATGACTAAAACATGATGAGTGCGGAATATTAGCCGCTATTTTCATTAAAATATGCATACCGAAGCTAATTTGACCCGCGAGTGTGGATGCTCTAAGTCATCAACCTGGAACTTCACTTGACTACAAAATAAACATAAGTTAAGGTAGTGATGAAAGCAACTGAAGATCAAAAGGATGTTATTTTACTGAAATTAACTAGAAGACAAATTGAACATCAGTTCAAGCTTATTGGGTTTCAATGTTAAGCCTTTGCTCATGTAGCGCTCAGTGGATGTTCAGTCAGAACTCAGTGAGAACTTAGTTAGCACTCAGTCATTTCTTGTTCATTTCTCAGTCAAAGCTTAATCAACACTCAGTATGAGCTTAGTATGAACTCAGTTAACACTTGGAGGACTCTTATGGTGAAACTCTTAAGTGGTTTGCTAGCAAGGCCCTTATGTCTTGCTTTAGCAGTCATTGAACCATTTGAGTTCAGTAATGCACAAAAACGCAAAAACTAATTTATGCTAATCTTTCTGTTACCATCCAACAATTTCCAAGCTGGGCTGAAATGGGGTTAAATGAGAGGACTTCTTAGGAAATCTCTCCCATTTAACCCTCTGATGCATGTCAAAAAGATAATGTGTTTTGAAACAAAAAATCCATGATATATTCTATTTTTTTTTCTTTTTTTTGTCATCAATTAGACAACCAAGAGAATAAACCAGCTCCCTTGTAACTATATTTTTTCCCCACCTGATAACATCAATAATGAGCCCCAATATACTTCTAAAATACATTTATTAGTTCTAGCGGAAACTGAAGATATTTGTTTTATTCACATCTATGATTCCCCATCTTCCATTTCTTCATCTGAATCCTCTTCATCTGAGTCATCTTCTCCCTCAGCAACATTTACTTCAAATTTAATCTCTTGATCTACTCCAACATAAGAACTAAAATGTGTGGAACATCAGTAACCATTGGCTATTTCAACTGAAGAAAAACAAAGTGGCTTACTCAGATATCAAATCAAGTTTTAACTCGTGGCGACCGGCAGTAGGAACAGTGAATTCAATTTTGGTCGGAAGCGGCGTGGCGGCGGTCACTTTTTTCAGTCCCAATAGCTTGTTGCTAACTGGATCTTCCACAACTAACCACCAACTTTCTTGTTTCATGCCAGGATAAAATGGTGCAATCACAATGTTACCAGCAATTGGAGGAGCAGAAGATGGATCATCTTCATCTTCAGGTTCCTTAGTAAGTGACACCTTTAATGATATTGATGATCCAGCGAGCAGAGATTCCTCATCTTCAATCTCGTAAGCTATTTCTATAGCAGGATAAGTGTTGACAAATTTGGCGACTTGAGCCATTTGTTTGTGGTCCATTTGAAGAATTTCATTCCTCTGTTCATCTTCAAGACTGGATTCACAAAATAAACCGTTAATATCATCCACTGTAAATTGACATTCCACATAGCGCAAAAAATAACCCACTCCATGATATCATATATATGTTCAACCTTAGCTTCTTTGCATCTTTGTATAATTTCAGGTGTAAAGCCAGGCACCTGCCGTAATCTGCAAAATCATTAAATCATAATAAGGTGAAGAAATGTTATCATAGTCAAAACAATGGAAAAATAAACAAGACTACTCACGGGCTGTCATTGCTCCATACTGCTTGTACAATCATCTGTGAAAATTCCATTGCAATAGTAGTGTTGATCCACTCTTGAGAACTGAGTACATCCACTGCTGCAGACACCAAATTCAAGACTTTGCGTAGAATTTCTGCCTGATCTGACGCTAAATCAGCTGGCAAAGTCATTCGAGAAAAGTGAGCTTGAAGCAAAACATTCGTCTTAAAGTGGGGCGAAAGGTAATCCGGCTCAGAATGTTTGATTGGGACTCGATCATAAACCTTTTTAAGCAAAACTTCCTCTCCATGGCGTAACGGAACCGATTCGAATTCCTGGGCAGCAGAGATGATATCCAAAAGCCCTTTTAACTTGGTCTTCTCGGTCAAACTCAAACTAAATACGTCTGCTGTTAAATAATTGATGTTATAGTATGCCGCAACAATACCAAGAGGTAAGGGAATGGTATCCATGTCGTCTTCAATGGCAATGCAATTTGAATTTTGCAAATTCGTTAATGTAGTTTCCACTAGTTCTGACAAATGATCGCTCTAAAATTAACCAAGTGCATCCATCAGCAAGGCTTTCATCAAGCAGCAGAGATTTGAGATAGCACCAAATGACGATGATCAGTCCCTTGCATGTTATAATAGTTAGGATTTGCAACCAATCGTCGATAAAACCATTGCCATGTGCACCAGTCTACTGCATCTTGCTTGTTTCTATAAATAAACAATCAGAACCCAATATCTCAGAAAAAAAAACAATGAGTAGTAATTTACGTACTCAATGGTTTTAGCAACTATCTCAGCATTGAAGTGATCAGGCAAGGCCATATGTAAATGAGACTCAATTGGCAGCCCTTCGCGCAAAAACTTTTTAAAAAACCTGCCACAAAATTCGACAGCATCAGCCGAATTTGTTAAACTAACAATTCATACTTACTCTTTTCTTATTTGTTGACACATGAGCACGCAACAACTACTAGTATCTTCTATTGGTCGACATGCCTTGCCCATCATCTGCAAAATATCGGAGAATGAATAGTCCACGTAACGGTGCTCTTTGCCTTCATAGAATTGAACTCCCATGATAATCACCATGTAAGAAGTCAAAGGAATACTCCAAGCTGTATCTTTTGAAGCCACGACAATTTGAATAGCTCCTGTCTCATATAACTTTTGAACAATCCTCCGGTCATTGGCAGACATTGCTTCATGATAAAAGCCCACGCCATTGGCTAGTGTTTCCTTGAGATTTTCATCTGAAATCAAATCAAGATGCGGTTGAAGATCTTCTTTCTCGATGTTCAAAAATCGAGTAGGATTTTGGTCAGATAGACAATAAATTAATAAATCCGAAGCCGTGAGACGGCATTGCTTTCGAGATGGTACAAAGACAATGACTGGTTTCTCGCCAGCATATTCAATAATAGAAAGATACGCAGGCTTTGCCATTTGAATCATGAGCGAAGGAAAATGAGGAACATTAAAACTCTGTAAGTGTACTTCTAAAGTCAGGGGGCGCGCGCCGGGAGAAAAATTGAAAATGGTCTGAGCAGTGGCGCCCATCCAATCACCTAGATCTCGTGCATTTGCTAAAGAAACACCAAGCGCAACGATACGAGTTTGTGTGCTAGTTTGTGCACTTACATAACGCGTCCTAGAAACTACAGCTTCATAAGTGGGACCAATATCAGAACCAATCAAATGTATTTCATCAGCAATCAGAAGGCCTGTTCTTTGAACATTCTTGCGCTGCTTCCACCGACGAGAAACTAGATCCCATTGAGTAGGTGTACAGATTAAAACATCAATT
Organism: Hemileia vastatrix; assembly: GCA_030280995.1. NCBI lineage: Eukaryota > Fungi > Basidiomycota > Pucciniomycetes > Pucciniales > Zaghouaniaceae > Hemileia > Hemileia vastatrix. The sequence goes on along the minus strand of JASXTE010000010.1, from coordinate 22,756,579 downwards.
CTACGCTGTCCCGGCTTACTCCCATCCATTGCAGTCAGTTCCACATCCCGAGTAAGTTCACCTGTTAAAGGCTCAATTATCTTTCCTAGCGGGCTAAATTTTGCGCGCCATTCTTTGACTCGAATATCCACAACTTCCTGGTATGGCTCGATGCAAACACATCGCGCCCACTGAGGTTGTGACCATAATTTGAGTAACGCAAATTCGGCACAAATTGTTTTACCACTTCCTGTGGGAGCACATATCAAAGCGTTATCGTTTGAAGTGTACAGGGCTTGGAAAACTTGTGTTTGAATCTTATTAAAATTTTGCAAAAGTGGCAAATATATTGCCTCATACGCTTTATTGTGCAGTGCAGTGACTGGAAGAGGTTGTAAATCCAGCAAAGGTGTGGGAGGCAAAAACTTTTCGGGAAGAATCAAATGCTTGAAAGATAGAGGTAAGCGAGTTTCAGAGTGCAACCAACGATCAGAAACTACCGTAATGAAGTAGTTTGGCGGCAAAGGATCCATCATGGGAACATAAAAAGTAACATAATGATCGTCCTCGGCATAGCGTTGCCGGAGCATAAACTGATCAGCAAATAAAACTGATTCACCATCAACATCTTCCACCATAATCCAAAACATTTCTGCAGAACCATGCACTGTTTCCTCCCATCTAAAATCAGGTGATATGGTAAGCTCCACTCGAAGCATAGACCTTGTGATTGGCTGAACAAGAGCTTGAAGTTCTAACTTAGGGAATTGATGGACTAGCTTGTGCAATAATCGACCCATTTTGGGGATCCCAATAAGCTCGCCCAGCTCTGGAGGCTCTAGATCGAAATATCGATACCAAGGAAACTCCTTTCTTTCTGCGCGTCGAACAATTTCAGGCGGGCAACTCGGAAACTGTCTTAAAGGTGTCATAATTGTCCACATCCTTCTTTCAACCATTTTACATAAATCCAAAGCCTGGTGCGTTAGCCTGGCCCACCCTCTTTTTAAGCAAATCTCAAAAAGAGCACGTAGAATCCTTCCAGCTGATTGAGTAACATATACCATATCCACCATCAACGCGTAGCCCTCTAGCTTAGCACGTGAAACATAAGCTTGCAAGAGGACATTGATTTTGGCACTTGGATCTTCTACACTTTCTTTGACAGGATACGGAACTCGCTCCAGAAGTTTGCTCAATTCGTGTTTCTCCTCCATTCTTGTGGGAACATATTTGAATTCATCACTGGCAGCAAACACCCTACAAAAAAGAACAGTTTTAGTTTGATTGATGAATGATTCGGCATTATTGACGATGCTTACCTAAAAAGCTCAATCATAGTCATAGTAGGCCTAAGATGTTGGTTATAGGTAGCCATTGAAGTATTGGTAACGTAATAATGACTGGCAATTTTACCCAAGTCTGTAGAAGTCACAAGACCTGTTTTTCTTTCATACTTAACTAACAAGCTTTTTTCCAGGATAGCAAAAGCAGTGTGCACGATGTCAGATCTTTTTTGAATTAAAAGCGGATCTTCTTCTTCAAAGTCAATTCCGTATAAAGATGGATTTTTCATTGCTCTTTGAAACCAATAAGTGTAGCCTAACCACTGTGCGGCCTCATCACGATTCCTGATGGTACCAAGAACAATCTCAGCATTCAAATTATCTGCTAGTTTGGAGACCAATTGTGATTCTACAGGCTGGAGCAGAAGAGATAGATCAGTTAAAAGACTAGAAAACAAAATATCTTGTTGAAGAAATTATTACCAATTGAGCGGTAGCTATAGAAAGATAATATTGCAATTCAGAATGATTAGTGATGATAATTCCCTCACCCATGGTATCGTACTGAGGCCTACCGGCCCGGCCAAGCATCTGAAGAATATCTTGAGGTGATAGTTCAACCCATCTCCCTTTAGCAGGATTATAAATTTGTGTTCCCTTTATTACGACAGCATGTGCAGGTAAGTTTACACCCCAAGCAAGCGTGGCAGTTGAAACTAGGACTTGAAGGTGCTGGTCAGCAAAAAGTTCCTCCACTAAGGTTCGATCGACCCGCTGCAATCCAGCATGATGAATACCAATACCAAATTGTAAAACGTCTTTGAGCTCTACATTTTTTACGCCTTCACTCATTTCGCTTAAAATTTCCCTAGTAGCCAAACCACCTGACATAAACTTGTCGATTTCGTTCTTTTCTAAGGCCAAGTCTCTCAGAATCTTGGCAGTTTTGGCAGTTTCTTTGCGAGAGTGCACAAATATAAGGATCTGATTTTTATTAGATAGATGATGAATAGTTTTATTGTAGCAAACTTCGTTCGCAACTTGCAGTCTTTTAATAGCTTTTTTCTCTGTAATTCCGATACAATCAAGGCTTAGGGGACATGGTCGATAAGAGCCATCGAAATAAAAAAACCCTTTTTTTAAATCTACTCTCAAGAAAGCGGCGACATCTAAATAATTTGACAGAGTTGCAGATAATCCGACCAATCTAACATAATCTTGATTTTGTTCCATTCGCCTAATTGTCCTAGCCACTAATGCCTCGAGAACTGGCCCTCGTTCATCGTGAAGCAAATGGATTTCGTCAATTATGATAAGTTGAACTAGATTAGTATAACTTGTATCTGTACTCTTGCGAGTAATAACATCCCATTTTTCTGGAGTGGTTACTATGATTTGAGTTGAAGCAATTTGCTCTTTTGTCATTTGCCTATCACCAGTTAGTTCGCCAACTGAAATTCCAAGATACTTTAATCGCGAGGAAAAATTTCCAACCATTTCTTGAACGAGAGCCTTCATCGGTGCAATATATACGATTTTTAGGGAAGCTAGATCAATTTGACCGGTGCCTTCATGGCGGTGCTTGCCAATTTCATTTAGGATAGTAAGAAGCGCAACATTGGTCTTCGTAGTGGACAAAAACAATAATAAGATCGGAAAATAAATATAAAAAATAGAAAAAGTTAGGGCAAACAGACGTGGTTCTAAATAAATTTTACAAGACAACAAAAGCTCTCACCTTTCCGGCTCCTGTAGGGGCACAAAGTAAAATTGGATCATCTCTTCCATAAGCTACAGGAAAGACTTTACTCTGGATTCGATTAAAAGTTTTGGTTCCTTTAAAAGCCTCCCGAGCCCAAAATGGAAGCTCTTCTAGTCCAACAAGTTCACCTGGGTTGATGGGCTTTTTTTCAGGAGGAGGAAGATGCATTTCTTCGTAACCTTTTCCAGACGGTCGTTTAACTGATCCAGGGGGCAGAACACATTTTTTATTGGTCATAGTTCGGGATCCTTGGTTGAAAATCATAGAATTTAAATCCAATAATTTGCGAGGATTGGGTAGGAATGAGTTAGGAACCAAATTAGCTTTGGTAGGGAACTTGGCCTGTAATGCTTGATCAGCATCTTTATCAATAGGTTTGGTAGCTAAAATATTTGAGTTTGTTGGCAGCGCACTTCGACCGGAGGTTAAGGCCTTGACAATCCAACCAACACCTTTTTCCCTCATTGCGACCGCTAGATTCACTCTTTCGTCCTCGTCACTTCTGGACCATTTAGTACCCCAAAAGATGATGTCTCGATTTTTGGTTATTGTGGACACCAATTCAAATTTATCAAAGCCCAGCAGCTCGACCAAACTGTTTTCCAGGTCACGAACACTAGAATCAGATGATAAAACGTGCATGGCTTCCTTAGTTTTTGATTCAGCTTCTACTGGATCTGGGTAACGTGTAGCAATCAGGCGATGAAGCCAGAAACCATCAATATCATGAACTGTCAATCCAGCTTTGCGATTAGTAGATGCTGGGGCAGCAGAGCTTGGACCAATAACAATTTGTTGAGAGTCGTCCATTTTAGAAGCATCATCATCTTCAGACGATGGATCAGCGGTATTGCCAAGAGGTTGATTTTCATTTTCTTCATCATCGTCACTATCATCCTCATCTCTAATTTCGAAATCATCTTCCTCGTCTTCCTCTTCATCCTCGTCATCTTCAAATACCACTGCCACTCCATTGTTTTCGTCGTCTAGCTCAGCGGCTCGAGATTTCGGACCATCTTCATCACCATCACCAACTTGTTGATCGGCTTCGTCACCATAATCATTAATTTTTTTAACTAGGCCGACCAGCTCTGTAAATTTCTCATTGGACAAAGCTCCTAAAAACTCTTCCAAGGCTCTTTTACGATCAAGATCTCTTGCAGAATATTCCTCTGACTTTAAAACTTCAATTACCGAATCGGCAGCAGAACGAATGATGTCATTCGAATGGTCTCCAACAATCGCATGAACCGCGGTTAATATGAATTCGTACGTTTGGCGAGTCTCATTTGTTTTAGGCCGATAGTTGAGTCCTTCAATCTCGGTGATTGCCTCTATAACATCTCCATATCTTCTAGTATTTCGAAGCAAATCACCACGTTTTTTGTTAATAGTGGGTTCTTTTTCTCTAGATTTTTCGGCCCGGTGCTTTTTTTTAATCAAGTCTTCTCGAATAGTTTCCTTGAGGGCTCGGCTTCCCATAGACTTTGGGTCGATTCGCCCTACCAAGCTTTCTGGTTCACCAGTCGGTTCATTTTCCCTTCTAGGAAGACTTTTCCGATCAGCCGTCAACACCAGGGAAGACATGGCAGAATACTAAGTTTTTTTTTTTTTTTTTTTTTTTTTTTTTTTTTTTTTTTTTTTTTTTTTTTTGCAAATAACATCAAGGACACAGAAGAACAAGTTTGGTTAGAACATATGTAACTAAGATATTGATGATACAAGTATATTCACCTGATACTGCGAGTAGTCCTGATTTTTGGGAGGCATTTTGGGCAATGTTTTTTTTTTGTTTGAGAATAAAAAAGATGACCCAAATGTTATTGGAAGCTGGAGAAAAGAGGCAAGAGTCAAGCGAAGAGTTGGTGTCCGACAGTGAGGTTGACGCGTGTTATGGTGTTAGGGGCGTTAAGTACTTAGTAACAGCAGCAACCTCCAACAAAACAGGAGATCTTTCTATCTGAAACAAAAAAAAATGAGAAAGTGACCAGATAGCTTTGGAAGAAAATCAGGTATCTAAAAACGCTGGTGTAATATTGGAGTTCTAACGTGCGAAAAATAGTGAAAGTGATTCCTTTTGGCTGAGATGGGATGACATGCCCAACAGAGCCAGTTGAGAGAGGATGATAGCCTACAAAGATTTGGAGCACAATATTCCAGACATTCTTTTAGCCCTAGTGACTGGCAATGATGACTGCAACTGAGAACGCAGAGATGGATGTAGTTGCCTGGCTCTGTTGTTTTACCCAGTGTCTGCCATTTTCCATTTACTGCAACCCATTACATTTTTTTCTCTGTCTTCAAGTATGAATTTGGTGTTTCCCTGATGTTTCCTCAGACTCAGGCTGTTTGGATGCGCAGAAGAGCTTGAAAATGAGTTGCGCATCAAAAACCGTCCAAGACATTTTTGGCCTTGTCTGCACTCTGGACCTGGCATAGCTAGTGACGTCACTGGAAACCCACTGACTCCTCTTGACCACTTAAACGCGCTATTGACCTGTCTACTGCTTCTGAGCTGCTTATCTTTCATCATGCGGGTTTTTATTTCCTTGGTTTATGTGTCCATCTTAAGGACCTTGGTGGTCTCAGCTTTCCACGGCTGGACCAGTAAAACTAGCAATACAGGCAGCAATGCTCCCCAGACATCCTCTCATTTACTTTCTCTAGATCAGCTCGAGGGTCATCTGAAAGCAAATGGTTTAAGTTAGTAATCTAATTATTATCATAATTTTGGCCATTGGAGTTGTAGATATGATTATTATCCGTTTCCATCCGAAACATAAAATAACGCTGTATGTTTCGCTTTCCTGATTTTTAGATTTCTTTCAACCCTCTCAGTCAACTTGCTACTCCACTTTATTCAATCAAGACCATATAGGCGAAACCACGTCTTATTTTTCACATTGTGCTTCCCTCTCTAGCTCAGACGCTTTACGTTCTTCATTTGCCGCTCAGTTGACTGTCTGCGAGCTCAAGAGTAGCAGCTTAAGCGTCCCAAAAGAATGTGAAGATTGGCTTGAAAAGCGTCATCTAATATCTAGTACTCAAAGCGAAATACCACGGTTGAAACCATGCGTAGATGCGATTCATAGGTCTCCCCAAACTTGGTCATCTTATTCAGGTTATCAGAGAGAAGTTATTCATCTATGTCATGCGCATCAGCGTTCAAATGAAATAGGTTTGCTTCTCTTCACTTTGATTAAGCCATGACAAGTTGATTAAACGGTTTGCCTATACAAAAATTGATTTTTTTGAGGACAAATCAGACCAAGCTAAAAATCTTCATGTCAACATTTCTGTCGCTGTACACTCTCTATTAAACTCACTGCGATCATATGAAGCCTTCAGGAAGAAAACTAGTGAGAATTTATATAGTCAAGTCGAAAATTACATTCACTCTTTATTTGAAACATCACAAGCAATGGTTGACAGCCAAAAGATTCAATTGGAAAAAAGTATTGGAAATTTCGAGATTCTTTTCCGCCAGATGAATTCACTATTTGGTCCACAGGGAGTGAAAGAATTCAAATCCTTATTGGAAGAAAAATTTATGGACTTGCATCAAGATAAAGCGGCAGAAATGGATATTTTTTTCAAGGAAAGTCAAAATTCACAAGAAATGATTTCAAGAATTCTCGAGTTGGTATGTACACACATAATTTTATAGTTTTGATGATCAGAAGACTGAATGAAATTATTACTAATAGATCCCTTTAACTATATCAGAATCAATTGAAAAAGCTAGAGGAACATCTGTTCATCAAATTAATGAAAAATTGCAACATTCACTAAGCTCTCACATAGAAGCAACAGAGGCAGTAAGGAATATTTAAAACATTATTTGATTGATGGGAGATTCCTTGCTTTGAGATTAACTGAAGTGTAATAGATTTTTTTGAATTTACGACAAGAATTGATGTTAGATAGAGAAGTTGGACTGAGCATGATCAAACAGGAAGTGATGTCTCAGTACAACATGCTGGTCAGTATCTCTTTTTTAGTTCGTGATTTTCTTGACCTCGTTTGGTAAAACTATTCATGTTCGCCAGATGCAAACTAAAAGTCAACTGCAAGTGGTTCAAGAGTCAGTGCAAGAAACCATAAAGAGTTCGAACCAGATCAATGATCTTAACATCCTATCATTGAACCTTCTTCATCAGTCTCATGATTTGTCTCAAAAACTTCAGGTAGCTTTTCATGAAATAAAATATAGCATAACTAGACTTATTATATTGTAATTTTTAGGAAGACCATATCCAAGTTTTCCAACATCTAGACAAAGTCATTTATGAGCACGCGGAATCTATTCATAATTTGACTTCTTATTTAGAAAATTCAACTGGCAAGTTAAAAATTGGAGGATGGATCAAGGCACTCACCAATTATATCACCAATAGATATACTCTGAATTCATTGGATACATGTTTGTTTGATTTGCTTTGATCTTAATCTGACTTGGCAAACTGATAACTTTCTTACATCACTTCTTTTTTTGGCCTGTCTATATCAAAGTTGTCGCTGTGATAAGTCCCTGGATAAAATATGCTAGAATTTTATTTTCACTGGGTCTTTTTGCTGTTTTAAGCATTTTGAGACCGGTTGGTAAAGTGAGTCATCTTAAGCTGACAAAGAGTGTACGGAAACATGTTTAATGAGTTTTTGGATATCGTTTAACAGAATATTATTCGGTTCGGATCGTGCGTTGTGTCCAAGCTTTCGAAGTCACACACAGAAGAGAAATGCACTGATGTGGAGTTAACTAACAGTAGAGAAAAAGATAGGTATGATATCTATTTGAGATGTTCTAAAATTTTCATTTTATTTTTATTTCCAAAAGAATTCATTAACTAAAATTTTCTAAAATGTAAATATTGAAGACTTTCAGAAACAGAACGAAATAGGGAACCTGCCGCGGTTTCTCTACTTGGAAAGACTTTCATGTCATCCAAAGTTATTCCCAACCCAACGAGATGCTTAAAAAGTTCTGATCCAGAAATTTCTTACAACTCAACTAATGGTAGCACCGCTAATGCAAAAAAACATTCAGGACGGCTGAATTGTCTTGATTGTTCTTATAGGACTTTTGACTCTTGTATCCCTCAATCACCCGTTGAATATCAACAATATAGCAGGATTGTTCCCCTTAGATTGCTGAAAAAACAACCAAAGTATAGTGAAATGTTCAAGTGAAAAACAAGACATTAAAAAATATTCTGATAAACTTTGGTGATAACAAATAATATTTTATACTAAATTAATTGATTACATTTATTTTATGTGTTAAAATAGTATACTTTTATGTTTCACTTTTTTTTTTTAATTTCTTACAATCTCACCCAGCTAGGGGCATGAAGGCATGGTAAACTAATAGGCTAGGTACATGTGAGGAGTAATGAACATAGTGGGTAAGTTATCTGGGCAATTAATAGGATAACAGGGGGAAGTAGGTGCCTTTGAGGACACAGATGGGGCTGCCATAGGGGGAAGTGGGGAGGTTAATCCTCAAGGGGTTGTGGTTTGATGGGCAGGGTTTTCAAGAATGTAAGGGGAGTGGAATTCCACAGCTGACCCTAGATGAATGACCAGGCACAATTGTCCAGATAATAGAGGGTTTCAATTTTGACCAATCCACAATTAAATTAATTGTGGATCAAAATCATTATACCTCAATTATCTTCTGCAATTATTTTTGCAAATAATTGGGTTATTAGACCTTTTATGTGTCAATGCTCACCTCTATCTGACATTTTTATCCTCAATTTTTCATAACCACATCTTGGACAACTTTCTGCATGTGCCAGCCTCCCTACCTTGCTGCGCACTCCCATCCTGTCTATTCATTCTATCTGTTCAAAAACCCCTCCCCATGTCATCTGTTTATTTCTTCTCCTTTTCATCTTCAAATATCTCAACATGCCTCATCATCATAGATCTTCTCAAAGACAGCCTTCCCCCAGTTGTTCTTCAAATCCCATTACTCCCTCTTTCCCCTGCTCAGCTGAGAAATCAAATACTGTTCAACTAAAAGAAGATGATCATCTCATACTTATCAACTGGCTGAAAATAAAAACTAATTATGATTCTTGGTTTAGTACTGAGAATGCAACTAAAGTGGGACAGCCCCCTGCATCAAAAGTCAATGGCTATCTTCTAATGTCCAATTAATTATGAAACAAGACAAAGGGAAGAATTGATCTTTTGCCAAAACAGATGTCTGAACACTTCAAGCACTATCAGGCTAAATACAAGAAGGCTAAAACTCTTTCTTCTTCCACTGGTTTTGGTATCACTGACTTTGATCTCAGTAAGGGCATCAATTCTATAAACAATAAACTTGATTCTTTATGTCCTTACTTTAAAGAGATGTATTTCACATTTAGAGAGAAAGCCAATGTTAATCCTGCAAACATGTTGGATGGTGAGGATGCTATCTCCAAACATGATGTTGAAACAAATCTTTTCCCATCCTCTTCATCCACTCAAGCCTCCCATGTTATAAATTCAATGAATCTAGATAGCTTTCCAATAGATCCTTATGGTGATATAAACTAACATGATCCCACTCCAATAAGCTTTTATTTCTTGTCTAGTTGTTTTATTTTTTTATTTCTAAAAAGGCTAATGAACCAACCCAGGATCCTCAAGCAAGTGAGTCTCATGCTAGCATCAATGATGAAGAGGTAAATTTTATCTCCAAAAAAAAGCAAAAACCATCAACTACTTTGAATTTCAACAGTCAAAGAAAGAGAAACAGAGATAGATTTTCCCAAACCTCTTTTCTTCCATTGATGATTCTCTGGAGAAACATGAATCTGGTAAGTGATAGCATACCTTTTCATAATTAAGTGAGCTTTTATTTTCTTTTGTTAATATTCATTTTCACTCTAGGTAAAGTTGAAGTTGCAAGAGATACTCTCAACTTTCAAAAGAAACAATACAAGGTCGCTTTACAAAGAGATGATAGGGCACAATACTTGGAGGAGAAGAAATTAGAGCTTTCTTTATAGAGGGATGAAAGGGTACAAGACTTTGAGGAAAAGAAATTTGAGCTTTCTTTAAAGAGGGATGAGAGGGCACATGAATTGGAGGAGAGGAAATTTGAGATAAAGAAAGAGAAGAAGGCTCTTGAGTACAACTTCCTATTGGATCAAATGAAACTTAAGTATCAACTTGAATATGGTTCAAAAAGAAAAGATTTCTTGAGAGAATGTGTTAAAGCTAATAAATATATTGAGAAAATTGAATGCTCAATTAAAATGTTTTATAACTAGTTTTTTTTATTTTGTTTAGAAAGTTTTCTTGATAGAATGCATTAAGGCTAATAATCAATCCTTGGCACACACTCCTTACTGAGATATGAAACATTTTATTGCAACATTTTAGATTATTTGTTTGTTTGGTTGAATAAATTTTTTTTCTGCCCACATCAAAATTGAGTGGCTTTAATCAAATGGCAGTGGAGTTGAAATCAAAAAATAAAGGTAAGATGGATTTGAATACAAAGAAAATGTGAGAAATATTCAAAAACTATCAAAAAAAATACAAGAATGCAAAGATGGCTTCTTCTTCAACTGGGTTTGGAATTACCAAAGGTGATGAAAAGCATGGAATCACATCTGTTTCAGAAAAACTTAACTCTATGTGCCCTCTTTATGATCAAATGGATGAACTCTTTGGACAAAGGCCCAATGTCAACCCTCAAAGGTTGTTTTTCTGCTTATGGGGAGATTGTTAATAAACACAAACAAGGTTATATTTTTTATTTTTGTTTTACTAAAGAACTTCTCGTAATTTATTTTTCTTACTCTTAAAAGTTAAACTTGTTTCAGAAAAAAAAGAAGCACAAATTGAAATCATGAAGTTGAAGTCTCATGAAAAAACTGCAGAACATCAACTACTTTTGAGGAAAAGAAGTGGTTTCATTCACAATCAAAGAAAGAATAATTTTTAGAAATTGAGAAAGATTGTTTAGATTTGGTGAGGTAGAAGGTTAGGAGTCAAAGAGAGAATTTTGAAAAATTCAAAAATAATCAATTTCAATTGGAAAATGCCAAAATTCAGTTACAAGCCAATGAATTAAAAATGATTTATGTCAAAAAATTTTTTTGGAAATAACCTCCCCTTCTATTTATCATAACAGGGGGTGGGGATCACCATTTTTTTTCTAATTCAGAAAAAAAATTATGGCAAAATAAATAGCAATATCCTCCCCGGTGTTTTATTGAAGTAGGGGCATAGATTGCCAAAATTTATGTTCATTGAATAAATTATCATGTAAAAAAGTCTTGTAAGATAATTTAAAAACCTAAATTAATGACAATTGAAGTAAAAATTTGAGTTTAAATTGTCTGTGACCAAATTAAATATAATTAAACACAAATATATACATGAACCTCATGAGAAAAACAAATTTCCTCATGATTATAGTTATGCAACACATGACCAATGGCTCATTAATTTAGGTAAGTAGAGTATCATATATGACTTGTAAAATTTTAATTTGTGAAATTAAAATAAAATTTGACAACCTATATTACACCCCATACTTTTTCTTTCTATTTAATGTTTTTTTTAACTCACATTTTTCTCATACCTTATCAATCCTATTGACCAGCTCCCTATTGATTTGAAAAGAACAGCCAAAGTGAGTAAATTCTTCACAGGATTTTTAAAGTTTTTTTATATTGGTTAAATATACCTTCTTTTTTTATCTTTTTTATTCTGTGGATTAAATTTTGACTGATTTGAAATGAACATCCAAAATGTGTGAACTCTTGACAAGATTCCAAGCCAGGTGGAGCTTTGGTCATTTGGTGATGAACTTGAGAAACTTTTTTTAAGTAGAGAATAGATGCCTATGGAAATAAAATGAGTGATGTGATTTTAAGAATGAAACATATATTATCAGACATACCAAGAGAATAGCCTTTAACAAATCCTGGTCTAAACGTGAAATAAATTAAATGAAATTTAGAAAAAAGGCTCAACTTTAAAGGTCAATATCTCAGCAACCACTGAACCAAATTCAAATATGTTTGTGGGAAATAAAAGGTAGTCTTCAGAAGAATCTTCAGGTAAAATAAAATTAGATTTGAATAAACTTAACCCTAATTCCAAGTTTGATTTTCAAAATTTTACAAAAACTTGAAAAATGGTAATGGAGATGAGAACAAGAAGAGTTTAATAAGTCCACTGTTATCCAGATAAGATTCATGCATATATTTAAGTATGAAGTTTCATAGAAGGAAAGATATATCATTTAGTTATAAAAAAAGGAGATGAAACTTACCTTGATTGAAAAGTAGGAAAAATAGAGCAAGATAGAATGATGTTGGAATTTGGGGGAAATTTATTATGGAGTAAGTGAAATGCATAAAGAATGTGCAATGTATGTTTTTTAATGACATGGAACAAAAAAAAAGAGAAATAGGGGAAAGAGGGGATAATGAACATGCCAAGGAGGAATGATGAGTAGGGTGATGGAGCTAAAAAAGAAAGTAAAGAGTGAGAGAAAAAAAGGTTAATTTAACCATAAAAATAAAAAAATAACCACTTAAAAAAATTTAGATACAAAAAAGAAATAAAAAACAGAAAAAAAAACAAGAAAATATAATTAGCAATCAAAAAATCAATAAAATGAATAAAATGACTTACCTGGAGAGATGAGATGAGAAAATAGATAAAACCAAATTATTTGAGGGATTTTTGAGGAGATGAGGAAAGGATATGAGGGATGAATGAAAAAAAGAAACAGTAAAAAATTATGCAATTGCAGAAAATATGTGATTTCATGTTGAGCTGGTGAATGGAAACAAATGAGAAATCCAAAAAATAGACATTCAGCATAAATTCAAAATAAAAATGAATATGCAAAAAACAAAAACACAAAACTAAGTGAATAAAGCACACAAGCTGAAAAATCTAGAGAGTATGAAAAAAAATTAAAAGGGTTGTTTTTAAAAATGTTGGAGGGTGATTGGGATAATGGCAGAGCATATGCTGGTGCAAAGAATGTTTTGTGACTCAAGGGAGGGGAGAGCTGGTGCAGTTTTGGGATCCTCTTCTTCATAAAGATCATTGAAAGTAAATATAAGCTAAAGTGTCTTCCAAACCCAAGTCAGAATCAGATTCAGCAGTTAAAGTTAAATTGATAGCATTCATAGCTGAGTAAAGTTGCTAGCTAGTAGAGATATGCTTTAATATTGTTGGTAGAAGGTTTAGATGATGAGTGGGAAGTGGGAATTTTCCACCAAATGAGCTGGTGGGGTGTGTAAATAGAAAAAAATATTATGTGTTTTCCACCAAACTTAAGTAGCATAGAGTGAAGAGACACATAAGGATGAGAAAAAATGTTAAGTGTTTGCCACCAAATTTAAGTAGCACAGAGTGAGGAAAGACTTATGGATGGCATCAGCAATTATAAATCATGTGACTTTCTTAAAAATCCATCATGGATGTGATGAGTTTGGGATCAGGAATTAGGAATGGAAATTGGGGTATAAGAGGCAGGATAATGCATTATTATGGATTCCTTATCCACTAGCCCTGGGGCTAGTGGATAAGAATCTTCCACTATTAATAATGTCTGATCCCAGGAAAAAAAATTCCTGATCCCTGATTGAGGATCCCTGAACATTGATACCACCTAATGGGGGAATTGCAAAGTGGGATGGGTTCTCAAGCCTTCACACAAATTTCTATCAACTTTAGGTTTCTGAGGGAGAATAGAGATATATTTGGGAGAAGGAGACATCAACACCAGTATGAAAACAAGTGTTCCAACCATGGGCACAGAGGGTGTGGTTAAAAGGAGTGAGGCAGAAAGGATTCAAAACTGCAAAACAAAAGTAAAGGTGAGTGAATAGTGGCAATCCAGGTGATGATCTAACCACATAGACCATCTTGCCCATTTTTGTTTCACTTAAATTGGTTATTATTTAAATAGGGGGTATCAATGTTCAGGGATCCACAATTAGGGATCAGGATTTTTTTCCTGCATCCAACATTATTAATTGCAAAAGATTCTAATCCCCTAGCCCTTGGGATAGTGGATAAGGAATGCACAATAATGCATTATCCCACCTCTTATACCCCAATTTTCATTCTTAATTCATGATCCCAAACTCATCACATCCATGATTGATTTATCATCAAGTCACATGACATATAATTGCAGATGCCATCCTTATGTCTCTCTTCACTCTATGCTACTTAATTTTGGTGGAAAACACATAATTTTTTTTATCTACACACCCCACCTTCTCATTTGGTGGAAAATTCCCACTTCCCACTCATCACCTAAACCTTCTACCAACAACCTTTTCTACCAAAAAAATGAAGCACCTCTCTACTAGGAAGTAACTTCACTCAACTATGAATCCTATCACTTTAACTTTAGCTGCTGATTCTGATTCTGATTCTGGCTTGGAAGACACTTTAGCTTATATGTCTTTTCTTTTTAAAAAGTGTTACATAATCCAAAGTGGGGCAAATCTTTATCATGATCCCAGATGTGATCTTGCCCCAATTCTCAAAATCCATTATTTAAACTTCACACAAACTTTTTAAACTTTGCCTAATTATTTTCTCAAACTTTCTCAACTCATCTCCAATCATCCTATCTTCCATATTAAATCCCATAACAAACAGTGTAATCCTGCCTTTCAACATTCTGTTGCACTATGCTGCTCTGGTCCATCTGGAAATGGTTCTGCTGTAAGAATTTTAGATAATCTCTTTACAATAGGATATGTTACCAACATATTATAAACCAAAGTGCTGTATGATTTTTATACTTTGTCTCAAGTCTCAAACACTTTCTTGACCAACTCCACAACAGAAACATGAATCCTCTCAAGTAATGCAAACTGAAGGTCTCCCTAGCTGTGTAGGTTTTGTTAATGGTACAATTATACTGTTGATCCAAAAGCCTGCTCATGATGGAAAGCATTATTTTGATCACAAAAAAGGTTTCTTAAATTTTTTTTCAAATTTCTCATCATTCTTGAAATAAATTTTTATCTTCTTTCTAGATAATCTATTGCCTTTCAACTTGTGTGTGATGTTGATAAAAAGTTTTTCATTTTTCATAGTTGCTGCTTCAGCTCATGTATTGACTCTTCCATGTTCCAAAGAGTAATGATTTCTCAAAATCCTGTCAAATACTTTGATGAATCTCAGTGCCTCCCTGTAGACTCAGCATATGTGAGTGAAAAATACATTATACCTGCTTTACAAGGTGTAAAATTAGAAAATGATCCAAAAACAGTGTTTAATTATCAGCTTGCACATGCAAGGGTATGAATTGAACATGCTATTGGATTTATAAAGGGAATATTTTCTAGTCTCTATGAGCTTAGAGTCCAATTTAAAAAAAATTGGACCTCAAATCAGAAAATCATTGGATAATGACTTGTGTAATACTCCATAATATCCTAGCTGATTTAAAGGACAAGTGTTATAATATTTATGATGAAGAAGATCCTGAACCTGCACCAGCTCTCCCCCCCCTTGATTCACAAAACTTAATTTCCACTAGGTTATGCTATATCATTATTCCAATCACACTCCACCATTTCTCAGAACAACTCCGTTAATTTTAATAATATCTTTCATTCTTTTTGCCTTTCATCCCTCATATCCTTTTTCTCCTCTTCTCTTGTATCCCTCAATCTATATGTATTTAAGTTTCTCAGTCTGATAAAATTAAATGTATTTTTCTAATGATATACATGCCTTTTGATAATAATAATAATTATTATCAATTTCTAAACAACCAGTATTATCCAATAATTTTTGAAGAAAGGTATCATGTAAGTATTATAACATTTCTTTTTTATTCATTTTTATATAATCAGACATTAAAACATCTGTTATAAGCATTTTTATTGTTTTAATAGATTTTGATAGTCTTTTACTGATTTGAATTGAAGAGCCTATCCTTTTAAAGTTACCAAACTCTTTTACAGGAGTGGTTTGATGATATAGTTTGTTAGAAAGCCAAATAACCACCCATAAACCATCAGACTTCTCAAACTCCACCATATATGTCAGCCAGGCTACTAGACTTACCCAGTAAATAATTAACTACTTACTAGGATAGAGCCACACCTTCATTTCTTATTTTATTAATTATACTTACTTTGCAATTTACTTATAATAATTTAACTAATTAAAATAAGTAAAATCAAGTAATTATTTAAATTTAATGTCCCTCTTTTTTTATCCCTTGACAAGGTCCTCATGACAGTTGAGAGGTGAAATAAAAATATATTAATACTGTATATTAAATCTAAACTATTTATTCTTACTTTGACATTTAGAGAAAAATAAATTAAATCAAATAAAATGGACATATACAGTTAAACACAGTATATGGGCACATTCTTTATAGAATAATTTTAATATTTGAATTGTCTAATAATGGAATTGTTCTTTCTCTCATACTAATAGGGGGTGTCAGTTCTGGCAAATCCGCACTTATCTAAGTGCGGATTTCCAAAACACACTAGCCCCAATGCTGGTGGATTTCAAAAGTGAAAAAAGTCACTTATTTCACTCAAATCTGCACTTTCTCAAACAAAAGTGCTGATTTCACCATCAAGTCCCATTTCACTGATTTGTCAGCATCATCCCATTCATATGCAGCACTCCGCAGCATAACACTTCATAAATCAAGACATCGTACATCATTTACATCTTCAAATCATATCATATAAGAGTTATGCCTTCCTCACTTTCAAATTGTGAAAAATTACATAAAGCAATAACTTTCATGGCTCTTGAACTGCTCTTGGACTCTGATTCTGATTCTGATTCTGATCTAGAAGAAGATTTTGTCTTTTTATCAAAAATGGCCACAAAACGTTACCTTCTTCCCAAAAAGCCTCAAGTACTTCATACCCCCAAGTACACCATCCAAACACTTCTTAACCTATCTACACCCAGTTTTAGACAGCTGTTCAGGACTTCTCAGGAATGTTTCCTTAAATTGCTTGAGCTTATTCAGGATCATCCCATATATCACAATAATTCTCAAAAAGAACAACGACATCATTCAATTCAATTGGCCATCACACTATGTTGTTTGGGTTCAAATGGTAATGGAGCCGCTTTGAAACTTTTAGAAAATGTCTTTGATTTAGGGTATGGTTCAGTTAACACTTATACCAAAAAATGTATTCCTGCCATCAACTCCTTGGAATCTCAACTTCTCACCTGGACAACAAAAGAAGAACGACTTGAATCATCTCAGGTTATGCAAGCAGAGGGCTTCCCAGGATGTATTGGTTTTGTTGATGGTACTACTATTCCTTTGAGCCAGAAACCTGCTCAACGTGGAAACAATTACTTTGAACGTAAAAAGAGGTAGATTATTTTCAACTCCTTTCATTCTCTTTAAAACTAACACAAACAAATATATCTTTTTTATAGATATTCAATTTCCATTCAGCTTATATGGGACGTAAACAAAAAATGTATATCATTCTTCGCTGGCTATCCTGGCTCATGTCATGACTCCTACGTCTTCAAAAGAATGCAAATTTCAAATGAACCTGAAAAATTCTTTGATGAAGATCAGTATCTTCTTGCAGATTCTGCTTATGTGAATGGAAAGTATGTACTTCCTGATTTTTTGGGAGCAGCTTCAGAAGACAGTCAAAATGCCCAGTTCAACAATCATTTGGCAAAGTCAAGAGTCCGTACTGAACATTCTATTGGAATCTTGAAAGGCTGTTTTTTTAGTTTAAGGGAATTAAGAAGTCCCCTTAGAAATAAATCTGAAATGGAGGCGGTGATCAACTGGATTCTGTGTTGCACTATACTTCATAACCTACTTGCTGACCTCAAAGATCAATGGTTAGAGATGTATGAAGATGACCAAGTTGATTCACCTCTGACTATATCCAACACTTTTATTTCTCAATCAACTAGTATAAGGGCGAAAATTCTTCCAATAACACTCCAACATTTTTCAACGCAATTTTAATTTTAATTTTTCATTCTCTTCAAATGATCAATTTGCATGTGTTATTCACTGAGAATGGTAAATTTTTTTGCATATTTTTTTGGTTTTTTAATTTGCTGTTAAAGTCTTATTTTTTTTTATCTCTCTGTGTTTTCTTTCATCAACTCAACATGAAATCACATATTTTCAGCAAATGCATATTTTTTCAGTCACTCTCTTTTTTTTTCTTCACTCATATCCGTTTTCTCCTCTCTTCCTACATCACTCAAACAATTTCACCTATATTTCTTTTTTCTCAACTCATCTCTCCAGGTAAGTCATTGAATCTTTTTTACTTAATTTTTTGCTAATTTTTTTTTTTGGTTTTTTTTGGTTTTTTTTTTTTTTTTTTTGTAAGTGATTTTTTTTAAATTTATAGGTAAAATTAACCTTTTCTCTCTCTCTCTCTCTCTCTCTCTCTCTCTCTCTCTCTCTCTCTCCCTCTTTTCTCTCATTTATCCTATTATTTATCCCCCCTTGGCCTATGCTTTTTCCCACCTTTACCCTCTCCTTGGAATGGATATGTTCCCTCTCCTTCAGTCTCAATACATAAATATAAATTGTTAACAAAACCCTTTTACATATGATTAGATCAGGGTACATATGTTTTTTCTCCTATTCAAATATTTCTTGAAATTTTAAGACGTGTACCCTGATCTTCAGCCAAAGATCAGGGTACACCATGGTATTTTTGCCTGCAACCATGTGTTCAGTGATATTTGAAGAGGTGGACCTTCATCTTTGGCCAAACATCAGAGTCCACCATTGTATATTGGCCTTGATAAAAATTGTATCAGAGATTTTGAGAAGTGTACCCTGATCTTTGCACAAAGATCAGGGTACACATGAGTGGGTTTACCACTATATTGTTTCCTCTCAACACATTGTTCTTAAAAATTGAAAAGGTGTACCTTGATCTAAAAGCAAAGATAGGCATAAACATGTGTATTTTTGCTTCAATTCAAAATGTTTATGAAATTTGTATAGGTGTACCTGAATTTTCACATATATTAATTTTATCACTGGACAACCTATTCCTTCACCTGCAAAAATTAAAGGACATGGATTATATTTCCCGGATCATAGATGTATAATCGATTTTGGATTAGGAAATGGAATCATTGAAACAGTTTGGAATTCTTCTTACAATAATCACCAAACCACAAAGGCTCCTCCAGGTTTTGAATGTTGTCAAGACTCCATGCATTTTGGTTGCTCTTTCCAGATCAGTCAAAATTTAATCCAACAAATAAACAAGTTAAAAAAAGAAGAAAAAGGTAATAAATTTAAATATTCTTTAGGTAGATCTAAAAAGTATGGGGATTTGTAGAGTGACCAAATATTTAATATTCTTCCATAAATTTTTAATAAATAAATATGATATTTCAATTTATGAAATTAAAGTAATGGGCCAACGACCATGTGTTTCATAAAAGGTAATCATGATAACATTAATTTGTTTCATGGGGTTCCTCTAGCCTATACCTGTGGAAAGTCCCAAACCTAGTTTCTAGACTTGATCTGCATTTTGGCATGAGGAATTGTCATTACTTTAAAAGTAGTAAATTTGACATATCTTATTTATATATTAATTAATTTATGTAATTATATTAAATTTTGATGACTTTCACCCTTTACTTCAATAAAATGCAGGGGAGGGTATTGCCAATTTTTTAAATCTGACATGTGAAATTGATGACTTAGAAAAATTTGGTGGTAACCACCCCTTGTTTCAATAAAATGAAGGGGAGGGTATTGCCAATTTTATAAATCTGACATGTGAAATTGATGACTTAGAAAAATTTGGTGGTACCCACCCCTTTTTTCAATAAAATTCAAGGGGAGGTATTGCCAAATTTTCAAAAGAGATATTGAATTTTATTGACTTAGAAGTATTTAGATAAGCAAACTCATTGACTTGAAAGTAAAGATAGAAAATTTTTATTATATTTTCAAATTTTTGTCAAAATAAAAGTATAAGCAAACTTATTGACTTGAATGTAAAGATAGAAAAATTGTATGATATTTTCAAAAATTTGTCAAAAATAATGTACTATATTCAAGACCTATTATAAGTCAGCATATATGAAAATATTACCAAAAAGAAATCAAACAAAATTAAATTAACTAGAAAAACAATTTATCAATTGAAAAGGTCAAGTAATTTTTTAATGTCCTCATAAGATTTGCCACTTTTTACACATTCCATAATGAAATCTTTTTTTTTAAAACTCTCTTGTTTTTCCAATTCACAAGTAGCCATTTCTCTTTGAAATTGACAGTCATTTACTCTTTCCATCTGCTCTGCCTCAAATTTTTTTTCTTCCAAATCTAAGGCTTGCTGATCTTTCCTTAGCATATGATCAAACTTCATCTTCTCAAAGTCAAGGGCATTTTTGGCAATAGTTGATTTTGCTGAGAAAATTAAATTGAAATAAATAAATAAATGAGTTAATGATTAAGATATATAGTAAACAAATCTTACTTATATCTTTTTTTTCAAAATAATCCTCAAGGGAGCCAAATGAGCTTGTTGAAGTATTACCATGTTTTAATAGATGGTTCAAGTTCATTGAAGTTGAGGCTTGACGCTTTAGTTTGGAGCTTGAGCAAGAGGCTTCAGGAAGTTCATCTAAAGCACCTTCTAAAGTGGGATTCACATTTCCAGAATCAAGATTATTTAATAGAGATTGAGTTTGAGTAGGAGGAGACTAGAATGAAAGAGAAATTCAGAGAAGAATTGAAGAAAAAACAAAAAGTAAACATACATTTAAATTTTGGGCCTCTGAGGATTCAGATCTGCTGCGATATAATTGTTCTGCTTGATAGTCGGGATCATCTTCAGCTGAACTATGGTTAGAAGGTGGAGGGCATTGATCTCCTTCAAGTAAAGGTGTGTCGGGAGGATTAAAGGAAGGTTTGGATCCAGAGGGTATATCCTTAGTAGTATCGTGTAGAAACCAAGGGTTTACATCAACTCGGGAGCCAAAAAGATTATCCATTTCCTCATAGAAAGGACACGTGACATTGAGCTTTTTGGAAACAGTAGTAATTCCAATCTACAAATCATCATTGTAAATAACAAAGCCAGTTTCATTTGCAGCATGATGAGCCTTTTTATATTTTGATTGGTAACTCTTAAATCTCTCCTTCATTTGTTTAGGATTGATATCGATTCTCCCCCTTGTTTTCTTCCTTACTTCATTGGCCATCAATAAGTAGCCATTAACCTTTGAAGAAGGTGGACATCCAATACGAGTGGACTTTTCACATCCAAAACATGCTTCAAAATTTGATTTTATTTTATAGAAGTTGATTATGATGAGATAATCGTCATTTTAAGCTGACCTTAACCTGACTTTGATTTTTCAGGTGTAGGGCTTGCTTTACAAGGAGACTTTTGTGACAAAGCAGATTTTTGAGTTACCTTTTGAGATTTGGAATGTCTGGGAGGCATTATGAAACTGGCACATAACAAGAAAAAAGATTAAGAGGTAGAAGAAATAAGTAAAAAAGAATGTAAAAATGCCTGGTCAAAATGTTGAAAATGTCAGGAAGGGGTGTGTGCCGTGGATTGATGGGTAGGTAGCGAGGAAGGTCAGTGTATCACATGTGATAGGGATGATGTGGCCAACATGTGGTTTTAAAATAAAATCACAAAAAAAGTGCTGATTTGAGGTCAGAACTGACACCCATTTTTGAAATAAGTGACTTTTTTGCAAAATTTAAGTGCTGATTTGGTTTGAAATCCGCACTTAAGTTAAGTGCGTATTTGCCAGAACTGACACCCCCTAATGTACATAGAATTTTGATT
This sequence comes from Hemileia vastatrix, assembly GCA_030280995.1. Lineage (NCBI taxonomy): Eukaryota > Fungi > Basidiomycota > Pucciniomycetes > Pucciniales > Zaghouaniaceae > Hemileia > Hemileia vastatrix. The sequence continues at coordinate 22,734,731 of JASXTE010000010.1, read as the reverse complement.
CTTTATTTTCTCTCCTTTTTGCTTATATAAGGGCTCTCATTCTGGCTATTTTCCTTCATTCCATCCTTACTTTACAAATTATATTTTGTATACAACAAAATCAACTTATTACTACTGTTTACCATATTAGTATTTACATTTGCGTATTTCTAAGGCTTTAAAATAATAATCATAACACTTTTTACCTCTTACTTGAGTAATATCCTATAAATAAAATAAAATATGTACACATTTTGTAATCTTGAGTCTTCCTTCACCTATCATGGCTGTTGGACCCTTGAAATTTCTTCTAGACCAAAAGTAACCTTCTGAAAGTTGGGAGCCTTTCCAAATTATTGTTTACCCATCAATATCTTGACTCCGGCAACTGTAGGACCATCAACTTCAACACACCAATAGCAATTTTTGGACAAATGTCAAATGTCAAATGTCAAAAGACACATAACTAACCTTTTTTTCTGCGACTGGGTATTGAAACTTACCCCAAATTTAAGGTTTATATAAGCATAATTGTCCAATATATTTGTAGTGACTTTAGTGGTTATTATTAGTTGGTCTCACTCTGCATATTTTATTATATACATATATCTTTTTACTCAGCACTTTTTAGTTGGCACTAAATTGCTCAAATTACAGGGGGAGGTGTCAGGTATATAATATATATATATGTATTTTTCCTATTTGACCAAGATAGAGCATCTTTGTTCTTAGTCCTAAAAGTAATATAATTACATTAATAAATTATATTATATATTTTGTTTTGATTATTTCAGTTGAAATTTTGTCCTGATAATTAAAGTATTATTTTATTACTTCAGTTGACAATTAATCCTGGTATTAAAATAATAATATATAAATTAAATAATTGATTAAAAATTTTATTAAATTATTTCAGTTGACATATAGTCCTGGTAATCAAATATTCAGTTGACACTGAGTCCTGGTAATCATATATCAATATATAAATTATTAATTGATTAAGAATTGTGTTAATTATGTCAGTTGACTCCTTGTCCTGATAATTAATTAATTATTTTACTAATTCAGTTGATTTATTTAAATCCTGGTAATAAAATATCAATATCTTAGTTAAATTGATTAATTAAAAATTTTAATGAGTATTTCAGTTGATTTTTTGGTCATGATAAGTATTATATTATCATTATTTCAGTTGATTAATAGTCCTGGTAATTTATAATTTACTAAAAATATTTTTATTTTATCTTTTATTTTTTTCACAAATTAAATAATAACTGATTAAATATTAATATTTATTTTCTCTCAGCTCAAGTTATACAAAAAATGGCTGATTTAAGTGTTTCTACTACCTGTAAAGAGAAGTTGGATCTGATTGATTATGATGACACTTCTGTAAGCTCTCCTTTGACTGCTAAACTTGCTCAAATTAATCAATTATTGAACCAAACTGGATGTAGAAATGCATGAGGTAGAGATAAAAAAAGAGAAGACTCCTCTGGACTCAAAGCCCCAAGTGATCCACCCAGAAGAGCTTTTCAAAGGCTTCAAAATAAAAAAGATGCCCTTACAGCAGCAGGTAAACAACCTGTCAACTCAAATCAAGGAGTTGAATTCAGAGAACCTCAGGCTAAAAGAAAAGGTAGAGATGCTAGAAGTAAAACTAAAAAGTGTAGAGACTTTTCTCCAAGAGAAGAGGAAACTCCACAAGCAGAAAAACCCCCTCCACAGTTGCCTCCTCATCAAAAGGAAGGGCTGCATGTTTCAAAATGGAAGTGGGAAAGGCTCAACACTCAGTGGGACTCCCTCCAAGATCAAAAAATGCAATAAACTCCCCCGGCAGGTCCCTCCAGACACCAACAATTCAACCCAACTCCTCCTTACCCTTACCAAGGAGGAAGAAGAAGGAAAAAATCACTTTCAAGTCTTGCAAAACCCATGGTAAAGCCCTCCATTGAATCTCAAGTTCCCTTTATTGTTACTGATTCAGTTCCTTCAGGTAATTCTGGAATGGGAGATGATACCTTGAGACCAGTAAAGGCTGGTTCTAGTAGGCATATTAATTAATATTCTAATTTAACTACTCCTTTAGTGCTGGTTTCTACTTCAATTATAAACCCTGATATGGCTATTATAGATGAAACAATTGATAATGAAGTTTATGAGACTCTGGAAAATTACTCGGTCTCTCTATTGAGAAATGCTCCTGATGTAGCTACTATTAATGATGAATATTTGAGAGATATTATTACTAAACAAAATAAAATAATGAAAAACTTACAATTGACTCAAAAGTTTAATAGTTTGTTAACTGAACAAGGTTACCAAGAAGTGAGAAGAGAATTTCAGAGGGTTTCTGATAATTTATATAATTAAAAAGTAACTCATGAAAAGAAATTTGCTTTGTGGAAAAATATAAAGAATGATTTGTCCAAATTACAATAATTTGTGTCTATCTGTTTCCAGGAACTAGAAGGACATAAGTTGAACTTGAAAAGACTGAGTGACCATTATTCATCTCTGCAAAACAAGAATCAATTATCTTTTTCAACTATCAATGAGACATTTTCCAGTATTCCAAGAGTGAAGACTAGGCTAACAAACATTGAAGAACAGCTGAACTCATTGTTACTTGACCAAAAATATTCTGCCACATCTTGTTGCAAAAGCTACTCCAATTTTACCTGAGACAATTTCATCAGATGTAAAATTAGTGCAAGAAATGCCTGTAGATATTCCTGAGTTTCCATCAAAAACTGATGATCCCCCCTGTTCATCTACAGAAGGAATAAACAAAAAGATTACTGCTCAGTTAGAGAAATTACAACTTCTTCTTACACAGAAACAAGTATGTAACAAGGAAATTTCCTCAAATTAATAGAATTGGCCCAAACTTGACAAATACCCAACATTTGATGGTGATTCTTCCTCTGATTGGCAACAATTTATTTTCATAATTGATAACCTTAAGAATTCTTATAAACTTCCAGATGAAAAAATTGTGTCTAAATTTATTTCTTTACTTTCCAATGTTTCCCTGAAGTGATATGAATCTGTCCTTTTAGATAAAAATGATTACTCCTGGGAGGATTGGAAGAAATTGATTAAAGAACAATTTGGTGGTTCAATTTTTAGGTTAACCCAACAAAGGCAGTATGAAGAAGCTAGATATAGCTCATCTTCTACAGGAAAACCTATTGAGTTCCTGATAAAACTAGTACAGATCATGAGAGCAATGGATTCAAACATGAACTTTGAATTATGAAAGGACAGGATCCTTTATAAATTGCCTATGTCTCTGAGAGACTTAATAGTTGCTAGGACTGAATTCTCAAGGGAACCTTCTTCTTTTATTAATACTTGTAATGAGGTCCTTTTAAATAACAAGTATTATTCTAGAAGTTTCACTCCTAGACCTTCACTTGAGAAGACCTCCAATTACCAACAAAAACTTCCTGAAAAAGTTGGTAAACCTTCTGCCCCTGTTGCACCTAAAAGGTATGCAACAAGCCTTGGCAGAAAGGCCATGTTTGTGAAAATAAAATAAACCTTCTTGAACAAACAGAGGAGCCTGCTGATGACACAGTTGCACTGGATGATACTTCAAGTGATTGTTCCAGCAACATTTCTTATGAATCTCACAAGGAAATCTTGATGCTGGAAGAAGAAGTCATTATTTAAATAATATTCACATTGAGAATAGTGACTTATCTACAGTTGAAGATGCTGAAATCATAAGAAACCTTGAAGACAGCTCAATGATTATTTCCCCTATCAAGGCACCAGTCTTGAATAATGGAAAGATCATTGAGGTTGTTATGGACTCTGGAGCTGGAGGAAGCTTGTATCTGAAAAAGCACTTGCCTCAGTGGATCAGGATCATAAATCAAAATTAATGTCTATCACTTCTGAGAATTGGAGAGCTTATGGCTCTTTTTTGTCCCCCATTGGTAAATACAAAGCTACAGTATTTTTCAAATATAACCATGGCTTTGGAAGAGCTATTTGTGATATTGTAGTAATAAAAAAGATAACTTAAGTAATTGGTTAATTGTGGAAAATGATATTTTAAACAAATATGGCATTAAAATGGATCCCTAAGACCAATGCTTCACAATGAGGTTGAATGGGAATAGAAGATTATCCCTCAAACCAATTCTTCACAATGGGGTTGAATGGGGATAGAAGATTTAGAATTTCTTCCCCAAAAAATTTATTAACACCAGGATTGAACACATGTAATTCTGTGGCTAAATATAAAGGAAGATATACAAAAGAGATTTCTGCCATATTGTATGATATTGAAACAGCTTCTTTTAAAGAACAAATTTCTGGTGAGGAAAAAGATTCCATCATTCAGTTGATTAAATCTTTTCCAATGGCCTTTGCCCATGGGTCACATGAACTAGGACTGGTCAAAGAAGAGAAGAATATTTCATTATCTTGCTCATTTACTGAAATACCAACTAGTTTAAAGAAGAAGCCTTATTCTGCTTCTCCCGCAAAGAGAAAAGATATTGAGGACAATATCTCTACCCTTTTGAAAATGAATATTATTGAAAAGGTAGTTGAAACACTTAAAAATTGTGTTATATCACCTGTCTAAATTTCTTATGAGAAAGACAAAGCCAGGTTATGTGGTGATTATAGAGCATTAAATACTTACACTGTAGATGATATCTATCCTTTACCAAGAATAATCTCTATCCATGCAGCCTTACAGGGTGCTAAATATATCAGCTGTCTAGATGGTAATAAAGGATATAACCAGGTACCTATTGAGAAGAATTCCCAGAATTTTCTGATGATTTCTACTCATATGGGTATTAAGCAGTATGTTAGGATGTCATTTGGCCCCAAAAAATTCTCCTTCAGTTTTTCAGAAAGTTATGGATAACACATTCCATCAAGAAATCATTAAAGGATGGATAACCGTTTATATTGATGATATCATCATATACTCTATAAGACATTTGAGGACCATCTTAACCACCTGTGTAAAGTGTTCCATAAAATGGATGAAATGAATTTGACAATTTCTTTGAAAAAATGCAAATTTGGGTTTCATTCTTTGAAAGTGTTTGGTCATGTTGCCTCAGGGTAACAGATATGTGTTGACCAGAGCAAAGTGGAAGCCATAAAACAGGTAAAAGCTCCTACTACAGTTAGAGATCTCCAAAGTTTTTTTGGGAATGTGTGGATACTATAGAAAATATATTAAAAATTATCAGATCATAGAATTACCCCTAACCCAATTAACTAGGAAAGATGTTTCTTTTGTCTGGAACAGTGAAAGACAAAGAGCTTTTGACACTATGAAACATTGTTTGATGTCAGCACCAATTCTTTCTTTGCCTGACTTTAATCAACCATTTGTTTTATACACTGATTCCAGTTTTATCGGCCTTGGTGCTGCTCTCCACCAAAAACAAGTTATGAATGACAAAGTACCAGAAGTAATAATTTTTTATATTTCAAGAACCTTTAGAAATAAGTAATTGAAATATGGTTCTACTCAATTGGAGTTTTTAGCAGTGGTTTAGTCTCTAGAGAAGCTACATTATTATCTGGATGACCAGAAATTTGACCTTATCAATGACTTCCGTGCAGTGAAATCCCCCTTGAACTTGAAGACACCTAACAGAAATATGTTCAGATGGCAGTTGGCTGTTCAAGAATAAAGAGGAAGGATGACAATAATTTATAGGTCTGGTATCGTTCACTCAAATGTGGTTATGTAATCAAGGTTACCTTTGCCAAATGATGACTCTAATCCTACATATGATGTTAAGGATGAAATAGTTCACATTCATGGCATATATGTGGTTGATATGGAGAAAGAGCTATTATAGCTTATTCTGGATTCATATGATAAAGTCACTGGCTTAAAAAAGCTGTGTACTATATTAAATGATCCAAAGAATGCTTCAATACAAGCATTAATTAAAACCCTCACACCAAGGAACCAGATTGTTTTGGAAAAAGGTAAATTTTCTATTGATGAAGGCTACCTGTATTATAGAAGAAAGTTGAGTGGTGTTATTCTTATTCCTCCTTCTATGAAAGAAATCATCTTGAAAATTTGTCATGATGACATATTGGCAGGACATTTTAATTTTGAAAAAACAATTATCAGAATTAAGAACTCTTCTTGGCGAGCTAATATGTCTGAAGATACCAAACTATATGTTTAATCCTGTGATTCTTGTCTGAGATCAAAAAGATTAACTGGAAAAATAGCTAGATTGATGAAACATATTGAATCTCCTAATGCACCATGGCAGATTATAAACATTGACTTTGTAATAGGATTTCCCATTTCTGGGAAAGAAAGTTATAACTATTTCTGGGTTATTCTTGACAGATTTACAAAAATGTGTAAATTAATCCCTACTAACAAGGATGTTTCAACTAAAGAATTAGCCTTCCTGTGGGGGTCTCATATGTTTAACACTGCTGGTTTCCCAAAGGCCATAATCTCTGACAGAGACCCTAGATTTACTTCTGAATTCTGGATGTCTCTGATGGATGTTTGTGGTTGTGATCTAAACATTTCTACTGCCCATCATCCTCAGACTGATGGATTAGCTGAAATAATGATTCATACTTTAGAGGACATGATAAGAAGGTATTGTGCCTTTGGAGTAGAGTACAAAGACAATGACAGGTTCACTCATGATTGGGCACCTTAGTTCTTGGTTTGGAATTTTCTTATAATAGCACTTTTCATTCTGTCACTCAGAGAAATCCTTTTGAGCTCTGGCTTGGATATGTTCCAAACACCCCTGCCCAAATTCTCAATATTAAAATACCTAAACTGGATTTACATCCTGGTGTAAAATCTTTTCTTCAAATGCAACAAATTTGCAGAAGTCATGCTTGAAAATTTTTTGAAAAATATTTTGAATATGAGAAGAAGAGGTGGGAAAAATCCCATAAAGAATACACTTTTAAGAAGGGTGATGAAGTACTGATTTCTACAGTCTACTTCAATTTACAAGGTAATAACAAATTGAATGACCAATTTTTAGGTCCATTAGTTGTCAGAAGATTAGTTGGTGATAATGCAGTTGAAGTTATCCCGTATTCTCTATATGACAGGAAACCTCCTGTTTTTTCAATATCTCTTTTGAAACATTACACATCCAATAGTGATGTATTTCCAAAAAGGAGGAGAAGACCAAAGAAACCCCCTAATGAAATCACTGAAACAGCAGAAATTGATATGATTCTAAATGAAAGAATAATCCCTGCAAAAAAAGGTACTGAATACTTTTTGAGATTCAAGAATAAATCTTATAAATATGATTCTTGGATACCTGGGAAAGAGATATCTTACCTTCCTGCTCTACTAAAGAAATATAAAAAGAAAAAATCATATCATCTTTTTTATTGTTTTTTTAGAGTGAGGGAATGTCAGCTAGTCTAATAGTCTTACCCAGTAAATAATTAATTATTTACTAGGATAGAGCCACACATTTATTTCTTATTTTATTAATTATACTTACTTTGCAATTTACTTATAATAATTTAACTAATTAAAATAAGTAAAGTCAAGTAATTATTTAAATTTAATGTCCCTCTTTTTTTATCCCTTGACAACGTCCTCATGACAGTTGAGAGGTGAAATAAAAATATATTAATACTGTATATTAAATCTAAACTATTTATTCTTACTTTGACATTTACAGAAAAATAAAATAAATCAAATAAAATGGACTTATACAGTTAAATACAGTATATGGGTACATTCTTTATAGAACAACTTTAATATTTGAATTGTCTAATAATGGAATTTTTCCTTATCCCATACAAATGTATATAGAATTTAGATTCTGTATTTTGTCTCCTATTTTCCTATATAAGGGCTCTCATTATGGCTATCTTCTTTCATTCCATCCTTACTTTACAAATTATATTTTATATGCAAAAAAATAAACTTATTACTACTATTTATCATCTTAGTATTTACATTTGCATATTTCTAAGGCTTGAAAAACAATAATAATAACTCTTTTTACCTCTTACTTGAGTAATATCTTATAAATAAAATAAAAGACGTACACATTTTGAAATGTTGAGTCTTCCTTCACCTATCACTGCTGTTGGATGGTTGAAATTTCTTCCAGACCAAAGATAACTTCAGACAGTATAATTGAGCTCTGGAAAAATAAAGTGGCCACCATGTTGTCAAGGTTTTCCTTCCTTCCAAGAATCTTCATCCAAAAGTCCATCTAAAGAAGTTGGCCACCAAACACCCAGGCTAATATCACTGACATCCAAATCTTTGTGTGGGACATAGGAGAAGCCTGCAGAATTCCAAGTTAAGTTACTTCCAAAAGAATTAACACCATCATAGCAAGGAAGATCTAGTTCAGTCACCAGTTTCAGAGAGTAATGATAGTACTTTGAAGCAAGAAGATTAAATAAAAAGGTGTAAAGAGAAAAAATGCATCCTAAAGCCTCCCATACTTGTTCATCATCTATTTTTAAATCTATATAAAGACCTGGAGATATAATAAGTATAATGAAATTTAATTATTAATGAATTTACTTACTGATGTCAAATATATTTTAAGTAGCGGCTCTTTCTCCAGTGCCATACATATTTACCTCACCACCTCCTTTTCATGAGAAGAATTAGTCTTTATTTTATGCCTTGAAATTCTTAGGTATTCACAACATTTTCTGGAATCTTCCAACATCCCTAAGATCTTCAATTCTTCAAGTTGAAAGGACTTCACAATCACTGTATGGATTTCATTATTAGAAGGTTGAATTACTGAAGCTTTTGGTGAGACATGAGCTATGTGATAGGTCCCAGTGTTGTAAGATCAGATAATTCAGAAATAAGTCCAGGAGATGTAACACCCTTCTAAAACAGATAGGTTCAGTACCAAACCTCCTCAAGATCAGCTCCCACCTCATTTCTCCATGCCTCCCCCTCTCTTCAGAAATAATGGCTCTTATTTGGATGTCCATTTTCTCTTCTTGTCATATTAAATCTGCTTTGAGTTCAAAAAAAACTTTTTTAAGACACAACTAATAAACCTCACTTAAAACCTTAATAGACATCTTCCAAAAATTATTTTTGTTAGTGGGGGTTCACAACTAATAAACCCCACTTAAAACCCAAATAGACATCTTCCAAAAATTATTTTTCTTGGTGGGGGGGCTACAAATAATAAACCCCACTTAAAACCCCATTCTGACATGAAGGAAGCACATTTTCTCTATTAACTTAAATAGTAAAGAGCTTACATTAAAAATCTAGAAAATTCTTAAAATTTAAATATATGAATACTGTAAGTTTAAAAGATAAATCTTCTTCCTCAACAACCAGGGGCTATTTAAATGACTCATTATCTTTCTTTCCTCCATATTTTCTCACATTCTTTTTATTCTATTTGGTGCTTATTTTTTTTCCTTTTTATTAAAATTTTTTTGTTCTCTCCTATCCAGGTCCCTCCTGGCTGGGAGAGAGCCAAAGTTGTGTTAATGGTGTGTATTTTTTATTTCTTTTATTTCTTTTTTTTTGCTCTCTCCCAGCAAGAAAGAACCTGGCTGGGGGAGAACCAAAATTTCTGCTAATTGTACTAACTTTGGATGTTAAAGGTGAGTTTTTTTATTTCTTTTTTTATTTTTTTTTCTGTCCCAGCCAAGATGAGCCTGGCTGGGAGAGAACCAAAGTTGCTTCTAGTTTCAGAAGCTTTGGTTCTCATTTTTGTGAGTTGGATTTCTTTTTCTTTGGATGAATTTTTGACAACTAATAAAGATCACAACTAGCAGAGAGAAAGAAAAAAGGAGTTGAAAAAAATAAGGATTATCCCCGAATTCACTATTGAGTGAAAGCAGAAACCAGGTGTGACAATTTCAAATACAATTGAAACTTCTTGAAAATTAATAGGGGGTATCAGAGTTAGAAATCTTCCATTTCAAAATACCTCTTTTTTCCACCAAATCAACCATGATTATTTTTTAATATATGCCATATTTTTACCCAAAAACATCTTTTTAATTAGAATCGATTTCATGTTTGTGGCTCTCTTTTTGTGATTTAAAATACTTCTTAAATAATTACAAATTTCTAACTTTGATACCCCCTATTATAAGTAAACATTATTTTTCACATCTTCAATTATCCATTGTACAAGAAGAAAGGGGGTACCTTCCCTTTCTGTCATGTGCCCATTGACAATTTCAACATTCTCTATCACTCTTGATTTATTTATTTGTCTTAAAAGTTCACTTGGAGAATTTCACAACTAAATATTAAAACACTCAAGTAACTGGGGAAGCACCTCTTTTGCTGCATAGTGTTGCAAAATGAACAACTTTTTTATATAAAGAATTCAATAGAACTCTGAGAGGATGTACAGAACACAAAATGTACCTGCCACACAATCTTACCAGACTTAGAAGCCTGTTTCCTTTTCCTGATTTGATTTTGCACATGATATCTACCGCTATATTTTTTCTACATATAATGCCTAGTTTGGTACCATTGAAACTGCTGGGTAAATGTGGGTTTGGAAGAATTGAGATGTGAGGATGGCCAGATTTAGGTTCAGATCCATATTTTTGGTCTCATGTTGTCTTTTTGATATAGCAATATATTAGTTTAAAAGGAAACTAAGCTTATTGGTATTCATACTATGAGTAATATCCCCACAACAACCTCCAGGCTAAATGTGCTGGCAACTACCCTGAGTGGATGTGTCCTTACTATGAGGCTGTGGATGAAATTTCTGGTAAATTAGTAGATATAAATCCTTTTCACATAGGAGATACCTAAGTTGAGTATTTGGAAGAAGAAGACTCTTTCAGCTCACACAACATGCAACAAAAATTTGGGAAGCCAAATTCTTGAGAAAAGTGGGATGGCTAAGTGTTTATAGTTTATTTCACATTCATCAAGTCTTTTTCAGTTTCACTAAAAATTATCTTCCACTCAATAAATTAGAGAGCCACCATTGATTTTAGGGTCAACAAGTCAACACCAGACATAATAACAGTAGGGTACATAAAGGCTTGTAAATGAGGTCTGATAATAACTCACAAAAAACTTTCATCCTAGGTATCTCCAGGACTGAGTAATTCTTATGTTTAAATTTAGATAACCTTAAATAAATTAAGCTTATATCTTAAAAATAAGGTTAAAACACTTATATATATGTTTATAATACATATATATATAATTATTACACTATTGTATAACTTATAGTAATTTAAATAGATTATCCATAGCCTAATAATACTTATTGAGGTGTTAATGGAGTCATAATATATTAATCTTAAGTGATATTAAGTAATTATTGACATACATAAGCTTATATGTATACATAAATCTCATATTCAGTGAAATATGCAGTATATTATGTATATTTAGGTCTATAAGTGGGTTTTAGCCTCTTAATAGCCTATAATCTTTGTTTTTCTGCTTATTTTAAGTTATATGGACGTATTCAGTGGATTCACAATGCCTACAGAAGCATATACATCTATTTCAGGTGCATGTACTCAGGTTGGACAACTTAATCTGCTTCCTTGGATGGATATTCACAGATTTATGGGTTGGGAGGTCATTTCTGGGTTAATATAGATGCTTGGGGATGTTATTGGGGGCTTGGACATTTAATTTGTTTCTTTATATGCTTTGGGTTTCATTTTATTCCTTTTGGATTAGTTATTTTACCTGTTTCTTTATGGTATCCGCTTTTATCTGGATTTTCTATTTATGGTATGGGTCTGTGTTGTCATTAATTGTGATGGAGGGTCCTTACTGGAGGTCTGGGTGTTGAATATGCGATGAACCCTCACAGTGCTGTAATTGGCAGGGATAGCAGTGACATCATCTGGATTGAAGGTCTGTGCACTCCAGTTGATTTTGGTATAAGTCAGGAGGGATTTGATGGGTTATTGATCATCACTTACTTACTACAATTCAAATAAACATTTAAACACAATTATTAACATTCAGAAATATATTATAAAGCACATATAAATTAATATTATCATTATATAATCTATAACTATATTCTATTTATCTAATTTCCACCACTAGCACACATTTAATCCAAGTATTGTGAGTTTTATTTGAGTATAACTATTTTATTAGTCTTCCCCTGAGTTTTAATCACTAAATAATTTATAAATAAGTAGTAGGACCATGAATAAATACTATTAAATCATACTTTCATACTAGATACACTGACAAAGACTATGTATTGCAATGATGACTTATACTTCCTTCCATGAGGAGTTTGCAGAATATTCTTAAAGATCATTAAATTGTGCTAATTGCTTGTTGAGATGTGGAATGTTTTGTAAATATTTGTCAGATGAAGAGTACAAAAGTATGAAAACATCAATTTTTAGTCTAAACAACAACACAGACTAAGGATTACACTATTTAACTTTCATGTACAAATAATTATGAACAAATGAAATAAGAATGAAATAAAAAAAACTAGTCATCAAAAATTTTCATTAAGTGTTAAATTTACTTAACATATTTATTAGCTTTAACACATTCTATCAAGAAAACTTTCTTTTTTGAACTATCTTTAAGTTGATACTTGAGTTTAATCTGATTCAATAGAAAATTGTACTTGAGAACCTTTTCCTCTTTCTTTATCCCATATTTTTTCTGCTCCAAGTCATGTGTCCTCCCATCCCTCTTAAAGAAAGCTCAAATTTTTTCTCCTCCAAGTATTGTATCCTCCCATCCCCCTTTAAAGAAATCTCAAATTTCTTCTCCTCCAAGTCTTAAAACCTCTCTTCCCTCTGAAAAGAGATCTTGAATTTCTTCTCCTCCAAGTCTTGTGCCCTATAATCCCTGCATATAGAAAGCTCATATTGTTGCTTTTGAAATCTAAGAGTATCTCTTGCAACTTCAACTTTACCTAGAGTGAAAAGTAATATTAATAAAAGAAATTAAAAGCTCACTAAATTATTAAGCAGTATTTTATCACTTACCAGCATCACCTTTCTCCAAAAAATTAGCAATGGAAGAAAAAACAGTTTGGGAAAAACTATCTCTGTTTCATTTTCTTTAACTGTTGAGATTCAGAGTAGTTGATGGTCTTTTATTTTTTTTGAAGGTAACATTTTCCTCTTCATCATCAATGCTAGCTTCAGACTCACTTTATTTTGGCTCCTGAGTTTTTTTATTGGCCTTTTTAGAATTAAAAAAACGAGACATAATAAAATAAATAAAACAAATAGACAAGAAATTAAAGCTCACTTGAGTGATATTAGGTTGGTTTATATTTCCATAAGTATCTATTGAAAAGATATCTTGATTGGTGGAAGTCAAATGAGGGGAGTCTTGAGTAGAAGAGGAAGGAAAAAGATTTCTTTTGACATCATGTTTGGAGATATCATCTTGTCCATCCAAATTTTTTTCAGGATTAACATTGGCTTGCTCTCCAAATATGGAATCCATCTCTTCATAGGAAGGACATACAGAATCAAGTTTATTGTATATAGATTTGATGCCCTTACTGATGTCAAGTTCAGTAATACAAAAAATAGTGGAAGATGAAAGAGTCACACCCATCACTGGAAATCAAAACATTTTATTATAACCTTTTGACCAGGCATCTTTCCCTTCTTTATTACTTATTTCTTTAACCTCTTAATCTCTTTTCTTGTGATATACCAGTTTCATAATGCCTTCCCAAAATTCTAACACTCAATAGGCAACTCTAAAAAATTATTCATCACAAAAGTCTTCTTGTAAAGCCAGCCCCTCAACTGAGAAATCGAAGTCTTGAAAGCTAAAAAAGGAAGATTATCTAATCATAATTAACTTCCTCAAAATTATATCAAATTAAAATGCATGTTTTGGATGTGAGAAGTCTGCCTTCATCAAAGGTCAATTACTTCTTGTTGATGGAAAATGAAGTAAAGAAGAAAACAAAAGGATGAATCAACATCAATCCTAAGAAAATGAAGGAGATGTTTAAAAGTTACCAATAAAAATATAAAAAGGCTCATTTTTCTGCCACTTCCACTGGCTTTGGTATTGATGATGATGATTTGGATATTAGAATTACTACTGTTTCTGAAAAGCTCAATGTCATGTGTCCTTTATATGATAATATGGACATTTTTTTTGGTTCTTGAGCTGATTTAAACCCTTGGTTTATACACAATACTACTAAAGATATACCCTCTGAGTCTAAACCATCCAATAATCCTCCAGACACATCTGTACTTCAAGAAAAATAATCACCTGAAGCCTTTAACCATAGTTCAGCTGAAGATGATCCCAACTATCAAGAAGAACAATTATTTTGGAGAAGATCTGAGTCCTCAGAGCCCCAATTTTTTTGATGTTTGTTTAATTTTTTAATTCTTCATATATTATTCACTAAATTTCTCATTCTTTTTTTTCTAGTCTCCTCCTACTTAAACTCAAATTTTAAAAAATATTAATGATTTTAGCAATGAGAATCCTGCTTTAAAAGCTGCTGTAGATGAGCTTCCCAAACCCTCAAGCTCAAACTCCAAACTAAAGTGTCAAGACTCAACTTCATTGAGCTTGAACCATCTTTTAAAATGTGGTATTAATTAAACCAACTCTTTGGGCTTCTTTGAGAATATTTTTGAGAAAAAAGACACAAGTAAGAATTTCTCACTATATATCTTATTCAATAACATATTTATTTATCTTTTCTATTCAATTTTCTCAGAAAAATCCTCTATTGCGAAAAATTCCCTTGACTTTGAGAAGATGAAGTTTGATTATATGCTAATGAAAGATCAACAGGCCTTATATTTGGAGGATTGTTTTTTTGCTTCAATAGAACTTTGAAAAGGTCAGATTCAATGCAGAAGATATGAAAACTGTTCATATTTTCTCAGAGAAAAAAAAACTGTGAATTTCAAATATAAATGGAAATTCATGAATTGGAAAAGCAAGAATTTATCTTTTAAAAAAAAGAATTCATTATGGAATGTATAAAAATGGCCAATCTTATGAGGACATCAAAAAATTACTTTAATTTTTTAATTGATATATTTTATTTGGTAAAATTGGGGCATGACATTATTAGCTACTTTTGATCTTATCAAAAATAGTTATATCTTGAGACTCTGATAACACCTTTTTTTCTTACTTGAATCTAAAGTATTTCAATTTTGGAATTTCAGATGGTAAAATAATACTTAAACCAGTGTAAATATCCTCATCACCAACATAACTTTATCACCTTATCACAAAGTTGCATTTCTAAATAGAGCTAATTCAAGAAAACTATATATCTGTTTTGAGAATTTGACAATACCCCCCCCTGAATTTTATTGAAGTAAGGGGTGGGTATCACCAAAAAATTTTCAAGTCATCAATATTTAATGTCAGATTATTTTATTGAAGTAAGGGGTTCAAGTCACCAAAACTTAATATAATTATATAAACTATTAAATAAATAATTAATACATGTCAATTTTCTAGATTTCAAAGTAAAGACAAGCTCTCAGGTCAAAATGCAGATCAAGTATAAAAACATAAGCTTGGGACTTTCTACAAGTATGGGCCAGAGGAACTCCATGAAAAAACTTAATTTTGTCATTATTACCATTTATACAACACAAGGCATCACAAAAAAAACCCCTGGAACCTGTTAGCAGGTGCTTATCCATCAATTGATCTGTGACACAACAATAACTCAGATTTGATTCCACGCAAGCTATCATTCTCAGTGTTCAGTTCTCAGTCTTTCCAGAAGAATTACAGCTGAGCTAGAGCTTAATAAAATTAAAGATAGGGATTGGCACCTGCAATCAGGTGCCCACATTTTGTTTCTGGTTAGTTTGTTGGCCCATTACTTTAGTTTAGTAAATTCAAATATAAGATTTATTTTTTAAAAAATTATAAAAGAATATTTAATATTTGATGACTTCAAAAATCCCAGTACTTTTTTGATATACCTAAAGATTTTTTAAATTTATTACTTTTTCCATATTTTTTTACCTTGTTGACTCATTGGATTAACTTTTGAACTCATATGAAATCATCACCCAAAATGTGTGAATTCCCAACAAGATTGAAAACCTGGAGGTGCTTTTGTTGTCTGGTGATTATTTTGAGAAGATTTACAAGCTTATTCTTTGATTCCATTTCTTAAACTGAAATCAATTATACACTTATGATCCAGAAAGGATAACCCATTATATTTTATTTTAGCTGGTAAGGTAATAGGTTGGCCAGTAAAAGGATTGATATAAGAGAATTCCCCCAAAGTAAGTTAATTGGCATGATTTGAATTGGTATATATTCTGTTATAAAAATTATAATGAGTGATTATGACATTTGAGAAGAATAGATATTCACTGCTAAGCTGTTCCCATTCAGAGTCACACCAATCTTGTATTCCTATTTTGGTAGCAAGCTCATTATCTTTTTAAAAAGATTTATAGTCAAGTTTTATAAGCCAAAGTTCAAGAAAAGAATTAAAAGAAGGCAAGGAATCTTATTTTCAAAAAATTATCTTTTTTTGTGCTTGAGATAAATTTTTGAGCAAAGAATAGTTGCCTATATAATTAAAATAAGTAATGTTTTTAAGTCATTAAACAAAAATTAATACACTTAACCAGAGAATATCATTTAATAAAACCCAGTCTTTATCCAAAACCAACCACAATACCACTCAACATACTCTTATTTTAAATCAGTAAGTGAACCAATGCCATCTGATATAGTGTTTAGATGAGATTAGATTGTTGATTAAATGTTTTATCTTTTATACCATTGAAAGAATGAACTTCCTTAATAAGTTAAGGCTTATAAGAATTAAAGATAGCTGCCTCAACTTCATTGCCTGCCAATTTGGTTACATATTTTATATCTTGAGATAAATTCTTTAGATAAATATTTTTGTCCACTTTAGTTTCATAGTACTCAATGTTTTATATATGGTAAAATAAACTATCCAAGTAAATTTTCTTTTTTAAATTTCTTTTATTTTGATAAGATCAATAAACTTTATTGTTTTTAAAAGATTTTGATGATGATGTAGGTTTAAAGGTTACATCAGAAGAAACAGACTTTATTTTCTGAGAAACATTTTTACTGGTCAAAAAAAACTCAAAAAATTATTTAATAATTTAAAAAAATCACATTAATTTAAATAAATGACCTTAAAAATCTTCCACAAAAAACTAATCAAAATAATTATTTCTTCTATCAAAATGGCAGAATATTTTTCTAATTTTTTGAAAAAAAAAACAGAAACAAAACCAAAAACAAAAACAAAAACAAAAACAAAAACAAAAACAAAAACAAAAACAAAAACAAAAACAAAAACAAAAACAAAAACAAAAACAAAAACAAAAACAAAAACAAAAACAAAAACAAAAACAAAAACAAAAACAAAAACAAAAACAAAAACAAAAACAAAAACAAAAACAAAAACAAAAACAAAAACAAAAACAAAAACAAAAACAAAAACAAAAACAAAAACAAAAAAAAAACAAAAAAAAAAAACAAAAAAAAACAAAAAAACAAAAAAAAACAAAAAAAAACAAAAACAAAAACAAAAACAAAAACAAAAACAAAAACAAAAACAAAAACAAAAACAAAAACAAAAACAAAAAAACAAAAAAAAAACAAAAAAGAATTAATAAATGAACTATTTCCTGTCTGGAAGTTTTTTTTTTACAAAATTTGGCAGTATGTGTGGAAGGTAATGTGGTAGATAAGTGGGTGTGGCTGTGTAAGTCTGGTCATTTCATATATGATGTTTTTAGGCAGGGGTTGGAGGTTTCAGGTTATCTACATAGCCAGACAACCAGTGAACCTGGCTGGCTGGTCTTTATATGGAAGGCAGGTGGTATGTGGTTAGCCAGCTAACCAGGCTGCTGGCTGTCTGGTCATTTATATTGCAGGATGTGTGTGCTGGTGTTATTTGTGGGTAGCCACCCAGCCAGCTTCACTGTCTGGGTTATAATTAAAGTGGAGGTGCAGTTTTATGGTGGTTATTTAGTTAATGAATGATTGTTTTTTAAAGAACAAGAAGAGGGAGGGTAGGGGGAATGGAGAGGTGGTTTTTTGACAATGTCAAGGAGGGGTTAAGGGGGGGTGTCAGGATGAGGTCAAGTACAGAGACATGAACTAGCTTGAATAGTAAGTTTTCTAGAAAATTTTAATGGTCCTATATGAATACTGTAGTACAAATCCAATAAGTATTAAAATGTAACTCAATATAAGGGTCTCAGTAATTTAAATCTCACTCATTATATATATTGCTTACAATCTTATAGTTGGTATAAAAATAGATTTTAATAGTTCAGATACTATTCAAAGACTTTATAAGTGCTATTTATATATATTGTAATTGTATTTGTTATATGTTTTATTGTAATGATAAAGAATGTAGGAAACAAGACCAAAAACCCCCTCCTTTTATACACAATAACTTCCCCAATGAATGCCTTGATTTACCAGCTCTATACCTGATTAATGATGCCTCATTTCAACTAATAGACATGTTTAACAGCATAAATAGTGACAAATAACATAATTAGAATGATATCAGCCGCCAAAATCCTGCAGTAATAGGGATAATCCATCAAAAATAAAGAATAAGCAAAAAAGAGAGTATATGCGTGTAATACATTTAAAATAAAAGACTAAAAAGGGAAAATTAAGACTAATTATTACTCTATATTAAAGGTGATTAACAGTAGAAATGATGGGGCTACTCCTGAAATTATACTATGTGAAATCTCCATTCAAAAATAACCAAAATTGACTGAGAAACCACCTAAAAACCTAAAAAAGGGCGTGAGATGTGGGGTAACTACATGCAGTCCTCAACAGGAGCTTGCGCAGGTAAATCCTTTACTAATTTAGGCAAATTTAATTGTGGTAGTAAATTAAAGCACCAAGCTTGAGTTTATTAATTTAATTAGTGCATATAATAAGGGTCAATGCATTTGTAATTAAACTAGTACACTAAATAAGCTCCTGTTGCCTATTTTAGCGTGTTTCCCCACAGTGGGCGTAGAATGTGGGGTAATTATAGTGTGAAAAAGCTAAATTTGCTAAAAATGAAGCTATTCACATGGGGAAAATGCAGGCAGTATGTGGCCAGTACACAGAAGCCATTTCTGGCATAAAAAACACCAAATTTGAAAAGTGTTATTTTTATGCATTTCAGTATTCAAATCAATGGCCCTAACTAAGAAAAATTTATCTGCCAAAGCGCATTTTTAATATTATTAAATTTATAGTGCATATAGTCAACTTTAAGTGATTTACAGCTCATTTCTTGTTTTTCACATAAAACAATGAAAACAACAGCTTTAAGTCTACTTAAAAATTATGTAGCCTTATGTTTAAGGCTCTTAAGATTATCCTAACATATTACAACTTAATATTAAGTACATAAGACCTATAAAAGGTGGATATATGTGTGTATATAAGGTGTTATAATGGCATATTTTGTATTTTATCATAAATTTACTTATGTATACTATTTGTGTACTCTAATTTATTGCTCCCATATATATTCCATGTTTTAAAATAACTTATAAGTACTTTTTACTCAGTCCTGGGGATATCTAGGCTGAAAGGGGGTTTTAAGGACACCAAGGAGGGGGGAAATACAGGGTTTTGCTAAAACCAAAGAGGGGAGGGAAAGGAGGGATTGAGGCAGCCAAGGAGGGGGGGAATCACCACACCAGTAGAGATAAAGATTAGTATGATGGATAGAAAAGAGGGTGAGAAAAAAAAGGCTGATTTTAACTAGAAAATGAAATTTAAAATCACTTGCCAAAAAAAAATAAGATACAGAAAAGAAAAAAACAGAAAAAATATTTCCCCACAAAAAAACACCCAGAACCTGCTAGCAGATGCCAATCCTTCTATCCATGTGTAATTCAAGAATAAATCAGACTAT
This sequence comes from Hemileia vastatrix, assembly GCA_030280995.1. Lineage (NCBI taxonomy): Eukaryota > Fungi > Basidiomycota > Pucciniomycetes > Pucciniales > Zaghouaniaceae > Hemileia > Hemileia vastatrix. Next base: position 22,714,848 of record JASXTE010000010.1, on the reverse strand, counting down.
ACTATTCACAAGCTGGCCTGATTAATGTTCAGTGTGCAGTTTTCTCAGAAGTATTACATCTGAGCCAAACCTGAATCAAGTTAAAGATAGGAATTGGCACCTGCTATCAGGTGCCCACATTTTTTTATGATATATGTATATATATTATAATCAGCAAACATATAATTAAATATGAAAAAACAACTTACCTGAAGAGAGTGTTGAGAAAATAGTTGACTTAAAATTATATGAGGGATGTGAGAGAAGAGGAGGAAAGAGATATGAGTGATGAAGGAAAAAAAGAATGACTGAAGAATTGTGTGATTTCATGTTGAGTTGATGAAAGAAAACAAAGAGAGTTGAAAAAAAGAGACTTTAAAAGCAAATTAAAAATCAAAGACAATATGCAAAAAAAACCTGATTTCAAGTGAATAGAAAATGCAACTGGATCAATTGAAGAGTATGAAAACAAATTAAAAGGGTTGTGTTGAGAAATTTTGGAGAGTTATTGGAATAATGATGGAGTGTATCCCAGTGGAAAGTAAGTTTAATAGATTGCTTGATAATTTAAGAATAAATTAATGAAAAATCTTCCAATTTGCCTGTGTGATTGGAATAATTTTCACCTCTCTCATATCAAACATAACACTTTCTAACTCTACCATTGACTCCAACAGAGAACAAATGGAAGAACAAACAGAATAAAACCAGAGTGACATATCTGTCATGCTCCACGTGACACTCAAGGCAAAAGCAGCTCATTAAATCAATAATACAGAGGTCTAAATCCATACTCAAAGTGCAGAAAGCAATTCTACATAGCAACTGCAACTTTCCTTTGTGTACTCACTATTCAACCGCGCTAGTCTAAACTCTAAATCTAAATTAGTCAATCTCTCAATAGTGTGTCTTATTCTTTTCCTCAATAAGTGACACACAGCGCAATAGTCAATTTAATAGTCCTCTAAAAGGTTTATTAAATATCTGTGGGTTATTAAAAGGGGTAGTGAGCATGGACGGGATGGTTAGTGGAGGATTAAAAGGTTAACAGATGTTAGTGATGAGGGTCCAGGTGTAACGGGTGTATTTTGGTGGTCTGTGGTGTGTGAAATAATGGATGGGTATGAGTTCAATGTGAGGAGGAGTAATGGATATAAAAGGGGTTGGATTTTGGTTCGACATTCTTTAGAATTAAATTATAAAATGTATATATAGTTAATAGTGGTAAAGCTTCAGGTTAAATCATTATTATTGTATCTTTCCTTATTTTCTCAGTAATCATTTCTAAATCCTAAATATTTGATTATTGAGTTTCCAACCCTTTGTGAGATCTTAAGAATCTTAATATTACCTTTAAATTATATTAGAATTATTCTCGAACATATCTCGAAGCAGTAGCTCTTCCTTCAAGTCATCTTCGAATCACTTCCTCGAACATTTCCTCTGTGCTTCAAAGAAGTTTCTAAACTACCCTCTTCATCTCACTTCCAAGAACACCCTCAACCTTGTGTGTAGATCGTCTGGTGACAATATCAATGCAATTTTTATTGGATATGTCTACTCTCCCCATATTAAAATCCAATGATCTTAGTTTTTCTGTCCCTGAATTGAAAGGATCTAATTTCCTAATATGGTTGGGTGATTTCGAATGATACTTGAATGAATTTATTGACTGGGGATTGCCAGACTACTTAAATGATCACACAAGCAAGCATGCTAAAGGTAATAATTTTGTTTGTTGTAAAATACAATATAATTTCAATGAAGATTCTAAACCACTTATCCATGATTTAGATGATCCATATCTAATTATTTCTACCTTGACTGTGGAATAAAGTATAATGTACATATCAGATGTAAAGACTCTCTATGAAGAATTCACAACTCTTAAATATTATCATACCATCACAATTTTCTCTACACATCTGTGAAATTTAACTGTTATGAAAAACAGGTCTTCATTAATGAAATTTATTATAAAAGATGATTTTTTATTTTTGCCTTATTTTCTTCTCTTCCTAAAAATGATAATTGGAACTAATATAGTATTTATCAAGGCTTATCTGATAAATCCTTTGATGATGTCAAAACTGTAAACATTATAGCAAGAATCAGACAAATGGATAATCTATTACAATCTCAACATACTTCCAATTCATCTCTGATCAACACTTTAATTTATGCTAAAGACCGCAACACTTTTATAAACACAGGAAACCAAACAACCATAAACAACAATGTTATTGGTAACTACTTCCAGAACCAGGGCCACATCTCTGATAAATGTTATCAGAAGGGAAGTAATGCTAAAGCAGTCAAAAGACATGATAAATTGAACAGAAATAAGTCTTCCGCAAACATAGCTAACATACAAAGTGATACTGAAACCACTAAACCTTTTGTCTCATCAGAATTTTGTTTTTTAGCATCCCTGAACCTAAAGAAAAATATGTCTCACAATATGACAAGTGATATCTCCATCAAGTTCAATTACAAATGATTGAATTTTCCATTGAAAGTAATTGTTGCAAACAATAGTTCTTCTGATATTGTGGGGATTGGTAGTTCTCATTTAATTGATAGAGTTACAGGATTATGTACATTAGTAGAAAATATATTCTAATGACCTGATTTACATAAAAATTAATTTTCTGGTTTCAAATTATTATCACATAACATCTTTCCTGTAAAAAATAATAATGGCACTTGCCTAGTTAATACTCTAACAAATAATATGATAGTACATATACACAAAGATAACAGTTCCCAATGCTTTGTTTTTGACAGATGACTTTTCAAAACGCCTATTTCAACCTCCAATAAGTTATCCAGAAGAGATTTATAAAATTTATGGCATATACAATTGGGACATGTTGTTGAACTAAGGATAAAACAACTTATAAAAAATTCAACTGGCCATGACTTACTGAGTTGTAAAACTCCATCTTTTTGTGAAGAATGTCAGTTGGCAAGTTCTTCTCTTTCTTCCCAATTACCATCTTCAAACATCATCTATGCTCTTTTAGAAATTATTGTGGATAATCTTGTAAGATAATCACCAGTGGAAATATCAGGGGGTAAATATTTGTTGTCTTTTTGAGATGTTTTCTCCAGTTAAACTTGGGTGTGTATAATCAACTACAAATCTGATATGGCACAATGTTTTGAAAATTTTTCTGTTTTTGCAGGAGCTCAGAGGAGCTTGAAAATTAAGGAAATAAAGACCACCAATCGTGGTAAATTCACTGGGAAACAATTTCAACAGGTGGTGAGCAATAGGGGTATACAGCATGAACAAACAGTGCCATACCTCCACCACCAGAATGGTTGAGCAGAGAAATGGAATTGATCTCTGGAAGTCATGGGTCAAGATTTTTTTTTACAAGCAGGCTTACAGAAAACTTTTGGTCATATTATTTTGAATGAGCATTGTATCTAAACATAATTCCTTCCTGTAACAACCCCAAAACACCCTATGAATTGTTTATGGGTCACAAACTGTTTATTGGTTACTTTCAAGTTTTTGGCACCATGGCTTATGTGCATATACCTACTGAACAAAGAGCAACTTTAGAAGCCAGGTTAAAGCAATGTATTGTTATTGGTTATAATGAAGGTGTAAGGCACCACAGAAAAAATGGGGGGGTATTGCTAGCAATACCCCTTTCTTGAGCTCCGTTGAGCCACAAATCTATGCTTGAATTATGCACACATCATCACCATGTAGGAAATTGTTTGGCCTTACATTTAGTCAGAGATTTGTCACAAATTGAGCTCAAGATGAACCTACATTGATCACCGTTTGATCTTGTAAAATCCTAATTTGATCATCAGTTAAGCTCCCTTTGATCTCACTTTGATCTAACATAAGCTTTTGCATATCCAATATGTCAACTATTCACTTTCAAAAAGATTCGTAATGAATTTCACATGGAATATTAGAAACGAAACCAGTAATTTTGAGTAAATGTCTCATCAAAATGATTAATCTACAACAAAATACCATCAAAATTCAATCTGATTACTGAAAACTTTTGTTAAAATGACTAATAGATATTTAAATTGGAAAATAATATTCCATTTCTCAATTTCAAATTCAAAATATAAATCCTTGTTTGAAATGTGAATTTTGTAGATTCCTTGCCTTCCTATATTATGAGTAATATTTGAGGTATTTTACACCTTTGTAAATATGGTGTTGTGCTGCTAGAAATTATCTCTGTTTCAATTCAACTTTATTGAAGCTTGATTCCAGAATGATACATATTTTATAACTATTTTGAGAAAAAAGTCACTAGTAATGAATTTAGCCTTTTATCTGTCCTTTATTAAACCTCACTTAATCCTACTTAAATCCAAATTGACCCACAAAAACCTTATTTGGGATATTTTTTAGCCCAGGATGATTCAAGATTGGAGCAAAATATTATTTTAAATATCCAATATGCCTATTGATTAAATTTCTTCAAGCTTACTTTAAATTCACATTAACATTAACTTTCACAGGAAATATTAAACACAAATCTTGAAAATATAGTATTTAAAATCATAATAAATATAATATAATATGCTTACAACAAAATTTTCTTTCTGGATTAATTGAAACAAAAAATTGTTCATTTGTGAAAATAGAAAAAATACTATCCATCCTGAATTTAGAATTCATTTTTAAAAATTTAATGCCCCCTCACTTTCAAGTTTATCATGTATTTCGAAAATTATATTTTTAATAATTTTGTGAATAGTACACCTGAGATATAAACTTGGGGATATCAAAAACTAAAACATCAGCAAATTGAAATGTTTTTTATTGTTATGAATGGAAATAATGATTGAAAAACACCATTAGAGCAAGTTTGATTTTGAATAATAGGCATACTTTCTCATGTAAATTTCAATAAAAATAATTTTTATTCTTACTTAAGTTGCGGTGGATACATTTGAGCTCAAAAAGAATTAAAATTGATAAAATAAGACTTCTATAGTTCATATTCAAGAATGAAATCACCCTTCATTATCTACCTGTAAACTATTTTAAATTGAATAATTTCAAAGTCAGTATATACTGATGTTATTTTTTCTTCTAAAAAATTTATTATATAGATTAATAGTCATAAACAGTTGACATAGATGTTAAATTTATATAAGCAATCTTTAATTCATAAAATGATAAAACTATCTTTTATGTAAAAAGTGATGAAGGAAAAAAATATTATTAAATTTTTGATGCACTATCAATAAAATTGAAGATAGAGCATATCAAAAGTTTAAACTTAATTTCAATTTTGATATCATCATTTTATTTTATTTTACTTGAGTAGAAAACAGATTTTAAATCTCAATATAATTTTAAATCCCATTAGTTTGTAGATTTCAACATTTGAAACTATGAAATAAATATTTATGAAAGAATTTTACAATATTTGCCCTTCTAAAAACTCATAAATCCAACTTCAAATCTTCTAACCTTCACAAGTAACCACAATGCATTCTGAAAATACTCTATATTTAAATAATTAAAGGTAAATAAAATTATGTTTTTATTCTTTATTTCAATTTTTGATAAATAATATATATATATACATATATATATATATAATTTCTTAAAAAGTCTAAGAGGGAACTTAATAGTGGTTTTGGCATTAGATATATAGATTCAACTTTCAAAAAATTTGTTTGGAATAAATTACAAAGACAAAAAGGATATATTTTGATGAAAGAATACTGATTTAGGTTCTCTTAAAATATTATTAACCATTTTTATGGAATATTAATCCATGGTTATCATTCTTTATGATATTATCATAGAATTTTTTCCATTTTTAATATAATGATTTTCTATTGTGTGGTATGTAGGCTAAGATAAGTTTAAAAGATTTATTGAAGATATATATACCAGAAACAGTATAATCTGTAGATTTATAACTATAACTTACTTTTCTGATGTTTTACATCATTGATAAGTAGCTCATGCATTACACAAGTAAATAATTATAGTCTCTGGAAATAATTCCTTGTGAATTTCAAATTTTTTGTTATTCTTAAAATCATTACTCAAATAAACTAAAATTTCTTCAAATATTGATTGAAAGAAGGAGTTACAAAATCTTATTTTGTAGTTATAAAAGTTTGAGTTATTTTTCATATTATCAAGTATAATGAACATTTGTAAATTTTAACTTGAAAACTAGTGATCATAGCAAAGTAATACTGGAAGAATCAGATAAAAAGGGTGGAATAAAGTCATAGCACAACAGGAAATGATACAAAATTGTTGATTTTTGTCTCATAAAATTCAACTTATTTTTAACATATTTTACCACCTTTAGATAATGTTTAGTGGATTTTAACATTATTATAACAAGCAAACTTAACAATGTTTTGATTTTTTTAACAAAAATAAATATTGTTAGATCATTTTTTTAAAAAATATGACTTATTTTTATGCTATATCTACAATAGTTAGTAGTTTTTTTTGCAGAAATTACTTGTTTTGATATTCTATTTTTGAATTTTTTAAGAGACTTCATTGCATTAAAGTTTTGTAATAATTTTTCATTAAAGCATCATATTTTAAATCTAGAGAATTGGTTTTGAAATAATATATATTTTCATGTTAATTGACTCATTATTTTTGGATTGATAAATTATGTTAAAATTGGGATTGCTTATTTCTAGTGAGTGTACATCATAGTTTGTTTTCAAATCAAAGATTAATAAATGGTAAAATTTGGTAAAATTCTAAATATCTTTTAAACCTTTTTGATTTAAATAATGTTTAATGTTATGTAATCATTCTATAAGTAGAACACAGTTAAAATCTGATAATGGTACATTGCTTTCAATTTCTAATACTAAAATTCTATTCTACTTGAAACAATGTAAACTAAAGCTTGGTATCTCATAAGAAACTCACAATTTTCAAAAATCATATTTCCAACTTTTTAAACATGATACACATTAAAATATATTTTTAGAATAATTTCCTAATTAGTTTCAAATACTAGAAAATAATGACCTCAATTTATTTTAATACTTAAACCATTCTGATGAGTGAATTTCACAATCCTCTAAGTAACATATGGTTACCATTTATACACATATGCATGATTTCTCCTTTTGTTTAATTTTAGCTGAATCTAAAAAGTAAAATCACATGTTGAATATCATCTATAGATAAACTTCTTATATTAGAAGCTAATATTTCATATGAGAAATTTGTTATTGAGTTTGGGAAACATTAATAAGTGTTGGGTATTATAATTGAGCCATTTATTCAAGTAAATAAAAAAGGATGACGTTCTAAATATTTCATATATATAATAAAAATTAATTATATAGTAGCATTTAACCATGTTTTTATACTAATGTCATATAAAAAAAGGGATTGAACTAAAACTTTCAGTAAAGAAAATAAAAATAAGATAAGTTAATATTCTTGTTTATATTCTCATATTTTTGAAATGGCTTACTTAAGGGAGAAAATTATTTGGTTTTAGAGTACAAGAATTTCTAGATAAAAATCTTCACAATATAGTTTGACCCTCTCAAAAAGAAAATTCCTCAAATTTTACTATCACATTTTATATATTTGTTAAGTAATAGAAAATGGAGTTGTGTCTTTGACAATGAAGCTTTAGAAAATGAAATAAATGATTTAAATTTATAATATAATTTTTGAAACAATAAATCATGTATTCAAAAAAAATTATATATCTTACAATCAAGATAACAGTATTAATTAAGCAACTCTAACAACTTTGGAAAGAAACAAGAAAAAAATAATTAGTAAAATGCATAAGTTATTTTTAGAATTTAAGGAAACTTAATAGCTCTACCTGTAAACTAGCCTTAAAGCAGGTTTGGATTTAACATGTGGAAATTCATACATAGTACCCTTCCATCATTAGAGCAGAATAAAATTTATGTAGTTTTATTTTTTTAATTTATAATAGTATTTTTATTTTTGGCTTTTTCATTAGTATAACTATATATTTTTTAACTTTTTTGTTTTTCATAACATAAGTTCAAAGCTGCACATCACTACTTCAAGATGAAACTCCATATAATGTAATCAATGAATGATATATTATAATGAATTTTACTAGAGACTTTTCAAAAATGGTGATTAAGAATACTTATTATAATTTTTTAAATTTTTATTATTATTCTATCTCTTGAAAGGAGATGGCCATATCTCAATTTAATTAGTTTTTCCTCAGAAAAATTTATTCTTGATCTAAATAAAATTGCATCACTATTAAATAGATGTTATTATACAATTTTAACAATTTTTTTATCTGAACATAGTTGAAAGTATGTATAAATTAAAGTGTTTCCACATAGTCTTACTATTATCCCACCATTATTTTCACATTTAGATTTCATTATAACTGTAAAATAAGTTTTTCAATAATTTTAATAATACCTTAATATTTAATAATTTAGTTACATAGTAGATTTTTTATCCTTTTTTTATATGAGGCTTATTATATAAACACTACTTTTAGATTTTATCCATTTTGATGTCTGATAATTTAAATTTTCATTTAACTACCCAAATTATATCAAAAAAAATTCAAAAGTATATTTTTTTAATGTACTCTTTTTGATAAACTTATCATTTCTTATAGGTTATTCTTCAACTATTTATTGTAATTAACTACCCACTCATTTATGGTCTGTTATTGTTGTTCATTACATACAGACAAAATAAGGATACTCTCATATTATATTGGAGTTTTAAATTAAAAAGTAAATACTAGTGGCTGGTATTAAATATGAAGTTGTTATAACTAAGTTGAACATTAATTAATTATTAAATGGCATTTTATATTACAAATTTTATTGAATGTATATAAAAATAACACTCAAGAAATATATATAAGATATATATATAACCATTGTATATCAAAAATGAAGTACTTGTCAACATGGTCTTTTTAAATGATTTTCAAATTTACTTAAAGAGACATTAATATTACCAATTCAAATTTTATATCAAATACAACAATATTATTATTTCATTTTTAATTATTTTACAAAAAATTTGAGTTTCAAAGTAATTTAATTCAGTATTTAATGAATGTTTTTGAAAAATATTTTTAAAAATAGAAATAACCCCTCACAAAAAAAAATATAATTTTTTTTACTTACAATTTGCACCATATTTCTACCCTTAAAATATTTGTATTCTTCTAACAAAAATATTTTTTAAATAAATTTAAAATTTTTTTCATTATTCAATTACAAAATGTCAAATTTATAATTTATTTTACCTTACTAAAAAATTTAGTTGAAAATTTAATTTTGTATTTCCAAAAAATAAACTTAAATGTCAAAAATTAAAAAAACAAAATTATAAATATAATTATGAGAAAGAGGTAGATTAAATTTATAATATTCATATAAAAAAAATTCATATATTTTATGGTGTTTGAATTTTAAATTTAATGTATTAAAAAATAATTATTAAATAACCAAGCCAAATGAAATTGGCTTGGATTTTTGGTATCACTAGAACTTATTTTTTTTCTTATACTCACATTTTTATTTTTAATTTTTTTTTTTCTACATTTCTCATTTTTTTTAATGATTTTTAATGTTTTTAAGACCGAAGTTGCTTTCAAACAACTTCGGTCTAACGTTTCTCTCACTTTCCCACCAGATTGCACCTGGTAGGGAAAGTCGCTTCCATTTTAGAGACCAAAGTCCCTTGCAGGGACTTTGGTTTCTCTGTGTGCATTGCACAGCCAGAAAAAAACTGGCTGTGCAATGCACTGCATGCAGCACATGCAACACGCATCACTGCTGCAAGTAATGTGCATTGCACATGCTGCGCATATCTCATGCAGCTGACTTGATATCAGCTGCATGAAATATGGTAGCGATTGTGCAACGCGCGTTACTTGCAGCAGCAACACGCGTTGCACACTGCTTTGGCCACCTCCCAGCCTAGTAAATTAGCTGGGAGGGTGGCAAACATTACAGCAAGCAATTGAAGTCGCTTTTAGCGACTTCGATTGCTTGAAAGAGACACTTCCAGCCAGGGGAAACCTGGCTGGAAGTACTAAATTGCAATGTAAGGGACCCAAGCCAATTTCAAAGGCTTGGGTCATAAATTAAGGTTTCTAAAAAGCAGCCAGTATAAATCTGGCTGCAATAAAAAGTAAATTTTTTAAATAAAATACATAAAAAAATAAAAATTTGTTCAAATAAAATATACAACACTCTTCAGCCAGTAAGAAACAGCCTTCCATTGTTACACATAGAAACAAAATCAAATGTTTCTTTCATCAACATTGGCCATCTTTCAATATTTTGAACCAAGTAAGATCAGGAAAAAGGTCACGGCAAAAAAATTGCATAATTAAAAGTCTCCCAATTTAATATGGTGCAGAGGTTCATATTTTAGAAATAGGTGGTGCACATTATAGTTTCCTTTAAAAAAATTCAAAAATGAATTAATTTTGGCGCAATGTAAATTTAAATGTGATGAGTGTATGTTTTTTAGCTACGTGAAACATGGTAGCTAGAATTATGTGGCGTCAATTTTTTTTAGATGTGAAATTCAGTGTTCCACAAATGTGCATCTGTACAACATGCAGCCAAGTAAATTCTAGCTGGAATTAGTATATGCATAGGAAAAAATGATCATGCTGTGTACAGTGCCTTGGCAACATCATTCTTGGAATTTAGATGAAGTTTATCATATGACTTGGAGAGCTGCATTTTTTTGAAAATGTGATCAGTGAAAATTCATGATATATACATCTGTTTGCCACCCAATTTATTTTTCCTTTCTCTTTCTCACTTACCTTTTTCAAAAATTATCAATCATATTTTTGCTTTATCATTTTGAATTATTGGTACTATTTTCTTGACCTTATCTGATTACCGGTAAGCAAATTTTTCTTGCTATTGCATTTCATATCATTTTGGTTTGTTACACTTTTTTACACTTTTGACAAGTTAATCTAATGATTCTAATTCTGAATTTATTTTTATGGTATCTTTTACTGTACCCTTTCGATTCATTATAAAATAATTCTTTTTCAGTTAACTTAAAGTTTTTTTATTTGTTTGTCAATTTACTTTTCTTTATTCCTTATCAAAAATGTTCAATTTATTTATCTAACCATTTATTTTTTAAAACAGTGATTATAAAATAAACTTTATAATTAATTTTGATCAATCAGCTACAAATGGAAGAAGATTTTATAGACATGTAAGTTCATGTTTTGCTTATCATTTTTCTATATTTCTTTAATACTTTCTCAACCATTATATTATTAATATGAAAAGTAAAACATCATCTCGTACTTGCTGAAAGCATACAGGATAATGTTTTGCTTTTCATAATAATAATTAGATTGTTTGTACTTTACCTTTAATTTATTGATTTTTAAGTTGTTTCAAAGTCTCGTACTTGCTGAAAGCATACAGGACAATGCTACAATTTAAAAATTAATAATTTATTGAAGTATAAATTTCTAAGTCAATATATTGATCAGAGCAAGATTTTTCATTTTATATATGTGGATATCATAATTCCGTAAATTTTTTAATATTACTAGTGTATTGGAGTTATACTTTCATTATATTATTAATATTAAGTGTAGAGCCAAATCTCGTACTTGCTGAATGCATACAGGATAAAGCTATACTCTTTATATGTATAATTTAATAAAGTATACCTTTGAAACGCTTTCTTAATATTTGAAATAAAGAAAAAGTATATAAATTTACTAATATGTAGATATGCTAACTTTTGTATTTCTAATATTGAAGATATGATAAAGTTAAAGGTATCATTGACTGATAATTGAAATTATGTTACTATTTTCTAATTTTTGATTTTTTTCTATTTTAAATCAAAATTGAATTCTCTTAGGATTGAACCATCAATGAGTAACGATTTGAAAAAAAAAACGGCCAGGGAAGAACTCTAACAATAGGTGGGCGAAAGACATTGCTACTGGAATGAAACTTGTAAACGCTCTTGGAATGGATACAAACGGGAAGAAGCCACATTTCTATGCACGATCTTATGCAAATAATATGACAGATTGCAATAATTATTACAATTTTTTTCCTGGATTTAGTATTTATAAACCAAAAGGTGTCTTAATACCTAATGTTCTTGTGCAGACTTTTGAAATTCATGAGCTCAAAGAACTAGATATGTTAGAAGCTACGGTGCGATGCATTAAGGATCTTTCTTACTGCGAACACGAAATTAAAAATAATGGTTATCATCAAAGAGCTGGTGGTTTTGGAAAAATGTTTGGTGGTGGCTTTATTTTAGATAGAAAGAAATCTTTACATATTCGTAAGTATCACTTTTTTTAATTTAAATACTGAATTTTTGAATGCTTTTCCTTGCAGATGAATACACTGATGATATTGTAAAAACGGATGAATATAAAAAACGAATGAAGAGGATTGCAATGTACTTTGAATATTTTTTTAAAAAAATATCATATGTAAAGTACAATGAGGCAACTAATCTTTGCGCAAAACTTGGTATTCCTGGATTTTCAAAAGTTTCTAGTGAAGAAGAGGGTGTACCGTTTGCTAGTAATTTAACTTGGACATCTGGAGGGAATGGTAATGGGTTCTCTAATGAGGTTCATCTTGATAAGGATGCAAGTGAGTATACTTTAGGAATATTTTTTCCTAAAGATACAGAAAAAAACACCATTCATATGAAGTATGATAAGACCCAACCACGACAAATAGGTGGAGAACTTATGTTTCCCGAAATTCGAAGTAAAATCAACTTTGAAGCAACTAATGGAATAACAGTGACATTATGGCCTGCCAATCAACTTAGGCATTTTACCTCAAGATGTCATGAAATTCCTGGCTTCACTAGGATAGGTTCTTCTATTCAAATCAGCACTAGACTTTTTCATGCTATAGAAAAGCTTAATGTTTTTGATATTGATATTTCAGAATACTTAGAAATTAAAAAAGAAAAATTTAGGTTAGAATATTTGATTAGTGCTTTGAGAGTTTTTTTGAAAAGAGATGACTTAATAGAGGAAGAAATAGAATCAGCAAAGTATTATTTATCTAATGTTAAGACAAATCTAAAAAATCTAGATATATAAATATTAAAAATTTATATTATATATACACAACTTAATGCAAATTTAAACATGATAAATACTGAGAGTAGCTGTAACATTTTCAGTTTTGATAATTATAGTATTATCTATTTTTTTTATTTGTGAAATAAAATAATTTTTTTTCATAATATTATAAGAAAATTTGATTTACTTTTGAGGAAATATATAAGTTGTGAAATCTTTAAATGTCATTTTTATTAAATTGGTAGCAAAGGTTCTAAAATAAAAAAAACTATAATAAAGAATTTGAAATATATTAGCCATAAAAATGTGCTTTTAATGCTACCAAATTAACTGTATAGTATTTTAGGTCAAACAGGCTTATTAATAAAAAAGGTAATAATAAAGAGTTGAAGAAAGAATTTTGAATCAATAATAGATTAAATTGTATTTTTTTAAGAATGTACTCATTTAATTATTTAAATTGTTCTACTTCTGATTAAAAATGTTACAATCAACGAAAATATTTGTAATAATTAATAGATTATATAATATTAAAGGTAAAGTAACAAAACTAGAGCAGTTATCATATTTTTATATAAACAATAAAATATTTAAGAATTTAATACAAGTATTTGAAATCATATAAGTAGATTTTAAAATCTTTGTTATTGCTGGACTTACAATAATTTTTTTTAATAATTAATTTAGAAAATCATGTCAAAGGTTACTTAATAAATTTCAAAGATGGTCACATTTTTGACGTATTTGAAGGAAAATAACTTGAATTATACAAGATATATCATATATACAGAACTTTATCTATTTACATGTTGGAATATTAATTTATTGAAAGGCTATGTTTAGCAAAAAAAGGTGATACTGGCTGAATGGAGCTCCAGTGATTAAGAAAATCTGCAGAAATAGCCCTAGCAATTCCCGGAGGACTTGGGGTATCAAATTTTAAAGGAAATGGATCACACTTGCCTATAAAAGGTTTTATTAATGTTAAAATATAGTTATTTAAATTTTTCCAAATTATTTCTTCCATCAAATGATTTTTTTTTTCATGTAAATTAAGAAACTTAACTTCTGATATTACCTCCAAGCAATCAGCTGCTGAAGCCAATCTATGATCTTGAGAGCTCAGAAATAAACCACGGACACCATCAATTATATAGAATGTGAAAGATTGATATCGGTGGTGGGAGTATTCAGAATTTATTTTGTTTAGTGCAGCCTTTTGTTTCTCTCTCATTATAGTCAGTTCAGTATTTTCGTTTTTCTCACTTGATTGTTGAGCTTCACTAGTCTTGCCACTTGATATTGTTGCAGCCCAATATTTTGATTTAAGAATGATAATTGACATAATTATATCAATGATAATATTGCTGATTTGAAGAAGAGTTGACATTGATATATCACGGGTTTGAAGTGCAGTGGGACCAACTTCTAAGCCATCAGAAATCGGACTCTTCAGATTTGAAAGGTGAGCTAGAAGCTGAAGACCACGTTCAATTGGACAATCTGAGTTAATGTTTTGATGTGATGGAAGCTGGCTGAATTCATGTGCGGTCAGATAAAGTGAAGATGATATAAGAGATACCCATGAAGAACGGCAGTGGTCACTTGGGATCATTAATCTCATGAGCATTCGGATAAGATTGGATTCAGGGTGATCCGTTTTCTTTGTTGAGGAAAGAATTTCAGTATTTAAACCATCAGGATCACATAAATCTTCCATTTTTTTGAAATCAATATTATCGAGTACCCATAGCTGTGAGCTATCAATCTCTAAAAAAATATTTGCTACAAAAGGAAAAAAAAATAAGTAAAAGAACAAAAGTCAAGACTAAAAATTATGGTAACTTACATAACTCAGTAAGTTTTGAAAGCCAATCTTCTCCACAAGATTTTTCCCAATGAAAAGTAAACATTGGAATATTTGACATGGGTTCTTGGGAAGAAGTAGAAGAGCGTAATTTGAGGAGAGTAACAATTTCCAACCACGACCTGAGGACCTTTGCCGTGCTGATTCTACCTTTATAAAAATTATGAATTTTACAGAATTCCTCCTGCAAATCAGATTCTTTTAGAACTGAGGGTGAATAAGTTAGAGGTTTTTTCGATATCTTGATTGGAGTTGATTTCATTGGTAGAGAAGCTTTCAAAGAGGTCAAAGTAAGTAATTTAGGAGGTGATGGGTATTGCTTCTTAGAAATGAAGGAATTTGGTGATGAGCTGTTTGAATCATCATCTTTATCAAACATATCAACATGTCTGGAAGAAGATTTTAAACTTTGCTTTTTTTGATGAACAAGCATAGCTTCATATTCTGATAGTTGATCATCGCTATTTTCATTGCTCTTTTCATCATCTTCATCAGGGAGAGGGCGTTTATGGATGGAACAATCTACAGCAGGTGAGTTTCTGGTACAAAATATCAAAAGAAAGATAAAAAGTACAATATGTAAGCAATAAAAGAGATATATGATTGAATTTTAAAGATAAAAGAATAACAATAAAAAAAAGGAAACAAGAATATACTCATTATCAAAACCTTTGCTTTTTTTTTGAGATTTATTATTTGATACATCAGAAAATTCATTAGCAGAAGCCGGTTTAATACGTCGAACAAAAGAGGAGCCTTGGGATAATCTCTTTTTCTTGGAGCGAATAACAGGTGTTTCAAGATTTTCCTTATAAGTTGAAGCATGAGTTGAAGCTAATGGTTCATCTGTCTCATCATCATCCCTAATGACAATGACTTCATCAGGAGGAATCATACCCTCCTCATAAGCTACAAATATATATGAAGAAAAAAAATATTAATAATCTTATCTACTAATTTAAAAGGAGACAAAAAAGGTGATGAACATACATTTTTCAAGGCTTTTCACATATTGGAGTAATTCATTACAAGGGTTAGATAAATATGAAGAAGAAGGATTATTGTTAAGGATCTTGACAAGCACTTCTGTTTTATCTCTAGCCAATTCAAGTAAATTGCGATACTGAACTCTTGTTATTTCCTGCCTCTCATTGCTAAGTACAGGAGGGTTAGGTGCCATGCCATGTGGCAGACATGGTGCAAGCTCAAAAGCTTCAAAGCGAGTATCAATCAGAGAGTGGGATGAAACACATTTGGGTGCTGGAAAATCAAATTTTTGAAAAAAAAAGATATAGAACATAAGTGAAATATATAAATTAAGAGAGAGGAACATGATATACATACAAGGTGGAGGTGTAGGATTCTGTATACTAGACATATTGATTAATGAATATTAAAAAAAAGTATTCGATATCAAAAAATTATGATGTAATATGATGAATAATTATAAGAAACTCTATTCTAGAAAATTGAAGTTGATATTTTAATAGGATAAAAAATTGAATAAGATTAAAATTAAAGTGAGGATGAAAGAAACAGAAAACATAAAGAGGGGGATTTTATATTATTTGAGCTTTTTTTAACATGTATTATTCATAGTGGGGTAAACTGAGTAACATGCTAAATCACAATCTGTTTATATTGAAGCGAAATTTGATGTAGCTAACAGAAAATACTAGTAATTCTTTGGGGACTTTTAGTGTGAAAAACAAATAATAACAAATTTATATCCCATATTCAAATTGCCACGGGTAAATACAAAATTTTTTAAATTAGAATTTACTCCTAAACAATGGAGATACACTTAATTAGTATATTATATGAAAAAAAAGGATAATCCTTTATGAATATTTGTTAAATTTAATTTCAGATGACAATGCGAGATTCACATATATACTGATATGCCTCATCAAACAAGAAATGAATTATAAATATAAAATTGGTAACATTAGAATTTAAGATAAGAATTTGTTTTTTAAGTGACAGGAGGAGTGTCAGGCTAGGGTGTGGGCACCGTGACCAAACCTTTGATAAACTTGGATACAACTAAGGGAAAAAAAAAATTGAATAGTTTTATTTTGCAATATATCTTAGTCTGCACAAGATATTGCATTGTTGTCCCTAACTATACCAAAATTGTTACTTTTCAAAAGTTATAGGACTACTAAGTTGATAAAATATTATTATGAATCACCCAATGAAATACCTTAAGCAACATTCAAAATTATTAAAATATTAATATTCAATTTGAGATTTGGATTAGCTAATTTTTCACAACTTACCACAGTTTTGATTAATATAATAAAACTTGAAAAAAATTGTTGAGATAACCTAGAAATGGGTGCAAGAAAATGATGAAACATATGACTTGAAACTTAACTCATACACTATTGATAAACTTCATGGATCCTGATTAATTTCTATCGAAATTAATTTTGAGACTAGCATATTGAATTTTAGCTATGACCAAGTACTGTAAGTGCCATGGTTTGTATTCAATATATTGGTGTTGAAATTAATTTTGATAGGAATCAACAAGTATCAGATGGCACCATGCATGAAACACTGACAGAAACCATCAAATTTATGAGGCAATGAACCTCATAATTTCGATCGAAATTAATATAGACCCCTGCATATTGAATACAAGCCATTTCACATGGACTACACAGACATAGATAAAATTCAACATGCATGGCTTAAAATTAATTTTGATCGAAATTAACCAAGGCATTAAAACATCAATTTTTATATGGTGTACTTGATCAAACCAGTTTATCTAACTGCTTAGCTTACCTATACTTATAGGAATTTTATGCATAGTCCATGTCCATATTAAATTCAATCGAAATTAATGTTGACTAATACATAATGAATACATGCTATGCCACTTACACTTGCCAGGCATAGCTACCATTAAATATGCCAGTATCAAAAATTAATTTCGATCGAAATTAATGAGCATGATAATCATGAATTTCTGGAGTCAACTGCTTATTTTTATGCATGGTGCCTTGCCAACATTAATTTCGATCGAAATTACTTTTGATACTGGCATATTGCATGTATATATGCCTGGAAAGTGTAAGTGGCATAGTGTGTATTCATTATGTATTGGTCAACATTAATTTCGATCGAATTTAATGTTGACATTTGCATATTGAACCCAAGCCAGAAAAAAACCCAGAAGATTCTTCATAAAACTTCCCATTAATTTCGATCGAAATTAAGGCTGACCATATACATATTGAATGGTAGTTATATCTGGTCTGAGTAAGTGGAGATTACTTATATTCAATATGTATTGGTCAACATTAATTTTGATCAAAATTAATGAGCATTTTGATCATGAACTTTTTCAGTCAGTTAGTTGTTTCAATGCATAATGGCATTCCAACATTAATTTTGATCAAAATTAATGTTGAAATGATATAATGCTTTTTTGCATGACATGTAAAGGACAGCAAGTATTTTTAAGTATTGAAATTTACTATACATGTTGAGGGTAAATATAAAATTTACATATCCATATTAATTTCTATAAAAATTAATGTTGACCAATACATAATAAATAATAAATATGCCTGGCTAGTGTAAGTGGCATAGCTTTTTTTCAATCTGCACTTGGCAACATTAATTTCGATCGAAATTAAGGTTCATGATTATCATCAATTTATTCAGTCAGTTGCTTACTGTTATGCATGGTAACATGTCAACATTAATTTTAATAAAAATTGAATTTGACATGCTACCAAGCATTTTTATGTAAGATGAAAATTAGGGCACTCTATTGTTAAGTAAACACATTACAATGCATATTGAGCATGTAAATATCATTTACACATTAATATTAATTTCAATCAAAATTAATGTTGACCAATAAACATTGAACACAAGCTTTACAACTTACACACACCAGATATAACTACCATTCAATATGTATATGGTGCTCACTAATTTTGATCAAAATTAATGAGCAGTTTTATGAAGAATTTTTTGGGTCGTTTGCTGGTTTGGGTTCAATATGAAAATGTCAATATTAAATTCTATTGAAATTAATGTTGACCAATACGTAATGAATACACACTATGCCACTTACACTTTCCAGGAATAGACACCATGCAATATGCCAGTATCAAAAGTAATTTCGATCGAAATTAATGTTGGCAAGGCACCATGCATAAAAATAAGCAGTTGACTCCAGAAATTCATGATTATCATGCTCATTAATTTCAATCAAAATTAAATTTTGATACTGGCATATTTAATGGTAGCAATGCCTGGCAAGTATAAGTGGCATAGCGTGTATTCACTATGTATTGGTCAACATTAAATTCGATTGAAATTAATATGGATACATAAATGTGACATAAAGAGGTATGGACCATCAATTTGTTGAAAATACATTTTTATATCTCATACATTATTTGTTTTTCTTAAATAAAATGTTACTCTCTCTCAATATCACTTTATAACATTTACCAAGCTGCTTTGAAAAAAAACAGAATACATAAAATTCAATATAAGATAGCTATATTACACAGAAGATCACCGTTATACCTAAGTTATGATGATGTTGATGCTCTATTAATTGATTCCCGAATCTTTACCAGATCAATATCAGCTCCAACCCCAAGTGACTCACGTTCATTCACAGATAATCCTTGCAAAAATGTTGCTGAATAGCAATTCTTGGGGAGGTATTTGGGAACATTGAATATACCATTTTGAGCAACTGTTCTTTCTGATGACCGTGAATATGTTTTTAATGCTGATTTTTTTTGAGCTGGTGTATGGGCTAAGTCCTTTGTCATCTTATCCATTTTTTTAAACAAATCATTGAGTTCAGGATTTCGCCATCCAGGAATAGCTTGGATAGGTGCAGTTGGGGCTGGTGCTGGGCCTTCCTCGATATCAGAGATGCACCTAGTATCATGAAAAAGCACAACAAAACCTGGCACATCACTGCAGAGATCTCTTGCTAACTTGTAGCGTGCACTAGCAATCTGAATTCCAACTAAATCAGCTTCATAATAACAAAAAGCAAAGTAAAATAAAAAACTTACCTTGGTCCGATAACGTTTTACTTGTGCCCTTGCCCTCTTTTCAATCTTTTCTCTTGCTACCCTTTCCTCTTCTTGCCCAAACAACCTTATCATCTCCTTCCCCTTATTAACTACCCATTTCTCAATAACACATTGAGTGAACTGAAGCTTTGACTGATCGATTGTATTCAAGGTGGTGAGCCATCTGGTACAGTGGTCGCATACTATGCTTCCCATGACTTGATTCCAAGTTGATTCTGAAAAATCACGGCAAGTCCAATCAAACGCGAATTTCCGAAAACCTTTTTCTTGCAATTCACGCTCTAAGTTTCTTTTGACAGAAAGTGGGATCGGTGCTCCTCCTTTTAGTCCTCAAGGCTCAGGTGCTGGAAAAAATTTGGGTAGTCAAATTTTGGATCGCAAGAAGGCTATAGAATTGGTTATCAGAAATTGTCGATCAGCTGCAGAATTGGCACGGTTAGAAGATTGGACTTGGGTTAGGACAGTTTGAATGGTTTTTAGTTTGAATTGGCTCCAATCTTTCCAATTTTCAATCTCCAAAGGTGTTGGGCTCACAGGATATTTTGATATTTGTGTTGATCCCCCAAGACAATACTTCAGAAAGTGGTAAATATTTCTATTTAGACTGTCCGAGCTCCTGGGAACATCATTCCTTCTAACTAAGCCTCTTACAGCCCTTAACCCCCGTTCTCGCTCATGAGACTCTGCTGAATTGAGTCTGTGGTAATCACTGATACCCATAATGATTGAGGGATTCACTAACAATTCAAATAAGTTAATTAAATTGGTTATTTTTCAATAAAAGAATACACTACAAATTTGACTTACCTGCTCCACTTGTGCTTGATCCTTGGTTAGGCTGAGCAGATGATGATTGGTCTCCGAAAAATTCCCTCAATACTTCACTAGCCCAATCTCTTCCTAGCTGATCAGCTTGCTGATCAGCACTTTCAGAAGCAGAAGAATGATTGGGATTAAAATTTCTCGGTTCTGAATGAGACTCTTGGCCTGGATTGGGATTAGGTGGTACAGATTGAGATGCATCTGGAGGTGGATCAGCAGAGGGTGGTGGAGGAGTATTTCCAGTATTAGTATGTTGAGGCAGAAAACAATCAGAATCGGTTGGGTCAACAGACATCCCTTCAAAATTATCATCCATAATGAACTGTAATAAAATAAAATAAAATAAAAATAATCAGTTGTTAAAATTTATACCTATCAAAGCTAAAGTAAAAAAAGATACTATGTATATAGTCTTGTAAACGTGTATGTTCACTTGTCGAAAAATAAAGTGAATAATATATAGCTATCAGCTAAAGTTGGAAGGTCAAACTATTTATAGTAGATGAATGAGCAAGAAGATCATTCATTAAGTAAAAATTTTATCATATTTCTCATTATCATGATTTTATTTCTTTCATTCTTACATTTAAGATAAAAATGACTCATTGAAAGCATGGGTTCTCTCGCAATAAAAGCAACCAAAGTAATTGTTCACTGGTTTATGATAAGGTAAGTTGGATGCATTGCATTTTTTAATCGAGCATTGAATTATTTCTTTCACCATTTACAAATATCACCAATCCTACAAATTTCCCCAATCCCAAATTAACACAAAGATGTTAGTCAACAGAAAATAAATTTGATTAATTTTTTCACTCACTACTGTCTGCAGTCCAATGGCAGTGACAACCTCCTCTTTGATTCCAAACATTCCTTTTTTGTGCTCGACAGTAGCTGCATGTCCAATTATTGCATCTTTCTTAATCACAATTTGAGTTGCTTTGGCTACTCTTACTAACCGACAATGCACTTGTGGGAAAAGCTCATAGGGATCCTTTGATGTTTCTTCTGGACGGAGCTCTTTGAAAGGACTTACTATTAAATATATTTGATCAATATCTTCCTTTGATCTGAAAAGATCATCAATTTGCCCAAACTGGCTATCTTTTCCATAGTAGAATTCAATTGTTGAATTAGCAATGTGTCGATGGTAACTAGTAAACCTCTTTCCATGTATCAATATGCTTGCTACATTTTCAACTACCCAATCCCCACTTTTCTCCGATGGTGTCAAAGCCCGTCTTGAAGTTTCTTTTCCCATTCGTGCCCTTACCCATTTAGTAAATAATGCCATACTTAGATGGATCCATTTGTTTTGTTTATCAAGATCAATATGTATTTTTTTAGTCTCACATTGATCATTATCTTCAGCTTCACCAAGATCTAATACCCTAGACTTCCGATACCAATGTTTGAGCATTGTTAGCGGTATCTCTCCTGTGGTAAATATTAATAAATTAGAACAGCTGAGTTTTTAAATCATTGCTTACAAACATTACATACGTGGATGGTGATTGTTTGGAATTTCAGATAATATATGATTCACCCGCTCTCCAGACCAAGTAGCTGTACCTGATGGCGGACCAAGACGCTTTATCATTTCAGGATAATGTTGAGTGATATGCAGATTTGGCTTTGCATTAATATTCTTCCAACCCTCTTCAAGGCACTCACGATACTCTAACAGAAATTGATCTAGATCTTTAAGCTCATTAGTCTGTATATTTTTTAATGTCAAAAAATTGGTGATCGAGCATAATGTTACAAGTGACTTGAGAAGATAATATTCTCTTGGTTTATCAGCTGAGGAAGCTGAAGATTCAGATTCTTTAAATTTTTCAAACCAAAGGGGTATAAGTGACAAAGGGAAGTAGAGAGTATACAGCATGTGCCATTCTGCTGCCTTGAGGGATCCTGCCTTTTTAGATCCTACTGATTTTGGAACTCGTGTTAGCCAGGAAGGTCTTCTTACTTGATCAATCATCTTCCATACAACCTGTAGCTCTGCTGCTGTGATTCGTGGATTACTACTACCTTCATTTTCTTTCTCCTTACCTTTCCTTTTATTTTCTTCATCTCTAGCTGTCTCATTTGATGAGTGAGATCCTTCACTCTGTGATATGCTAATGCTTCTTTGCCTTAAGTTATACAATGAATTCCTACTGTCACTGCTGTGAGACTGTATTGAGGCCACATCGCTATATGGAGGAATAAATTTGGAGCTGGATGACCTACTCTGGCTTCTTGATCGATTTGTTCCCAATCCTTCATTATCTAGTCCATGATGACTTGATGACTGTCTTGAACTCGTACGTCTTTGCCGCTTGTGCTGTCTCGTGTGTCCTGTATCATCATCATCATTATTCGTGGTGCTTAAGCTACTTCTATGTTTTTTCAAATGTTTGTGCAGTGAAGTATCAGAAAAGAAATCATCTTCTTCTTCTCTTACATGCCAATTTTTATCCTTTTCCAGATTTCCTTCTAGATCTTTTGCTGCATTTTGGATTTGAAAATAGCTTAGACTGTGATCTTTTAGGTTGCCAAGCATATGTGAATGCATAACATCAATTGAGCAATATTCAGTTGGACGCCAATATTCAAGGTTATTCAGCTCACTCCATTGTACCCCATGATTTTGAACAATTGATACACGCTCCCAATGTGACTTAGAATTTTTCCACTTTGTTGCCCAGCACATATGATCCTCATGATTCCGTAATGAAAAATTTCCCACATTCTTTTCACTAATTTCATCTTTAGAGATATTACAGAAAGAGCAGAACATTTTTGCAGAGTGACTCGAAAAGCCAGCCAATTTTCGTATTGCAGGAATGTCACCTATCAAAGAGAACAATGCAACTCTTAATTTCCGGCCTCGTGGATAAAGATGTGTCTTTTCAATCAATATACCATCCCATAGAGTTTGTAGATCATTAACCAGTGGTTTTAGAAGGTGATTAAGCTGTTCACTTGTGGGTTCTGTTGGTCCGGGTATAATAGAATACAAAAAAAGATTTTCCATTTTGTATCTATCTTCTTGAGGTAGGTTCATACACACCATCATAATATTTCCTACAGACTTCTGATGACCTCCAATCCTATTGCCACCAGGCCTAAACCAGTCGACATATAAAGTAAACATTAAGTTGCCTGAAGTTATCGTATATTCATCATCATTGCTATCCAGAGCTGGAGTGGTTATGGGAAAGTTTTTCCAAATTGAACCATCACAAACATCCTTCATCAAATCACACTCTACACGTTCTGCCACAGGGGTTTTCTTCTCAATCAGAAGCTCAAATTTGAACAGTTTGATCTTTTCCTTAAGCCAGTCGATAAAAGAATGGTGATGAAATGTTTTAAGAGATAAGTATTTTACATGTTCTTGATGTTCCTCCATCAAATACAGCCTTTCATCACATTTAACTGCAATTTGTCCTGCTCCAAACATTTTTAAATAGCGCTTTGATGATGAAAGAAACGGTTGATTGCAACATAGTATAGATGGTTGAGATTCAGAGTTATACTCATAAAGAGCAAAGCATTTAGGACAGCATGTTTTAGTGAAAAATGATTGATTGAGCTTTAATCGACTAAAAACTGTATCTATCGAGCGTGGGACCAGGCGGACAATGCTATCAGAATCCAGTATTCCACTATCACCTAGAAGTTTGAGCTTCTTAATTTCTTCATCCAAAAATTGAGTACAACCTTCTTTGCTCAAATGATGAATCAGAGAAAGCTTTGCTGCCTGCCACATAATTATTTGGCTATACCGTTCCCCAAGATTTGAGTTTCTAGAGACTGTTGAAGATACTTCTGCCCCCAATAGCAACTGCCCCTATGTAATAAATCATTGAAACATCATAAAGACTTTAATTCTCACATTGAACTATAGATATACAGCTTACTGTTTCTGTGGAGCGGGAACTTCCAATGTTAAGTGGATTGTTGGAAGAAATAACCATCTGGGCCTTCCTATTTCTTTCCTCTTGATGTTTTGCATAAGAATTAGAGCTTTTGAAAGCCATACCAACTTCAAAGGACCCAGAAGAAGTTTGATACTTTCTATTGACACATCCAAGATCTTGACATTGACATACATGAAAAAATGGAGGCATTGTAATTGTGATAATTGTAGGAATAAGTTAGCTATTCAAAGTTACCGATTGAAGGTATTCCTTTTTTTGAAAGGCACTAGCTAATATAAGCTACATTTTTTTATCAAAAGAATATGATGGAATATGTGTTGAAATTATTTAAGTTTAAATGTTTAATTTTTAATCGGATAAATTATATATTAATTTAAAGTTATGCAGTCTACTTTATTTGTATTCTGTATACTCTCTGCATTTGTACAACAATGCATGCATGTTTATCAGAATATTTTCTATCATAGAAAAAATTCTGTTGTACGCACAAGCATCTTAATTATTTTTCTATCAAATGCCTTCTGAGTTATATCTAACTACCCTATAATTATTTGATTTTGATAAAAATTCTTAGTTATAGACTATAAGAAAAGTAATCCATATTTTTAACATAATTATTTAAAAAATTACCCCAAAAATAAGTTTAATATTTTGTAAAAAACAATCACAAACATATTTCTTTCAATTTGAAAATTGGTCTGTACTAGGTAGAATTTTCTATAAAGAAAAAATCAAAAATACTCAAATAATAGATGCTACAAAAGTGTAAACCTTAAAGAATTACATAAAAGCTGAAACCTTGTATAACTTTTCATACATAAATGTGATGAAGTGACACTCTAGTCTATTTATTCAGGTTGAAAAAAATTACTCAAAAGAATATGTATTACTATCATATTGGACCAAAAATAATTTTTTGGTAATCAAAAAATGAACATAGCCTCACATTTAACAAATTATTTTTGTGGAAGAATTTTTTGAAAAGAAAAAAAAATCCGTTTCTTAAATGAGTCTGCTTTTATCACATAATCATTCTCTTTATTTTATACCATTCCTTTTGAGTTCAAGTTGCATATAAAAATATAATTTATGCATATTATAATTCCATAAAGTCGAAATATTTCTTATTCTTAATTTTTGTGATATTTCTCCTTAAATCAACTTTGATCATAAAGTTTTGGAGCTCAACAATTTATCCTTCCTCTTTGTTTAATTTAATTGAACACTTTCTTAATCTAATTATTTATGAACCCTAGTAGCTCTTACTTTCCTCATGGAAACCTGCCCACAAACACAAGAACACTTAATAGAATTTTTAATGAGACTTTGCCTCCATTCAATTCTCACTTTTGTAGATCTATACACAATTTTTGTCGTTCACTTTTGGATATGTCACCAGAATCAAATGGATGGAAACAAAACCCTACTGAAGAGCAATTAGACAGATTTTCATCATTCGACATGAATTCTTGCAACATTGCCTTTGAACTACCTCATCCAGAATCAAATTCAGCGGTTTCAGAAAAGTTTCCACCAATTTTCCGTGAATATTTTATTGAGCACCTTCGCATGTGTGGTTTCCCAGGATCAACTTTCGCTTGGAACCTAGATTGGTTTGACAAATGGAACCAGGTCTTGGCAAATATTCTCATTAAACACTGGGACAATGCCTTAAAAACCAATAATTTGATTGCATATCCAATTGACTCAACTCAAATTAGCTTCTCAAATCAAATAGGAGTTCTTCACCGTTGGTTTTTAGGTCATGCTGATAGATTAAGACTTGGGAAGGATTCTCATAGCTCTCAAGAAATAATCAAAGTGAGAAAGCATAAATATAGAATAAAAAAAAGTATGAAAATCCCTTTTTTTTCAACCGTTTTTATTTATGACCTTTATTTCAAATAAAAAAGATTCTTAGAATTCAGTTAACCGAACTAAACTTCTTAAACAACTTCCACATTGTGAAACTTATCACAACCTTTTCACAAACATCAAATGTTGTTCAGACACCGAAATTGATAATGATGGATCGTTAAGACGTATCTTAATGCAATGGAGGTCTGAAGATTTTTCTAAAGTTGCACAATATCTTGACCAACAACACTTTGATATTCGAGATAATTCAACCTACTCTGGCAGTGTGCTAAAGGACTTGGCCTTGTACAAAAGAATCAGTTTGGTTTCAACATTATCCCCTAACCTTAATCCTTCTCATGTCCCCCGGGGTTTGCCGAATGACTGTTATTCTCCCTTATATCTTGCATCTCTAAATCCTCAACAACTCAGACTTTTAAATCCTCAAAATCCCATAAATTTACCTGCTCTCCTTGAAATTCTTTCTTCCTCTAATGTGAGTGATTGACAAACTCCCTTAATAATAGGTTTGCACACTCATACTCCTCATTTCCACTGTTTGGAACACTTAGCCTTGAAAACAAAAACATAATTTTAATGATTACTATTATCATTAAAATTTATAGAAATGAAATTTGGCTTACATTGTTAGCTCCATTTTTTTCCTTTGAATCTTATACATGCTGAATTCTATACTTCCTTGTACAAAATAATTCAAAACATTTACTTCATTTTGCTGCCCCATTCTATACAGCCAATCAACAGCCTGTTGCTCAACTGCTGGATTCCAATTTGGCTCCTATTTCAACATTGAACATATAAAAAATTTAATATTTTTGTTCTTAATATGAAATAAAAGACATTGAGCTCACCATTATATATACATTTTGAGCACACCTGAGATCTATACCCACTCCTGCAGCCTGAATCGTTCCAACCAAAACTTGGCAATTTTTATTAAAATGGAATTCATGCATATTTTTGTCTTGCTTTGTCCGGCTGAGTTCACCCATAAGCTGGGTATACCTAATATTGTGGTCATCTAAAGCCATTTTTATTCTATTTTGAAATATTAGAAAATTGTTTTTAATAAGCCAACACAATTTTGTAAAACAATTCATTATAGAATCACTTACATCTGCAAAAAGTCTGCAAAGTTGGAGAATATAACAGCTTTTGGAAAATTTATATCCCTTTCACCAGACAAAAAGTTTTTTAAGTGGCCTATAAGATGAAAAATCTTTGCGGAATGCTGCCAGGTGAAATCAAAAGTTGGAGTTTCATCCAGATTTTTGTAGATTGGATGGTTGCAGAATTTTCTTAAAATCATCAGCTCTCTTAGAAACTCAGATGAGTCCCAAGGGAAGTCAGTGCTTCTGGAGGGCCCATATCGCTCAGTGAATCCTTCTTGAAGCACATCAAGTTTAGACCTCCATGGATCTGCTAATTGAACCGATATCCCCCTTTGAATCTTTTTTGGAAGAGAAAAAATTGCATCCTTTGTTCTACGTAGGCTTATGACTTTCATTAAGTGATTGATTGATTTAATAGAATTAGCCTTTCCTTTTTGCAAACCTGGAAAAAGGAAATTCTTCCATAACCAGTCTTCTTGCCACTTTTCGATTCTAAGAAAAAATATGAGACTTTGAAGGTCAGTGGGCCTGTTCTGAAGTGGAGTTCCAGTCAAGCATAGTCGGTGTTGGGATTCCAAGTCAAATATTGTTTGAGCCCTCTGCGAGTAAGGATTTTTAATGTAACTAAAAGAATATTTATAAAAATTGATTATAAAAATTAAGTTTTAAGTTTTAGATATAGAAATGGGCACTAACTGAGCTTCATCTAAAACAACTCTATACCAAAAGAGCATTTGAGTCACCGGTATCTTTTTTTGGCTTTGATTTTTTGACATCGTTGGGCTAGCTATTTCATAGGTCGTTAAAACAATAGCAGTGTCCTGTAGCTCATTGACATTAGTATTTTGACAATCCTTCCCATAAAGAACCTTGAAAGGAAGTGCATTATCTTCAAAGTGAACACTTATTTCATTGATCCAATTCGATAGTGTTGCCAGGGGGCATATAATCAGTGTGGCTGAACTCCGATTAATACCTTCTTGATTTTCTGATACCTGGAATTGTCTTGCTTCACCTTGAGTTGCACTTATAAGAGAAAGAGTTGAAAGTGTCTTTCTCAAACCCATATCATCAGCAAGTATTGACCCGTTTCCTTCAGGCGGCAATTGATTGTTAGGAAACTGATCTTTATAGTCATCGAATCCAGTTCTAAGCCAATGGTTGTCCTGGTGCCTCCACATGATATCCAACTTTTCCTTTAACATTCGTTCATTGTCAATCATAAAATTTATTGCTTGAAGTTGATGTGTTTTGAGAACTGTTTTGATTCCTCGGATAAGTTGATCAGCTTTCCAATCTTGAGTACTCTGAGATATTTGGAAAGAGCCTTCAAAAATTACATGCGGGATATTAAAAAAGATAGTGGAGTCGTAGTTCAGGATTGGACATAAATCGATTTGTGCAGAAGAAAATGCTTCTTTAGCAAGACTGATTAGTGTACTTGAAGAAAAGAGGCATCCCCAAAGTTGATACTGATTACCAAAAACTGGAACCAAGTAAGCATGAAAATAGAAATGCTTCATAGGATTCAAGGCACTTCTTTGGTTTAAATGGTGAGATCCAGAGCCAATGTCACCCAATAGTGGTCCAATGTGCTGACTCTGCACTTGAGAAAGATTACCAACAAGGGTTGGTTTTCTTTCTTCAAATAGTCCAAAAATATGAACATTCGAATGGCCTCGCTGTAAAATTGTGGGGGTCGGTGAGTTTTGAAATCTTGAAATTACATTCATATAAATTTGATCGATTGTTATTGAGAACTGTCCAACACATCTGAGACTTGACATATTAAGTAAGAATAGTATCTGAAGATAGTGGTTGTTAAAAGATGAATTGAAGCAAAAAATGAAGAATCAGTTTTGAATAAAACGACAAAATAACTTTTTAGCATATGCTATGCTAAGCTCATAATTCTTTCACATGTATTATTATTATCTTTTTAATAAATATTGGAAGTAAATCAATGATAACTGAAATGAATAATATGTCTTAAAAATAAATCTTGAGCCTATAGAGTAAATTTTGGTTTGTGGAGGAAGAAAAATTTTCTCAATAAAAATGTGCATTATTGTTACATTATAATCACAAAATAGAATAATTTCACTCTTATTACACTTATTTATGTTTCTGTCTAATAGTAAAATGCTTTAGATGTCAGTTCAAAATCCAAATTGAAACTACTACCTAGAACGATATCTTGATACTAACATACTTTTTGTAAGTCTTTGGAAAGACACTTATGGTGATCTCAATAATATTAAAATTGATTTGAATTGTATGTTTTATCAAATATCTATGTAGTCTAGTGTAATAATTGAGATACTACAGTTTAACCTTCTGTTACCAACTTGGCAAGAAAATATATGTAGATATTCTTAGAACGAATATCAAATTTTGCTTTCCACAAGATGGGAAAGTGAATATTATGATATGTTAAGTGATATGTTCAAGCTTTGCTCAATCTGTGCTCAGCTCAAAATCAAAGTAATCACCAAGCTCCAAGAAACCTGTGATTGAGTTTGGTTGAACCTAGGTCTAACTGATTAGCAAATCTTTGTCCAATTAATTTAAATCTGGTTTCACAATGAACTCCCAACAGCCTTCCAACAGCTTTCCAACCACTTCCCAACATTTTTAAATGAGGGGTATTGCTAGCAATACCCCCCCAAATTTTCTGTGGTGAGGGGTTGGAGATTTTGGGAGCCTAATAGTAATAAAGAAATCATGTCAGCCTCAGATAACTTTATTGATGAACAAAAAGTGAGTAATACCCTAGATCTTTGTGATACTTCTTTTTCTTCTTCCATAGGTCTTGCTCTAAAATAAGAAAATACAACCAACATTGATGAAATGGATATCATCAACTCACAGGACAACTTAAAAATAATAATTGAGGCAATGTCTGCTGCTATCAGAAATAATGTGCCTAAATCCCTTATAGAAGCATTGAAATGTGAGGACAGAGACATGTGGAAACTTGTGTGTTATAAGTAAGTAGGTATGGTATGAAACCTCACTTCCACAAAATTTCTGGCCACTGTGATCCCAGTGTGTTTCTTCTGTAAAAAAATGATGATGGTTAAATCACAAAATACAAAGCACGACTAGTGGTATTTGGTTACACACAAGAACAGGGTGTAAATTACAACAAAAATTTGGCTCCAAAAGCCCGTTTCTCAATGCTACAATCTCTGTTTGTTTTAGCTTAAAAATTAAAATTAAAAATGGCACAGTTTGATGTTTTTGGGGCTTATATTAATTATAGTATTGATGAGGATGTATACATTCTTCCTCTAGTTAACATAAAACTTTCTTCCCCCACATTGGTTCTTAAACTTGACAAAGCTTTGTATGGCACAGAACAATCAGGGAGGTGCTGGTATTTTTGCTTTGTGGAAATTTTGACATCTGTAGGATTTACTTGTTTACAGTATGACCCCTCAGTTTATGCCTATTACCATAATGAGATTCCTGCTATGTATAGGCTCACATGGATGCCGGATGTGTCTTTGGCACATCTCAACACATAATAAATTGGTTCCATGGCTTGCTGAAGGAAAAGGTAGAAGTTAAATGGTAAGATATGATCAGTGAAATTATTGGTATAGGTGTCAGACAGGATGAAAATGGGAACTTCCTCTTAAACCAGAAAAAACTCTGTGAAAAATTGATTTCTTCTTTTGGCTTTTCCTCCTCATCATGTAAGATACCAATTGAACCAGGTATGAATTTAGTTATTTCAGTAGAAGATGATGGCATAGTAAAGAACACTTCTACTATTTACTTAAAAGTAATTGGCATGGAAAATTATTTAATGGTGGAAATGAGGCCTGACTTATTTTTCGTGGTAGGGTATTTAAGTAGGTTTGAAAATAATTTGAACAAATCGCACTGGCAATGTGTGAAACACATGCTGAGATACATCAATACCACCAAAAATTATGAGTTATCTCTTAAACCCAGTTTGACTGTTCAATTAGTTTGCTATAGTGATGCTGGCTGGGGTGGCCAATTTTCACAATCAGTGTGAAGTTTTATGGTTTTGGGTTATGGTTTCCCCATCTCCTAGAAATTGAAACATCAAACTATTGTGGCAAAATATTCAGATTACCTGGAACTCATGAAAATGTCACTAGCTACTAAGGAAGTAATGTGGTTTAGAAATGTATTGGAGGATTTAGGTTTGGCATGAAAAATGGTGGTTAATATGATGGTGGACAACATGGCTTCAATTATGTACTCTAACATACATTAAATCAATAAACTGGAAAAAAACTTCCAGTGTGACTGCTTTTATGTTTGAGAGCAAGTAGGAAAGAATTACATTAAATATGTCTGGACATCTACATACAAACAATTAGAAGATGTGTTCATCAAAGGGCTTCCTAAATCAATCTTAGATAAATTTATTGCAAAATTCTTTATTTATTTTTATTTTTATTACTTTCTCCTTCTCTTTGTATTTTCTTTCTCCTTTTTGACTTCTTTCAAGCTGTTAACAGCCTTGACTTGTAAGAATGCTTAGCTATTTCTATGTTATTATCATATTTTATTTTTATTTTTTTATTTTAGTAGATGTTCACTTTACATGTGTAGACGTTCACATCTTTTTGTGGAATTCTTCTTTTTGCTATTCAATCATCTATACCCATATTGAGCAAGATACTGATTTAAATATTGGTTTATGTTTCTATTTTTCCATCTTTTCTTTCTCGCTCAATAATATTATCTTTTTTTATTTTACTAGGTCAGATATAATTATTTCTAATTATTTTTACAATTATTAATACTCAATTTGTTGTAATTAGGTAATAGTGGCAAAGACCACTTTAATGGGAAGTTTGTATATTAACGTCTGTCTTATTTTTACTCATAAAAGGTTGGACTTTGTATTTAGCTTTAACGGTTTTTTCTTTCTTGCTCAATAATATTATATTTATTTATTTTACTAGGTAATAGCGGCAAAGACCACTTTAAGGGGCAGTTTGTATATTAACATCTGTCTTATTTTTACTCATAAAAGACCAGGGTTGATTCAGGTTATGGGCCCAGTGCCTCAGTGAATGTCATCAAACAATTCATTTACAATCCCATCACCAGCTCCTTCAAATTACTCTGATCATTCTTCAATGAGTTTTGACACT
Organism: Hemileia vastatrix; assembly: GCA_030280995.1. Lineage (NCBI taxonomy): Eukaryota > Fungi > Basidiomycota > Pucciniomycetes > Pucciniales > Zaghouaniaceae > Hemileia > Hemileia vastatrix. Next base: position 22,681,930 of record JASXTE010000010.1, on the reverse strand, counting down.
GCTAGACCTCCATTTCCATTAAAAATGGACCCTAATACCAAAGCTTCTGGTGATACTCTCAGAAACATTCCCGTCCTTAGAATCAATAATTTTCATGAATGGAGGATCAGAATGAGAGCCCTTATTACTTATCAAGATCTCGAAAATCTCGTTTTTGGTCTTGAATCACCGCCGCCCCAAGATGCTACTCAAAGTGTCAAGTTGAAATTTAAAAAAGGCCTTATAAAGCCACAAATATCTTTATTTCAAAACTTGATGCAGCCAATATAGCTGCCTTTGTTACCGACAATGACATGGGAAAGCCATGGCAAATATGGACAAAATTGAAAAATCAATATGCTGCTGCTGATGCTTCTAATCATGCATCAATTTTTGTGCTTTATCATGACTTTAAGTGTCAAGAAGGAAATCTCATGTGCTTTTTTAATGATCTGCGAACTCGAATCAATGAGCTAGGATATGTGGGGGTGTCAGTGAAAAGCAAAAATTAAGCTCACCAATTGTTAAGACAACTTCCTGAATATTATTCCACTCACAAGGCCTTAATCTTACATGCTTGCAAAGTCACTCAAATGCATCTGTCTGTCTCTAATCTTCTTTCCCGACTGGCAAAATTATATACAGAAATTTTGTCAGAAAATTCTTCTAATTCTCATTCTGAACTCTTGAATAAAACAAAATCAAATAAAAAACCAAAATTGGAATATTGTTGAGATGGAAAACATAATCCAAAAGCCAAAAATTTGGAAGAATATTGTTTTCAGTTGCATCCAGAGAAACGAAAAAATCATAATCTTGCAGCTACTTCAAAAGTTGATGATGAGGTGCATGCTAATCTAAGCTGTGGTCCTGCTAAAATCTTCAAAGCAAATATTTTGAATTCCTCTTTGAATAAACTTATATTTAACAGTGGAGCCACCATTCACATGATCAAAAAACGTTCAGATTTTAATTCCTACAGTCTTTTTTGTCAACCAATCAAACTCGGTAATGGTTCAATCATTTATAGTTTGGGAAAGGGATCAGTTAATTTAGTCACCCCAAGAGAAGTCATTACCTTGACTGATTGCTTGCATGTACCACAGATAAGTCAAAACTTAATTGGCATTGGACCATTCATCTCTCACTGATGAAAACAACAAACAGATTCTAATGGTTTCATGACAATAACAAAAGCCAATGAAGTCATCTTAGATTGAAAGTGGAATGATTGTGAAGGGCTTATTGTTTTGAACACAGATTTTGGTGAGCAGAATGTTCCCTGCATCTAATTCAAAGACTCTATGGCATTATAGATTAGAAAACTCAAATTTTCATTATCTAGACAAAATCCAATCAAATATCAGTTTCAATTTCTCCATAATTCTAGATTTTTTTGAACCCTGTGTTAATGCAAAATATGTTCATAGTCCTTTTACTGGTGTTGTACCTAGAGGAACACAATTCTCAGAATATCTTCATTGCAATCTCAGTGGAAAAATTTCTCCACCCTCCTATGGGGGAGCATCCTATTATTGTAAAATTACAGATTATTATACTTCTTTTTGTTTTGTTTTTCTTCTACCTCAAAAATATGATACATTCAAAACATTTTTGCAATTTTAAAACCAAATTGAAAATTTTTCAAATCTTAAGATTGAAAATTTTGTGTGTGACAGAGGTAGCAAGTTCATAAACAAAGATTTTAAACAACTAAGTAGTAAGGATGGCTTCAAAATGATTGCAACTTTGCCCTAAACACCTCAACAAAATCCAATTGTGGAATGCGGAAATCAAATAACTACTGAGATGGCTAAAGCGCTTCTTTTTCATGCAAAAATGCCCATTGAGTTTTGGGGAGAGGCTTTTAATACTGCAATTTACTTGGAGAACAGATTACCCTCATCTTCAATCAATTTTGAAACACCATACAACATGATATTTGATAAGGACCCAAAACTTAGTCACCTCAAAGTTTTTGTTGTACTTCGTATGCCTTAATTTAAAAATCTAGGAGGGGAGGAAAATTTCAACCAAAATCAGTCAAATTTTGTCTTCTTGGTTACGCTGAAGATATTAATTCATCTCATTTACTCAGACTTGACTACAGGTCAATCATATATTCACACAATGTAGTATTTGATGAATTTTCATTTCCGCTCCAGGATCTTTCACCTGAACATCAACTGTCTGAAATTTTCATAGATGATGTAACCACAATGAATTGTGAAAATTCTAATTCAATTGAAACAGATATTTCTTCTTCACAAGAAAATAAGGATTCTGTAAGTGAAGAAAGTACACCTATTAATAAATATTGGGATTATTGCCTCACTTCTAACACAGCTCCAAAAGATATCAACTCATCAATCAACACAAACAATATCATTGAATCTAATTGGCGCAGAATTCCAAGAAAGTTGAACTCAGAAATTTAAATTAAAAATTTCCAATCAAAGACAATTTAAATCAATTCTCATTTGCTACACAACATTGTTCCTGATGTCTATTTGTCTGATCCACTTACTTATTTTGAGGCAATCAATTGAGTAGATGCTCATTCATGGCATGATCCAATAAATCAAGAACTTAACATGATAAAGACTCAAGGAATTTATGAAATTGTTGAATGTCCATCTGAAACTCTTGCTATAGGTTCTGTATGGGTTTTTAAAATAAAAAGAGATGCAGATGGGAATATTCAAATATAAAAAGCTCTTTATGTGCCCGAGGCTGTTCTCAAAAGGCTGGAATAAATTATTTTGAAAATTTTTCTCCGACTGGCCATTTGACAACTTTGCAAGTACTCATCAGTCTTGCTACCCATGAAGACTGGGATTTCATTCAAATGGACGTCTCAGGAGCATTTCTTTAAGTAAAAACTGATGAAGAAGTTTACATGAATATTCCTCTTGGCATGTAAAAACCTCCTAATCTTAAGAAACACATTTTGTTACTGAAACACTCTTTGTATGTATTAGAGCAAGCCTCAAGATTTTGGTATACAGAATTGTTAAATTTCTTTAACTCTCTCAACTTTTATCCATCTTCTGCGGATCCTTCTATATTCATTCATGAATGTACAACTCATCCTTGCTATGTTTATGTACATGTTGACAATCTTTCCATATTCGGTAAAAACATATCTTGGTTCAAAGACACAATTAAATCAAAATTTGATATGGAATATCTCGGAGACACAAAGTTCATATTGGAAATGAGAGTTACAAGAAATCTTAGCAAAGGAACTCTATCCTTATGTAAAGATCATGAAATTAAGGATTTACTTGCCTCATACAATATGTTAGATTGAAAACCATCAAACACTCAAATACAAATGAACACTAAACTAATGCCTGCTACTGAGCAAGAGATTAAAACTTTTTCACAATTGAACAGAAATTATTGAAGAGCTGTTGGAAGTCTTAATTACATCACACAAGCTACATGTCCCGATATTGCTTTCATCAACAGTCAGATTTCTTAACACTTAAATAGTCCTGGAATAAAACATTGTCTTGCTTTAAAAAGAGTTCTTCAATAAATAAGAGGAATAATACACTTATCTCTTTCTTTTCAATCCAACTTTACCTTCATCAATGAAGGGAGCTACAGTTATTGACTCCAAACTGGTTTGGCTGATGCTGATTGGGCTGGATGTCAAGTAACTAGACGTTCAACCACTGGTTATGTATTCATTATTAATGGCACTGCAATTAGTTGGAACTGTAAAAAACAACCAACAGTTGCTCTCAGTACTACCAAAGCTTAATCCAAAGCAACTGTAGATGCAACACAAGAAGCTATATGGATGCAAACCCTTTTTAGAAATCTAGGCTTTTACTGTAAATCTTAATCCAAACTATTTTCCGACAATTGAGGATGTATTGCACTGTGCGAAAATCCCATGTTCCATGCCAGAACTAAACATGTTGAGATACAGTTTCATTGGATACAAGAACAAGTAGCATCTGGCAAGATAGATCTGCAATACCCTCCTTCTTCTGACATGATTGCAGATGTTTTTACCAAGGCCTAAGTACAGAAAAGTTTAAATTCTTTATTAAAAAGATTGGTTTGGGAGATATGATTGATAGAAAGGAGGGGTGTAAGAACGCTTAGCTATTTCTATGTTATTATCCTATTCTGTTTTTATTCTTTTATTTTATTAGATGTTCACTTTACAAGTGTAGACGTTCACATCTTTTTGTGGTGTTCTTCTTTTTGCTATTCAATCGTCTATACCCATATTGAGTGAGACACTGATTTAAATATTGGGTTATGTTTCTATTTTTTGGTCTTTTATTTCTTTCTCAATAATATTATCTTTTTTTATTTTACTAGGTCAGATATAGTTATTTCTAATGATTTTTACAATTATTAATACTCTATTTGTTTCAATTAGGTAATAGCGGAAAAAACTACTTTAAGGGGCAGTTTGTATATTTATGTCTGTCTTATTTATACTCATAAAAGACCAGGATTTCTTCATTGCTGAACTACTGGAGCTTTATGTTGAAATACCTTAAGTGGACACATCAGGAGATGAGTGCCTTTATTTTTGCTATATGCCAGGGCAGGTATTGATATTTAAAGCCTATTTTTTTCAACAAAGGTGATCAATAGATTGTTCTTGAATTATCTGAAGCATGTTTTTTGAAGTGGGTTGGGGATCCAGGGATAAACACATGCTCTAGGTAATGATAGTTTCATGAAGTGTGACAATTTTGTTTATTTTGCTTTATTTTTTTAAAACTTCTCACACATTTTATGTCTTGTCCATGGGGGGTGTCATGGGATAGATTCTCACAACTGTAATTATAATAGAGATGAGCAGGAGAACTAATTATGGATAAGACATAAAAGAATAATAACTTGGATAGCTTGTAAAGAGTTAAATAAGTTGTACAGGATTTTGGATATTAAATTGATTTAGTCTTATTTAATTAAATTCACTATTTTGACTTCAACCTTATTGGAAAAAGTACAGTTATTAAGCTTATTTGATAATTACATAACTGTAACAAACAGAAAATAGGAATATTTCAGAAGCAATGGGTTCAGGTAGTGTGTAAAAAAACCATCAGAACTGCCAAAAAATGTCATGCTGAAGCCTAAAAAAGAAGCCAACTTGTTTTTTTAAAAAGGGATTTTTTTTGTCAAAAAATCTGCAAGCTTTTGGGACTTGGCTGTAACTATATTTTATTAGTCTATTTTCCACCACTAGCATGCACCAATCTAAATACTGAGAGTTAATAATTCAGTATAACAGTTTTATGTAATGCCCTGTGCACCCAAATCCCAAAGCCCAAATGGTAAGCTTTCTCTCTTCACTTGGTGTCAGAATGAAGAGAGGGGACTTGCGTGCACAGTCTACATTCATAGAAGGCCGCAGTTGTGGTTCTCACTATTTTAAACCTAAAATTTTATTTGTCTTTCCCTGAGGTTTAATCCATAAGTCATTTATTATTAAGTAGTTGACCATTAATATTTACTACTAAATCATACTTATTTAATAGCATACACTGACAATTTTGGTAAATATGAATTTAATTAACAAGTAATTTAGTACAAAAAATTGAAGTCACTCAACGGTTTACTTTAAATATTGGAATATAAGTCTATCTCTGGACTAAGGAGAAAGTAAATAAAAAAAAGTGTCCTTATTGATCACCTGATTTTATTTGAATTGTTGTTTACTATAGTGAAAAGGTAAATAAAACATATCAATTTAAATTGAGTTAAGATACACAAGTTTTCAGTCTTGGTACTGTTTTGGTGCTACGGGAAAGACTTAGGGAATGGTAATTTTAAGTAATGCACCAATGTTCTTTTCATTACTTAAGGTTTAAGTTCATATACAAGTTTAAGTAGTACTGTGGCACAGTTAAGTATTCTATGACACCGGCCCCCTCAAAAAGGGGCAGTACATGCTTTAAAGACTATTTAATGTAGAAATGAGATTCAAAAAGAAAAGTTTCCAGAGAATAAGATAAAATGAAAAAGAAGAAAGGAAAAAATTATCTAAGACCCAATAAGATACAGGATCTATCATGTAACAATGGACCCAAACTCTTAGTAAATATATCCGCTAATTGTCTGCTGGTATTGACCCACAATAATTCAGCTGACTTCTTGTGAAGCTGTTTTTTGACATAGAAGAAATCTCATTCAATGTGTCATGTAAATTTATTGGATGTTTGATCTTTTGCAATTTTGACTGTAGCTTGATTGTCACATTTGAGTAAGAGTGGAGCTTTGACATCAATTAGTTCTTGGAGAAGGTTTTTAATCCAAATACCAAGTCTGGTAGCCAAGCTGAGAGCCATAAGCTCTGCATGACTTGTGGAGGTCGCAACACAGGGTATTCTTTTTGAATTCCAGAATATTAGTGAGCCAAAGAGCAGGATTGCCATTCCCCCAGTTGACTTGGAAGATTCCCCGCCCCAATTCAAATCTGAATAGGCTTCAAGCTTGCCTGAGAAGTCAGATGTTGGTCCTAGGAGGAGGTTTTTGCATCATGTATGCAAGAGGTAGCCCAAAAAATGGTGTAGAGCTGTCCAATGTTCCTTTTGAGGGCACTTGGCAAACCAGGAGAGCATGTTCACTGTAAAAGATATGTCAGGTCGTGTGCCTGTGGAAATATAACTAAGGGAGCCAATGATGGATAAATACTTTGTTGCATTTAATGGGGTAGCATTTTCTTCTGGAGAGCGAAGGTGGCAATTGGGGGCTAAGGGTGTAGCTTTATTGGTGAAAAATTCATTGCATGTAGAGATTGTCCAATCAATCAAATGAGTTTGGTTGAGTATAAACCCTTGTTTATTTTTAGGAATTGAAATTCCAACAATAGAATCTATGGTAGGTTCCCATTTGATGGTTAGACTCTTCTTAAAGTTTTTTTTCCAGATCTCATAAGGAATTTGTTGAGTCGGAAGTTACTAGTCCATTGTCAATGTGGATCCAAATGAAAGTTTGCATGTTTGGATTTTTTAGGAATTAAACACTGTTGTTGTATTTTGCAATTTCGTATCCGGATGACTTCAACGTGTGACTTAAATGCTGCCACCAACACCTGGCTGCTGGAAAAGTGCCATATAACGCCTTCTTAAGTTTCCACATGCGTTTTACATGGAGTTCAAAGCCAGGTGGTTCCTTTACCCATATTTCTTCTGTGATGGGACTATGTAAATATGCCGCTGTCACATTGAAGCAGTAGACTGGCCAGTTGTTAATGGCAGCAATAGTCAGGATTAATCTTTGGGACATAAAGGTAGCAGTTGGAGCAAAGGTGTCTGTGAAATCAACAACCAGTACTTGCTTGAAACCTTTTGCGATGTAGCGGGCTTTCCATTTGGTGATATGGTTATTTGAATCCCTTTTTTCTGCAAAAACACATTGAGCATCAAGTACACGCGCACCCTTTTGGTGGTATAGATCTTTCCCATACATCCATTTTGGAAAGATTATCCATTTCACTTTTGCATGCTTCCTTCCATATATTTTCCTCTTTAGATTTCATGGCCTCTTGATAAGTTTTAGACACTGGAAGAGCAAAGAAACCAGTGTTTTTGTTGATTGCAGAGACAAGTTTTTCTTGATTGGCAAATAAATTTTCTTTGGTGAAATCACCAAGTTGAAAGTCTGGTGCTGTTTCTATGCTGACCCTATTAGTAATTTGACTAATTGACATCTTACTAGGTAGGTTTTCTGTTGTTGGAGTGGAAAAGTTAGCCCATGCGGAGGAAAATAATCTTTTTCCTTCAATGTCCCAGAATAACCAACCTTTGGAGCCTTGTGGGTAACTAACAACTAGGCAGCGTCTAGCTCTAGCATCTAGCTTTTTTCTGGTCTCTTGTTTCTTCCAGTGGGCCAATTAAGTCCACTGTTAAGATCTCCAGCTTAGACGGTTCCCTACCGGTGGACGCAAGTAAGAAACATCTTTTACTTTTGCAAATTCTACAAGAGTCACATACAATTTCACCATTTGGTAATTTATCTGGTAGTCCTAGCACCATTTTTCTGGCAATCATTTTTTGAAGTTGTCATAGGCTGGCATGTCCAAACTTTCAGTGCCACTGGCACAATTCTTCTTCTTCTTTGGATCTGATTCTAGATGGTGTGACAATTTTGTTGGGGATGGATAGAGGTACAGCCAGGTTTTCAATGTTAGGTAGAGGTGGGGTAATTGTGCTTGACCCTAAGCTTGACAAATTGTTTTTTGAGGGAATGAATTGTTCAAAAGATAGGATAGTTGGTTTGATTGGATAGGGTAATAACCATTTTCTATTTACATGTGTTGCTTTTAAGAGATCTACACCGTCTTTTGAGAAAATGAAAGATCCAGTATCAGTTTTCATATTCATTTTCCCATTGAGTAGAGCTTCAGGAGATATTATCGTACTTATTGCTTTAGGACAATATTATATGGGGCTAATATTGATAATCTCCCCATGAATCCCAATAAAACTCATGGTACCCATCCCTGTAAGAAAATCAAAATTTCTGTCAGTGGCCACGGTAACTGAAATGGGATTTTTAAGTTCCAAGAAGTTGACTAACATATCCAATTCACCAGTGATGTTGTGAGTAGCACCCGTGTCAAGGATAGGTTCTTTGGAACTTGTTGAGGAAGAGGAAGGAAGACTATTGACTTGAATTGATGTGTCAGTGGGTGGTTCATTGATTACTTCAACTATTTTAGCCTGTTGTGGAGGAGGCTGGGGTGCTCTGTAAAGACAGTGTGGATAGGCGGGACAGTAACTGTCGATCCTGCCAGTGGGTAGTCAACTGTTGGAGGGGTAGGATGAAGAAGAACTCATGGGAATTGGTGCTAGTACAGGATAGAACACTTGGTATACTTGACCAGGTGGTGTGGCAGGAGGCATCTGTGGTCTTGTCACCGGATGACCTACGCACAAGGTGGAGGATGTTCCTGAAAGTGAGATGAGAGATTTAGAAACTTCTTCAAAGCACAGAGGAATGATTCGAGGAAGTGATTCGAAGGTCACTCAAAGTAAGAGCTACAGGTTCGAGTTTCGTTTGAGAAGAATTATAAAATAGTTTCAAAGGTAATAGGAATTCTTGAGATCTCACAAAGGGTTGGAAACTCAATAATCAAAGTTTTAGGATTTAGAAATGAATATTGAGAAAGTAAAAGAAAGATACAATAACAATGATTTAACTTTAAAGATTTTACCACTATTAATGTAAATACGTTTTATAATTTAATTCTAAGGAATATCGAACCAAATACCCAACCCTTTTATATCCTTTATTCCTCCTCGCATTGACCTCCCTTTCATCGCACCATTTCCATACCATTGACCATTACTAACATACACTTAGACCCTCTTCGCTAAATATCCGTCCATGCTCAATTTACCCCTTTAATTAATTAACAAAAACTTTTAATGAAAACTACTACTGTAATATTATGTTGATCCTAGCGCTGTGCGTCGCTTATTGAAAAGGAGACTAAGGCACCCTATTGGGAGATTGACTAATTTAGATTTAGAGTTTAGGCTAGCGCAGTTAAATAGTAAGTACACAAAGGGGAATTGCAGTTGCTATGGAGAATTGCTTTCTGCGCTTCGAGTATAGATTTAGGACTCGATATTATTGATTTAATGAGCTGCTTTTGCCTCGAGTGTCACGTGGCGCGTGACAGATGCCTGGGTATAAGAATCGCAAACTCCGTTGAGCTTGAGCCATCTTCTCACACTAGTTTCCCTTCCTCCATATATATTTTCTTCTTATTTATTAATTTCCCTTTTATAATGAATTGCCCTACTCCCACACCTACGCCTCCACACCCTAAAGCGGATGGGGGAATGGTTACGCAACAATTTTCCCAAGCTTGAATGGCTTGTGAAAGCATGGAATACTTCTGTGTCGAAAGTATGGCGACTCGAGGCCCTCGCCAGAAATGCGAGTTTTGCCGTTGGCAACGAGTGGCGTGCAATGCGTTGAAGAAGAACACAGAGAACGAACAACCGTTTACCAAGATTAAGTTTTGGGTAATCCCTAAAACAAAAGAGGTGGTCAAAGACATTTGGGATGTCTCAGTTGGAGATGAACAATCGGTGGGGGAAAATGATAAGGAGCTCGACAACGAGATCACAACCTGGGTAACCCGGGCCACGAGTTCGAAGCGGGGTGTCGAAGAAGAGGTCGACGAATTGGTGGAGGAAGATGAAGATGAAGTCCCTGTTCCAGGGCGGGCACCCAAGAAACAACGGGTGGTCATCGAAGATGACGAGGAGGAAAGAGAAGCAGAGGTAGAGGTGGCGCCAAGGTTATTCTTAGAACCTGACCCCATCTTCGAGGTAAGCTTTTAATTGTTATTTTTAAGGATGAGGTTACTGATGAGTTTTGTTTAGACATTGAATACCATTGAAGACCCGATTGGGGAGCCTGCACCGCTTTTACCAACTGAGGCAAACCCTCCGGTCACGGGTGGCGTCAAAGAACCTGAAGACACACTGGACCAGGTGTGGTCGAAGAAGCCTCATCAGGGTCGAAGAGTAAGGTTCGCAGAAGAGTTGTGTGGGGAGGTCGACACAATTATCGACGCTGCTTCCTTCGATGTGGCAGAGGAACTCTTGGAGATTGGAGAGGTGATTCTGGTAGGAGAGGAGGAGGTATTTGAGAAATGCAGGAAGGAGATAAGGGTAGTTTTGGAGAAGATGAAAAGATTGGTTCGAGAAAAATTAAAAGAAAAAGATTGAAATGAAAAGGAGAGATGTAAAGAAGTAGAAAAGTAGATTTGTATTTTAATTTTATTTTATTTTAATTTATTTTAATATTATTATTTTATTTTTTTTTATTATTGTAGGTGAATATTATTATTTTCTATAAGATTTAGGAGAGAGAGAAGAAAAAAGACGTTTTAAATAAATTTTTGTTTTAGAATTTTAAAGAAGTTATTTAATTGAAGGAAGTTTTAAGTTTTAATAGAAAAAATTTATGTAAGAAAAGAGAGAGAAAAAGAAACGGTTGGTGATTGAGACGAGTTTGTTGAATTGAGAATTTAATGAAAGAAGAAATTTTTTTTTTTTTTTTTGCGAAAAGTTGTTGATTGATTTTTTTTTTAGGAAATTTTAGTTGAAAAGAGAGGAAGAAGAAAGAAAAGAGAGAGAAAAAAAAATTCTTCTTTCATTAAATTCTCAATTCAACAAACTCATCTCAATCACCAACCGTTTCTTTTTCTCTCTCTTTTCTTACATAACACGTGACACTCGAGGCAAAAGCAGCTCATTAAATCAATAATATCGAGTCCTAAATCTATACTCGAAGCGCAGAAAGCAATTCTCCATAGCAACTGCAATTCCCCTTTGTGTACTTACTATTTAACTGCGCTAGCCTAAACTCTAAATCTAAATTAGTCAATCTCCCAATAGGGTGCCTTAGTCTCCTTTTCAATAAGCAACGCACAGCGCTAGGATCAACATAATATTACAGTAGTAGTTTTCATTAAAAGTTTTTGTTAATTAATTAAAGGGGTAAATTGAGCATGGACGGATATTTAGCGAAGAGGGTCTAAGTGTATGTTAGTAATGGTCAATGGTATGGAAATGGTGCGATGAAAGGGAGGTCAATGCGAGGAGGAATAAATGATATAAAAGGGTTGGGTATTTGGTTCGATATTCCTTAGAATTAAATTATAAAACGTATTTACATTAATAGTGGTAAAATCTTTAAAGTTAAATCATTGTTATTGTATCTTTCTTTTACTTTCTCAATATTCATATCTAAATCCTAAAACTTTGATTATTGAGTTTCCAACATTTTGTGAGATCTCAAGAATTCCTATTACCTTTGAAACTATTTTATAATTCTTCTCAAACGAACCTCAAACCTGTAGCTCTTACTTCGAGTGACCTTCGAATCACTTCCTCGAATCATTCCTCTGTGCTTTGAAGAAGTTTCTAAATATCTCATCTCACTTTCAGGAACATCCTTGACCTTGTGCGTAGGTCGTCCGGTGACAGTATAATTTAATTCTCCGTAGTTCTCATTCTTTGCACTACTACGTCCTTTTAGGTGTTTTAAAGTTTTAAAATGGCACCTGTTCAACGCACTCCTCCTCCGGGCGCTACTACTAGAGCTCGCGCTAGGGGCAGGCCAACAGCCACAAGGTCTGTTTCCCGCACTCACTCTTTGGAACCACTTGACCTTAGGGAACGGCAACATTCAGTTAAATCTGTAGAAGACATCCCACAAGATTTTGAGGATTCTAGTGATGAAGAAGAAGGAGAGGATACAATGCACAAGGCACCATCAGCCCCAGCCAATCACCCTTCTGGTCAATCCTCAGAACCTGGACCATCTAACTCTCTGGAAGATTTCATGAGACTTTTCATGAAAACCCTTTCAAATCCAACGTCTTCAGAGGGATCTAAGTTCAAAACTCCTTCTATGAAATCTCCTGACAAATTCGACGGAGATCACCCCGACAGATTGCAACCCTTCTTGCAAACCTGCAAGCTACTGTTCCATAATGACCCTCAAACCTTTAACAGCTACCAATCAAAGGTTGTTTACGCTTCTTCATTCCTAGCCGGGAAAGCAGCAAGATGGTTCGAACCTTATCTGCTCATGCTTTCTTCGACAGAAACCCACTTACTTATCAATAATTGGGAAAAGTTCGAAGACCAACTTTTTACGTTGTTTGGGGACCCTAATGAAACTGACAACGCAGAAATTGAACTTGATTTTCTTTGCATGAGTGATAATGGTAAAGCCTCTGAATATATCTCGAGCTTCAGAGCACTTCAAAATCGAGTAGGTTGGAATGATGCTGCCCTTAAGTATCATTTCAAGAAAGGACTTCCTTCGAGGATTCTGGATCAATTAAATCTTCACGGTCAGAAGATGACTACTTTAACGGATTTAATGGATCGAACCCTCAAACTTGACGGCGTTTATCAAGGACGACTTCAACATCGTCGATATGCCAACAAATCTCAAGGCCTAAATTTTAAATCGGGAACTTCTTCACACCCACGACCAAATCAATCCTCCTCGACTCAATCCAAACCCAATAAGGGAAAGGATAAACCTCGACCAAAAGGCTCGACCCCAGGTGATATCAGCAAAGTACTGGATCCTAAAGGGGAACTTAAAGAAGCTGAGAGGAAGAGACGAGCAGATAATGGGTTATGTATGTATTGTGGGGGTAAGCACAAGTTGGAAGACTGTGTAAAGTTGAAGGAAAGAGAAGGTACTAGTTCGAAGTCAAAAAACTAGTAGATAGTTTACTTGTGTGCAAAGCAAACTATCTTATCTCTCCCAGTGCACAGAACCTCCATGTCTTAAGGACTGGAGTTGCCTTAAACTGCTTGAGATTCATTCTTTTTAAGGAGGATATCCCCTTCAGTTGTCTTATAGACTCTGGAGCTTCAATTTCTTTTGTTAGTTTATCTTTTGCCGAGAAGCTTCAACTAACATTTACATATATCGATCAAACTCCAATCTATTTGGTCGAATCAGAGGAACCCAAATATTGGGTAAGTAAGAAAGTTTTGTGGGTTTTCAACTTTCCGAACTTTCCCCCCTTCGAGTGGGAATTAACAGTCTTGGACGCCCCAAGGATGGACGATACCATTCTTGGCCATGACTTTTTAACGCATTGGAATCCCAAAATTGATTGGACTAAGGGATTGATCACCCCACGCTCTAAGTATATTTCTGATTCTTCAATGCAGGTCAATAGGGAGTTAAACAACCCGCCTGACAACGTCCTGCTAGAGGACAAGTCTCTGCCAGATGACTTGCAAGCATCTGATCCTTCTCTAAATGAGCGATTGGCTAACCCTTCTAGCTCGATGACTTCACTCGAAGAGGATTTAAATTGCCTCAAAGTAATCAAATTCTGCTCTCTCAATACAGGTATCCCCTTGACAGATTCTCTTGAAGATGAGGAGGACGACCAAATCAACTTTGAAGCCATTAAATCAACTCTACCAGAAATCTATCATGATTTCCTCGATGTTTTCTCAATCCGCAAGGCTAATAAGTTACCACCTCATTGACCCTACGACCATCAAATAGAGTTAATAGGCCCAGTACCTCCGGCAGGTCCTGCCTATTCTTTGTCAAAGGACGAATCTCAAGTTCTTCGAGACTACATTGCAGAGAATGTAGCCAAAGGTTTCATCAGAGCCAGTAAATCTCCAACCGGCTCCCCTGTCCTCTTTGTAAAAAAGAAGGACGGTAGTCTTAGGTTGTGTGTTGACTATAGAAAGCTCAACACAGTCACTAAGAAGAATGCATATCCTGTTCCTCCTATGTCATTACTTCTTACCCTTTTCAATGGTGCTAATTTATTTTCTAAAATTGATCTTAGAGGCGCTTAAAATCTGATTCACATTGCAGAAGGTCATGAACCACTGACTGCAATGCGCACTAGATTTGGTAGTTTTGAATATTTAGTTATGCCTTTTGGATTATGTAACGCACCTTCAACTTTTCAAACTTTTGTTAATGACATCTTCCAAGATGTTATCGAACAATTTGTTGTTGTCTATTTAGATGATCTTTTAATTTTCTCGAAGACACTGGATGAACATATTCATCATGTTCGACAGGTCCTAAATCGACTTCAAGATCATGGTCTCTACGCCAAGCATAATAAATGCGAATTCCACCTCAAATCAATTGATTTTTTGGGTTTTACGTTGTCCACTGACGGTTTAGTCATGGATGACAAAAAAGTCCAGAAAATCCTGGAATGGCCTGAGCCCAAAAACATTAAATCACTCCAAGGATTTTTGGGTTTTGCCAAATTCTATAGAAGATTTATTAAAGATTACTCTAAAACTATTTCCAATCGTACTTCTCTTCTTAGAAATGACATTCCTTTTGTTTTTACTTCTACAGCACGAACGGAATTAGAAGCACTAAGAACGGTGTTCACCACAGCCCCAATTCTTCAACATTTTGATCCTTCTGCTTCGACAATAGTTGAGACAGATGCAAGCGATTATGCTATTGCAGGGGTCATCTCCCAATTAAATCCTGAAACAAATTTGTTTCATCCTGTTGCTTTTGAGTCACGCAAACTCATTGCAGCAGAATTAAATTATGAAATTCATGACAAAGAGCTTTTAGCTATTATCCATTGTCTTAAAAAATGGCATTCTTTTCTTCTCAGCCTAGATAGTCCTTTTCAAATTTTAACAGATAATAATGCTTTAAAATACTTCATGTCTTCTAAAGTGTTAACCAGGCGTCAAGCCAGGTGGGCTGAATTTTTGTCTGAATTTTCCTTCTCTATTTCCTATCACCCAGGTAAAAACTGCATTGTTCCAGATATCTTGTCACATTGGGACAACGTTTACCCACAGCGGGGGGACGCATTTGCTGACAAGAACCCAGCAAATGTGCAATCAATCTTCAACAAATCAATGTTAACGACTCATCAACTTAATTTGATGACAATTCAATCTTTTCGAAATCCACTATCCAACATCCTCGAAGCACAGTCGAAGGAAGAATATTGTTTAGGGTTAAAAGACAAAATACTCTTGAAGCAAGGGGCCAAAAGATTTAGTATTGAATCAGGTCTATTAGTCTTCGAAGGTAGAGTAGTCATACCCGACAACAATGAGATAAAATTATGGATTTTCAACAGTCGACATGATTCTCCATTAGCTGGTCATTTTGGGGTTGATAAAACCTACCAGTTAATAGCGAGGGATTTCTTCTGGCCAGGTATGACCAGGGAAATCAAGGCCTATATAAAAGCTTGTTACAAATGTAATAGGAATAAGGCTCCCCGTCACCGGAAGCATGGGTTGCTTCAACTACTTCCTATTCCCTCTAAACCTTGGGAATCTTTATTGATGGATTTCATTTCTCAACTTCCTTTTTCTAATGATTTTGATGCTATATTAGTAATAGTAGATAGATTTTCAAAAATGTCTATTTTCATTAAAACCACTACTACTGCTACAGCAGAAGATTTGTCAAAATTGTTTCTAGAATATGTATTTTCCAAACACGGCTTACCAAATGATATTATTTCAGATAGAGGCTCATTGTTTGTATCCACATTCTGGACCCAACTGTGTCGACAACTCAATATTACGAGGAACCTCTCCACGGCCTATCACCCTGAAACCAATGGTCAAACAGAAAGAGTTAACCAAATCCTCAAACAATATCTTCGAATGTATGTCAGTTACCAACAAGACGATTGGACCACATGGTTACCATTGGCCGAATTTGCTTATAATAACTCGACTCATTCTTCGACACGACAATCTCCCTTTGAAACCATTTATGGACAACATCCTTGATTCAACTCAATCCATGTAGGAACTAATCATCCTGCGGAACATTATCTTTGAACTATATCACGACTCCAAGAAGAACTTAAAACAAATTTGGAATCAGCAATTCGAAGATACAAGGAACAGGCCGACAAACATCGACAATCATCTCCTCCCTTTAAACCAGGCGACAAAGTATGGCTCGACGCACGAAACATTCGAACAACACAACTATCAAAGAAACTGGCTGAAAAGCGCTTGGAACCATTCGAAATCGACTCTGAAGTCTCTAAAACTGCATTTCAACTCAAGTTACCTCCTAAATGGCAGGCAATTCACCCTGTTTTCCATGTATCTCTCCTGGAACTGGCTCGAGAAATATACCCGGGCAAGAACCAACCCCCTCCAAAACCGGTCGAAGTAGAAGATCATCTAGAGTGGGAAGTAAGTTGTATCCTTGATTCAAGAATACGCAAGGGAAAACTTCAATACCTCGTGGAATGGGAAGGCTTCCTCAATGACTCAGACAAAACATCCTGGGAACCAGCCATCAATGTTTCTAACGCCCCTGAACTCCTAAAATCTTTTCATTTGAAATATCCTTTAAAACCAAAACCTTAAAATTTCTTTTATTTTAAATTTTCTTTTTCTTTTTTCTTTCTTTCTTTTTCTCATAAAAAATCTAAAAACACCTCTTAAAATTCTTAGCCTTGTTTTCTCTTTTCTCTCTCTTCTACTTCTATAAATTTTTTTCTCTAAAACCAAATAAAAGTAAAATCAAAGTAAAATTAAATAAAATAAAAATAAAATAAAATAAATAGAATAAACATAAACAATAAAATAAAAATAAAATAAAATAAAATAAACATAAATAATAAAATAAAATAAAAAACTCTTAAATCTCTCTAAATATTTTCTTTCTTTTCTTTTTCAATTCTCTAAATACATTCTTTTCTTAAATTTAAAATTCTCTTTAAAATTTTCTTTTCTAAAAATTTATTCTCTCTTTAAAAATTTTCTTTTCTTCAAACCATCAAATCTTGTACGACACGACCATTTCCTCGAACTTAACTTCAACCTCTAAATCTCCCTATAAAATTTCTTCGAACAAATGATTCTTCTTTTCAAATTCTCTTTAAATTCTAAATTCTGTTTTTTTTTTTTTTTTTTTTTTTTTTTAGGATTTAGAAATGAATATTGAGAAAGTAAAAGAAAGATACAATAACAATGATTTAACTTTAAAGATTTTACCACTATTAATGTAAATACGTTTTATAATTTAATTCTAAGGAATATCGAACCAAATACCCAACCCTTTTATATCCTTTATTCCTCCTCGCATTGACCTCCCTTTCATCGCACCATTCCCATACCATTGACCATTACTAACATACACTTAGACCCTCTTCGCTAAATATCCGTCCATGCTCAAATTACCCCTTTAATTAATTAACAAAAACTTTTAATGAAAACTACTACTGTACTATTACGTTGATCCTAGCGCTGTGCGTCACTTATTGAAAAGGAGACTAAGGCACCCTATTGGGAGATTGACTAATTTAGATTTAGAGTTTAGGCTAGCGCAGTTAAATAGTAAGTACACAAAGGGGAATCGCAGTTGCTATGGAGAATTGCTTTCTGCGCTTCAAGTATAGATTTAGGACTCGATATTATTGATTTAATGAGCTGCTTTTGCCTCGAGTGTCATGTGGCCCGCGACAAGTCTCTGGTGTAGACCAAAAGAAGGTGGACATCTACAATTAGCTTGTAGATGATCTGTTGAGTTGCAGTTCCAGCATAGGGGGAGTCTAGCTGCATTTGCCTCTGGGTTCAGGGTGGGTAGTTCATTGGTTACAGTTGCTGTTTGAGCAGTCAACAAGTTGGGAGATGTTGTCAGTGGGGAAGAGTTTGACATGAGGTCTTTGTATGAATTCTGTTGTTCCCATACAGTGGAAATCACACATTGAAGTTTGTTATATGAGGGAAACTTGCCAGACACTTTAAGGCTGAGTTCTTGATCTTCTAGTAATTTATCATAATATGTCAGATTACTGTTCATTGCCTGTTGGAGTAGGATACCTAAGATGGTGTCTTTGTTTATTACAGGGCCATGACTCTTGAACTTTTCTACACATTCTTTGAATCAAGCCAGCAGGGTTGTTGGATCACTGAAGTCTTTCAGTGATAAACTTGACAAGTGTTCTTAGGCATTCAGTTGTGATGCTTTGGAAGGGATGTTGAAGTGTGCATCCAGTTCTTGGTAAACAGCAGAGATTGGGCAAATATCAATGAGTTGTGGCTTGATTTCTGGAGCAACTGAGTTTAATACTATGGCCTGGGCAATTTTTTCATGCATGGGTCCTGTGTTTTGCAAGTCTTGGAGAAGGAAGTCAGCATCTTCAACATGTTCATCTAGCATGATGTGAACATCTTGGAGCCAGGAATGAAAGTTGGAACCATTGGTTTGTAGGATGTTCTTCCATGACTTGAGTTCAGCCTTAACACTGACAATTGTTTGGGTGACATGTTGTCTTTCTTCTCTATCCCATGACCCAAGAACCCGTAGAGGAGGAAGTGGTGTGGCTGATTGCACTGTATTAGGAGGATCTTGTTGCAAGGGAATTTGTTGTGCTGGCATGGAGGATCCAGGTTGAGTGCTGGAAGTGGAGGGGATGTGTGGTGGGTGTTCATGTAGATTAGCAGTTGGAGTGTTGTCCACCGGTCAATGTCGTGGGTTTGATGACATGTTCTCTTGTTTGTTTGTTTGTTTTATTTTAAAAAAAATTAACTAATTCAGAATTTAATAGGGAAAAGAGGAAGATAAAGAAAAAAAGGAAAAAAAGGAGAAACAAGATAGGAGAGAAAAAAAAGGAGAAAAAACTTTTGGAGTAAGTGTGCATCCACACTAACACTTCAGCATCTGGCCAAGACACTGACCTAATTGATCAGGAAAGAAAGGGAAACAAGAGCAGGAAGAAAAAAATGTAGAAAGGAGAAAAAAAAACACAGAGAAAAGAGAGAAAAAAAATATAAAAAAGGAAACAAAATGGGTATTAAAGAGAAAGAAATGGGGCTAACGAAGCCTGATCTAGTTTGTAACGTTCAAGGCTGCCAAGGCCAGATGTTTGTCCGGAATTGTGAAAGAAAGAAAAGGTAATGTTTTTTTTGAAAAGAAAAGAAAGCACACTAGGAGCCCATAACCTGTTGTGGTGCTACGGAAAGACTTAGGGAATGGTAGTTTTAGGTAATGCACCAATGTTCTTTTCATTACTTAAGGGTTAAGTTTATATACAAGTTTAAGTAGTACTGCGGCACAGTTGAGTATGCTATGACAGGTACATGTGATGAAGATGACTGGTCATAAGATATATATTGCTCATGGAACTCACTCAAATAATGATACTACCAATTCCAAAACGCTTGCGGGGGGTTTTTTTAAAAATAATAATAATAATAAATATCCACACCGCCCACCAAAATGTGCTTGGATGTGCAAGATCAGCTGACATGCAAGCACATTTTGGCAGGGGAAGAGTGAGTTTTTTCATTTTGAAAAACCGCAAGCGTTTTGGAATAAGCAGTATCGAAACTTTTGATCTACTAAATACTTACAGTTCATTCTGGAAAGCTTGCGGCCTTCGGAAGATGTTATGATTCTATCTCCCCCAGAATGAGTTTAAGTCATGCAACCTTGAGGAAGCAGGGTTAGGAGCATCCGATGGGCTAGACGCTCTAGATCAGTCGGCCTAAACTCGCAATCTGGGGAGTAGGATAAGTAGGTGAAGAACAAAATGAGAAACCCACAAGCTTTCGATAATTAGCAGTGCAGGATGTTGATGCAAAGAGTTACAATTATTAGCCAGTGGAGTGTTGAGTAGAGGAAGAAAAACAAGAAATCAAGGCAGGTGGTCTCTTTGTCTCTATGGACAAACACAATGTGGCAGGTGGAGTTGGAAAGGACGGTTCATCCATCCCATGAGCTAAGGAAAATCACAAGTTCCACATGAACTCAAATTAGTTTCACATCTGTTTCCACTTCTTTTTCAACATTCAACCATCCAAATTTCTGCGCTGTGCTTCAAACTTGCAGGCTGGGGGTTGAGAGCTAAGTAAGTGTCGCCATACGCTACGTGACTGTCTTCCCAACCGACTTCATCTCCTCGGCCTCGCCATCTTCGCTCTCAGCAGGTCAAATGTCCTCCACTCGCAAGAGAACCGGCGATCGTCCTGAACTAGATGGCCCTAATCTCAAGAAATCAAGAGGGTCCGTCTTCATCTTCATCTTCATCTTCATCCCAATCTTGAGTTACTTATCGTCCTCGGTCTTTTTCTTTTATTAAAAATAAAAATAAAAATAAAAATAAAAACGATCATCATCAATCCTCCAAAACTAGTGCATCTTCCGTGGGTTCTTTCTCTCTTGCTTTCTTTCTTTGGTTTGGGATCCATATTGACAATTAAATCCTTTTTTTCTTCCAAGGCCGCACCTTCTTTTTTGCCTCCCAAAGGTGATTTACAAGACATCGCAAGTCTTACGGCCCCAAACTCAGCTGTCTCAAATCTACCCATCAAGCCCGATAACATTGTACGCTGGCTCTATTTCTTAATTTATCTCCAATCGTTAAATAATCTAATCTTCCGATGTTCCCCCATCTATGTCTTCATTTTGGCCCTCCAGTCAGAGGAATTAGCTCAAAAACGTGCCTTGATTGCCGCGAAGTTTGCCGAGTTTAAAAATGCTGCTAAGCCTGGTACTGTTCAGGCTTCTGGCGGGTTCGGTATCCCTCGACAGCCAGCCGTAGTACCTAATATCGATCCCAATCTGGCTATGAAAGTTGCAGAAGCAAGAAAAGCTGTTCAAACTCTGGCTGCTCAAGCGAAAAATCCATATCTTGTGAGTCACTTTGATTTTTAATTCGTCTGTTTAATTTGATGACTTATCTACGCTTTTTTTTTTATTTTAGTCGAATTCGGCAGCATCATCTGCTCCCGTTACTACAGGATCGTCTGGTGGGCTTCACCCCTTACTAATGTCAAATGATATATCATCTCTAACAAATGCTAAGAATCGATATAAGCCTATGGTACCCAAGTTTGCTACCGTCAAGGTAAGATATCTTATCCTATCATACTGAGTCCTCTGTTTCTCCAGAGCACATGACGTGAAAAACATTTGACCTTTTTTTTCTATTCAACATTTTTTTTTTTTTTTTTTAGGCTAATGCGAGATCATCATCCACTCCTTCTGGCTCAACAATTCAGAAAGCAGAATTATCTACAGTTTTGGATGAATCTGAAATAATCGACAACCGATCAAATCCTCATTTTGACAAGTCATTAGCCGGTCCCGCTGGTGACCCATCTGGTTTGGTCAAAGAAAGGACTCACAGAACGTTGAAGTTTAATCAGAAAGGAAAGTTTGTTAGGTTGGCCGAGCAAATCAGAGCCGAAGCTAGGTTAGAAGAGTTGAAGAAACGAATCGCTGAAAGTTCTCGCAAAGCTGGTTTGGATAGTGAAATTGAAGCCGTGGAGAAACAAGTCCGGGTAGGGGATGGATTTCTTATAGACCCACCTATTTAACTTGATGGTCTGCTAACTATTGACCAAACTCGTAACATTCAGCGCCCTCCCCCACCTGATTGCGAATGGTGGGACGAAGATTACTTGCCCAATCGAACCTACGACGACATTGATAATGGAGAAGCTGCCAAAAGGATATATGGTGAAGAGTCACCTATTACCATCTATGTCCAGCATCCAATTCAGCTACCTGCTCCAGGAGACAAGAATAAAGTTGAGTTGAAGCCTTTCAAACTGACCAAGAAAGAGCAAAAAAAGATGCGTCGCCGTCGGAGAATGACAGAATTACAAGACAAACAAGATCGTCAAAGAATGGGCTTGCTGCCCCCGGATCCTCCTAAAGGCAAACTGATTTGAATTATTTATTTCACATTTGATGTGAATTACAGCTAAAATATACATCATCTTACTTTTGTTTAGTGAAATTATCAAACATGATGAAGGTACTTACTTCAGATGCAGTCGCCGATCCAACTAAAATTGAAGCCAGAGTTAGGAGAGAAATGCTCCAGAGACGCAAAGAGCATGAAAAAAATAACGAAAGTCGAAAATTGACAGCGGAGCAAAGAAAAGAAAAGATTGAAAAGAAAAAAGAAGAGGATGAGGCTAAGGGAGTCTTTACTAGTGTATATAAGTCAGTATATTGCTTGACTATGGTATGCTTTCCGACTACTGACTTATCTATATTTTAGGGTCCGGTACCTTTCTAATCCTTCACACCGTTTCAAAGTAAGAAAAAATGCTGAGCAGCATGGCCTTACTGGGGTGTTAATTTTCAATCCACGATTTGCTTTGGTGGTGGTTGAGGGTGGCGCAAAAGGAATTAAGGCATACAAACATTTAATGATGAACCGAATTGTTTGGACTGAGGAAGTTCGCATGCGAGCCAATGATCCAGTTGACGATGAAACGGAGGGACATGAAAACAAAATTGAAGGCGAAGATGAAGGTGAAGCGACTTCTCAAAGTTTGGCTGACAATCGTTGTGATTTGATTTGGGAAGGTGAAGGACGAGAACGTGTTTACAAAACGTTCAGGCCCAAAAATTGTCCTAGTGATGCTATAGCTAAGGAATTTTTAGGATCCAGGTTTAGCTTTTGGTTAGTAAGATTTTCTTGTGTTGGTCAGTACAGTTATCGATTAGTTGAGACTAATGAAAATTTTCGATATGCAAACAGGGATGTGGCTAAAAAATGGGGAGAAGAGGCGGTCAGCTGAATTTGAAGCCAGTTAAGTTATTGACCCACATGATCATCATAAGAAGAAACATTTAAGCCAAGGAAATGAATGCATTATGAATATTTTTTTTATCAAAAAAAAAAAAAGAGAATCCAAAAAATGCATGTATTTCTCTCCTGATTTGGTGAAAGTCCAATTGCAATAGTCCATTTTGCCATCTGCACAATCTTAATATTAAAAGAAAAATGTCAGGTGACTTGTTTTTTTTTCATGTGAAGACAAAAAAACAAATACTGAAGGCATAAATGTGTGATTGTTTAAAAGGTCTTGATTACTCTTTCAATTAAGTGAAATTAAGGCTTGTGAAGTTGTATTGTGACATACTGTATTGGGCTGCAGTACCTGGTCTTATCATGTGTATAGGATCTTTACAAGTTAGGTTATGTTTAATTAAGGCTAATAAGTGTCAAGTAACAAATTGTGATGCAGTACCATGTTTATAAACTAGAACACAAGTATTAAGGTGTATCAAGGTACTTGGATCTACCATTATTATTGCTGGAAAGATTCTTATTCACTACATCCAGGGCTTTTATGGGTAAGAAAAATGAAATAAACCATGAAAACTGTTGCTCAATCTCCACTTCTTTTTTAAATCTCTTTTTTGAGCTTTATGTATAACATGGCTTTCCATCTTTGGTAGGACACACATATGGTGGTCTTTGGTTTCTTCTTTACAAAAGAAATTGGTGGAGGGCTTTTTTTTTTTTTTTTTTTTTCTTAACTGAGTAGCATTTTTTATTATTATTTTATTTTATTTTTTGATTTGATTTGATTTAGTTTGGTTTGGTTTGACCCACCAGAAAAAATACATCCATGATTGATGTGTAAGTAAGTTACATGACATATAATTGTGGATGCCATCCTTATCACAGGAGGGAAAATGGTGAACTAGATGTCTAGTTCAGTTTTGTGACCCTATTCCATTCCTAGGTGTGTTTTTGTGACAAACCATTGAATGTATCAGCCAAGTGTCTAGAAGAAAGTGTGCACAGGGGACCAAATTGTTGCATGGTATCAGCCAACTGGACTCCGGAAAGAACCGGAGAACAGGAGGTACCGCTGCAACAGTATATCTACAATAATGACTAAGTACATAACATCCCCCCCACTTAGTCATTAGAATAATTCCAACACTACCACCGTGATCCCCCTCATTAACCTTTCAATCCAATAAAATAACCAACTCAATAAGAAAAGAAAAAAAATAAAAATAAAAATTTAAAAAGAAAAAAGTCATATCTTTATCAAGTATCCCCCCCAGCCACCATTACCATTTAAAACCATTTCACCCAAAACTAAATACTAAATAAGAGAGAGAGAGAAAGAAAAAAAAGAAAATTAAAATGAAAATAATAATAATTTTTATTTTATTTTATTTATATTTATTTATTCTACCACACACAAACATCCTTCCTTCTTAGTAAAGTGAGAGATGGGCCCAGTGCCTTAGTGAGAATATCAGCACGCATTTGAGCAGTAGGGACCCATTCTAAAGTAGCTTTTTAGAGGAACAGTTGTTCATTTACAATATAGAAAGATCTATCAACATGCCTTGTTCTTTTATTTCCAGGATTATCTTTTGCATTAGCTATTGCACCCTTGTTGTCACAAAAGATTTTTATTGGAGGAATTTCAGGGTAGATGTCTTTGAGAAGATTTGAGATCCAGATAGCATCCTTCATACCCATTCCAAGTGAGACATATTCAGCTGTCATTGAGGAGCCACTAACTGTCAGTTGAGGCCTAGAGGTCCAAAAAATGGGGCATGAATTAAGTAGTAGAAAATGACCTGACTGAGCTCTGGAGAATTCTTTATTATTCCAGGTTGCATCAGAGAAGGAGGTGAGTACAAGTGGAAGATCATGGTCAGGATGAATATGGAGTTGAAGTTTAGCTGTATGTTGAACATATCAAAGGAGATGATTGAGTGCTGTCCAGTGAGTAGAGGTAGGTTTTGAAGAGAATCTAGCTAGAAAATTGACAGGAAAAGAAAGATCTGGCCTTGCTGCCACTGCTACATTACTGAGAGCACCAAAGATAGAGAGATATTTAGTTGTATCAATAGCTTCATCTTCATCCTTGGCTGTTTCAATGACAATGTTATTTGGAAGGGGGGGACGAGTAGTGAGGCCACAAGGGTTGTGAGTCTTCAAAATCTTCTCAATGAGTTGGAAATTGTTGAGATCAAAACCTTCAGGAACCTCCTTGATTGCTACTCCCACTATTCCATCTACTTTATCACTCCACCTCACCTTCAAACTACCATCCAAACCATCCTCCAATTCCTTCAAGACAATTACACTACTACCAGTCACAATTCCATCATCCACATGAATCCAAATCACATCCATAGAATCTTTCTTTCTTAGAATATAAAAAGACTTATCATATTGAATTTCCCTTTATCCCAGAGCATCCAACTTGCTGGCTATGTGGAGCCACCAGCATCTAGCAGCTTGCTTTGTGCCATAGAGAGCTTTCTTAAGGCGTAAAGCACTATCTTTATCTTTCAGCTGATAACCTTCAGGAGGACGTACCCAGATTGCTTCATCAATAGGACTGTGAAGGTAAGCTGAAGTGACATCAAAAGACTTTATTGGCCACTGGTGATAAGCTGCAAGAGTAAGAAGAATGTGCTGCAAGGCAAAAAGTTGCAGTAGGAGCAAAAGTTTCAGTGAAATCAATGCCATATTGCTGAAGGAAACCTTTTGCTACATAGCGAGCCTTGAATGTTGGAGATGGGGAAGAAGGATTTTTGATAGTGAATACCCATTTGGCATTTGTGATCTTGGCACCTGCAGCAACTTTGTCTTCATACCACACATCCATGTCCTTCATGTTGTCCAATTCTCTTTTGCAAGTTTGTTCCCATTTTCGGCAATCAGGTGAAAGCATAGCTTGCAAGTGTGTTCTTGGAAAAACAGATGAGTGAGACATACCCTTTTTGATAACATCAGAAACTTATTTTTCTTGAGAAAGAAGTGTCTCTTCATCCTTGAAATCACCAAGTTTTAAATTATTGAGGATGTGATCAATAGAACCTTTGGATGGTGGATCAGGTGGTGGGGCTTGGAGAGAGATATCGTGGGATGGGAGATTGTCACCAGGAAATTTGGCCATTGCAAATTCAAAAAAGGTGTTTGTCTCTTGATGCCAAAAAATCCAACCAGTATTGTTCAAGGAGTAACCCACACACTTGCAAATGAGAGCTCTTTGATCAAGTTTTTGTCGAGTTTCCTTGTGGATATGGACATAAGCGGTTTCACCAAAGATTCGAAAATTAGAATATTTGGGGTCACAGTTGTGCATCAGATGTAAGGGAGATTTGTCACCAGTTTTGACATTGGGGAAGCGATTATGAACATAAGCTGCCCATTTGTAAGCAAGTCCCCAGAAACATTCTGGAAGTTTGCTAGCAAGAAGAATTGTATTTGCAATATCACCGACAGTGCGGTTAAAACGTTCAGCTGTGCCATTTTGCTCATGATGGTAAGGACAAGAAATTTAATGAGTTGCTCCAATTTCATCCAGTATTTGAGCCATCTGTTTACTATGCATTTCACCTCCATCTGTCCTTAGAGCTTGAAGTTTTTTGCCAGTGACATTTTCCAACTTTTTATAAAAGGAAACAAAAGCTGAAGTTGCATCAGATTTGGATTTGAGCAAAAAAACTTCACCATATGAGGTTGAAATTTCTCTAAACATAGCAGCCCATCTAGCACCATTGACTGTGGGATCCATAGGTCAAACCAATTCACCAACAATTAGACTCATTAAAGATTCAGGTTGTTTTTCTCATGTTGCTGATACCGTTCTTGTACTTTTGGAAATTGCACAATCTTCACAATTGATTGATCCAGGTGAAATTGACAAAGGGAGACCAGAATATAAAGATTGACGGATGACTTGTTTGACAATTTTTTCACTTGTGTGACCTAGTCTCCGGTGCCAATCCATGAGGGAGCCTTTCATAGCAGGTGGTTGATTGATAACTGCATTCTTTTTCACTATTTGCAAAAATGAGGGGAGCAAGAAAGAATTTCAAGAGGGAGAAGAAGATCCAGCCGCACATTCACCACCTGAGGTTACATCAACACTAATAACCTTGTCAGATGTTTCAGCCTCACACCTTTCAATCAATTCTTCCACAGACACATCCTCAGATTCCTCCAGTTTTGAGTTGATCCAATCAACACACTTGTAGAGTTTCTCTATGTTTGCAGCTGCAATGTGGGATAAATGGATGCGGTTGAATTTGTCAAGTAGTGGTAAAATTGATATGGTGTCCAATTAGTGTCAATATTGAGTTGAAGTTCTGAAGTGAGCATTTGATAAATGATGTTGAATGTCATCAGTTCAGCTTCTTGATCAGCTGGCATTCTTTGATTGAAAGCATAGTCAATGGTACCAACAATGCTTTTAACTAATGCCAAGGTACTTTTGTGCCAACCCTCCCAGTTGTCCAAGTCTTTGTTGAGCTTTGGCAAGTTTTCAGTAAGATCCAAAACTAATTT
The DNA here is from genome assembly GCA_030280995.1 of Hemileia vastatrix. Taxonomy (NCBI): domain Eukaryota; kingdom Fungi; phylum Basidiomycota; class Pucciniomycetes; order Pucciniales; family Zaghouaniaceae; genus Hemileia; species Hemileia vastatrix. Next base: position 22,654,338 of record JASXTE010000010.1, on the reverse strand, counting down.
TATTACCTCTAGAAATTGCTTCATTAACAGCAGACTATTTGCATGTTGAGTGGAGCAGGTAGATTCATAGGAGGGAGCCAATGAGGCATTGAATAATGAAGACAATGGCATGATGTCTCAATGATGAGTATAAGACAGGAGAGTGGAAGGGGGGAAATTCTGAGACAGAGGGAGGTATTCTAAGATAGGGGAAGGTAGTCCAAGATAGGGGGAGAGGTTTTGAGGGAGAGGGATGGGTTACAAGAGAAGAGAGTGGTTTCCAAGCAAGGGAGATAAATTGCAAGAGAGAGGGAGGATTTCCGAGGGAGAGAGAGGGTTTATGAGGGGCAGGGGGACAGGTTAAGAGAGAGGGGAGTGTTCCAAGATGAATTTTGTGAATTAGATATGTTGGGAGGGTTAATTTTTACCAGTGAATAGAAGTAAGTCTTTTCAGACTGCACTGGGGGTCTTTCGGCTACTCACGCTGCTCTTCTGCTAACGTAGTAGAGTCTTGGGTCACTGATAGCTACTTATGCCAATGCAGGACAGCCCATAACCTGTTGCACGGTATCAGCCAACTGGACTCCGGAAAGAACCAGAGAACAGGAGGTACCGCTGCAACAGTATATCTACAATAATGACTAAGTACATAACACAAATGGAAATGAAGGATTTTTAAAAAGGTAAGTAAACTCTTTTTCTAATTCAATAACACTAAAACAAACTAATATATTCAAATCTCAGGCTCTTGTAAATTTCATACTTAATTTTTTTTTTAAATGCAACTCTTAAGTAATAAAAAAAATACAAAAAAATATTGTATTCAACTAACTGTAAAAATATGTAAGTAGTAAGTGATGGGGAAAACAAGAGATTTTAAGGCTCTTATATAGCCAGAAAATAATGAGTATGCAATAAATGGGTAAATACAAAAAAAGGTAATGAATAACAAGGAACAATCAAAAAGAGAAATGTAACACAGGTAACAATTTGTTTTTTAAAAAAAAAAGGAATATAAGAGTCCAGAATACTCTTTTTAATCAAAATAAACTGGTTATAATTTTTAGGGCATCAACAAAAGAAAGAAAAGGAAATAGTTATGTAGAAACATTGAGACCCTTAATAAAAATGAAAAAGAGATTGTTTCAATTACTCTATGGTTTTAGTAACCAATCAAGAGTCAAAGAAGTGCCCTCTTAATCACCACGGGAAATCTAGGGGTGAATGGCTAGCAATCCCCTCTCTTGAAATTTAGAGTGTCCCTTAATTATGCCAGGTTTATGAATACTTTATAAAAATAAGTAAATTAGAGTTAGATTTACATTTATTCTCAGATTGGTCCAAAAATGAACCTCAATTGATCTCAAGTTATGCATAAGTTGATCAACTATAACCATGATTTTACCCTTCATTGAGCACACATTGAGCACACATTGATCCAACATAAGCTTTTGAATATACAATATTATTATCAATTTAGAGGAAGAAAATTATTCCTTAACATACCTAATCATTAATTTTCATTAAAAAGATAAACCATAAAATTATGAAAGTAAATTTAATTTACAATAATAATATCTTTTACTACAAAATTGTAACAATAGATAAATTTAGCAAATTTTTTGATCACAAATATTAATAGCTATAAGGATTGAAATAACTAATGCCATTCCTATTTTAAAATTTTAAAAAGATTATTGTCACTTCTCACTTCTAATCTATTAAGTCTTTGCAAAACTAAATTTTGTATAATTTTATAAATTTTACCTAAAATATAAGACCTACAGGCTATTGAAAATAAAATCTTCAGTTACTCAACTAAAAGAAATATTTATATTTAAATAAAAATAAAAATAGTCCTTAAAGTGTATAACTTGAATGGTTGTTATGAAAATTAATATGCAAGTTTTCCGATTTAAATATTTAATGCTTATATAAATCACTTTCCCAAGTTTTGGTATGAGTACATGTGAAATAGTAAATGCATTTAAAAGTGGAAACCAATATAATGACAAAAATATTTACAAAATTTATTTCAATTTAATATTTATCTGTAAAAAATTTTTAAAGCAATATTTTATTCATCTTCTTAAGGATCACTTCCTCCTCCTCTACCCATCTAATTTTTAATAGGGGGTCTCAAACTTGAACAAATATGCATGGTGGATTTCATTTGAAAACCACCACATAAACACACCATGAAACATGGCTGATTTGGTACATGAGATCTTAAACATGGGGTCAAATATGTCCTACTTTAGTGAAAATTTTTCAACCATAGCACAGCCAACCAATCTACAGATCCTCCCAATTCACCACACATCACATCTTTCCCCTCCCACTTTTTTGATAAAAATTTTTACACATGGTGCCCCAGTAAATTTTGAGCTTTTCATTACTTTCTTTAACAAAAATTCCTGAACAAATTTATATCCTCAAAACTTAGTCATCATGCCAAGAACACTACAAAATTTTCAACACAACCCTTTTAAATCCTTTTTTCATGCTCTCAAAATGATCAAGTTGCATGTACTCTCCACTTGGGTTTGTTTTATTTTTGCATATTGACTATTATTTTGAATTTTCACTGAAAGCATAATTTTTCCCTTCCTGATTCATTTTGGTTAATCATCTCAACATGAAGTTGGATATTTCAGAAATTACATAATTTTTCATTCTTTATGTTTTTCAATGATCCCTCATATCCTTTTATTCATCTTCTCTCACTTCCTTAACTCTTCTTCTATTTCTTTTATCCATCACTTCCTGAACTTCTATCTGGTCCTTGTACATCTTTGAAGACATCTCATCAGGTAAGTCATCCTCCCACCATCTTTTTTTCAATTTTAACTGATGTTCTTTTTCTGAATATGTTTTTGTTATTGTTTCTATTTCTTTTTTTGTTTTCTCAAATCACATTTCCACTTTTAAGAAGGTTCTACAGAAGCCTAGCTCTCATATCCACCACACAACATCTGATTTGGCTCACTGGTTTTTGAGATATTTATCATCCACTTGGCTCAAACTTCCATCAACTTTATTTTAATCTTCTCAAGTAGGTCTTACTCTGGAACAAATATAATACTTATAAAAAACATAGGTAGCTAAAATAGATCTTTTTAAACCATTGATAATACCTGGCTTTAAATTTTATAACCCTTTTTTAATTTTCTTGTAAGTCAGAAATAAAAGGTCAGAAATAGGGTTAGGGTTTTTTAAATGACATATCCTTTTGTTGGATAAATATATCAAGAATCATGGATTTGATTTCCAGAAAATGGTGTTGAATTTGGTCCAGTGGTTGCTGAGATAACTGCTTTCAAAGTTGAATCTTGTTTCATGGACTAATTTACATTTTTTAAGTTCAATGTTGCGTAATATGCATATAGGTCTTATGAAATCTCTTTCAAATACTACTTCAGGCTTTTGGCTCTGATTTGATCAGATAAATATCAGTTTTGGATGATTCCTTTTAATTTTGTAATTTTATTTTATGAGGATGAATATTAACATTTGCTAGATTTTGGCTCATTCAAATATCACATTATTTTGACTACAGGTTCTCTATAGGCATGAATTTCATTTCCAGAAAGCATAATCAATTTTGGCTCAGAAATTTCTGAGATATATACTTTTAAAGTTGAGTCTTTTTATGTAAACTAATTTAAATTTTTGAATTTTGATATTCCATAATATGTATGTTTTTTCTGATACTTTTCATTGTACCACTCCCAAGGTATGTCTATTCCTCAACTGTTTTTTATCATTTGTTTCCTCAATTTTTCTTCTTAATAAATCATTTTTCCCTGATTTTTTGATGTTTTGAGTTTTTTTCAGGAGATGGCATCATCAAATCTATTTGGAACTCTTCTCAGCATAATCATCAATCAAAAATCCAAGAGATAATCATCAAACTACCAAGGAAACTCCTTGTTTGATATCTTGTAAAAAGTGTTCTCATTTTTTTGGAATCTTGTGAAACACTTACTCATTTTGGTTTTTCATTCCAAATCAACCAAAGTCTGATAAACCAGGTAAGTAAAGCAAGGGGGAAGGGCCATATTTATATTAAATTTTTAGGGAGGGGCTCCAAATATTGTAATTAGAAGATTTTCAATTTTTTTTTTATATCATAAATTTTTAAATTATCAATTATTAAATATAATCAATCAAATAAAAATTTTGTGCAATTGAGACTTGCTTCTGTATAAATTTGTTCATTTAATTATTTATTTGTATTGAATGGATGAATTGTCAATACATTGCTTGTCATATGATTTATTTGGCTTTGGTCACATCTGAAACCATTAGTAGGTGGAATTGTGAATCCCATTACTTTTACTTGGCTGATTATATTTTTTTATTGATTTATTTAAGAATTTATGAAATTAAAATGAAAAATTGGTAATCTTTACCCCCTCCCACATTAAATTGCAGGGGGAGGTATTGTGATTTTTTTTTCTTACATAAATATTTTCTTTGACATGAAAAAAATGGCAATCTCCACCCCCTCCCACAGTAAAATTCAGGATGAGGTATTGCCATTTTTTTTTTTGGACATAAAAAATTTTTTTGACATGAAAAAAATGGCAATCACCACCCCCTAATATAGTGAAACTCAGGGGAGGGTATTGCTGAATTTCTAGATTTAGAAAAATAAAATTTATTAAGTTATGTATCTTGTGCACAAGGGTTGGTTAATGAAGCTGTTGAAAAACCATAATTAACCAAATTATTAATAGAAATCCAGAATGAATTTTAGTCATGTAGATATGGAGAAAAACATTACTTATAATTTAAATACAAAACATTTAATCAACTGGAATCCTGAAAATTAGCAAGAGTAGACACATGCAATGTATATAAGAGATATTCAAAGCATTTTTTTACAATCAAAATATTTATTTCCATCTCTGATCTGGAAGAGGTTTTCAAGATGGGTAAATGTGCCACCATTTCAATTTGAACTAAAATGACAAAGTGCAACACAGATTTGAATAGGAGGATCTCTTTATGGACAACAAGAATCATTTCTGAAAATTGAGTGATCATTTATCAGTTCAAGTAACTGAGAAATACAGGCAAGGTTGTGCCAAATATCTGTTTAAAGCTAATTTCAGGAATGCTTTAAAGAACATCAAGGTTAAATTGTGGTGGGTGTTGTATGGAAAGTGTTCTGGAATATAAGTAGTGATTATTCAGCATGTCACACATGTAAGACAAGTTAATTTCAGCATTGGAGTTGGTATCTGAGTTAACAAATAGATCCAGGGCTAGAGTGGTAGCAGTTATTTCTAGTATACAATGGACTGAAAGAGGAATTTTGTGAATGGTGATGAAGACTAAGGGTGAGTGTATGATGAAGTGGATGCTTAAGTGGTGGGAAGTCATGTTTTTCACATGTTGAATAATAAGCCCTTACAAATTAGGTGAAAAAGAATCTAAGGAGATGGCTTGTCTGTACCTAGTGCTGACTAATCAAGATGAAGGAGAGAAGTGTTTTGATGTCTTTTTCTTCCCAAAAGAAGGTGTGTTTGAGGTCAAAAACACCATCAAAATACACTTGTCTAGGGCAGGTGTATTTCATTTTCTGATGGAGTGTTTGGTAATTTTTTTATGGTGTGATTATGTGGAATATTTGATCAATTTTGAGACCCCCTAATTTACTCCATCCCATCTCATTTTCATAGAAAATATCTATTGTTTTAGAACTCTCCTTATCAGCAATGGCCCATTTTATTTTATGGCTATTAATCCCTTCATCAATCCTCTACCACTCATAATTCATAATGGATCAAAGAATATGCATTTTATATTTCCTCTAAACTTTTTTACAAGATTTCAAATGTCAGATAACACTACAAGCCAGGGGGAGCCTGGCTGGTAATAATTTAAAAAAACAAAAAAAATAACCCAAGCCACTTCCTGTGGCTTGGGATTGAAAAATAAAAAATATAAAAAAAATTGCTGCCATCTTTAAGCTGGCAGCGTTTAATAAAAATGAAAAAAAAAGACCAAAGCCACTAAAAGTGGCTTTGGTCAGATTTATAATACATCTTGCAGGCAGTTTAAAACTGCCTGCAAGATGTTGTGTTTAAAAGCGAGTGAAGTTTCATGCAGCAACTTTGCTCTCTTTTTTTTTATATATTAATAACTTGCAGCCAGTATAAAACTGGCTGAAAGTCTTTTTTTAAAGCAACCAAAGTCGCTTGTAGCGACTTTGGTTGCAATAATATTTTATTCATCTCCCAGCCAGATAAAACTGGCTGGGAGGTATTAATGTGATCGAGCAGCCAATGTTGCTTTAAGCAACATTGGCTGCTTAAAATATTTACTACCAGCCAGGGGGAGCCTGGCTGGTAATTATTTAAAATAAATTATAAAAAAAATAAGCCAAGCCACAGGAAGTGGCTCGGAATTGAAAAAATAAATAAATAAATAAATTGCTGCCAGTGTTTAAAAAAAATTAAAAAAAAAGACCAAAGCCACTAAAAGTGGCTTTGGTCAAATTTATAATACATCATTCAGGCAGTTTAAAACTGCCTGCAAGATCTTGTGTTTAAAAGTGAGCAAAGTTGCATGCAGCAACTTTGCTCACTTTTTTTATTATATATTAATGACTTGCAGCCAGTATAAAACTGGCTGCAAGTCTTTTTTTAAAGAAACCAAAGTCGCTTGTAGCAACTTTGGTTGCAATAATATTTTGTTCATCTCCCAGCCAGATAACACTGGCTGGGAGGTTTTAACGTGAGATTTGAGCAGCCAATGTTGCTTTAAGCAAAATTGGCTACTATAGGAAATAAACTACCAGCCAGGGGGAGACTGGCTGGTTTGAATTAATAAGAAATAAGATGAGATGAGATATTGAAATTAGCGCTACTCTTTTACATGCCATTTGGCATTAATTTTTTGACAGTGTGAAATGTATATGTACATAATATAAAATTAAAGCTAGAAAAAGTGGTATTGGATATTTTTAAATGCCAAAACATATATACCCAGTTTTAACAAGTTTAAAATATCAAAATAATGATTTTGTGTGCATATTGTTTTTCAGAAATATACGCTTGGTTGTTAACACTTTTGTAGCCAAATGTCAACTTAGTGGCAAAAAAATAATAAGTTATAAAAAAGGTGTCCATAACCGCTTAAGGTTAAATTTCCAACCTTATGTGAACAAATGATATGGATAAGTGGATTGAATTTGAAAAATAAGTGAAAATAAATATTAATTGCATCCGTTGTGGCATTCCAAATCTGGGTAGGCTACTTAGGTGAAAATTTGATTGGACCTTGGTTGGAAGAAAATCATGGTGTTAGCAGGTGTTAATTTGGTTGAAGGGAGTTAACTGGATTTTTTTTGGGTGGATTTATGGTGATTTTTGGAGGATTTATGGTGATTTTTTGGAGGATTTATGGTGTTTTGGAATGGATATATGTTGGTATTCCTATTGTTATTTGATGGTTTCATGGATTGGGTATTGGTTTTACTGGATTTTCTTGGGCTCTCTTGGTATTTTTTGGTGGATGCAGTGTGCTCATGGAGTAGCCATTTTTTTCCGGTGCAAAAGCGAAGTCACTGTGGCAAAGTTGGTCATTGTAGCAAAGTTTGGTCATTGGTGCAAAAAGTCTGGGCACTGTGGCAAAGTTTGGTCACTGCAGAAAAGTCTAGGCACTGTGGCAAAGTTTAGTCACTGCAGAAAAGTCTGGGCACTGTGGCAAAGTTTGGTCACTGTAGAAAAGTCTGATCACCAGTGCAAAGTTTGGTCACTGCAGAAAAGTCTGGGCAGTGTGGCAAAGTTTGGTCACTGTAGAAAAGTCTGATCACCAGTGCAAAGTTTGGTCACTGTGCCAAAAGTTTGGCTATTGTGGCAAAATTTGGTTAGAAAGTTATTATGCTTACTAGATCAATAGTTTATTGTAGATCATATGCATGTAGGGTATTGTTGGAAAGGTCTGGAGCAGGAGAATCATATGGGGGGGAGGGAATCTTAGTCTTCTACATGTTTTTTGTCTTTTAGTTTCGATAACAAGGGTCTTTTTTGATAATTAACAATATTTAACATATAACAACAATTATAATAAAAAAATATCAACATATAGGGTACCATTGGATAGCTCTCATCCTGGGTGACTCAAATTTATTTCTTTTCTTATAAAATTTATAAAATAAAAATATAATAAAGAAAACTCTTTAATTTTGGTGGGAAACTGGGTAAATCTGGGGCAGACCTTTAATAAGGCACCTTTGAACAGATCATCCCAAGGGTAGTTTCTGGGGTACTTTACTGTACTTTTCAGTCTCTGGGGCAAGTGTTGTGGCTTGTTCTAAGTATTTGCTGTGACTTGTATCAGTGTAATCTGGTATAAGGTATTTGTTTTGGGGTGTAATCATTTATTGCACTTATTTTTTTCTATATTATAGGTTTCCAACACTTTCAAAGTCTTTCTCTCAGATTTTCAACTTATCCAACTCTTCAAGCAGATCTTCAAGCTTAGTTAATTGAATCTTATGTTTACTTAGAGGGACAGGGATTTCTTTTTGTTTTTCCAACTCCCTTGGATTCTGCCTGCAGCAAGGTGACTGTAGGAGTCTACTCTACACCGTGTAAAACAAGCCAAGGCTTTGGCTCCTCAGATTGTACATCGTGAAACCCTATAAAAATAAGCTGTAAAAACAATATGTAAGTTTTAATTAAAAGCATGTGATACTGTTTTTTCTTCATTTGTACAATATATTGCTGTGTAAAAACCTGTTGCATATACGCCTTATGCAAGTCACTGCATGCCTTGCAACTGGCTCCAGTAATTTGCGTGTTTCTATACGCATAACTATAAGTGAATTTTCATCCAAGTGGCAAATTTTCTACTTCTCTCCTTCCACTTACAAGAGACAGGTTATTAAAATAATTAGATTTCCATCTGTTTCACTTAAGAGTTTTTTATTTTGGTTTGACTCTTATACTTGTTTCTTAAGTAAAAATATTAATTTCACTTTAAGTATATGTTCAACTTTTAGGGAATCCATTTTTCTCAATCATTAGGTTTGCCACCAAAGTAACTTATTTACAGATTACTAACTTGGATTGTTGGTCTTTTAGTCTCCTTTTAAATCTCTTTAAAAATAAAAAAAATAGAACTGATGATTGTTTTTAACTCTTGGCAGCTTGATCTCTAACTTGTCATAGTATAATCAAAAAGCTAATTTTTGGTTAGCATCCAAATTTTATATTGGTTTGTCTTTCTCTTTTCATTTTTTCATTCAATAAAAATAATACTTATTTTTCAACAATAATCTATTCCTAAAAATTTATATCAACAGATTAGTTGTCCATTTAATGATCAATCAACTTCTACCCAAGGATTTTTTTTTAAAATTTCAAGTAAGAATATCTTTTTTCACTATTTCATTTTTAAAGTTTTTATTATTCTCAATAATTATATATTAAATAATAAAATAAAATAAAATAACATAGTATCCACATGTGTATGGGATCAATTTTTTTCTACGTATCAATAATTTATTGTATTGGCCTCCTGTAATTCTATTAATGGTAGAGGTATAGTTGATTCTTGTTTAAGGAAACTATACCTTTCAACATTATAAATTATGGATATCTGGCGGTTTGATATATTATTGATATATGGAGAAAAATTAAATAAAGAATCAACACATAATTATGTATTATTGCTGTATTTATTGTAATAATTGGGTGTTGGATTTAAGCTTCACATTTAATTGTTTATGTTTAGGGTATAGTTGAATCTCTTGTGCCCAATGCATACGGCAGAATAATATAGTTGTAAGCAATTAAATGAAGCTTTAATACCAAATACTTGATTAATATTTTAAATGCAGCTAATACTCATGTTTTATACATGCATGTTGGATATGATTTTTTATTTATTATTAAGAATATATAATGATTATTTTTGGAGGTGTTAATTTTAACAATTGCATTCTTTTTCACTTTTATTTATTTATTTTTGAATTAAATTAATTTCTTATCCACTACACTACAAGATGCAGGCTTCACAAAGTTTGTTTATAAAGAAAAATCACCGCCGAGGAAAAAAATAAAACAACAAGCATGCATTACTTATTGTTAAAAATTACGGTATCGAGACAGCTGGAAAGAGGGCAAAATATTTCTCTAGGAGTTTTGTAAAAAATTTAGTTAATCCAGAATGGTATTTTACTTCAAATTCTAGCTGTTATATTTTTCATCCAATCTGCTCCTCAATTCCAAGTGTTATAGTGAAAACATTTTATATTGAAGATCTCATCCGATTAAACATGCTTGAAGCAACAATTCAGTGCATCAAATACTTTTTGTATTGTGAACATGGAGTTTTACAAAATAAAGCTCATAAAAATGGTGGTGGATTTGGTAATATGTTTGTTGGTGGTAGGTGTTTAGATAGGAAAAAGTCTCTATTAATTCGTAAGTATTATATAGTTTTAATCTATTATTATTTTAATTACTTTTATAGGTAAATATGCTTCTAAGCCCTTAGATTTGGCAGAGTATGATCGTTGCATGAAGCAAATAGAGTTATTCTTTAAATTTTTTTATCAAAATATATCTAATGTTAAGTATCAATAAGCAGTAAAGCTCTGTCAAAAGCTCGGGATTCCTGGGTTTGGAGAAAATGTTGATGATCAAGAAATTGAACCATTTGCTGGCAATGTTACTTGGAAAACAGGCTCAAATGGAAACAGGTTTTTGAATAGTCCTCACTGTGACTCAGACCATAGCAAGTATACATTTGGAATTTTCATGACTAAAGACACTGAGAAAAATTCTCTTCATCAATCTTATGACTCAAATCAACGACTTCAAAAAGGTGGAGAGCTTAATTTTCCTGAAATAGCTTGCAAAGTAGACATGGAGGCCACTAATGGCATCACAGCAATTCTATGGCCAGCAAACCTTCTTAATCATTTCACTTCACGATGTTATGAAATTGGTGGATTCACTCGCCTTGGCTCTTCTATTCAAGTTAGTACAAGACTTTTCAATACATTTAAAAAACTCCAAGAGTTTGAAATAGATATTTCTGAGTACTTAAATATAAATGAAGAGTTAGAAAGATGTAAATTTCTTATCATGAAACTTTCTAAGTACAATGAAAAGACTGATTTAACAAAAAAAAAAGTTAGTGAATTACTATATATTTAATGTTACCAAAGATATTAAAAAATTAAATACAGAAAAAGATTCTGATATACATGTTAATAAAAAAAGGAAAAGACCATTAAGTAGTGATAGGTAAAAATGTGATTTTATTGTACAGGTATAGTTTTAGTTTAGTGGTAGAATGATATATTTAAACACACGTCTATAAATCCTTTTTATGAAACTGATGATTATGTATAATCTAGTGAAAAACCTAAAACAATAAAAGTATGAAAAAAAATGGATGTAAAAATTGAAAAATCATATTACAATAAAAAATTATCATTGCTATATGCAAAATAAAATAAAATAAAATAAAATATAAGAAACAAAATATAGCTTTGTAACTTGCTTAATTATTGAAAACGCAAACTAAAAATATACAATATTTTTAGTTTCTGTCCTAGAAGATCATATCCATCAATATAAATAGATCTGTACTATTAATATTATTTTTAAAAATATTAAAAATTTGTTAATTTTTGAAATAAGTTTTTTCTTATTAATAACTAAAGTAAAACCATGTATTATTCTATTCTTATTTAAATAAAAATAAAAAAAAATTAATGGACAATTAAATATTAATTTTTTTCTTTGAGTCATTCATTATTCACTTTCACATCTAACTTGAATTAGTTTAGTAGCATTATTCAATCTGAAATTTACTGAAATTTGTACACTACTGTGACTTCTGATTTTTTTTTTGATAAATTGAATATTTTTCATCACATAATTATATTTTAGTAAAGCATATAACTTCAAAAGTAGAAGTGAAATAATCAATAAAAGGAAATGAGATATCTTGATAATGAAGAATCTATCAATCAATTTAGATCTCCAATAAAAATTAATTCTAATTTTAAAATTTACCTTATAGAAGAGGAATATTTAATTAATATGAATTTCAATTTCCTTGTATATCTTGACTTAGCCTTCATCATCTATCTTTAATTAAGGTGCAGAATTACAAAAGCTGAATTATATGATGATATTTCTATATATCTAATTGAATTTTTTTTAAAAATTCATAAAACCAAGTATGTAAAACAGAAACTACTACATCATTTTTAAGTGAATTTTATTATATTATAATAAAATATTAATAATTATAAAAAGGCTTTTACTTTTGTCAGAGAGTGGACCTTAATATATTTTAAGATAAATATAACACAATCAAATTGAAATTTATTTTAAAGTGTTTGAATATTTCTCCATTGAATTAATTTTAAGAGTTGTGGAAGAATATTTCTTTTTCTTGGAGTTGAATGAATCTTAAAAACTGAGAAAAATATTGTAGAATCATTTTTATTGAACTTGATCTATTAAGGTAGATGTAAGTAGAATTTGATTCATATGAAATTTTAGAAGAAAAATAACATTTCAATAAATTATTATTGAAATCTAAGGATGACCAAGAAGGATAGCAATCTAAAAAGGGTTTGTTTTAATATTTATAGAAATAATATTTTTAAGTTCTCAATAAGGAGTACCCTAGTTGCTTTCTTTTATTTTTTTGCTTTCATAGAAAGAATTAAATATTTTTTTACCAAATTATTGAATGAAATTTGATATCTTTACATGAATCTGTAAGTGTAAAAAATAATCAATATAAAATATGAATCAAAATACATCAAGCTAAATTATAGATCATCAAAATGTGGAGTAAATATTGTTTTTAAAATAATTGACACTGATAAAAAGATATTTTTTAAATTTAACTAGTTTTTCAAAGACAATTTAATATGATTTCATACCAATTTGATGGCTTCTCATTATTTAAATGTCTAGATATTATTTTATCATGGTACATATATATGTTACTATTATTAAATGAATTGAATATTATTTCCAGGAGTTTTTCATAGAGAATACTTAGTATAATTAAGATTATTATGCACCTAGAAATTATATAAATTAGATTAAGAAAAGTCTACTTAAGAAAAAGCTTTGATGAATTGTGAGCAAAAATTCATTACACTTAATATTTTTAACTTTTTAACATGCTGAAAAGAATTGATAGAAAACTGTTACAATTTTTTGTAATAATTATCTTAAAATTTGCGACAAATGCTAAGATGTATTGCCATCTTGAAGAAATATATAGTGTCATGAGAAAAATGACTTATAATGTATTCTTAATTTTTTTTCAAATTTTTGATCCATCATGATTTTGAGTTATGATTATTGCAATAATATTTAATGAATAGCAAAAAGGTGTAAGAATTTTATACAATAATATTTATTGATAGTTTAAGCATCTTTATTCAGATTTGGTAATAAATCACACATAAATAAATAAATTGAGTTACACAAAAAAATGTAGCAATAGGATAAAGTATATATTTACATGAAGTAGGATTATGTATTAATTACGTCAAAAATAGAGAAAAATGAAGAATTTGGCTTAATAAGATTCCAATAATCAAGAAAATCAGCTGCCATTGCTTTAGCAATATGGCTCATCCTGGGAGTATTAAAATTAAGTGACATAGGCCCAGAATTATCTATTAAGGGTTTGATAATATTAAAGATATAAAAATTAAGGGTTTTCCAGATTTTTTCACCGCCCGCATTATTATTATCACAGTATTTTCAAAGGAGGCTGAGTTGTGTTATGAATTCTAAACAGTCTGAAGCTGAAACAAGACGGTGGTCCTGTGAGGAAAGAAATAATCCACGAACACCATCAACCAAGTAAAAAGTAAATGATTGATATTTATGGTGTGCAAATTCTTGATTCATCTTCTGAATAGAATCATTATGAGACTCATCAAATTGCTGCATATCTGTTGTTTTTTTTATTCCTTGAATGTTGTTGTTTCTTGCTTTCAGCTTGAGTTATATTTGCAGCAGCCTCTCTAGATTTTAAAATAATTATTGAAATCATGACGTCGATTATTATGTTTCTAAATTGGCACAGGGGAGTGATTGAAAAATTTGCAGCAATTAACTGTGATGTTGATCTGTCCAATGTATCAGGAACTTTGCTTTTCAGATGTGTAAGGCGGGCTAGAATATGTAGGGCACGTTCAATAGGACAATCTGGATTGAAGTCGGATTCTTTAGCAGGAAGGGTAAACTATTGAGAAGCAAGATAAAGAGATGATGCAACGAGGGATGCCCTAAAAGAACGCTGGTGAGCACTTGGACTAACTAGTCTTGATAGCATGCGTATCATCGATGATTCAGGGTGATCAGTCTTCTTAAATGGAGAAAGATTAATTGAGTTTGGTTCTTCAGAGTTACAAAAATTTTCCAAATTTTCAAAGTTCAAATTATTGACCACCCAGATCTGCAAAGTGTCAACATTAAGAAAATCCAAAGCTAAAAAAATAACAAAACAATTAGTTATCATAAAATAAATTATCCAACTTCAAGTAAGTGATACATACAGAGTTCATTAATTTTTGTAAGCATTTTGTCATGAGCAGATTTCATCCATAGAAAATCGAATTTGTGCAAAATTTCGTGTGGCTTTCAATAGAAGCAGACAAACGGATTTCAGATAACTGATAGATTTCTGGCCATGCCCTAAGAACCTTTTGACCATTAATTCTACCTTCAAAAAATCGATGAATTTCAGCTATTTGCTTCTGTAATTTTGAGTTTCCAATCATTGTTGGAGTATAAGGAGGGGATTTATTAGAAATTTATATTGATGATGATAGAGACCGTAGGATTTTGGGAATTTAAATTTAAGATTTTGAAGATACGGCAACTATAAGCTGTTTCTTTGAACTTGAAGTATTTTTGTGTGGCTGGCTAGGTGGATTGATTTCTTCATTGGGTGTTTTCTCAACCTCATCAGCAGAAGTAGCTTCATCATCTTTTTGAGTTAGAGAAGCTTCATATTTTGAAACTTCATCATCTTCTTCTTCATTAGAGTAAGATTCGCTATTAGTTGACGCTTTTTAGTGAATGTCCTCTTTAGAGCTGGATTAAAAGATAAGAAAAAGAAAAGAAATAATAAATAATAAAGTAAACAATTTGGAGATAGCTTTAAACACTAATATAAAATTGATTGCTATATTACTCATGAAAGAAATGACATACCCTTTCGACACATTTTGGCTAGTTTGTTTAGATTTTTGAGATGCTGAGTAAGAGGAATCCTTGGCAGGAGGAGTTTTAGTAGCACTGAAAAAACTAGAGCCCCTTAGAAAGTCTCATTCTTTTTGAACGTCAAAGAATAGTCTTATCTCACCCTCGAGATGTTGATGCATAGCCTTCAGCGTCAGGTATTTCATTATCATCATCATCTTTGATGATAATGACATCATCAGGAGTAATGATACCTTTTCATAAGCTGAATTTGAATAAGTTTTAAAGAAAAAGTGTCGATAATTTATCCTTCTGAGTTTAAAGAATTTAATATAATATAATTACTTACATTTTTCTAGGTCATCAATGTATTCAAGCACATTGTTGTAGGCATTTGAAATTAAAGATGGCAAAGGCTTCTCGCTAAGAGTTGACAGTAGTTCTTCAGTTTTGCCTTTAGAAAATTCAAGTATCTTTCCATATTGAGATCGGGTAATTTCAGTCCTTTCATTGGCAAGAGAAGGGGGGTTTGGAGACATGCCTAGAGGTGGTTGTTTCTTGAGTTTGAAGGATTCAAATTGAGGATGCTGATGAGATTTTGTCAAATAACTACTTGGTGCTAATATATCAAATATATTAATGGAAAAGAAAAGTTAGTCTAAGAAGATATAAGAGATAAAGCAATAGATCTTACATAAAGGAGGTGTCTGTTTATCACAAGGCATTTTAATAACTTATTACTTGAAAAAAATGAAAAATTCTTATATCAAGGTAATAAAGAGATAAAAAATATATATTGCTATTTGTATTTTCAAGCTGTACTAACACAGATAAATGTGATAACCAAAAAATAATAGTAGTAAAATTGAGAGAAATAAACGAATTGAGAAATGTGGTACAAAACAAGAGGGTTTATATATTACCAGAAGCAGGTTTTTGATAGGGGTTCTTTTACAATGGCATCAAGCTAGCGAGCATATTGTAAAATATTCTGATGATAATAATGGGGTTAATAGTAAAAGGGAAGTAACTAGACATATACATTGGGGGATTAAAAGTATGACAAACAAAGAAAATGTCCAATTTACATGTTGATAATCGCAAAGGGTAAATAGTTGAGAATATAAGTTTAACTAATTTAAATATTTAAATTAATTTGTAAATATTGACATCATGCAATATGAAAAAGGGATCTATTATTGGAAATTTCGGGATCTTTATGTGTTATAAAAATAGGGGACAAAAACAAAGGAAATAGATAATTTTAAAAAAGGGGATAAAAAAAGATAACACTAAATAGTATTATATAAAATTATTAAAAAAAATTAATTTATTCTATAATAGGAGCTTGTTTGGGCTGCGCTGACACCCCCTGGCACAAACCTAGTCTAAACTTAGTTAAAGTTAAATTGATATAATAAATTGGAAATAGAAACACTTAAGAATCTTAGCATATGAATAAAGTATAAAATTATTTGAAATTATTGCCATATAAAATCCAATAACCAAGTACCAAAGTCAAAATTTTTTTATAGTATTTTACAGATTTGTACAAGGTTACATACTTTAAACATCATTCAATAGTAATTGATGAACATTTTCCACTGAGATAACTAAGTTGAAAAAGAAAATAGATAATGGATATATGTTTCTAACTTGAGCTATTATTGAATAGGAACAGTCAAAAAAATATAGCAGGATTAATCAGGGTATTTTTTACATTGATGTAAAGCTTGGTTGATAAAATAGTAAAAACCTTTAAATCAGGACTAAAAAAATAATCAAATCAAAGAGGAATATTAGGAATAGGTGTTATAAAAATTATAACCAATATCTTATAAATATTGAGGGAAATAAATTACTGGTAATAGCAAAAAATATTGCACTCTTTTACCTTAAAATGGAAATATCAACTACTCATAATATACTCAAAACAACTACCAATAGCTAAAGGTTTCCCTCTTTACCAAAAGACAATGGTAAGGAATATTTAGACAATTGAATCCATCAAACTGTTTTGAGTAAAGTGTCCAGCACAAGCTTGGCCGAACTTGTGCTGGACACTTTTATGAGGAAAACCTCACTTCTCTTAAAAAAACATGCACCTTACCAACTTCAAATTAGAAAAGTGTCCAGCATAAGTTTGGCCCAACTTGTGCTGGACACTTTGGCCAAGAAAAGTGACTAAAAATTGCAAGGAAAACCAAAAAAACATAGCCCATATAATGAAGATAATTGATGCTATCTAATGTCTTTGGTAAAAGTATCCAGCACAAGTTCTGCCAAACTTGTGCTGGACACTTTTATGAGGAACACCTCACTTCTCTTAAAAAAAAATGCACCTTACCAAATTCAAATTGGAAAAGTGTCCAGCACAAGTTCGGCCAAACTTATGCTGGACAATTTGGCCAAGACCAGTGACTAAAAATTTCAAGGAAAACCAAAAATCAATAGGCTGTAAAAGGAAGTTAATTGATGGCATCAATATTTTTTTTGGTAAAAGTTTCCAGCACAAGTTTAGCCGAACTTATGCTGGACACTTTTCCAATTTGAAGTTGGTAAGGTGTATTTTTTTAAGAGAAGTGAGGTGTTCCTCATAAAAGTGTCCTGAACAAGTTCGGCCAAACTTATGCTGCACACTTTGGCCAATACCAGTGACTAAAAATTTCAAGGAAAACCAAAAATCAATAGGCTATAAAAGGAAGTTAATTGATGGCATCAATATTTTTTTTGGTAAAAGTTTCCAGCACAAGTTTGGCCGAACTTATGCTGGACACTTTTCCAATTTTAAGTTGGTAAGGTGTATGTTTTTTTAAGAGAAGTGAGGTGCTCCTCATAAAAGTGTCCAGCACAAGTTCGGCCGAACTTGTGCTGGACACTTTTACCAAAAAACAAAAAAATTGATGCCATCAAATATCTTCATTTTCTAGCCTAATTTTTTTAAATTTCCTTGAAGTAATAAGTTACTGTCCATGACCAAAGTGTCCAGCACACGTTCGGCCAAACTTATGCTGGACACTTTTATAATTTGAAGTTGGTAAGGTGCATGTTTTTTTAAGAGAAGTGAGGTTTTCCTTATAAAAGTGTCCAGCACAAGTTTGGCCAAACTTGTGCTGGACACTTTTACCAAAAACATTAGATAGCGTCAATTATCTTCATTATATGGGCTATTTTTAATGGTTTTCCTTGCAATTTTTAGTCACTGTTCTAGGCCAAAGTGTTCAGCACAAGTTTGGCTGAACTTAAGCTGGACACTTTTCTAATTTGAAGTTGGTAAGGTGCATGTTTGTTTAAGAGAAGTGAGGTTTTGCTCATAAAAGTGTCCAGCACAAGTTCGGCTGAACTTGTGCTGGACACTTTTACCAAAAATAAATTGGTGCCATCAAATATCTTCATTTTATAGCCTAATTTTTTTTAATTTCCTTGAAGTAATAAGTTACTGTCCATGACCAAAGTGTCCAGCACAAGTTCGGCCAAACTTGTGCTGGACACTTTTATAATGAAAACCTCACTTCTCTTAAAAAAACATACACCTTACCAACTTCAAATTGGAAAAGTGTACAGCATAAGTTTGGCCAAACTTGTGCTGGACACTCTGGCAAAGACAAATGACTAAAAATTGCAAGGAAAACCAAAAATCAATAGGCTATAAAAGGAAGTTAATTGATGGCATCAAATTTTTTTTTGGTAAATGTTTCCAGCACAAGTTCGGCCAAACTTATGCTGGACACTTTTATAATTTGAAGTTGGTAAGGTGTATGATTTTTTAAGAGAAGTGAGATGTTCCTCATAAAAGTGTCCAGCACAAGTTCGGCCAAACTTGTCCTGGACACTTTTACCAAAAATAAAAAATTGATGCCATTAAATATGTTCATGTTATAGCCTTATTTTTTTTAATTTCCTTGAAGTAATAAGTTACTGTCCATGACCAAAGTGTCCAGCACAAGTTTGGCCAAACTTATGCTGGACATATTTACCAAAAAAAATTTGATGCCATCAATTAACTTCCTTTTATAGCCTATTGATTTTTGGTTTTCCTTGCAATTTTTAGTCACTGGTCTTGGCCAAAGTGTCCAGCACAAGTTTGGCCAAACTTATGCTGCACACTTCCAATTTGAAGTTGGTAAGGTGCATGTTTTATTAAGAGAAGTGAGGTGTTCCTTAAAAAAGTGTCCAGCACAAGTTTGGCCAAACTTGTGCTGGACACTTTGGTCATGGACAGTAACTTATTGCTTCAAGGAAATAAAAAAAATTTGGCTAGAAAATGAAGATATTTGATGGCATCAATTTTTTTTTTTTGGTAAAAGTGTTCAGCACAAGTTGGGCCGAACTTGTGCTGGACACTATTATGAGGAACACCTCACTTCTCTTAAAAAAACATACACCTTACCAACTTCAAATTATAAAAGTGTCCAGAATAATTTCGGCCGAACTTGTGCTGGACATATTTACCAAAAAAAAATTTGATGCCATCAATTATCTTAATTACATAGGCCATTTTTTTTGGTTTTCCTTGAAATTTTTAGTCACTTGTCTTGGCCAGAGTGTCCAGCACAATTTCGGCCGAACTTATGCTTGACACTTTTCCAATTTGAAGTTGGTAAGGTGCATGTTTTATTAAGAGAAGTGAGGTGTTCCTTATAAAAGTGTCCAGCACAAGTTTGGCTGAACTTGTGCTGGACACTTTGGTCATGGACAGTAACTTATTACTTCAAGGAAATTAAAAAAAATTAGGCTAGAAAATGAAGATATTTGATGGCATCAATTTTTTTTTTGGTAAAAGTGTCCAGCACAATTTTGGCCGAACTTGTGCTGGACACTTTTATGAGGAACACCTCACTTCTCTTAAAAAAACATACACCTTACCAACTTGAAATTGGAAAATTGTCCAGCATAAGTTCGGCCAAACTTGTGCTGGACACTTTTACCAAAAAACAATTTGATGCCATCAATTATCTTAATTATATGGGCCATTTTTTATGGTTTTCCTTGCAATTTTTAGTCACTGGTCTTGGCCAAAGTGTCCAGCACAAGTTCGGACTAACTTGTACTGGTCACATAGCACAATACTTAAATTCTACTGAAGTATGTTTATCAATTACATGTTATTAAAGCCTCTTTTATTTTTTTAAGGCATGAAAACCAAATTTAAATTGATAATTTTTTGGTTTTTAATGATTAATAATTTTCAAATATTGTTGCGAAAAGTGAAGTTTAAAAAAAAAAATTTCTTAAGATCCTTGTGTAAATGAATTCCCATCGGTTGAATGCTTTAATTTTTTGTATATATTTTGTTTATATACTATGGTAATGGATTATTGAGTGCCTTTAATGATGTTTCTTTTTTGGTGAGGGATGGTGTTCACTTTCATAAATTTTTTCACATGTGCATTTTTATACTAATCATTGGTGGAGTTTAGACAATAAAAAAGCAATTATAATTATTGAAAAAAAGGTATTTTAAATTGAAATTTAGAGTCTAATTCTATTCTTGTTTTAGGCTTTAATTTGATCTTGTCGTAAGTATCTAAGAAGAGATTCAATTTAAGATATTTCAAGTTCATTTATTGTGCATAAAAAAATTTCACATTTATTTAATCAAAAAGTTTATCATGTCTTAAAGTTTTACCAAAATATATATCTGTTTTTCTATTCTCAATAATTTTAAAATCGTTAATTCTTTTGCTCTCGTTTATTTTATACATCAATTGGAATTTTATATAAGAAAGTATAATAATGTTATATTTAAATTATGATTACTATCACTCTATATACATGGTTACCAGTGGGGTAAAAAATTTAAGGTGCTGCTGCTTGATCTAGTGCTTCATAACTTTGGGGAAATCAATATCTTCTCAAATGTCAAGTAACTCCCTCTCATTAACCGAAAAATTTGCTAAATATCCAGGTGAATAGCAGTTTTTTGGCAGAAATTTGGGCACATTCAAGATAAAATCTGTTGAAGCTGTCGTTTTAGTTGAGCGATCATAAAGTTTCTTCATTGAAGCCTTTTCAACATTTGAATGGGCCGTCTTTTTAGTCAAGTTGTCCATTTTATCTAAAATTTCATCAAGTTTTGGATTTCTCCATCCAGGAACCACTCGTTTAGGACGATTCTCTTCTGGATTGGGTGGGGCTTCTTCTAAATCAGACATGAGACTTGTATCATGAAAAAATGCTACAAAGCCTGGCTGATCAAAGCACTTTTTTCTTGCAATGTTGTAGCAGTTTTTTGAAATCTAAAATCAAATCAAATTAGTAATATACTTTCTTTAGTTATTATGCTTTGAATAAATACCTTTGTTTGATAACGCTTTATCTGTGCTCTTGATCTCTTTTCCTTTCTACTTGCCTCAATCACCTCAAAGTTTTGACCAGCCACCTTTCAAATCTCCTTTCCCTTGTTGACCACCCATTGCTCGACGATGATTGGTGTAAACCTGAGTTTTTCTGAATCAATATTTTTCAATGTTGAGAGCCACTTAGTACAATGGTCTGATACTACACTCCCCATTACTTGATTCCATAGTGACTCAGAACAATTTTGAAAGTTCCAATCAAAAGTGAGTTGACTAAATCCTTTCTCTTGAAGCTCTCGTTCCAAATGTTTTTTTATAGAGATCAGTACAGCAGCTCCTCCCTTTAGTCCTCAGGGCTCAGGTGTTGAAATAAAAGTTGGTAGATGAATTTTTGACGTAAGAATATAGCAGTATTTGTTAAAGTAAATTGACGATCAGCAGCTGAAGTTGCCTGTGGTGCCTTTTGAACCTGTTTTAATGCTGTTTTAATTGTCAATAGCTTGTACTCATGCCAATTTTTCCAATCTGTAAGTTCTTCATTTGTTGGGCCTATAGGAAAATCAGATACATTAATGGGTCCACCAAGACAGAACTTCAAAAAGTGATAGATATTTCAGTTAATAGAATCTGAGCTCCTTGGTACATCACACCTTGTAACTATGCTTCTAACCATTCGCAAGTTTTGGTCATTTTGAAGTGACTCAGCATCAAGTATTCTGCGCTGATCAGTAGCTCGAATTATAAGAGAGGGATTAACTTCAAATTTTTGAAAATAAAAATTGGTAAACCTATTTTAAAACATAAAAGCATGTTGAAAAAGTTTACTCACCAGGTCCACTGGTACTGGCTGCTGGGTTAGTAGAAGTGGATCCCCCACCGCTTCCAATAAACTGATTCAACAACATACTAGCCCAATCATTACCTACACTTTCTGCTTCCTGCTTAAAATTACCAGGTGCAGATTGACCATCTGTATTTGTGATATTAGAAGAGCAATCAGTTGATCAAATTTGGGGATCTGATGAAGACTGAGGAGGAGGTTAGGGTTTACCTGGATTTTCACTAGGTCTTTCAGGGGGAGCAGGACCTGATGGAGGCATTCTAGGATTTTGAGGGGGAGGATTATTTTGCACTCCAACATTACTTTCTAATGGAGGATCAACCTGCATGGCATCACCAGTATTAGACATTCTGTGCTTTATAAAAAATAAAAATTTTTTTATTAAATTTCAGAATATAGACAAGATAATATTAAAGAGAAATTAGTTATAAATTTTATTTGTGAGTTTAATGAATGAAATATTCAAGTGAAAAAATTAGTGGAAAACTCAGTTTTATTGCCTTGAAAAATATGGTCCTTAGATTTTCAACCCCGGTTCTGAACTATTTATAATATTTTTCAAGTATAGGTAGACTTTGTATAGAACATTAAATTCCTTTAAGTTGGAATTACATTTACAATAAAATGTCACTCATTAATAGCAGGGTTTCTAAACTGTAATGAATGCCCTTGTTATTGTTTTCTTAAACATTTAGGCGAAATCTCAAAAAGTTTTATTTATTAATCTTGCATCTAGCTGTTCCAAAGATATATTACAAACTTTCCAAATCATCCAAATTCTTACCAATCCTAAATAATTTCAACCATATTAACGAAAATAAAATGTCCATGTTGTTTAATTTTTTACTTACTAGTGTCTGAAGTCCAACAGCATTGATAACATCGTACTTTATTTGAAACATTCCCCTTTGGTTCTGTAAAGTGGCGGCATGTCCAATAATTGAATCTTGATTTATCATAATTTGTGTTGCTTTTTCTACTCTTACTAAACGGCAATGCACTTGTGGAAACATTTCATAGGGATCCTTTTTTGTATCTTCTGGTATAAGCTCTTTAAATGGACTAACAATTAGATAGACTTTTTCATTATCGTCCTTTGAACTAAAAAGCTGATCAATATGCCCAAACTGACTATCTTTTCCAAAGTAGAATTCCCAGGATTCTGGTCATGAGTCGTATAACACTTTCCATGGACCAATATGCTTGCTATATTTTCAACTACCCTGTCTCCTACCTTCTCTGATGGTAACAAAGCCAGTTTAGATGTCTCTTTTCTTAAGCGTGCCCTTACCCATTTTGTAAATAATGCCTCAGTTAAATGGAAATGTCTTTTTTTTGTATTGTACTCAATTTTTTTAATATTAGATCCATACTGAGCATCATCTTCAGCTTCACCTAGTTCCAATACCCTAGACTTCCGATGCCAGTGCTTGAGCATGGTCCATGGTATTTCTTCTATGTTCAATAAAAAAAAAGCTCATTTACATTTTTAAGCACCCAATTACCAAACTAAATACCTTGATGATGATTGTTTGGAATTTCCAATAATATACCATTAACTCTTTCAGCAGCCCAAGTAGCCATACCTACGGGTGGACCAAAACGTTTAATCATTTCTGGAAAATGTTGAGTGAAATGAAGATTTGGCTTAAAGCTGATATTTTTCCAACCTTCTTCCAAGCAGTTACAATACTCCAATAGCAGTTGTTTTAATTCATCAAATTCATTGGCAGACACATTTTTTAAAGTCAAAAAGTTGGTAATTTAACTTAAAGTGGTGAGTGATTTGAGAAGATAATATTCTCTAGGTTTGTGGTCTGACGTCACGGATGTCTCGGCTTGATTTAATTTTTCTAACTAAAGGGGGATAAGTGACAAAGGAAAGTAAACAGTATAAAGTACATGGCACTCTGCAGCTTTGAGGGAACCTGACTTTTTAGATCCTACTTGTTTTGGCACTCGTGAAATCCAGGAAGGTTTTTTTGTTTGCTCTATCACATTCCACACTGCCTCTAGCTCAGTGGCTGACAATCGTGGATTCCTAGTTCTTTCGCTTTCTTTCTCTTTTCCCTTCTTTTTATCTTCCTTACTTCTAATAGTCTCAACAGATGAATTAGATCTTTCACTTTTGGATATACTGATACTTTTTTTCCTTAAGTTATAGGTTGAATTTTGACTTCCACTTTCAGAAGCATGTTCGGAGCCAAACTCTAAGGTTTGAAAGTGATGTTCAGAATTTGATGACTTTGTCCAGCTGCTTGATCCTTCCAATTCAGCTCCTCCACTATCCATTCTAAGATATGTTTGTGACCATCTCATTGTACTTGTACATTGTAGTCTTTTTTGCCATCCCACTGGCTCAATATTATCGGCATCAGTGCTGATTAAGCTGCTTCTACATTTTTTATATTGCTTATTTAGAAATATATCAGAGCGTGCATCATCATCTTCTCTTCTTTCATGTCAATTTTTTTCCTTTGTCAGCTTTTTTTCTAGGTCGATTGCGGCATTTTGTATTAGATAAAAAGTTAGACTGTGATCTTTAAGATTTCCAAGCATGTGTGAATGCATCAAGTCAATTGAGCAATATTCCATAGGTTGCCAATATACAAGGTTATTTAGCTTGCTCCATCAAACCCCATGACTCCTAACAATAGATACCTGCTCCCAATGTGACTGACACTTTTTCCACTTCTCTGCTTAGTGCATATGATCCTCATGAGTACGTAAGGAAAATTTTTTGACTTGATGCTCACCGATTTCATCTTTTGAAATATGACAGACAGAGCAGAACTTAGTGGCTGAGTGACTTTCAAAACCAGCAATCTTTCACATCACTGGTATGTTCTATTAAAGAGAATAATGCAGCCCTTATTTTTTGGCCTTGTGGATAGTGAGGTGTTTTTTCAATAAATATGCCATCCCATAGAGTCTTTAGTTCATTGACAAGAGGCTTCAGATGATGATTTATTTGTTCACTCGTTGGCTCAGTCGGACCGGGAATAATAGCATACAAAAATAGATTTTTGGTTTTGTATCAATCTTCTGTAGGCAAGTTCATACACACCAACAAGATATTACCCACATATTTCTGATGACCTCCAATACAATTGCCACCCGGCCTAAACCAGTCAACATATAAACTAAACATTAAATTACCTCGTGTTTTTGTATATCCATCAACACTTCTATTTTGAGTCGTAGAAATATCTGGAAAATTTTTCCATACAAAACCATCATATACATCTTTCATGACATCCCTTTCCATGTTTTCTAGAAAATCATTTTTTTTCTCAATCAGTGTCTTGAATTTGATTAGTTTAAAATTTCCTGAAAGCCATTCAACCAAACTGTTGTGATGAAATGTTTTATGAGGATGGTAGATTGCTTCTTCTTGTTTGCACTTAGCCAAATACAAATTTTCATCACAATTGACAGTTTCTTCTCTCTATCCTGAATCTTTCAAATAGCCCTTTGAGGATGAATAAAAAGGTTGAGTACAAGATAAGATCAATGGTTGGTGTTTGGAGATATACTCATAAAGAGCAAAGCACTTAGCACAGCATGTCTTGGTGACAAATAATGGATTGAGATGCAATTGACTAAAAACTGTCTCTATAGAAACGGGAATCAGGCTTATGATTCTGCTAGCATCTAGTTTACCTAAGTCACTAAGAAGTTTGAGTTTGTTGACTTCATCATGCAAAAATTCAGCACAACCTTCTTTGCTTAAATGATGGATAAGAGAAAGTTTTGCTTCTTGCCACATTATCTTTTGGCTATAAAGCTCTTCCAAATTCAAATTGTTTGACCGTGGTAGAGATTGAATTGTTTCCAAAACAGGCTTCCCCTAAGCAAAGAAAAAAAATAGAGATTAATTGAAACCTAATTTCTCTTTATTTACCAAATATTGATGTCTTACAAGATCTTGGATGTTGGATCCTAAGTTAGGTGAAGCGCTGGATGTACCAACCATTTGTGCTTTGCGATTTCCTTCCTCTTCATGTTTGGAGTATGACTGAGATGTTTTGAAAGCTACACCAGCTTCAAAGCTTCCCAATGAGGTCTGATGCTTTCTTGATGAACATCCAAGCTCTTCACATTTACAAAAGCAAAAAAATGGTGGCATTTTAAGACTTCTGGATATAAGAAATATGTTACTGGATGGTAGCAATTGAACAAACTATTTATTTATTGTGAAGCACTTACTAAAATAAGCTAATTTTTATGTCTCAAGAAGTTTATCAACAAGTTGGTTACCATGGATTTCTTTGAATGTTTGTTTCATGCAGATCAACCATGCATTAAGTAGGTATCCATACTGTGCATCAGCAAAATGTTTCAGACTCGCTACATTTTACAATGTTGCATACATTTTTATCAAACAGCTTATTTTGCACAAAGCATAATACTATAAGAGAATACAAATTGATTGCATTTTTAAATATAGGAGAAACTATGATATAACTTGAATCAAAATAATACCATTTAATTTATAATAATAAAGTTATTTAAGTGTTGCCGTTTTTTTTTTCTGAAATAACCTGCATTAATAAAAGTCTGCCAAGAAACAGAAAGGTATTCACTAATAATCACTATAAGATATAAAAAAATTTATAATATTTATTTTTCACAATATAGAATTACAGTCTGAAAAATAAATATTTTTTCAACAAAATATATTATTTTAAAATTTTCAAATCTAAGAGGTCATCAAAGTAAAGCTTCCAGAATCCAAAAAACAGAATTTTTACATTAAGCTGCTAATTCCAAACTCTGAAAAATTGGTATGGTTTCCGAGTAATCTTGGTAAATAAAATATATACATACTAATAAGGTGTTAATAAAAAATTTTAAAATAAGTTTGTCAGCACAATCAACAAGCTCAAAGAAGGTCATTATTTGCATTAAAATATTATCAAAATAAGTTGGAAAATCAAAATGATTGTGCATTATATTTTTACCCGTTTATCATGAAATAATTTTCTATTACAGCTGAGTTATTTCCTTTTGAATTAATTATGAACATACATAGATATCAATATTTTATAGAGAAAGATATTCATGAGAAAGCTCATCTGTCCGTCCATTCAACTCTTCATTATTAATTATTTTCAAAATAAAAAATTTATTATAGTAGTGTTTTTGTTGCCATATACTTTCAAAATTTTATATTTTTGTTCATTTTGCTTTTCATAACGTATATGATGAGCTCTAGTTGTTCTTATTTTCCTCAGGGAAAAATACCTACTAATACCCGTGTACTAAATAAAAGATTCAATGAGATACTCCCTCAATCAACTTCTCATTTTTGCAGGTCTATTTACAATTTCTGTCGTGTGCTTTTGAATATTTCACCTCAGTCTAATGAATGGAAGCTGAACCCCACCGAAGAACAACTACATAGGTTTTCATTGTTCAATATAAGCTCTCTCAACATTGATATTAATTTGCAATATCCTGAACAAAATTACCATGTTTCTGAACAAATACCTGCTATATTCCACAATGCTTTCATCCACTTTCTTCATCAATACAACTTTCCTGGAAAAACTTTTTCTTGGAATCTTGATTGGTTTCACAAGTGGAATCAAGTTTTTGCAAAAATTATCATTAAGCACTGGGATAAAGCTTTGGAAAATAATTATTTGGTTTCTTATTCAATGGACTCTACTCATATTTACTACCTAAATCAAATGGGTGTTCTTCACCGCTGGTTTATAGGTTATGCTGATAAATTACGACTCGGAAAAGATTCTGATAGTTTCCGTGAAATAGTTAAAATAAGAAAGTATAAATATAAAATAAAAAAGTAAGTAAGAACTAATATTTTTATCTTTTTTTTTACACAAGCTTATATAAATTTGACAATCTTTTTCAGAATTCTTTTAACCAAACTCACCCTCTTAAACAACTTCCAAGTGGTGAAACCTATGAGAATCTTTTCAAAAATGTCAAATGTTGCTCAGACACTGAAATTGATGATGAAGGTTCTTTTAAGCAGATTTTATTTCCATGGAGATCTGAAGAATTCTCAAGACTTGCACAAAATCTCGACCAGAAACACATTTAAATCCAAGAAACTTCCTCTTATTCAGGAGAAATACTTAATAACTTGGCATTATATGATTGATTAAATTTGGTATCCTCAATCGAAACTCACTTTAATTCTTTTCCAGTCCCCAGGAGTTTGCCAAGTGACTGCTATTCTTCATTATATCTCGCTTCTCTTAATCCTCAAAAATTAAGACTTCTTAATTGTCAAGCCCCAATAAACATTTCCTACATACTTGAACAAATTTCAAATTCTAATGTGAGTTATTGATGAATTCCCTAATCAATAATCTAGCAGACTCATATTCCTTCTTTCCAATGTTTGGGACACTTAACCTTAAAAAATTAGAACAGATAAATATTTTTAGCTATGATGCAACTTTATATAAAGAAAATTTCACATACATTGATAGCTCAATCTTTTTTCTTTGTATCTTATAAATTCTGAATTCAATACTTCTGCTTACAAAATACTTGAGTACATGAACTTCATTTTGTTGGCCCATTCTATACAGACGATCAACTGCTTGCTGTTCAACTGCTGGATTCCAATTAGGCTCCTGTTTCAATATTTTAAACAAATTCTCTTTTCAACCTTTTCTATTTCAATATAAGACTCTTTGACTTACCATTATATATACATTTTGTGCACACCTCAAGTCTATTCCAACTCCTGTAGCCTTGATTGTACCAAGCAAAACTTGACATCTTTCATCATTTTTGAATTTGTCCAGATTTTCATCCCTTTTTTTCATGCTCAACTTTCCTACAAGCTCTGTGTAGCTAATTCCATGGTCATCTAAAGCCTTTTTTATACTGTTTCAATGGATAGAATATTGAAATGTTGTTTAAGCTAAAAATAAGTTATTGAGATAATTAATAGAATTCCTTACATTTCCAAAAAGTCCGCATATACTGAAAATATAACAGCCTTGCGACAAATTATCCCCCTTTCTCCCCTTAAGAAAATTTCTAAATGACTGATTAGATGTATAATCTTTGCTGAATTTTTCCATGTGAAAGGAAATGTTGGAGGTTGATCTGGGTTTTTGTAGAAAGGGTGGTTACAAAATTGCCGTAAAATTGACAGTTCTTGGAGAAACTCAGCTGAGTCCCAAGGGAGGTTGGTGTTTTGAGAAGGCCCATAATACTCAGAAAAACGTTCTTGAAGCTTTGTAAGTTTTGAGTGCCAAGGTTCTGATAATTCTACAGATATTCCTTGCTCAATTTTTTGAGGAAGTGATAAGATTGCTTCTTTTGTCCTCCGCAGGCATATGACATTCATGAGAGTATTTATCAATTTTATTGAGCTAGAGCTTCCTCTGTTTAAGCCATTCATAAGAAAATTAATCCACAACCAGTTTTCTTGCCATCTTTTTATTCTGAGGAATGATATAAGGCTTTGAAGATCAGTTGTCCGGTTCTAAAGTGGTGTCCCTGTCAAGCATAGTCAATACTCAGCCTCCAAGGCCGATATATTCTGATTCTTGTGCGACTGGGGATTCTTGATTAAACTTTTAAATTTTGTTAAACATTTCATTAGCTTTTATAATAATATTTTCAAAATTATTAGTAATTCAAATGAATGCTTACTGAGCCTCATCTAAAACTATTCTGTACCAAATGAGTTTATGAGTTACTTGCGGAATAGGTTGAGGAGTTTTCTTTGAAGAAGATGGACTTGCTGTCTAATAGGTAGTCAAAACAACTAGTTGGTTCTGAAGCTCCTCAAAATTAATTTCCTTTGAATCCTTCCCATAAAGAGCCTTGAAAGGTAGTGCATTATCTTCAAAGTGAATTCTTATTTCATTGACCCAGTTTGATAATGTTGCAAGTGGGCAAATGATGAGAGTTGCTGATGTCCTATCTTTCTCTTGTCCACCACCCAAGAGTTGGAATTTTCTGGCTTCACTTTGAGTTGCAGTAATTAGGCCAAGAGTTGAGAGGGTCTTTCCCAAGCCCATATCATCAGCTAGAGTTGAACCAATTCCTGCAGAGGATAACTCTTCTTCAAGAAATTGTTCATAATAATTATTAAAACCTACTCTCAGGCAGCTGTTGTCTGCATGCCTCCACAGATTTTCTAACTTTTGGGATAAGTTATTTTCATTGTATATCATAAAATTGATAGCTTGAATCTGATGCGTTTTCAGAGTTCTTTTCATACCACGTATAGATAGATTTTCCATTTGATTATCCCTTGTCCCAGAAATTTCAGAGGTTGTGTGAATACAAGAATGAGGAATATTGAAGAAGACGGTTGAATTTTAGTGTGGAATCGGTGTCAAATCAAATTGAGCATTTAGAAATACTTCTTTAGCCTGACTAATAAAATCAGTCAAACAAAAAAGGAGGCCACAAATTCTATACTGCCTGTTTAATAGTAGAACCAAGTAAGAGCAAAAATAATAAGGTATTTGGGGATTTAAAGCCCTTTCCTCAGTTAAAGTTTGAGATCCAGATCCAATTTCTCCAAGTAGTTGTCCAATTTGGCTGCTCTGTTTCTTAGAAAGATCACCAATAGTTTTTGCTTCTCCTTCTTTGAATAATCCAAAAACATGAATTAAAGATCTTCTTTGTTGCATAATAACTGGAGTGGATACTTCATCAAATACAGATCTTTCTTTTGGAAAAATAGGTTTAAAATTCAAAGAGAATTGTCCAATGCATCTTAAATTTGAAATTTTAATTAAATGAATTTTATGGTGATGGTGGTAGTTTAAAGAAAGAGAGGGTGAGAGCAAAGTTTTGAAAGAGAATAAAGTAGAGAATATATATAATATTGGATGAATATTCAAAATTGAATTTTTCATGTATGTTAATAATTAATGTTGACTCAAATTTTAATAATAACTAAATACAGATAAATAATTAAAGAAAGTGCATTATTTTAGAGCCTAAGTTTTGTGCCAATATATTAAAATTAGTTTCTTTAATAGTGTAAATTTTTTAAAAAATACATTACTATTTTTTCCCCTTATAATATATATATATATTTTTTCTCCTACATAAAATTTTTTGAACATTGTCTTATACTTTTTTATTCCAAGGAACAATGAGAAATTTCTATTTATAAGGGCTCAATATCAACTTTTTTCTAGAAAATTTAAAATTATGTGCAAATATTTTTACAGAGTTATATTTTTATTAATAAAATTTTTAAAAAGGACTTAAATAGTATTCTTTTTTATATTTTTGCCAAAATAAAATTGATAATTGAAATAATATTCCAGACCTAGTATACTATGTGTCATTTAAGATATTTCTACTAATATCAAACCTGACCTCCCAACATTAAATGGATCTATATATAAAATTGAATATTATGGTATGTTAAGTGTTGTGGCTCAACCATTGCTCAAATTTGTTCCAACTGATGCTCAACTTAAATCCAAAGCTCTGCTCAAGAAGGGATAAATTGAGGCTCAATTTAGGGCCAACTTTTTTTTCAAAATTTATTCATATAATTTAAAAACAGTTTCCTAATTCATTCAAAACATTTCCCCAACGATTGCCCAACCTCTTCCTGAAAGTTTCAAAAAGAGCAAACTGCTAGCAGTTCACCCCCTTATTTCCCATGGTGAATGATTTATGATATTTTTTACACACAAATTAGGGGGTATCAAAATTAGAAATCTTAAATTTCAAAATACTTATTTTTCCCACCAAATCAACTATGATTATTTTCTAATATATGGCATATGGTACCCCAAAAACTCCTTTTTACTTAGAATTATTGTCAATTTTGTGGCTTTTGTTTTTTGTTGTGAAAAACCTTTTAAATAATTACAAATTTCTAACTTTGATACCCCCTATTACTGAGTTCTTAGTACAGTCTGTCTGACACTCCCTCACTCTAAAGAAAACAGTAAAAAAAAATGCAAATTTTTTTCTTTTTATATTTTTTCAATAGATTTGGGAGGTTGGAAATTTTATTCCAAGGTATCCATGCATCATGTCCTGAAGATTTATTCTTGTATCTCAAAAAGTATTCAACAGCTTTTTCAGAAGTGAATAATTCTACCATTAAAATTTTTATCAATCTCTGAAACTTCTGTGATCTCCAGGGGATTTTTCTTAGGTCTCCCTTTTCTCTTTGTGAATAAATCACTGTTGGAAGTGTAAGGCTTAAGCAAAGAGATTAAAAAGACAGGATTCTTTCTATCGTAAGATGCATATAATATAACTTCAACAGCATTTTTTCCAAACATTCTTCTAACAACAAAGGGTCCTACAAAAGGATCTTTTAATTTTTTGTTGCCCTTTAAATTGAAGTGAACTGTAGATATTAGTACTTCATCACCCTTTTTAAATGTATATATTTTATGGGATTTGTCCTACCTTTTCTTTTCATATTCAAATTCCTATCCAATACAATTTACTGCATGTTTTCTACATAGTTGTTGCATTTGAACAAAAGATTTAAAACCAAGATGTAATTTCAGTTTTGGTAACTTATTATTGAGAATATGAGCAGGAGAGTTTGGGACATAAACTAGCCAGAACTAAAAAGGATTGATTTCAAAGACAGAATGAACAGTGCTGTCATATGCAAACTCAAGACCTGGAAGTAAGGTTATACATTCATGATTGAGTTTCTCATTGTCTGAATACTTTAAACCAAACTCACAATACCTTCTTATCATATTGTTCAAAGTTTGAATCATCCTTTTAGGTAAACCATCAGTTTGTGGATGGTGAGCAGTGGACAATTTTAAATCACAGCCACATAAATCCATCAAGGATATCCAAAATTCAGATGTAAAAACTGGGTCTCTATCAGAAATGATAGCTTTAGTAAAACCAGCAGTATTAAGCATATGTGACAACCATAAGAAAGCCAATTATTTTGTGGACATCCTTGTGTGTAAAAATAAATTTACACATTTTAGTAAACCTATCAACTATAACCCATCAAGAATTAAAGCTGTCTTTTCTTGCTATAGGTAATCTTGTGACAAAATCCATATTAATAATTTTCAAAGGAGCATAAGGTGGTTCATTTTGTTACATCAATTCTGCTCTTATTCCAGTTAACCTTTTAGATTTTTGGAAAGAGTCACAAGATTAAACATATAATTTAGTGTCTTCAGACATATTTTCCCACCAGGAAGTATTATTCAATATGACTATGGTTTTTTCTAAATTAAAATGACGTGCTAATATGTCATCATCAAAAAAATTTATAATAATTTCTTTTATTGATGGAAAAATAAAAATTGTATTAGAAAGTTTCATTCTGTAATAAATTTATCCATCATCAATAGAAAAATTTCTTTTCTTTAAGGCATTTTGATATTTGTGGGCAAGGGTCTTTATTAGTGCTTGTGTGAAAGCATTTTTTTGGATAATTGTAGATTGTCCTTAACTTATGTAAGTTATTATTATTTCAATAAGATTCCAGCATTAACTGTAATAAATATTCTTCCATATCCACAATATATATAACATGTATTTGAATAATATCTTCCTTAGGTACATAAGCTGGATTTGAAGTATCATTAGGTAAAGGCAAGCTGGATAGCATATTAAAATTTTAATGGACATTACCAGATCTATCTATGATTTTAATTCTACCTTTATATTCCTGAACAGCTGGTTACCATATAAACAAATGTCTATGAGGTGTTTTCAGGTTTAAAAGGGATTTTAATGCACTTCAGTCAGTGATCAGTGCAAATTTTTGATCATACAAGTAATAATGAAGTTTTTCCAAAGCGCAAACAACTGCTAAAAACTCAAGTTGAGTGGAACCATATTTTAATTCACTATTTCTTAAGGTTCTTGAATTGTAAGAAATTCCAAATTCTGAAGTTTTATCATATATCATTTGTTTTTGGTGAAGAGCAGCACCTACTCCAATAAAACTGGCATCAGTGTATATAACAAATGGTCTATTAAAATAAGTTAGGGCAAGAATAGGTTCAGAAATTAAGCAATTATTTAATGTATCAAAAGCTCTTTTTGTATCTTGATTCCACAAAAAAAGCAACATCTTTTCTTGTAAATTTAGTAAGAAGTAAGGCAATGACTTGATAAATTTATATATATTTTCTATCATAGCCACACATACCTAAAAAAAATTTAAATTTATCTTACAGAAGTGGGTGCTTTCACATTTTGAATTTCAGAAACTTTGGATTGGTCAACACATACTTAAAACACAGATACAACATGTCTAAGTACTTTTAAAGATTTAAAATCAAATTAAAATTTCTTTAAAGTGAATGTCATGTTTACTTCATCCATTTTCTGGAATACTTTATATAGGTGGATTATGTGCTCATTTAGTACAGCCAGTCAGACAGAATGTCACCTTTTGAGCCCAAATTATTTTTTGACTTTAGAAGAGGATTAAGATGGTGTGGTGTGGGTATACTTTTAAGAGAAGGGAAGAGTAGGTGCAAATAGAATTTTTGGATGAATCCATGAAAATTAGAGGACATGAGCTATAAAGATGACAATTTCAGAAAAGCAAAAAAATAAGGTGGTTTCAAATAGGTTCACCCCACAAATCAGACCCAGAGTCATACCCTGCAACCAAAAACTGAAGTAGACATGTAGTTCATGTATCCCCCCCTATGTATGTGCAAGGCAGTCGTCTAGAAGAAGGAGAAGAAGATTGAGAAAATTGAGAGGAGGAGGAGAAAAATAAGGAAAAAAGTTTAGGGAAATGGACAATCAAGGTAATATAATTATTTTAGATAAAATAAGGCGACAAAAATTCCTTGGTTTTGACACAACGGTGAGTCGGATTAAATTATAAAATATTTATTTGAAAATATATATTACTATTTCTGCGCGGCAAACACTGTTAATAATAATAGACTTATTTCAAACTTAGATATTTATATAGAATTTTGATTAGAATTATAGTACTAATAAAAATAATAATAAATGTATTATATTTAGAAAATATGTTTAAATGGTGAGTGTATAATAAGTGATGCAGCTACAGGGGATTATCCAAAGCCTTTTATAGGCAAAGGATCCTCTGAAGCCCAAAAAATGAGTAATTAAAAAGTAGTAATAAAGTGAAACAAGAATATAAAAAGAATAGAACTAAAACATAGAGATTGAGAGAAAAACATGAAACAATAAACTAAACCCGTGAGTAAGTAACCAATTTTCCCACCATAAGTTCCCAAAACAATTAATTAAAATAATCAGTAACTAAGTAAGTCTGAAACATAAGAACAGTGAGTAAAATAGCCCAAACCAGATATTACAGTGAGATGTAAAGGGTTTAATTAAAACAAATAGAATTATTTGCATGCATAAATCCATGTAACCAATTTAATCCAGTATACAGAAAATTTAATTAATTGTTTTAACTATGTAATTAATTTAATAACTAGTTTAAATGAAAAAAATAATTAATTTAATGATATTTCTAATTTAAAGTGAGAATTTTAATACCATCTTATTAAATAAGTGTTATAATTTATTTAATAATTTTACTGACACAATTAAGGGTCAAAAAAGCACCCAATATTATTGTTTAATAATATATAAAAAGTTTTATTTAATATATAAATTTAATTACATTATAAGTCAATTTTACACTTATAATTATAATATATGTTTATAATTAATTAATTATTAATTTATAATTATTAAATACATAAAAATGCGCCATAATTTATAGAATATAAAATATATCATGCTTAATTTAAATGTATAAATAATTTATATAACAATAAAATTAGTATAACACTTATTTTACTTATATTTAATTAGATACTTATATAATTTTATTAAGCAATAAAATATTAATTTATTTAAAGAAAATGCATATTTTACACCCTCTTTCAGGTCCAATAAATTAACATATCATTTACTAGGCTCCTGGTATAGCCTGGCTGACAGTATGTATCTCTTCAATATAGGCCACTTAATTCTGGTAAAAAAAACTTAAATTTTTTTTCTATCTACACACTCCCCTTCTCATTTGGTGGAAAATTTCTCCTTCCCCCATCACCTGAACCTTTTACCAACA
This sequence comes from Hemileia vastatrix, assembly GCA_030280995.1. NCBI lineage: Eukaryota > Fungi > Basidiomycota > Pucciniomycetes > Pucciniales > Zaghouaniaceae > Hemileia > Hemileia vastatrix. Next base: position 22,617,945 of record JASXTE010000010.1, on the reverse strand, counting down.
ACAATGTAGCACCTCTCTACTAGGAAGCAACTTGTGTCAACAATGAATGTTATTGATTTATCTTTAATTTTGGAAAAAAAAATAGATTATCTCACCAGAAAAAAAAAGCTGGCACCTGCTAAAAGGTTTCCATTTTTTACTGAACTATTGTAGTTCAATTGGGGGGAGGCACCTGCTAGAAGGTTCCAACATTTTTTTTCTGGTGTTTGTCTATTATTTCCAAAGAGAATTAAATCAGCCAAAGGGGACCAAATCTTGTTCACAACAATTCTTTTAATAAAAATAATGATCCTTCCATTCAACTTACTGTGGCAAAATGTGGCTTTGTATTAAATGGAAATGGTGCTTCTAAAAGACACTTAGAAAAAATCTTTATCATAGGATATGATAATTTGGTATTATACACAAAGTTCTGTATGATTGACATCCTTTCCCTCAAGTCTCAAACACTTTCTTGGCCAACTTCACAACAGTGAATTTAATCCTCTCAAGTCATGCAAGCTGAAGGTTTCACTGGATCTACTGGTTTTGTTGATGGTAAAATAATACCACTAAGTCAAAAGACTGCTCATTATGACAACCATTAATTTGATCAGAAAAAAAGGTTTTATCAAGTTTTTCTCCAATTGATCATGAATCATAAACTAAAATTTTATCTTGTATCTAGATACTCTATTGCTGTTCAGCTTTTGTGTGATTTCAATAAAAAATTAATTGGTTTTCATAGTGGCTTCTTCAACTCATGTCATGACTCTTCCATGTTCCAAAGAGTGATGATTTCTCAAAATCCTGACTTATACTTTGACAAATCCCAGTGCCTCCTTTCAGACTCACCATATGCAAGTGTAAAGTACATTATACCTGCTTTCCAAGTTACAAATTTTGAAAATGACACAAAAATAACCTTTAATTATCACCTTGCACAATCAAGAGTGTGAATTGGACATGCAATTGGAATTTTAAAGAGATGATTTTCTAGTCTCCAGGATCTTAGAATAAAATTTCCTAAAAAAAATTGGACATCAAAACAGAAAATTATTGGATAATGTGTTGTGTAATACTCCATGATATCCTAGCTTATTTGAACAATGAGTGGTATTATCAGGCTGAGTTCAAGAACAGAGAAGTGAATAGCTTGATTAGTCAGTTGTCTAGAAGATATTAATGGTCCTATATGAATACTGTAGTAAAAATCCAATAAGTATAAAAATTTAACTCAATATCAGTGTCCCAGAAATTTAATCTCACTAATGAAAAATGGTTTACAAAGTATAGTTGGTAGAAAAATAGAGATAATGATTCAAAAAATATTTAAAGAATTTTAATAGTACTAATGAAAAGTATTGTAATTGTATTGGTTAAATTTTTTAATTGTAATGATAAAGAATTTAGAATATAAGCCCAAAAAACTCCTCCTTTTAGACCCATTAAGTCCTCAATTTTCCCCCTTGATTTACCAATCCTCTACACATCCAATGATGCCTCAATTAATAAGTTACACATGCCTATCAGCATAAGTATCAACCAGTAAAAAAAGAAGAGTCATATCACATGCCAAAAAACATAAATAACAAGTATTAATCCATAAAAAATGGAGTAATAACCAAAATTAGAGTATATGTATGTAATTCTAAAAATAAAAGACTGAATAAGGAAGAAAAAGTACTTAATATAACACATAATTAAGGGGTATCAACTGTAGAAATGAAAGAGCTAATCATTCTAAATTAATATCTGAAATCCCCATCCAAATATGACCAATATTGACTGAGAAACCATTGAGAAACCCAAAATTAGATGTGAAATGTGGGGTAGCTGAATGCACTCTCTTGGAAGACACTTGCATGGTTAAACACTTGACTAAATGGGAAATTTTAATTGTTTTAGTGAGTTATAGGGACCAATCTTGAGGTTATTGATGAAATTAGTGCACATAATGAGGTCAATGCACTAATAATGAAATTAGGACACTAAATAAGTGCCTGTCACTTATTTTAGCATGTTTCTACATAGTGGGAGTAAAATTTGGGGTAGTCATAGTGTGAAATTTCTAACTTTGCTAAAAATGAAACTATTCACATGGGACAAATGCAGGCAGTATATGGCCAGTCCTTAGCAGCCATTTCTGGCATAAAAAACATCAAATTTGAAAAGTGTTATTTTTATGCATTTAAATAGCCAAATCAATAGCTCTAATAAGAGAAGTTGATCTTTCATGGAAAATTTTCAATATTATTAAATTTATAGCTCATATATTAAGTTTTTAAGTGATTTAAAGTGCATTTCTTATTTTTTCCATAAAACAATGAAAACAACAGCTTTAAGTCTACTTAAAAATTTTTTGGCCTTATATTTAAGAATCTTGAAATTATCCTGACATATTCCAACTTAATATTAAGTGCAAAAGACTTATATAAGGTGGATATATGTGTGTATATAAGGTATTATAATGGCATATATTGTATTTAATCATTAATTTCACTTATGTATAAATATTGTATACCTTTATTTATTGTTTCCATGTGTACTACATGTTTTTAACATAATTAATGAGAAATTTTTACTCAGTCCTGGGAATATCCAGGTTGACTCTATCAGTTTCAGTAATAAAAAAACAGTGGAAGATAAAAGAGTCTTAGCCTTCTTGTATTTGGATCAATAGTTCCTGAAGTATTCAGACATCAATTTTGACAAAAGATACATCCTTTCATTTTTCTTATTTCTTAATTTGTATGCTTTAGAAGATAGCCATTAAATTTTGATGTGGAGGGGGTGTCCTACTTTGGTTGAATTCTCAGTACCAAAACAAGATTTATAATTAGTTTTAATTTTTAGCCAGTTGATAAGTATGAGGCAATCATCTTTTTTTAGTTGAATGGTCTTTGAATTCTTATCTGAGTGGGGGAAAGAGGGAGTAGTTGGATTTGAAGAAAAAGTGTGAGAAGGCTTCCTTTGAGAAGATATGTGACACCAAGGCATGTTGAGATATTTGATGATGAAAAGGAGTAGAAATGAGCAGATGAGATGGATAGGAATCCAAATAGATGGATGGAATAGACAGGATGGAATGTGGGTGGGAGTGTGCCTAAAGGTATGGATGCTGGTATGTCCAGAAACTTGTCCAATACATGGTTATATAAAATCAAGGATAAAAATGTCAGATAAGAGGTAAAATTTGACAAATAAAATTTGTAATAACCCAATTATGTTCAAAGAAAATTTCAGAAGATAATTGCTGGATGAAGAATTTTATCTGAAATTAATTTACTTCTGGATTGGCTAATGTTGATATCCCCTATTGGGTAACAAAAAATCACATTTTATTTTTATAAAGTTAAACTCTCACACAATATAACTATTCTCTCTAAGTGTATTCTGTGTTGAAGAATTAGTAAAAAAAACTCTCATAAAATTCTTAATAACTCAACCATCCTTTTTCCTAAATTCTAAAGAGTCAGCACAATTTAATATTGAATTTACAATGGCAGAACCCTCTACATAGGATTTATAATTGGGGAATATGCAAGAAGATATACTAGCACACTCTCAAAATTATTACCCAAATCATGGATTTTTCCTCTACTATGATTTACAGTGTTATAAATAAACAACACACTTGAAGGACCAGGATAACAATTAATCACACACTACATAATATAGAGGGTGGACTTGCTAGCAAGTCCCTAACCTGAACTTAGACAGAACTCAGATAGAACTCAGACTGAAATCATACTGAAATCTACTTGAACATACACCTAAAACTGTTCTGCTGAGTGGTGTTCATCCCTGATTGTATGGCTCCTTTTTCAATAGCTCAATGTGTGTTAAATCTGTGGTGTATTTGGGTCCAAAGTTTTGGACTTTCTAGCAAGTCCACCAACCATATTGTGCAGTGAAAGGAAACTAAAAAAATTATTTGTTAGAAAATAAAATACAATCAGTGATGCTTACTTATATTTTCTTTAAAAAATTTTCAAAATCAATTTTTTTTAATGGGCTTATTTTGAGCTGATACAACATTCAACCCAATGAAACTGATTTCAAAAAGTATGCAAAAATTGTGAGAAGCTTTCTTGGTTTGTAGACCAGATCTGGAGCAACCACAATGACACATAAATTATCTTTTTAGAAATTATAAACTTATTATTTAAAAAAAAATTAAAGTTGGGAAAAATGGAGCCAGAGAATATGAAAAAAGTATTTTTTAAATAGCTGGTGATTTAGAGTTGAATGGCTTTGTTGGAACCAAATATTGGGAATGCTTACTAACAATAGTTCATCATTCACCACGCAATATGAGGGGGGGGGACTTTCTAGAAAGTCCATAACCTTTAACCCCAATTTATATCTAATTGAGCACACATTGAGGCAGTGATTAAACAATCATGAAGAAATATTGAATTTACTTTTAAAACACCTTGAAAATAATTTGAACCTTCATTTAACCACAGTTGATTAATATTTCAAAAAAATTTTATACTAAAATTATAGGATTTGTGGAAGGAATAAAAAAAATAAATGAGCCCCACTATCAATCTAGCCTTGCGGCTTCATAAGATTTTGAAAAAATATATAGTTTTTCCATTTTTTGAATCTAGTGAGACTCTCATATACTTTGAATTATAAGAGATTTCACAAAAATTTATAAGATATTAACCCTATGAATATATAGGTAAAACATCTAATTTTTGAAGAAATTATTCATTAAGAAATATTTATTGAATCTCTATATTTCATCAACTTTTAATCAGTAAAACATTGAGAAATAAATACCTTTTCTCATAATATCAATCAATATTGTTAGTTATTTATCCATTTTCAAAAATTTGTGGAAGCTGAAACACTCTTTAAAATAATTATCATTAAGTTTAGTCAATAGAACAATTTGTAAGATTGATTTACATCCCATATTTAAATAAGTTAAAACAAGATATGGGCCCAATTCTATGGAAAATATAACTTATCATGATCTCCATTATATCAAAAGAATAAAAAATAAAATTTTTATGAGAATAAAATCTATTGTTCATAAATATTGGAAAATATTTTTAACTTTTTTTTTGGATGTTTCATGCCATTATGATTTCCAAGTCTCATAATATATTATATAATTTTGGTACTTACATTGTTTCAAAATGGTCCTTACAAGTAATTTACTCCTGTAAATTTCACATCTCATTCTTCTCCCATCTTAAAATTTCTCCCTATTACATCTTTATTAAGTCTACCAAGAACTCTCCCATCCCAAACCCTTATTCCCCCTTCTCCACCCCTAATCATCTCATTACACCCCTCCTCACTTATTTCCCTCCCCTTAAAACCCTATATGATCCCCTCTCCATCACTTTCCACCCCAACTTTCTTAATATCACTCTTTTTTCTCTCCTTCTAACCCCTTTTACTCTATAGGCAGAAAAGGGGGTGATTTGGAAAGCCATAGGGGTGGAATGAAAATTGAAAGGGTGGATTGGGGTGGGGTGGGGAATGCCTGGGGTGAAGAGTTAAAAAAATGGGGTTGAAAGCAAAAGCATTGTAATTAGTTGCTAAAGAAGTGGTGTGGAGTTGAGGCAAAAATAGATAGGGTGAGGTTGAATGGGGTAGGGTAGGGTAGGGAGAGGCAAGAAAGGAGTGGTGTGGGATGAGGATGGTAGCAAAAGGGGTGGATCTGTGCTAAAAGTGAAAATAGAGTGGAGGGTAGTAGTGAGGAGGGCTTAAAGATGGATTTTTAATTTAGAGGGTGTAGAAAATCTATCAGGAGGGAGATAAAAGGGTGGTGGGTGGTGATAGAATTAACAGAAATGAAAAGGCAGAAAAAGTTGTGCAGAGAGATTAAGAGGCTGTCCATTGAGGTAGCAAAAAATGGAGAGTGTAATCTATTCTTTGGGAAAACATCACTGTCCAGCCCCTCAATCTACAGCTCTATTCTACCAATATGAAAAATGATTGATAATAATTTTTATTAATATTTTCAAATTTAAACCTATAGTTCATACATCTTTATTTTATATTTTTGATTTACAATGCACCTTAAGACTAAGAAAGTAATATAGTAAAATAATTGGTAATGAAATAATGTGTTGCTTTTTAGAAAAGAATTCATAGTATTCTTCTGATAAATATACATTATATAAATAAATAATATAAAAGGAAAATTGTATCAAAAATTTGAAAAATAAAACAAAGCATTTAAAGAAATTTTAAATTATTGAGGTTATGTATTTTATGAGTTTATTACATTTACTTTTAAACGTAATAGTAAAATATGTTGGTTAGATTAAAAATAGCTTTGAATTAAATTAAATAATTAAAGTAAAGGTTGAGGAAAGATTAATCTACATATATAACCATTTAGTTTGATATCTTGTTTTGTGATTACTATATATAACTGGATAATTAAATGTAATAACTAAAAATATAAGAAAATTTAATAGGTTTTCTGCCTCAATATATTTAAGATAATCTTTTCAGTAACAGAAAAAAATTTCTGAGTCCTTTCATTTACTAATTTTTTCATTGCAATGACTATATAAATTTTTAAAGAAATTATTTATCATGTTTTTGGTAGAACCTAGATTGAACTCTAAATGCAAACTATTTTCCAAGTGTGGTTCAAGCTAAGTTAAGCCATGAAAAAATTTAAACTTTTTTAGAAGCTTTATTAAGTATTTTTAAATATAAAAATAATTTAATTTTTATATCAAAATATTTATATTAAATACTTTGAGGTTCTGAAAATAAGTACAAATTAAGAATCATTTTGAGAAAATATTATATTAAAAGTAGTTTTAAGTTTATTATATATCATTATGATATGAGTTCTTTCCATATGACAGATTTAGAAACTCACTAAAAATCAATTTTATACAACTATATTATATAAAAAAGGTATCAACTCTTCTGCTTAGATTTAAAGTACTTCAAACAAAATTATTTTTGCTTTAGGTACACACTATAAAGAGTCTTCAGAGCATCATGTGAATTTTTTAGACTTATATTTTTAAGTTGAAGGGAAGCCTCACAGAATAAAATTAGTGGCTTTTTTTTAAAATAAAATAAGTAAATATCTTTAAATCAATATATATTTTTATAATAAGTCAAATATAAATAATTTTTTTCTGTTTTAAATCTTTGATAAAGATATGAAATTTTGCTATTTAAATCAATTTTTATAACAATATACTCATTCCAGTATTGCTTTCTGGTAAGGCCAATTTCAAAAAGATTTATGAATTTTTCTGTTTAAATAAAATATCAAAGGGATTGTTTTTTATAAACTTAGAAAGTGAATAGAAAATTCATATAAGATCTACCAATCAGCATGAATATCATATTCCAATAAATCATTGATAAATCCTGAACCCATATATTTAATGATAGAATTGTGTGTAAGTGTTCAGTTGTGAATTACTCCTATCAAAACTTTTACTCTAAAGACTAAAAAATTGTAGCTGCAACATTTCACTTAATATATTTTTCAACACTATAAAATTTAAATATTTTTTTTATTCATTTAAAATATGGAATAATATCATTTTTAATCAAAATATGATTGCCTTTACAGCTGCTTTGCTCCATGGGTATAATCTAAAGTACCTATTGTGTCTTTTTTACAAAATGAATATTTTATAACAGTTTTTAAATTTAAAACTGATATAATTATAAAAAATTACCACTTCTACCTATTTAATTCAGTTCTTGAACAATAATACAATCAAACTTATTACCTGAAGCACATTTTTTAACATGAGAAAACTTTGCAAAATATATGGTGCTTATTCCCAGGTTGACAGTGAAATTATCCCACAATACAGCATTAAAGCAAAATTGAGCACTAAAATTAAAGTTTAAATAATTGTATACTACTTTGTTTTTATTATCTTTAGAGTTTTAAATCTAGCTTGAATTTCAGTTTTTCACATGGAAAATTTACTGTGTAGTGATTAATTTTTTAAACTCATGTGATTACTCTACCAAATAACAATATTTACTTGGAATTTCAATGAAAAACATCATGAAGAGCTCCAGAATATCATATATGTATTACATTGAATAAATGTATATTGCAAAAATTCTTAGTAGTTGAATATTCAATAGAACAAAAAAAAGAGCAAAAATATATTTCTTTTTAATTTTAATCATCTTCTTGCACATAAAAATGTAAAAAACTGAATTAAACTCCACTGGTATAAGAATTATACTTCTTTCTAGACATATAATTTAACAATTTATCAATTATTAGTACTTAGTGTAAATAAACTATGAGAGAACATCATTAATTAAGAAATTAGGACAAAATATTACTATCCTTTATTTTTTTTAATTATGAGTCTTTTCACAGTGTTCTAGAATAAAATACTTGAGAATTTTGATGGTTCAATATGTGTCCTAAATAAATCCATAGAATACAAAATAATTATATTGCATAATCAGAAGTAATAAAAATACAAAAAACAAAATCAGGTAATATGGTTTAATTTTAAAAATGAAAGCTTCAAATTCTTGGTTAAAAGGTGTTATCAATAAAAAGAACCACTGATCTTATTTTATATTTTTTCAAAAAAAAAACTAATAAAATAATTAGAGAGATTAAAAGTGATGATTTTGAAATAAATAGTATAATTTTAAGTCTTTTCAATGATCAAGCAAAATTCAAAATGAAAATTAAATTGTGTTTAATGAAAAAAATTCTGTGAATGGATCAACTTCTTAATCTGCCCTTGTTATTATTTATATAAATATTCATTAAAATTCCACTATTATTCCAGCACAGACTCATCCATTGTTGGTTGGGAGCTCAATATGGGTTCAAATTAAAGTTCAGTATCAGTTCATTTTAAGTTCAGTCTGAGTTCCATATGAGTTCCATCTAAGTTCAAGTTGAGGACTTGCTAGAATGTCACCCCAAATATTTCATGGTGCTTACTATCATCATTGTAGAATGATGGTAGGGAAATTAAAAGATAGAGAATCTGATAAAGATTGTGCATAATCTGAGAAAAAAAATTTAAGAAAAATAAATAGGATAAGGTGAAATAATAATTCATAACTACTTATACTTTTGGAAGTGGTGAAGTGAGGAGAGTTCTGGAAGACAATTGAAACAAAAAAAATAATAATAATGAAAAATGAAAAAAATTAAGGAAATTAAAAATAAATGAAAAGTAAAAGAAAGTAAGGAAAATAATTCTTTTTGAGGATAAGGGGGGGAAGATTAGGTGAAATATAAAATAGGGCGGAGTTCAAAATGGGTGGGAAATTGCCTGAAGGAAGCACCACCCCACCCACCTCAGGGCCTGGGTGATCAAGAATATAATTGCAACAATATACACAAGAAAAAGAATTTTTAAACTATATTCTCATCTGGTAACACTTGTGATAAGCTGGAGGGATAAAAAAATCTAAAATAATCTGGGTAAGTTGGAGAGAATTTTGGAAATCTGCACCAAAATTTTTAATGTAGATGTATTTCAAGACAGTTGTCTAATTTAATGTCTTAAAAATTATTTGTAAAATATGCTCACACATTGTCTCATGTTTCATTTTGGGGAAATTTTCATCCAAAATTCAAATGTGACTTATTTTTTCCCCAATTAAAGGACTTGAGTTTCACAGTGTTAAGTGATTTCCATATATCATAAAAAAGAATACAATTTATTTCACTATTAAATAATAATAATAAAGTGTACCTCACATTTTTCTAATCCGCACAATTTTAAAGTGATGCATTCTACTACATTTATTAAAATTAGCTTCAATTCATTTATTTAAAGTACCTTTAATTTATTTATTAAAAGTAATTCAATTCATTGATTAAAAGTACCTTAAATTCTTTTATTGAAGGTACCTTCAATTATTTTATTAAAACCCTCTTCTGTGTGGTAGGTAGAAACTTTGGGCTTTTGATTAATGCTAATTCATGGTATCAAATTTCTTTCTTCCTTATTGTGACAATTTTCTTTTGTCACAGTAGAAATAGAATTCTATGGATGAACATAAAATATAGTAATTTATTAAAGAGTTTGAAGTTTTAGGTAGAATAGATGATATGTACTGACTATACTAATTTGAAATAGAAAAAAAGTTACAGATAGAAGATAGATAGAGACAGGATGCTTTAGCAAGTTAAAAGAGTTAAAAGAGAAATAGAAGGAGTTATTATGAATTAAGGAAAGGGATTCTATGGTAATTGATAACTTTTAAAGATATTTTCTGTAACATCATAAACTTAATGCATGTTGAATAGCTTCACAAACACAAGTGAGAACTGTCTTAGCGTAAAACTTTGATATATTAAGCAAAAAATAAGTCATTTTTTTGAAAAAATGATAGATAAAAATTTAGGGTTTTTTTTTCTGTAATCTGTCATTAATTAAATGGTGAAGGTAAGTAAAGTACCCAGAAGTAAGTCATCATCACCAGTTAATTTCATATTTATTTATTATCAAATATTTGCCTCATACCTATTAAATTCTGAGTTTCAATAATTACCCTAAACCTGACTCAGTTCCCCCTTCTCCTAGATTAAGCATTTCACCTCTTATCTTGCTCAGTATCTTACTTCATTTGCACCACCCTCCTAAATATTTTTTGTCATGTACTACAGTATTTGCACTTGCTCAACTTCTACCTTAGTTTTATCACATCATTAGTCTTATACACCCCACCTAAGCCCTTACATATACCTGAAGAAGGTAAAAAAGCTTCACTAAAAGATATGAAGGACAAAAAAGTGCTTCTCTATTCCTCAGTTAGCTTTTTTTTCTCTGCAGGTAATGTAATTTTATTATTTCTCTCACTTCCTCACTTCTCCTTTCCTAATTGTCTATCATCTGTGCAGTTTAGATAATTCTCACTTGATTCCTTGAGTCTGTGCTTCTTTAGTACTTAATTGGAGTCTACTCTTATTACCTAAGGTTATTACCTTGACTTTGTCATTTTCTACCTGCAATGACTTTTATATGAAATCTAATTAATTTAGCTTTTTTCCTCTACAGGTGATTTTCACTTGATTCCTTGGGTATTCTCTGAGATTTTACTTAATTGGAGTCTATTATTATTATCTAAAGGTGATTCTCGTTTGATTTCTTGAGTCTGTTCTGCAACATTACTTACTTGGAGTCTATTCTTATTGCTTAAAGGTTCTCTCTCCTGTAATACAACCACCATCTCAACTATACCTACCCTTTTGCACCTCAAGACTCACTTGCTCACAACTCACTATGCATCATAGTTTCTATGAAGAAGGTCCCATAAATGTTTGTTTGTGCAGAATTTTCACTTTATATATGACCAAATTTTTTAATTTTACCATTATACCCACCATTAGAAAATGTACCTGTACTCACCTTTGTAAAATTATTTATTACACAGGGGTTAAAAAATTAATCAAATCTTCCATTAGTTCAATTGTGGATAAAAAAATACCTTGGTTAATTTCTGAAATTTTTTTTCAAAAAATTGGCTGTTTGGTGTGGGAAGTATCAAAGATTGAGTGTAATTGGACATTTTTTTTGTGTAGGAACTTCAATTAAAATTAAAATTAGGGTATTAGAACAAAATAAATGGATTATTTTGATTTTCATATCCACTGACTGGGAGCCAGTGGATAAGAAGCTTTTGCCACTGGTAATAGGGGGTGTCAATTGCAGAAATTTCACACATGCAAATACACACTTATCTAAGCACATATTTCCAAAACACTCTACCCCCAACACTGGTGTATCTCAAAATTGAAATAATTCACTTATTTCACTCAAATCTTCACTTTCTCAATCAAAAGTGCTGATTTCACCATAAAGTGCCATTTCACTGATTTTTCAGCATCATCACATTCATACACAGCACTAAACTCAAAACATCATACATAATTTACACCTTTTACCATATAAGAGTCATTCCTTTCTCAATTTCCAATCATTTTTAACTACACCAAGCAATCAGTTTCATAGCTCTTGATCTCCGCTTAAATTCTGATTCTGATCTTGAAGAACACTTTTTTTGTATATCAAAAATGGATAGGAAACATTAACTTCTTCCCAGAAAACCACTAGTGCTTCACAGCCTTATATATACAATCCAGACACTCCTAAAACTTTCTGATCCCAGCTTTGGACAGCTATTCAGAACTTCCCAAGAATCTTTCCTCGAATTTGTTAAATGTATACAGGACAACCCCATTTTTCAAAATGATTCTCAAAAAAAAAAAGATCCTTCAAATTAATTGGCAATCTAACTATTTCATTTGGGCTCCAATGGTAATGGAGCTTTTTTTAAATATTTGGAATATGTATTCTCTATAGGGTATAGCTCAATTAATAGCTATACAAAACAATACATCAATGCTATTCTTTTGCTACATTCTAAACTGCTTTATTAGCTGACCAAAGAAGAGTTACTTGAATAATCTCAGCTTATTCAAGAAGAGGGTATCACAGGATATACTGGTTTTGTTTATGGTGCAACTATTCATTGAGTCAGAAACCTGATTAAGGTGAAAAAAAACACTTTGACAGAAAAAAAGGTAGCATTTTTTTTCTGGTTTAAAGAGTGCCAATGCTTTTATTCACCTGAAAAGTTTTATTCACAAGACTTTTTCATTACTTAATCATGGTTTTTTTTAACAAAATGTAATTAAATACAAATAAAATTGTGTACATTGTTGATTTTTTTAATTTAAAATGCATCCATGTAAGTGCATCAATTTTGATATGTCTAAAGTATAATTTATATTCCTTTCAATTTTATAAGTCTAAAATACAATAATTTTCTTCTTTTCCAACTTTTTTTTAAAAAATTATCAAGTTAAAAAATGTTAATATCTCCCCCTGTATTTTATCCTAGTAGGGGTTCCAGATTGCCAAATATCAATTTCAATTCATAATTTTACAATAAAAAAATAAGACACAAAAATAAAGTAATTACACTTCAAGAAAATAAATGGGAATCACAAATAAATTCAAAAAAATTTCACAAATTAATATAGAAACAATAACACAGCAGCACAGCTCAACAGCCAAAAATCTCAAGAAAGTGAAGTATGTAAATTACTTGTATATGTTAAATTATGAAATTGAAAGAGAATAATGGAAAACATTCTTATAATTTATATTTTGCTTGTCTACCTTATATTTTAGAAGTAACAAAATATATTTTCTTACATTACTTAATCTATTAATAAAGTCTTGATTGATTTTAAAAACAGCCAAAATGAGTGAAATCATCACAGGATTCCAAACCAGGGGGAGCTCATGTTATTTGATAATTTTCCCTAGAGTAATAAAGAAATGTATCTATTTTTCTTACTTTGAGTCAACCTGATTCTATAATATACAGTAAAAAATTGAACATATTGATAAAATATCTATAAAAATTGAATACTTACTTGTTTTAATATAATCCCACAATGAAAAATCCAAAAAAATCCAAGACAAAACAATGCCAAAAGGGTAAAAAAATAAATCCAAAAAGTAACAAAGAGTGCTAATGAAATCAGTAAACATGGTTTTTTTTTTGGAAATGCAAAATGAATGTTAAGAATATGCAAATCATTATGATATAAGCATTTCAGAAGCTTTATTTGTTATGTATGTAATGTCAAATCAAAAAAAAGTAAAATACTGCAAAAAGAGACTCAAATTTAAAGTTCAATATCTCAGAAACAACTGAATAAAATTCAAAACTTTTTGTGGGAAATATAATGCAGGCTTCATGAGAATCTTCTGTTAAAAGAAATGAGATTCAGATAGACCTAGACCTAATTCTGAATTTTTTTCAAAATTGCATAAAAATGTAAGATTTAATAGTGAAAATGATAACAACAGGGGTTCAACAAGTCCACCAATATCCAGAGAAGTGTCCTATAAGGATTGGAGTGTGCATTAATGATAGAAAATGATACCTAGCTTACAAAAGTTGACAAAAGATTGATTTGAGTGTTGTAGAGAAAATCAGTGAAGAAGCATCAAAAAATAATCCAAATCTAGATTTAGGTACTTCAATGAAGACCAAAAGCCTAGGTAGTTACCAGAAAAGCATTTAAGAAGCCCTATTCTATATTTATGTAATATCAAAGTAAAAATTGTAAAGTTGTGAAAAAAAGGCTCAACTTTAAAGTGAAATATCTCAACAACCAGTGAACCAGATTAAAATATATTTTATAGAAATGAAAGGAAGGCTTCATGAGGGTCTCCAGTTAAAAGGAAATGAGATTTGAAAAAACCTAAGTCTAATTCTAAATTTTCTTTAAAATTAACATAAAAATTTGAGAAGTGATAATTAAAATGACAACAACAGGGGTTCAATAAGTCCACCATTATCCAGAGCAGTGTCCTATAACAACATTAACAGACTGGAAAATGCATAAGATTTTATTAATATTGTGCTTCTGCTTTATGAATTCATACAAAATAGTAAATTTCTCATGTAAATCAAATCAAAAGCTTTTTACATAATTATATAAGTTTGTGGAGCTATCATTATATAGAGAAATCACTTAATATCATAAGAAGCTTTTGAGGAGAAAACATGTAGTTGACTGATATTTTTTATTGTATTTAATCATTAAAATTTTTGTAAATATATATAGTTATTCTAATTTTATGATCAGGAATTATTAATTTTTCATTTCAAGCTTTAAAATATTTGTGAAAGTTAAAAATCTCTTTCAAATGTAGTTAAAATAAATTAATTAAGAAGTATCATTTATATAATTAATACATATCATTTTTTCAATCAAGTGAAAAAGTGATAAGGTCACTATTAATTTTAATTAAAAAATCTCCATCTTCTTCAATAAATCAAAATATTAAGGGTGGAGTTTTATGATGATAAACCATACGTCTAATAATTAGTAAACTGGAATTTAATGTTTTTTTTTTTGGTTTTGGATATTACCCTTTCCATTGTTTTTATTATATATATATATATATAGATTATTTATTTTATTTAAAAACTCTCCTTTCATATCTTTCCCTTCAATTTGTGGTTCATATCATGTTCTTTCCCTGTTTAATCTTCTCCCTTATTTTCATTTTGATTTTTTCTTACCTATTTTATTTCCTCTTCACAATTTTTGATGTCTTCTCCACCCCTCTCCATCCTACCTCCATGGAACTCACTCCTTTCACTCCTTTTTCCAACCCCTTTTAATTGCTTTAGAGTGAAAGATGTCAGATAGAAAGTAAAAGGGAGGGGGTATAAAGTGTGAGGGGTGGACTGTATTGAAGAGCAATAGAGTTAGGATGGAAAAAAAAGGGGTGGGGAATATAGAAACAGATATGGTGAGGGATAAAAAGGTTAGCAAGGGGGGGAAGTGGGAGTGAGTGGGGTATGGTGGTGTGCACTGGGAGCCAAAAGGGTGTGGTGGGGTAATGTGGCAATCAGAAGGGGTGAGTTGGGGTAGGAAGAGGAAAAAAATATTTAGAAGGGTTGTGATTAGAGCAAAAGAAGTGAAATGGGTGAAAAGTGAAAGGGGAGAGAATGAAGTGTGAGCAAAAAAGGTGAGGAAGGGTGAGAGGAGTAAAAGTTCAGTTTTGAAGGCATGGAAAGTAAAACAAAGGTAAAAATATGATGATAAAAAGGAAAGGGGTGGTAATAGAAGTGAAATAGGCAAGGAGTCAGAAAAGTATGTTTAAAGGGGTGAAAGGAGCATCAAAAAAGGTGGTGAAAATCAGAAGGTGAACTCTATTTTTTAGCCAAAGGATAGATTCCACACTGTAACAGTATGATGCTTTGCTTTTATTAATAAAACCAATAGTTAAACCTTCTTTATGGCTATTTTACATTCTTAAGCAACTCAAAATACATATATATTAGATGTTAGTAATAAATACTTATACTTGAAGTAGAAGAATTATAAAAATATAAAAACTAGCCATAAAGCCCTAGTAAATTTTTTAAAAAATCATTTCATGGAATGATTGTGATAGTTATACATAAGATCAACAAATAAACTCTACAGGTAAATTTTAGAAAATAATTAAAAAATGGAATAAAGCATGTATGATATCAAAAAAAAAGTCTCCTCTCTATATTATGAGGTGAATTTATTTATTCCTTAATTTAATATTAAATGCTGTTGGTTAGATGAAAAATAGCTATGGATTTCCTTATAGAGTTCAGATGAGACTTGAACAAAAAATCCATTTCCATATTTTACCTTTTAGATTGATTTTGTTTGTTTTATGATTACTATACATATCTGAATAGTTATACTTAATAAATAAAAGTTTATGAAAATTAAATAATAAAGCTGTTCCAATATATTTAATGATAATTATTCAGTAAAATAGCAAGCCCCTTGAGCCTTTTCATTGCTTAAGTTTTTTCACACTAATAATTATATACAATTTTATAAACGTATACATCATAGTCATAATGGAACTTTGATTGAGCTCCAAATGAGATTCTGTTTCTGACCACTGTTCAAGATAAGTTAATCTTTGAGATTTTTTTTTTATTTTTTGCTAAATTTTATTTCAAACTCCTTAATGTGTGCCCAGGTTTATCTTTTTATTGAAAATATTTATACCAAATAATATGAAATGCTGAAGGACCATATATCAAAATTTAGAATTTCACAAATTTTTTTTTTATAATATAATCTTTTTATTTTTTTTTAATAATTATTATATTAGGTTTTCCATATGATAGATTAAGAAAACTTTTAAATTTCATTTTTTGTATCTAAAATATACATGAAAAGACACAAATTTTTCTAATTGTACTTAAACTCAGCTGGAAGAATATGATTTTTGAACTTATTAAGAATTATTTATGTCAGCCAGGCTATCTCAGAAGCCCAGTAAATTTTTATAAAAATTTATTGGAATCATAAGAGGGAATAAATTTATGTATTTTATGTATTAAAAATAAAATATTTTATTTAATAATTAAATAATATAAATATTTTATAAATAAGTAAAATAATTATCATATTAATTTTATTATTAAGTAAATTATTTATTACATACAAATATATTATATTCTATAAAATCATGGCACATTTTTATGTATTTAATATTTATAAATTAATAATTAATTATTTATAAAAATATATTATAAGTGCAATGATAAAATTAACTTATAATTTAATTAAAAATTAATTAATAAAATATATATATTAAATAAAAATTTATAATATATTATTATCCATAAATATTGGGCGCTTTTTTGACCCTTAACTGTGTCAGTAAAACTATTGAATAATTTGAAACACTTATTTAATAAAATGGTATTAAAATTCTCACTTTAAATTAGTAAAATAATTAAATAAATTATTTGTTTCAATTAAACTATTTAATGAATTACTTAAGTAGTTAAAACAATTAACTACATTTGCTTTATACTGGATTAAATTAATAACATATATTTTTGTGTGAAAATAATTTTATTTGTTTTAATAGAACCCTTTAAATCTCACTGTAATACCTGTTTTGGATTATTTTACTCAAAGTTCTTATGTTTCAGACTTACTTAGTTATTGATTATTTTAATTAATTGTTTTGGGAACTTATGGTGAGAAATTGGTTACTTACTCATGGTTTTAGTTTATTGTTTCATTTTTTCTCTTAATATCTATGTTTTAATTAAATTATTTTGTCTTTTTGTTTCACATTATTAATATTTTGTATATACATTATTGTGGTGCTTCAGAGGCATTTATTTATTAAAATTTTGATATTATTGGTTGACCATAATAGTACTCAGTGCTTATTCCTAATATTACCAATATATTTTTTAGTATTAATTATTTTTGGTTGATTCTTTAAACCTTTTTTGGTTGGTCTCAAAAAAATTATTGTTTATTTTTTAATTATATGATTTGTAAATACATATTTTTTGTATTACATTGTTATTGTTAATTGATTTATAAACTGAAAAAAATTAATATTTTTATTTTTAAAATAATTTGAACTTTTTTTTATTATTTTGAAAAATATAAATTTAAATCATTAATTATATCCAATTGATTTTTTTACACAGTTTTTATGTTTAGTTTCTTGATAAGCAGCATGGATAATCTTCATGTTGATGAAATTGATGTGGATGTTGATAATGAATCTGTAGGTTCTTCAAAATTAACTTACAAAAGTTCTCCAGCTGGAAAAAAATCTTCATCTTCTTCAAGACATAGTAATTTCAGAAGGAGTGGAGAATCACCCTCACCCAATAACTCTGAAAGAAGTAAAGCCTCAAATCAGTCAGGAAAATCCTTTAAAGAGCATAAGAAAAATCCCTCTGGCACAGCAAGTAAACAATCTGTCCAGTCCTATAAAAGAGCTGAGAGCAGAAAACATGATATTAAAGGCAAAAGTAGAGACACTCTGGAAGCAGATGCAGGAGATTTTAAATCACAAACAGGTTCAGCCTCCTCCTTTACCAACCACCCAGACTCAGCCTCAGCCTCAGCTTCAGCCCCATCAGGCACCCAGCTCTTTCCCTCAAAGTTAAAACGCTCTACAAGTGGAACAGTGGAAATGGGACTACCTGATGAGCCATTACCAGCAGAATTTACAGCAACCAGCAGCTCAAAACCCTGGCCCATCTAGGACACAAACTTACCATCAACCTCCTCAGGCCCATCCTTATCAGGGAGGCAGAAAAAAGAAGGCACAGGGGAAATTTCCTCCCTTGCCATGGTAAGTAATCTGTTTGATAAACATGTTGATATTTATAGTAATAAATCTTCCTCCACAGGTAATCTTGTTGAAAATTGTGAAAGAACTGTTAAACCTATTAAGAGACAAATTCCTGTAATGAGTAGCCCTTATGATGTAATTAGTAAATTGTCATTTGATGAGCCTTTAAATTTAACTTAAACTTCTTCAATAAATCCTTCTCTTCCAATTAAAAATGATTTTGTTTCCCCTGAAGTCTATTCCTTGCTTGAAAAAAACTTCTGAGGAGATATTGAAAGATTCTCTTGATTTTAATGTTGTAAAAGAAAAATTTTTGAGTGATGTATTAGTGCATGATAGTAACAGATTAAAAAATTTGCATTTACATTGTAAAGTGAGCTCTTCTGTACAAGATACAGCTTATTTAAAAAAAAAGAAACTTTGAATATTTTTCTTAGTCAACAAAAACAAATAAGAAGTGATCATAGAGCTATTTCAGATAAAAATATTCATCTGAAAAAAACTATAAATGAGTTAAAACTCCTTATTGATGAGAATTATTTATTAAAGAGTGAAAATAAGTCTTTAAAAAATGAGTTGAAAAAGCTAAAAATTGATTTCCATGCTCTGAGTAACAATTACTCAGTTTATGAAGATATAAATGTTTTATCCCTTGCAAAAATCAATGACCAAATGTCTGAAATTCCACGGACAAAAAATTATTTGTCTGAACTACCAGAAAAATTCTCAGCCTAACCTGTAAATCATTATGGTGTAGATCAAAATACTGCCCATAAGCTGAATAACAATAAAGGAAAAGAGCCTGAATAAGCAGCTCCTTTCTTCCTCCAATTTCAGCCATTAGACAACCTGAAAATGAGACTGTAAAATCTTTTGCCACTAGCAAAAAAGATTTTAATGGCCATGAACCAGCTGTTTCTGTCAGTATAGTCTAGTGTATAAGTATGATATAATAGTGTTATTTTATGGTCCTGCTACTTATTGATAAATTATTTAGTGATTAAACCTCAGGGGAAGACTAATAGAATAGTTATACTCAAATAAAACTCACAATACTTGGATTTAAATGCGTGCTAGTGGTGGAAAATAGAAGAATAAAATATAGTTATAGCTTTTATAAAGATAATATCAATTTATAAGGGCTTTATAATATATTTCTGAATGCTAATAATTGTATTGTAGTGTTTGTTTGAAGTGTAGTAATTGAATGATGATAATAAACCGTCAAAATCCCTCCTTACTTATACCCAAATCCACTGGAGTGCACAGACCTTCAATCCAGATGATGTCACTGCTATCCCCGGCAATTACAGCACTGTGAGGGCTCATCACCTCCCCATGGCGTCCACATCAAGCAGTTTCAACACCCAGACCTCCAGTAAGGACCCTCCATCACTATTAATAATAACACAGAGTCATACCATAAATAGAAAACCCAGATAAAAGCGGATACCATAAAGAAACAGGTAAAATAAATGATCAAAAAGAGATTTAATGAAACTAAAAGCATATAAAGGAAACAAATAAAATGTCCAAGACCCCAATAACATCCCCAAGCATTCACATTAACCCAGAAACATCCTCCCAACCCATAAATCCGTGAATAACCATCCAAGGAAGTAATTTTAGTTGTCCAAACTGGGTGTATGCGCCTGATATAGGTGTCTATGCTTCTGTAGGCGTTGTGAGTCCACTGATTTCGTCCATATGACCTAAAATAAGCAGAAAAACAAAGGTTATAGGCTATTAAGGGGCTAAAACCCACTTATATACCTAAATATACATAATATACTGCATATTTCACTGAATATGAGATTTATGTATACATATAAGCTTATGTATGTCAATAATTACTTCATATCACTTAAGATAAGTATATTATGACTCCATTAACACCTTAATAAGTATTATTAGGCCATGGATAAGCTATTTAAACTATTATAAATTATATAATAGAATAATAATTATATATATATATAATAAAATAATATATATTATAATTTTAACCTTATTTTTAAGATATAAGCTTAATCTATTTAAGGTTATCTTATTTTAAGCATAAGAAATACTCAGTCCTAAGGATATTTAGGCTGACAGTTTCTGTAAATAATGAAGTTTTTGAACACCTGTCAAAACTTCAAGAAATTTAAATCTTAAATGATTCTAATCAAAAGATGGACCATCCCAGTAGCCAGAAAAATTGGCCTAAACTGGATCAGTATCCCACCTTTTATGGTGACTCTTCATCTGATTAGCAGCACTTTGTCCAAATAATTGATAATCTAAAAAATTCCTATAAATTTCCAGATGAAGAGATTTTTTCTAAATTAATTTCTTTATTTTCCAATGTAGCCTTAATGTGGTATTAATCTGTCTTATTGGAAAATCAACCATATACTTGGAAAGAGTGGAAAAAATTGATTGAAAATCAATTTGGTGGTTCAAAATTCAAACTTTCTCAACAGAGATTATATGAGACTGCTAAATATGTGTCCTCCTCTCCTGAAAAACCTATTGTTTTCCTCATGAAAATAACGAAAATTCTTAGAGCAATGGATCCAAAAATGGATTATGATATTTGGAGAGACAAAATTTTCTATAAATTACCAAATTCTCTAAGAGATTTGATTGTGGCAAGGACTGAGCATGTGAGAGAAAATTCTTCCTTTATTAATATCTGTAATAAAGTTCTACTTAATCATATATATGAACCAAGGAATTATCCTGTAAAATCTTATCATGGCCAGCAGAAGCCTTTAACAAAACTTCCAGAAAAAACTGGTAAACCCTCTGCCCCAGTTGCACCTAAGAAATATGCAACAAACACTTGTTTTAAAGGTAAAAAACCATAGCAGAAAAGACATGTATGTGACAAGAAAATTCATCTTGTTGAAAAAACTGAAGAATCTGAAAATACTCAAGCTGATCTTTATGATTCCTCAAGTGACTGTAATAGTAATATCTCTTATGAGCATGATTCTTCTCAAGAAGTTCTATTCTTAGAAAATGATATCCAATATTTAGATAATTGATCTGAAAATTTTGATGGTGATATATCTTCTGTAGAAAATGCTGACATCATTAAAGATATCAATGACAGTTCAATTTTAATTTCACCCCTGAGAGCACCAGTTATCACAAAAGGTAAAAATGTTGAGGTTATTCTTGATTCTTGTGCTGGATGAAGTGTAGTGTCTGAGAAAGCACTAGCTT
The DNA here is from genome assembly GCA_030280995.1 of Hemileia vastatrix. Taxonomy (NCBI): domain Eukaryota; kingdom Fungi; phylum Basidiomycota; class Pucciniomycetes; order Pucciniales; family Zaghouaniaceae; genus Hemileia; species Hemileia vastatrix. The sequence continues at coordinate 22,596,094 of JASXTE010000010.1, read as the reverse complement.
CAGTAGATAAAGATTATCAGAGCAACTTGTTACCTATAACATCTAAAAAATGGAAAGGTTATGGTTCTGTTTTATGTCCCATTGGCAAATACAAGACCACTGTGTTCTTTAAATATAATGGTGGTTTTGTCAGAGCTATTTTTGAATTTTTTGTGATGAAAAATGATAATTTAAGCAATCGGTTTATTATGGGAAGTGACATTTTAACCATGTTTGGCATAAAATTAGATCCTGCAAACAATTGTTTTACCTTGGGCATGAATGTGAAAAGAAAGTTTAAAATTTCTTCCTCTAAAAAGCATTCTGCACCCTTATTAAAATATTTTAATTCATTGGTCCAATGTAAGGGTAGACAAACAAAAAAAATGGTTGTATTATTTTCTAAAATAGACACAGCTTCATTTGGTGATCAATTAACTAATGATCAAAAAGATTTAATAGTTGCCTTGATTACATCTTTCCCTATGGCTTTTGCTTGTAGTTCCCATGTGTTAGGATTGGTTAAAGATAAAATGAAAATTTCTTTATCGTGTAATTTGAATGAAGTACCTCCTAGCCTTAAGAAAAAACCTTATCCTCCTTCTCCCACAAAGAGAAAAGATATTGAAGATGATATCTCAACTTTATTAAGTATGAATATTATTGAAAAAGTGGATGTTACACCTAAATATTGTGTCATCTCTCTAGTTTTGATCTCCTACAAGAAAGATAAAGCTAGGCTTTGTGGAGACTATAGAGCCATAAATACCTATACTGTGGATGATATTTACCCTTAACCCAGGATAAACTCTATACATGCTACCTTGCAAGGTGCAAAATTTATAATCTGCCTGGATGATAATAAAGGTTATCATCAAATAACTGTTGAAAAATACTCCCAAAATGTTTTGCTAATCGCAACTCATATGGGAATTTATAAATATGTTAGAATGCCCTTAGGCCCTTAAAATTCCCCTTCAGTATTCCAAAAAGTAATGGATAACACATTTCTTCAGGAAAAAATTGAAGGATGGTTAATGTTTTATATTGATGATATCATAGTTTTTTCTAAAACTTTTGATGAACATATCCAACACTTAGGAAGAGTCTTCCAGAAACTGGATGAAATTAACATGACTCTATCCTTAAAAAAGTGTAAATTTGGCTTTCAATCCCTGAAAGTCATAGGTCATGTAGTTTCTGGCTTATAAATGTGTGTAGACCAAGGTTAAGTTGCTGCTATCCAGAATGTGAAAGCACCAACTTCTGTAAGGAAAATACAAAGTTTTTTGGGGATGTGTGGCTACTATAGAAAATACATTAAAAATTATCTAGTAATAGCCCTACCAGTTACCAAATTGAATAGAAAGGATGTGGCATATATATGGAATGAGGTTATTAAAAAAGCTTTTGATACATTAAAGAAATGTTTAATGTCAGCTCCAATCCTTTTTCTTCCATATTTTACTAAGCCTTTTTTCCTCTACACAGATGCAAGTTTAATTGGACTTGGAGATGCTCTGCACCAAAAACAAATTATTAGTGATAAAATTTCAGAAGTAGTAATTTGTTATTTATTAAGAACCTTGAGAAAGAGTGTATTGAATTATGGTGCCACTCAATTAGAGTGCTTAGCAGTTGTATGAGATTTAGAAAAGCTTCATCATTATCTAGATGATCAAAAGTTTGAATTAGTTACTGATTGCAGTGTTGTGAAATCCCTCTTGAACTTTAAAACACCAAATAGACATATGTTTAGGTGGCAAATTGCTGTTCAAGAATACAGAGGTAGAATAACTATTATTCACAGGGCTGGAAATGTTCATTCAAATGTAGATATGTTTTCTAGATTAACTCTTCCAAATGATGTATCCAGCCCAGCCTATGTATCTGAAGATGATACAGTACATATACATGGTATATATATTGTTGATATGGAAGAGGAACTATTGCAATTAATTATGGATTCATATGATAAAGATTCTGATTTAAATAAATTAGTTACAATATTTAATGATCCAAAGAATGTTTCTATTCAAGAATCGATAAAAACTCTTCCTCCAAAGTATTAAAATTCTTTGAGTAAGGGAAAGTTTTCCATTGAAGATAGCTATATTTATTACAGGAGAAAACTTAAAAATTTCATTGTTAATCCTCCTTCCATAAAAGAAACCATCTTAAAACTTTGTCATGATGACATATTAGCTGGACCTTTTGATCTTGAGACAACCATAATCAGAATTAAAAACACTGCTTGGTGGGCTAATATGTCTGAGGACACTAAATTATATGCTAAATCTTGTGGTTCTTGTCAAAAATCTAAAAGATTGACAGGTAAAAGAGAAGGATTTTTGCAACATATTGAAGCACCTTATTCTCCTTGGAAAATCATTAACATGGATTTTGTCACTGGTCTTCCTGTAGCAGGTAAAGACAGTTATAACTCTTGTTGGGTAATAGTGGATAGATTCACCAAAATGTGAAAATTTACTCCCACCCAAAAAGATGTATCCACAAAAGAATTAGCTTTCTAATAGTTTTAATACATGTTTAATAATGCTGTATTTCCAAAAGACATTATTTCTGAAACAGACCCAAAATTTACATCTGAATTTTGGATGTCTTTGATGGATATATGTGGCTGTGAGTTGAAATTATAAACAGCTCACCATCCTCAAACTGATGGTCTAGCTGATAGAATGATTCAAACTCTTGAAGATATGATTAGAAGGTATTGTGCATTTGGATTAGAATATAAAGAAAATGAAAGATTTACTCATGACTGGTTTACTCTATTTCCAGGTCTTGAATTTTTTTATAATAGCACTGTTCATTCTGTCACTAAGAAAAAGCATTTTGAGCTTTAGCTAGGTTATGTCCCAAATACTCCTGCTCAAATTTTCAATAATAAATGACCAAAGTTGGAACTACACCCTGGTGTAAAGTCTTTTATGGAAATGCAACAGCTATTCATAAAACATGCTCAAAGCTTTATTCATAAGGCATTTGAATATGAAAAGCAAAGATGGGATAAATCCCATAAAGAGTACACATTTAACAAGGGTGATGAAGTGTTGATATCTACTGTCCATTTAAATTTACAAGGTAACAACAAATTAAAAGATCCTTTTGTGGGACCATTTTTTGTTAAAAGAATGGTTGGAGATAATGCAGTAGAAGTTGTATTGTATTCTCCATATGATAGGAAACATCCTGTTTTTCCCATTTCTTTACTTAATCCTTATACTTCCAACAGTGACTTATTTCCCAAAAGAAGAAGAAGACCTAAGAAAAACCCTCAGGAAGTCACAAAAACTGCAGAAATTATTAAAATTCTCAATGATAGAATTATCACTTCTGAAAGAGGTACTGAATATTTATTGAGATATAAGAACAAATCATCTGAACATGATGCATGGATACCTGGAAAAGAAATTTCTAACCTTCCTACTCTGTTAAAAAAGTATAAAAAGAAAAAATCTTAGCACTTTTTTATTGTTTTTTTTAGAGTGAGGGAGTGTCAGCCAGGCTGTCTCAGGAGCCCAGTAAAATGTTATAATACTTTATTGGAGCCATAAGAGGGAATAAAATTATGTACTTTATGTATTTAAAATAGAATATTTTATTGAATAATGAAATTATATAGATATTTTATAAATAAGTAAATTAAATATTATAATAATTTTATTATTAAGTAAATTATTTATTACATAAAAATATATTATATTCTATAAAATCATGGCACATTTTTATGTATTTAATATTTATAAATTAATAATTAATTATTTATAAAAATATATTATAAGTTAATAATAAAATTAACTTATAATGTAATTAAAAATTAATTAATAAAATTTATATATTAAATGAAAACTTGTCATATATTATTATCCACAAATACTGGGCGCTTTTTTGACCCTTAACTGTGTCAGAAAAATTATTAAAAATTTAAAACACTTATATAATAAAATGGTATCAAATTCTCATTTTAAATTAGTAAAATAATTAAATAAATTATTTGTTTCAATTAAACTAGATATTGAATTACTTAAATTTTTAAAACAATATATTAATTTTGCTTTATACTGGATTAAATTAATTACATAAATTTTTGTGTGAAAATAATTTTATTTGTTTTAATTAAACCCTTTGCATCTCACTGTAATACCTGTTTTGGATTATTTTACTCACAGTTCTTATGTTTCAGACTTAGTTATTAATTATTTTAATTAATTGTTTTGGGGAATTATTGTGGGAAAATTGGTTACTCACAGGTTTAGTTTATTGTTTCATTTTTATCTCTTAATTTCTATGTTTTTATTAAATTCTATTGTCTTCTTGTTTCACATTATTAATATTTTGTATATAAATTATTGTGGTGCTTCAGGGATCTCCTTGCCTATAAAAAGGCCTTGGAAGTCCCCTGTAGTATCCATCACTTAAATACTTATACAAAATTAAATACTATTATTATTATTATTATTAGGGGGTATCAATGTTACAAATATGCCATTTCAAAATACCTCTTTTATCTACCAAATCAGTAATTACTATTTCCTCATATATTTCATATCTATCCCCCAAAACACCTTTAAAAGTATTATTAAACTCCAGGTTGTTACTTTATTTTTGTGATTCAAAATAAATTTTAAATATTTTCAGTTTTTTAACATTGATACCCCTTATTATTATTATTTGTGACGCTGCAGTCCTATAAAAAATATTATCAAAATAAAACAATGGTTTCTTTAAGTCTATTAGTGGTTGCAAATGATATTTAAGCAGAAATAAAATAATTTACTTAATCATAATTCCCTATTAAACCAGTCTCTTGTGTTGTGTCTATACTCCCAATTATCATCATTGCATTTTTCTTTATATAATATTTTATAATTCTTTTTTTATTTCTTTTTTTATTATTAATCCCTTTACTTTTCCCTTTTCTCCTTCTTCCTCCTTTTCTTCTTCTTCTTCTTCTCCTTCTTTTAGACAACTGGCCAACTATTTAGCTCCTTCTTATTCTTAAAATATTTTTGCTTAGCTTTTTAGTTCAAATTTTATTGAAAACTTCAAGTTATGAATCCAGATAGTTTAAAAATTTAAAAAAAAGTATTTCAATTTGAGCTTAAAGATAGTTTCAACTTATAGCCTTAAATTTTTTTTTATACTAAATGAAAATTTAAAACATTTTCCATTAAAATGAATCTTTACAAAAAGTAAATAATTTAAGTATTGATTCTTGATAAGGAATATAGCTAAGAAGCACCACAAAAAATAAACTGGAACCTGCTAGCAGGTTCTGATCCCTCAATCCATTTGTGAAACAAGAATAACTCAGATTTGTTGCCACACAAGCTAGCATTCTCAGTGTTCAGTGCGCAGTCTTTCCAGAAGAATTACAGCTGAGCTAGAACTGAATCAGATAAAAGATAGGGATTGGCTCCTGCAATCAGGTGCCCACATTTTTTTTTCTGGTGAAGATGCACAAATTCTTACTGTTCAATAAAATATCAATTATTTTTATTTTTAATATTTGCTAATAAAAACATAATTTTTTAAAATATTTTTTTTAAAACCATATCACTAACAAAGCATTAATAAATTATTAATCTGTATCTTTTCATTTGAATATCATGTTTAAAATTTGTATTGTACATTTTCATGGTCAATACTCTTGTTCCAGAAAAAAAGAAGGTACTTCTGCACTGCTATACTCAATTCAAAGCTCAAAAAGAAACAATTGAAACATTTCATCCCCCTATTTAAAATATTTTTTTAACTTTAAATTAAAAAAATTCAATTATTCTAATATTAGCCTGTTCTATCAGTATCACTGAGATATATGTTTTTTCTCATTCCAAACTCTACTCTCATATATTTATTCTTCTATAAATAAAATTATGCATTAATAAATTAAAATTCACTTTAATACATAATAAAGTGTCTGTGAAAAATAGTAGAACTTAAAATTTAAATATAAATACTCTCATAGTACATTATAAAAATCTGTTTAGTTTGTGCTGTGTATTCTCAGGTGAAAACTATTGATATCTTAAATTATTGAATCCAAGAAAAATAAATCATACAGCTTACATTTTGAAAGAATATTTTTTATTTATATTTATTTTTCCATTTGTATTTTGGGTTCCTTTTAATAAATTGATTTTAAGAAAAACATTTCATTGAGTAAAAGTTAATTGCTTTGACTTTATAAAATTACTTCTAAGAATGAAATTGGACCAAATGAATATTTATGGATTTGATAAAAATTTCTTTATAATTATGAAAAGTATTTTAGTTACTAAAAATTTATCATAAAATGCTTTTGAAGTTTAGAACATAGTTTATCCTAAAAAAGACCAAAATTACTTTACTTACTGTTTGTATCATTTTCTTGCATTCATTAATTTTATTAAAGAAAATAGACTTTACCACTTGAAGAATTTTTTTTGTTTAACATATATGATTTCATTCTTCAATTTTTATTTATTTGAGGATAAGAGAAATGAAGGTGCTTCATTAAATTCACCATTTAAAAACAAAATTTTACTGCATCTAAATTTTATAATTTTGTGTCTTTTATACAGAATTTTAGAATATAATATGGGATAGGATCTATGGCTTAATTTTTCAGTTTTATAATTAATTTAAATAGGAAAATTATTGCATAAGCTAAAAATTCTAAAAAAAAAATTGATAAAAATTCAGTTTACATGGTCTCTACAAATAAAATTATTGTTTTGGATTATGAAAAAATGGATGTTTTCTACATTAAGAAGTCATGAACTATTTTTTAAATTTTTTCAAAAATATCTAGTATATTTCTTAGAATGATTAAAATTTATACTCAAGAAAAAATAATTTAATTTCATGTCTTTTAATTCTTCAATTTTTATTCAGAATATCATCTGATTACATTTCATAAAAAAGTATTTTTTATTGAAAATATTTCAAAAGTTGTTATATTCTGATTACCATTCAGCTTTGAATAGTTTTTCATAATTCTTTCAATCAAAACTCACCCATGTTTTGTAAATATTTCAAACTTATTTCATGAAGATTTCAGTCTGAGTTCAGTCTGAGTTCCATCTGAGCTCCATATGACTTCAATTTGAGGACTTACTAGCAAGTCCCCCCAAATATTGTGTGGTGTATGTATGTATAAACTCCATATTTAGTGAATTATGCAGTTATACTATGTATATATAGGCCTATATGCAGGTTTAACCCTCTTAATAGCCTATAAGCTTTTTTTCTGACTATTTTATGTTATATGAATGTATTTAATGGACTCACCATACCTAAACAAGCATACACTCCTTTTAAATATGCATATATCTAGTTTGGACAACTTAATCTGCTTCCTGAAATGGATTTTCACAGATTTATGGACTGGGATATGATTAGTGGGTCAATTTAGAGGCTTGGGAATGTTATTGATGGCTTGGAAACTTAATTTGGTTCAATTATATTCTTTGGGTTTCATTTTATTCTCTTTGGATGAGTTATTTTACTTGTCTCCTTATTTTTTCTTCTTTTATCTGTTTTATCTATTTATGGTATGGTTGTATGATATCATTAATTGTGATGGAGAGCCCAAAATGGAGGTCTCACTGGTGAAAATTCTTGAAGTTAACACCATGAGGAGCTGAAAGCCCTTGAAGTGCTGTAATTGCAGGGGATAGCAGTGACATCATCTGGACTGAGGGTCTGTGCACTCCAGTGGATTTTGGTGTAAGTAAAGGAGGATTTGGCTGGTTATTGGACATCAATTAAACAATGACAAACAATTATTATCATATATGAAAATTTTTTAAAACCCTTATAAATTGATTTTATCTTTATACTAGTTATAACTATATTTTATTAGTCTATTTTCCACCACTAGCACACACCAATCCAAATATTGTGACTTAAAAATTGAGCATAACAGTTTTATTAGTCTTTCCCAGAGGTTTAATCCATAAATAATTTAGTATTAAGTAGTTTGACCATTAATATTGACAATTAAACCATACTTATTAACCAGCATACACTGACAATGCAATTCCTACCAATCCAGAACTTTTCTCCATCTATAAAATATGTCAAAACCAGAACAAACTTTTATCAGAATGTTCATGGATTTCACTAATTAACACAAATTTATTTTGAAAAATGACACTTTGGAACCAGAAAATCTATGGAATTAAAAAAAGATCACTATTCTTATAAATCAAGACAGAATGGCTCCTATGTCATAAAAAAACTGTTAAAAATTAAATTTACAAAAAGTAATATCTTAGGAGCTATGGATGAGTTCAGAAGTACAATAAAACATCTTTGAGATGTGGCACCAGATCTCTTCAAAGAATATATTTTGTCATAAATTATAGCAAATTATGTTCTTAATCTCTTACCAGAGTTCTACCAAACCTATGCAACAATTATTGTTAGAAAATACAACATTACCAACATACAACCCACTATAGAAAGTATTTTTGAAGAAATTGAGGCTGAAGTGACTTGAAGAAGGGTTCTAAAAATATCTAAGACTAATTCATGACCAGGTTTGGCCATGAACACTCAAACTAAGATATTTTCCTCTATAGATAAGCACAATCCCCTAGCTCCTCAATCTGAGGATTCCTGTTTTCAACTCCATCCTGAAAAGTGTGATGAATTTTTAAAACAAAAGAGACAATGAGATAACAAGACAACTAAAATAACCCTAAATCTTTATCTTTGTTTTCTAGTAAACCAGACAACTATTCCATCTTGAACTGTGGCACATCTTACTCAATTTTTAATGATCCAAACTTATTCAGTCAATTTTAGAAATAGAATCCACATTATGTTGCTTTATCAATAGCTAATGTAGATGAGATACTTTCCCCCAGACAAGGAAGAGTTTCCTTACACTCATAAACTGGCCATTAAATCAACATCGATTGTGCACTATACACACCCTCTGTTAAAGCAACCCTTATATAAGTCATTGATTTACTCAAGGATGGATGGTACCTCGTTAATGAAAAAGGGAATTTCAAACTCAAACATAAAGATAAAACTCTCATTGAATGCTCAACCAAAGAAAGAACTTTCAGCCTTCCTTTTAATCAAAATTATATCTTCAATATATAAAATCCACAAACACCCTATCTTAGTTTTTTACATCACAATTTTTGTCACCCTAATAGTCATACCATGAATTGACTATTCACAGGTTTAGATTTCACCAGTTTCTTCTTTTATTCCTGTGGATTAGCTAAATCACACATAATTCCCTATTCTGGTCAATTCATAACTCCTGAATCTTCTTCCGGTTTCATTCATATGGACTCATGTTGACCAATAACTCCAGAATCCAAAGGAGAAAATCCTACTTCCACCAAATTATTGAAGGGAACTCTCATTACCAACATGTTTATTTTATGAGTCTTAAGTCTGAGACGCTTTAAAGATATGTAGAGTATGAAAGTCTTGTTGAAAATCAGAAGAGCTGGAAAATCAAATGAATAGTGTGTGAAAATTGAGGAGAATTCATTAGTAATTTTATAACCAAACACTTCAAGAACAAGGTGATTCTCCACAGATTTACAGCACCCAACTATTCCTAAAAAAATCCTATTGCTGAAATAGGGAATAGTTCAATAGTCAAAAAGCCCTACTTATAATTGATTGAATCTGGTTTGGATTCACAATTGTGGGCTGAGGCTGGTAGCACAACTACATTTTTACCTAACATTCTACCTTCATTGGAACTCAAGAATTATAAGTCTCCTTGGGAGTTATATCATGGAGATTCAGTCAAAGTACAAAAAAATATATCCATTCAAGTCAGATGTTATTTTCTATCAACAGAATCATAAAAGCAATGGAAAATTTTCTTTTAGAGGGGAAGAGGGTATATTTCTGGGTTATTGTGAGGGTCAAATCAATTATTGTGTTTATTCAACCACTAATAATATGATCATAATCACTCATAATATTAAATTTCTCAACACCATTGATTTAGCTCAGTTCATCTCAAAATGGGAACCAATTGACAACCTAGTATTTCCATCTTTAGACTTCTCCACCATGCTAAACTTTTTCCTTCTGGAAGACACATTTTCAATCAACAGTGAGACTGAATTATCTGATATCAATAATTCATCAGATGATAACAGCACAGTTTCACCTACCAATTCTTACACATCAAAACACTATACATGTATTGAATAAAACATCAGGACTTCTAAGGAAATATAATCAAAAATTGACACATCAAATATCCTAATGTCTAAAAAAAGGGTTAACTCAATTTATATGTTAGTCACACCCTTTGAAATACCTTAAAATTATTATGAGGCTATCAATTCTTCAGAGTGATACAAGTGGTCAAAGGCTATAGATGCTGAGCTCAACAGAATTTCCAAACATAATGTGTGGGAGGAATCTCCTATTCTTAGTCACAATCACTTAATCCAAACCACCTGAACTTTCAAAACAAAAACAGATGGGGAAGGGAACATTATTAGGTATAAATATAGACTTTGTGTTCAGGGTTTCTCTCAGGTTAAATAAATTGAATAAAATAAAGCATATGCACATACCCACCATCTGGAAACTCTAAAATTTCTATTAGATTTCTCTTCTTTTAAATATTGGGAGATACATCAAATGGATTATAAATATGCTTTTCTACATGGCGAACCTCGTGAAGATTTGTATCTTTGGTTTCCTAAAATTTATATTCCAAAAAAATGACTTATACTTACCTCTAAAGAAATATTTATACAAACTTAAAAAAGGCCCCAATTTTTGTATTTAAAACCCTCAAATTTCTTTAAGGATATAGGTTTTTTCCCCAGTCTAGCCAGCCTTGTCTTTTCTTTAGTCAAAATGGGTAAAATCCTTGCTACATATTTATACATGTAGACAATCACATTATAGGTGGAACCTCTGTTCAAAGTTTAAAAGATAAAATATCAAAATTATTTAAAATGGATGATTAAGGCAAGCCAAAATGGGCTCTCTATATAAAGTTAAATAGATATAGGAAGCTTTGTACAATTAATTTTTCACAAACATTTTAAATCCAAAATATTCTCAAAGAATTCAATCATAAAAATTGTAGATCTGTATCCACTCCCCTAATCCCCAATTCTAAATTCTCTTGATTCACTTCAAATAAACTTACTAAAGTTTTTGTCTAACAAACAGCTATTGATTTATTAAGCTATCTATTCTTGTGTACTTGTCCAGATTTAGACTTTGCCGCCAGCTCCTTAGCTCAGTATTTAATGAACCTTCTGATGAACTAATCAACACATTATTTAATGTCCTAAGATACCTAAAATTAAAAAAAGGATACTAACTAAAATTGGTTAATTTTTAACATAGACATATAGATAATTTAACTGTGTATGCTGATTTGGACTACAGCAAATCTACTTATTCCAAATATACCTCCAGCACATTAGTTTTTCATCATGGCCTTATTAGCTAGAGATATACCAAACAAAAGTCTGTCTCCCTATACATTTCTGAATCCAAATACTATTCTATGACTGATTGTGTATAGGATCTAATTTTTACTAGGGAGTAATTCAAAGACTTCTCCATTGAACTGAAAAAATCACAAATCTATCAAGCTAGTATTGAATCCCCTTTAACAACATAGGACTCAACACATTAACACCAGAATCTTCTGGCTATGTGAGAAAGTAAAAAATGGAGAATTTTGCATTCTGTATGTCCCTACTGAAAAAATGATAGTAGATATTATGACTAAACTATTACCCTGACCAAAACATCTAGAATTTTGAAATCACTCAACTTGACTCCTTTGCTGTTTTGAGCATGGATGTAAGTTGGTTGTCTAGAAGAAGGAGAAGAAGAAGAGAGGAAAAGGAGAAGAAAGGAGAAGGGGGAAGCACTTAAAGAAACTAATAAGGAAAAAAAATAAAAGAAGAGGATAAGGGGAATATTTTAAGGGAGTTCAACAACAGTTTTGGTAATGTTGACAAGACAAATGACAGTGGTCTAATAGGGATTCTGATTCAGTAAGTATTTTTATTCTGCTCTTCTTCAATATCAAGTAGTGACTACTAAAAATCTTAAAGCAAGCTTTAATGTACTTAATATAGCAATTAAAAGGGAGACAAGTGCCACAAATAATTAATATAATAACTTATTGTAAAAAATGATAAGATAATGTAAGTGATGGGGCTAAAGCAGATTACCTAAGACCCTTTTATAGACAAGGGTACCTCTGATTGGCACAAATGAGTATATACAAAATAGTAATGAAGTGAAACAAAAGAAATAAAAAGAACTAAGTGAAACTTAGATATTTAGAGAAAAATACAAAACAAGTAATTAACCCATGAGTAAGTAACTAATTTTCCCACCATCCATTCCAAAATCAGTTAATTAGAATAGTGAGTAACTAAACAAGACTGTAACATGAGAACTGTGAGTAATATATCCTGAAACATGTATTACAATGAGTGTTTTAGGTGTTTTAAATAAAACAATAATTATGACATTTTTACAAAATTATTTTTATAATAATTTCAAGCCCAAAACAGGAATTACTAATTTGTTTTAGATATCCCATTGAATAATTACTAAATTAAGTAAAAAAGTAATTAATTTAAGGAATTACTAATTCAAAATAAGTATTTCAATTTATTTTATTAAGTAAGTGTTTTAGCTTACTTAATAATTTCTCTGACACAATTAAGGGTCAAACAAGTGCCCAATATTTATGGATAATAACATATGAAAATTTTTATTTAATATATAAATTATATTAATTAAGTCTTAATTACATTATGAGTTAATTATATCATTACACTTATAATATATATTTATAAATAATTAATTATTAATATATCAATATTAAATACATAAAAATGAGCCATAATTTATAGAATATAATATATATTATGTTTAATGTAAGTATATAAATAATTTACTTAATAATATAATTAATGTAATAATTATTTTACTTATTTATAAAATATTTATATAATTTCATTATCCAATAAAATATTTTATTTTATATACATAAAATACATAATTTTATTCCCTCTTATGGTTCCAATATAGTATTATAACGTTTTACTGGGTTCCTGAGACAGCCTGGCTGACAATGGGGGTGGGGGCTGTTAATATCTGATAAATTACTCTATATTATACACTTAAGTTCCTGGTATTATTCAATTATATTATATATTCTGATCATGATGAGTCTATTACTTTATTTATTAATGATCCTGTTTTCTTTAACTGAACTTAATGATATGTCAGAATTATATATGGGCACTGATACACATGAGTGTTCAGAATCCATCTTTTACTTTACAGTTACTTTATCATATTTATCTATTCAAATAAATCCAAAATCTTATTTCTTTACAATTAATTTTTTACTATTTGTCCTTATTTTCTGAAGTCCACTGTCTGCATTTGTATTTTAACCTCAATTTACCTGCCGCCTTTAAACATCAGGTAAACATGTATGTATGCTCTACAAAAGAAATGTTCTTTTCCATCTTTTACTCTATATTTTGTTTATCATATTTATCTAGTAAACTCAACCTAAAATCTTATTTCTTTACTATTATTTTTTTACTTTTGTCCTTATTGTCCACAATCCTCAGTCAATACTTGTCCCAGTCTGCATTTTTCCTTGAATCTAAATTTATATTTCTCTTTAATTCATCAGGTAAAAGTTTTTGTCTTTTTGTACTTATCATCCACATTCCAAAGTCCATGATTTTCCTAGTCTTAATTTTCCCTTGAACCTAAATTAACCTGCCTGTTTTATTCATTGATTCTACAATCATTCTTATTAAATTTTTTATATTCCTTTTATTTAATCTATAGCATATACTTTGAAGACACATTTTTAAGATACATAAAGATAAATTTTAAGAGGTCTTATTTTTCTGATGAGCCATTAAAAATATAAATAAAATTCATTTCAATATTTCTCACAAGCCTTTTATCTATGAGTGTGCTATCAACTTAGTGATAGATTAATACCACTCTGAGTGAGATGCATTTCACATACTAAAAAAAGTCATGATGTATTATACACTTTTGTGAGTATTTATCACAAGCCTTTAAATTTATGAGTGCAATAAAAAGATATAGGTAGTTAAATTTAAAATAATAATTAGAAAACATAATTACAATAGAGAAAAGAAAGGCAAAGTCCACAGAACTAAGTCCTTATCATTTTTTAAACATGCTTTTAATCTCAAAATTATTAATTAAATAATCTAACTATTGTAATATGATTAAGCTCAAGCTTTAGATATTTAATATCATATAAAAAAATATAAAATCATCAATAATTTTTTCACAGCATTGAGCTTCATATAAAATTAGTAATTTGAGCTTCAAAATTAGTGGGTTTAATAAATGAGGCTGGCACCATTAGTAAGAGATTTTTTAATACAATGATATTCAAATAAGAAAGGGTTGAAAAAAAATTATTTTTGGTGAAAAAAGTTGACATGTAATGAAGCTTTTTTGTAATGTGAATAGGGTGTCTCAAACATCAGCATATAAACCATTCAAACACATCTCAATCTTTATAAAAATTAAGTCATGTATATTTGAAGTAATACTTCCCAGAAGATGTGTAGTTGAATAGTGTCTTTGAACCTCAGCACATCCTTTTTTGGGTAAATTTATGCCATTCATGCACTTCATCCAATCATGCATCTTCAGCAACTGGCACACACATACCCATATTTGGTACAAAAATATGGAGTACTTGTTGTCACTTTTGAGGCTCCTAAAATATCATTTCCCACAATGAAAAAACTTCTTAAGTTATCATTTTTCATATTTGCAAAATCACACATATCTCTTACAAAGCCATGGTTATATTTGAAACATACTGTAGCTTTGTATTTATCAATGGGGGACAAAACAGAGCCATAACCTCTCCAATTCTCAGAAATGATAAGCATCATTTTGATTTATAATCCTGATCCACTGAAGCAAGTTCTTTGTCAGTTACTACACTTCCTCCAGCTCAAGAATCTAAAACAACCTCAATTTTATTTCCATTAATCAAGAATTTTGCCTTGAGAGGGGCAATAATAATTGAGATGTCCTCAAGATTTCTTATGATCTCAGAATTTTCTACTGTAGATAAATCATTATTATTAATTTCAATATTATTCAAATAATAAATATCTTCTTCCAGAATTAAAATTTTCTGGTGAGATTTTTATGAAATATTGCTGGCACAATCACTTGAAGTATCATCCAGTGCAACTCTTTCAACAGCATGTTCCTTTTTTTGTTCAACAAGATTTATTTTCTTGTCGCAACTTGTTGCATTTAAAGCAAGTGTTTGTTGCATACTTTTTAGGTGCAACAGGGGCAGAAGTTTAACCAAATTTTTGAGGAGGTTTTCTCTAATGAAATTCTAGGAATGAATCTTCTAGATTCATACAAGTTTTTTAAAACGACATCATTAAAAGTATTAATAATAGAAGAAGGTGCTCTTGAGAACTCAGTCCTAGAAACTATTAATTCTCTCAGAGACATAGGTAAGTTATAGAAGATCCTGTCCTTCCATAATTCAAAATTTATATCTGGGTCCATTGCCCTTAGGATATTCACAAGTTTAATTAGGAACTCAATATATTTTTCATTGAAGAAGAGCTATATCAAGCTTCTTCATACTGCCTTTGTTAAGCTAACCTAAATTTGGAACCACCAAATTGTGCTTTAATTAATTTCTTCCAATCTTCTCATGAGTAGTCATTTTTATATAAAAGGACATATTAATACCACATAAGGGCTACATTGGTAAATAAATAGATCAATTTAGGCACAATTTCTTCATCTGTCAGTTTGTAAGAATTCTTCTGGTTATCGATTCTGCAAATAAATTGTTGCAAATCAGAGGAAGAATTACCATCAAATGTTGGGAATTGGTCAATTTTTGGCCCATTTTTTTGATTTGAAGAATTCTCCTTATTAAAAGCTTGTTTCTGAATGAGAAGAGGCTGTAACTTCTCTAATTGTGCAGTAATCACATTGTTTAAAATTTCTGTGGATGAAAAAGTTGCATCATCAATTTTTGATGGAAACTAAGTATTATCTACAGGCATTTCTGGCACTAATTTTACTTTAGATGAACTAGGGACAGGTAAAAGTGGAGTATCTTTTGCAACAGTTTATTTCAAAGAAATGTCAGAATACTTTTGGTAATGTAACAATGAATTTAACTTCTCTTCAATGGCTTTTAGCCTAGTCTTCACTCTTAGAATACTGGATAATGTCTCATTGATAGTTGCAAAAGATATTTGGTTCTTATTTTTCAGAGATGAATAATGGTCACTTAGTATTTTCAAGTTCAACTTATGTCCCTCTAGTAACTGGAAACATATAGACACAGTGTCTTTTAACTTAGACAAAGAATTCTTGATATTTTTGCCACACAGGGACTCTCTTTTCATGATTTACTTTTTACTTATAAAAATAATCAGAAACTCTCTGTAACTCATTTTTTTCTGATTGGTAACCATTTTCAGTTAACAAACTATTAAATTCTTGAGTTAATTTCATGTTTTTCATTTTATGATTTTTCTTGGAAATAATATCTCTCAAATATTCATCATTAATGGTAGCTACATCTGGATTATTTCTTAACAAGGAAACAGAGTGATTTTTCATATTCTCATAAAATTCAGGATCAAGTGTTTCATTAATAACAGCCATATCAGGATTAATCATTGAAGTAGCGATCATTACTAAAGGATTAGCTACATCTGAACATTGATTGATAAGCCTACTAGAGCCAGCCTCTACTGGTCTCAAGGTATCATCACCTCTTCCAGAATTACCTGAAGGAACTGTATTAGTGACAAGAAAGGGCACTTGAGATTCGATGGAGGGACTTACCATGGCTTAGTAAAAGTTCTAATTTGAGGGTTCTTTTTCCTTCTTCCTCCTTGGTAGGGATGAGGAGGGGCTGGGCTGAATTGATGGGGCCTGGAAGGACCTTCCAGTGGCCCTTGATGTTGTTGGGCCTGAAGGGAGTCCCACTGGGTGTCTAGCCAGTCCCATTGCCATTTTGAAACTTCCACATTTTCCTGTGGTTGAGGAGCTTATTTTGGAAGGGCTTTTGTTGTTGGAGTAGGTTACCTTTTCTCTTGAAGAAAAGATTCTATATTTCTTACCTTTTCTTCTAGAGTCTCTACTTTTGATTTTAGTTTGAGGTTCTCTGCCCTCAACTCATTGATGTGAGTGGAGAGGTTGCTGACTTGCTGCTGCAAGGGCATCTTTTTTATCTTGAATCCTCTTGGAAGCTCTTCTGGGGGGATCAATGGAGGCTTTTGATCCAGAGCAGTTTTTTCCACTTTTATTTCCACTTCTTGCATCTCCACATCCTGATTGGTCCAGAAATTGATTAATTTGAGCAAGTTTTGTAGCCAAAGGAGAACTTACAGAAGTCTCATCATAATTAATCAAGTCTAGTTCCTCATCACGGCCAGAAGAAGCACTTTGATCAGTCATTGTTGTATATACCTGAAACTGAGAGAAAGAAATATTATAATTTAATCAGCTGTTATTTAACTTTTTTGAAAGAGAAATAAGAGAAAAATAAAAATATATCTGTTATATAATCAATTATCAGGATTATTCAATCAACTAGAATAATGAAAATATAATATTTATCAGGACAAAAATCAACTGAAATTATTACCACAATTTTTAATTAGACTAATTAAGAGATTTATATTTTATTACCAGGATCTAAAATAATCAACTGAAATAATCAAATAATTTATTAATTATCAGGAAAAAATTCAAATGGAATAATTAATACAAGTCTCAATTTTTATTAATATATATTGATATATAATTATCAGGAATATGATTCAACTGAAATATTTATTACCAGGACTTTAATGTCAACTGAAGTAACTTAATATAATTAGTTTAGATAAATTATATATTTATCATTTTACTTCCAGGACAATTTTCAACTGAAATAATTAAAAAAATAATAAAATTTATTAAGATAATTTTATTACTTCTAGGATCAAGAACAGTATTGCTCTATCTTAGTCAACAAGGAAAAAAAATTTATAAAAAAATTTATTATTTACCAGGCACCTCCCCCTGTAATATGAAAAAATTAATGCCACTGCAGAGTGCTGAGTAAAAAGATATACATGAAAGATGAAATAAGCAGAGTTAAACCTACAGATAGTAACTGGTATAGTCACTAAAATAATATAAGACAAATAAATCTATATAAACCTTAGATTTCAGGAGAGGTTTTGATTCCCAGTTGCAGCAAAAAGGTAAACCGCATGCCTGATGACGTTTGTCATTTTCAGTCATCCAGCAAGGCTTATTGTTCCTTGTAGCCAAAGGTCCCTCAGTAGCTGGCCTCAAGATAACAATGTGTCAACAATGATTTGGAAGAGCTTGCAACTGTCAAGGGGTCCTTTTGGTCTAGAAGATTTTACCGCGGTCTGAATGGCAGTGAAGTAAGATGACTCAAGAATTTAAATCAAGGCACGTAGTTTTATCTTATATTTTTATTACTCAATTAAAAGGTATGAAGGGATTATTATTATTACATTGTGATATTAGAATTACGCTATTGTAAATACTAAAGCAACAAATGTAGCATTAAGTTATAATATTTGATTGTATAAAATAAAATAGTAAGTGGTAAAAGAATGAGGAAAAATAACCAAAATGGGATATATACGCAAAAAGGAGAGAAACCACTAAGTTAAAAAATTCTATATACAGGAGTATGAGAGGAGAGAATATTCCAGAATAAAATATTGCAAATAATAAGGTTGTTCTATAAAGAATGTATCAATATACTGTATATACTGTTTATGTCAAATTATTTCATTTATTTCAAAGATCCTGTAAATGTCATCTTTAAATAAATAATTTGAATTTATTTTTTTAGTATTGATATATTTTTATTTCACCTCTCACCTGTCATGAGGACATTGTTAGAGAATAAAAATATGAGAGACATTAAATTTAAATATTTAATTGATTTACTGATAGCAATTAGATAAATAATTGTAAGTAAGTTATAAATCAAATAAAAAAATAAAATAAGAATAAAGGTGTGGCTCTAACTTAGTGAATAGTTAATTATTTACTGGGTAAGTCTAGCAGCCTGGCTGACAATATTGGTCATTTTTCGATGGGGATCTCACATATAACCTTGAAATAACTAATACCTTCATTTCTACTGCTAATCCCCCTTAAATAGATATTATATTTAGGTCCTTTACTTCCTTTTTAAGTCTTTTATTTTAAGAATTACATGCATATACTCTCATTTTGGTTATTATTTTGTTTTGATAGATAAAACCCTGTTATTGTTATGATTCTTCTTTTGTTATTGGGTGATCCTTGGGTTGATGAGCATGTGTAGCTGCTAGAAATTTATAATTAGTGAGAATTAATTACTGGGACAATTACAATGGATTAAATTTGATTGATTAATTGAATTTGGACAATACTATTCATACTGGACTATTTAAATCTTCTATAAAACTGACTAACTAAGCTATTCATATTTTTGTACTTGAACACAGCCTGAAACTTACAGTTGCCTTGCTGTAAGCAGAATCTAAGGGAGTTGGATAAACGTAAGAAAACACTTTACCTTTAAATAAATTAAGAGTTCTCAATAATTTAAACTAAAATTACTACTTGAGAAAGAAAAGACTTATGTACCAGTTTTTTTTGATGCTTTGAAAATGATGGAATCTGTGTTTTTTAGAAAATATAATGGAATACAACAAAAAGTTGTATCAGTGAAAATTTATTTAAATGATTTTAAATATATGTTATTATTAGGTATTTATTTTAAGAAAATAATTTTAAATTTGACACCACACAATATGGAGGGAGGACTTGCTAGCAAGTACACAACCTTGGACCCAAACTCAGCACAGATTGAACACACATTGAGCTATTGACAAATGAACCATAAAATCGGGATGAAAACCACTCAGAAGAACAGTTTTAGGTGGGTGTTCAAGTAGAGTTCAGTATGGGTTTAGTATGAGTTCAGTCTGAGTTCAATCTGAGTTCAGGTTGGGGACTTGCTAGCAAGTCCACCAGCTATATTGCGTAGTGTGAGATACTGAAGTTTAGAGCTTTCTAATTGTAGAATAAAAGTATATTTTCAGAAGGTTACTTTTGGTCTAGAAGAAATTTCAACGGTCCAACTGTGGTGATAGGTGAAAGAAGACTCAAGATTTAAGAATTTCATAGGAATTTTGTTCTTTATAAGATATTACTCAAGTAAGAGGTAAAAAAAGTTATAATTATTATTTTTAAGCCTTAGAAATACACAGATGTAAATACTAAGATAGTAAATAGTAGTAATAAGTTAATTTATTGTATATAAAATATAATGTGTAAAGTAAGAATGGAATGAAAGAAAATAGCCAGATTGAGAGGCCTTATATATTCAAATAGGAGAGGAATACAGAATCAAAATTCTATATACATGAGTATGAGAGAAAGAACAATTTCACTGATAGAATTTTCCAATAATTTAAGTTTTCCTATAAAGAATGTACTCATATACAGTATTTATCTGTATATGTCAATTTTAATTATAAATTATTTAATTTTTTTTAAGTTTCTGTAAATTTCAAAGGAAAATAAAAAATTTTGATTTTAATATGTAGTAATTTTATAGTTTACTTTACTTTTCAGCTGTCATGAGGATGCTGTCAAGGAATAAAAAAGGAGGGACATTAAATTTAAATAATTACTTGATT
Organism: Hemileia vastatrix; assembly: GCA_030280995.1. Classification (NCBI taxonomy): domain Eukaryota; kingdom Fungi; phylum Basidiomycota; class Pucciniomycetes; order Pucciniales; family Zaghouaniaceae; genus Hemileia; species Hemileia vastatrix. The sequence goes on along the minus strand of JASXTE010000010.1, from coordinate 22,575,329 downwards.
TTACTTATTTTAATTAGTTAAATTATTATAAGTTGATTACATTGTAAGTACAATGATTATAATAAGAAATAAAGATGTGGCTCTATCCTAGTAAATAATTAATTATTTACTTGGTAAGTCTAGTAGCCTGGCTGACACTCCCTCACTCTAAAAAATCAATAAAAAAATGCTATGATTTTTTCTTTTTATATTTCTTTAGTAGAGTAGGAAGTTTAGATATCTCTTTCCCAGGTATCCAAGAATCATATTCAGAAGATTTATTCTTGAATCTCAATAAGTATTCAGTACCCTTTTCAACAGTGACAATTCTGTCATTTGGAATCATATCAATTTCTTCTGTCTCAGTGATTTCCTTAGGGGTATTTTTTGGTCTACCTCTTCTTTTTGGGAGTAAATCAATATTGGATGTGTAAGGTTTCAGAAGAGATATTAGAGAAACAGGATGTTTCATGTCATATGGAGAGTACAGGAAAACTTCAACTGCATTATCACCAACCATTCTTCTTACAACAAATGGACCAACACTTAGTTCTTTCAATTTGTTATTACCTTGTAAATTGAAGTGGACTGTAGAAATAAGTACTTCATCACCCTTCTTAAAAGTGTATTCTTTATGGGATTTATTGCACCTCTTCTTCTCATATTCAAAAGATTTTTCAGTGCATTTTTGAGCATGATTTCCGTAAATTTGTTGCATTTGATGAAAAGATTTCACGCCAGGATGTAAATCCAATTAGGGTATTTTAATATTGAGAATTTGGGCAGGGGTATTTGGAACATATACAAGCCATGGCTTAAAAGGCTTTCTTTGAGTGGTTGAGTGAACAGTGCTATTATAAGCAAATTCCAGACCAGGTAGTAAGGTGACACAATCATGAGTGAATATCTCATTTTCTTTATACTCAAGGCTAAAGGCACAATACCTTCTTATATTTTCCTCTAAAGTCTGAATCATTCTTTCAGCTAATCCATGAGTCTGAGGGTGATGAGAAGTAGAAAGTTTCAGATCAAAACCAAAAACATCCATAAGAGACACTTAAAATTCAGAAGTAAATTAAGGGTCTCTGTCAGAGATTATGACCTTTGGGAAACCAGAAGTATTAAACATATGAGACCACCACAAGAATGCTAATTCTTTAGTGGAAAAATCCTTGTGAGTGGGAATGACTTCACAAATTTTTGTAAATCTGTCCACAATAACCCAGCAAGAGTTATAACAGTATTTCCCTGCGATGGGAAGTCATGTTAAAAAGTCCATGTTTATAATCTTCCATGGTGCATCAGGAGATCCAACATGTCGCATAAATCCAGCTCTTTTCCCAGTTAATCTCATTGATTTCTTGCAAGAATCACAGGATTCAAAATATAGTTTGGTGTCTTCAGACATATTAGCCCACCAAGCAGTGTTCTTCAATTTTATCATTGTTTTTAAAGATCAAAATGTCCAGCCAATATGTCATCATGAAAAATTTTCAAGATCATTTCTTTTATAAAAGAAGGAGTAACAATGACATTAATCAAATTTCTTCTATAATAGGGGTGGCCTTCATCAATTGAAAATTTACCTTTTTCCAAAGCTTTCTGGTACTTTGGTTGGAGGGTTTTAATTAATGCTTGTATTGAAGCATTCTTTGGATCATTTAATATAGTGCACAGCTTTTTTAGGTGCGTGTCTCTATCATATGAATCCAGAATAATCTGTAATTGCTCTCACTCCATATCAACCACATATATACCATGAATGTGAACTATTTCATCCTCAGGATCATATGCAGGATTAGGGTCATCATTTGGCAAAGGTTACCTTGATGAAATATCCGCATTAGAGTGAGTGAAAAATACCAGCCCTATGAATTAATGTCATCCTTCCTCTGTATTTTTGAACAGCAAACTTCCATCTGAACATATGTCTGTTAGGTGTCTTCAAGTTCAAGAGGGATTTCACTGCACTGCAGTCAGTAAAAAGTTCAAATTTCTGGTCATCCAGAGAAGAATGTAGCTTCTCTAGAGCCAGCACCACTTCTAAACACTCCAGTTGAGTGGCACTATATTTCAATTCACTATTTCTCAAGGTTCTTGAAATATAACAAACTACTACTTCTGATACTTTATCATTCATAACTTATTTTTGATGGAGAGAAACACCAAGACCAATAAAACTGGCATTAGTGTATACAAAAAATGGTTGATTAAAGTCAGGCAAAGCAAGAATTGGTATTGACATCAAACAATGTTTCATAGTGTCAAAAGCTGTTTGTTTTTCACTGTTCCAGAAAAAAGCATCATCTTTCCTTGTTAATTGTGTTAGGAGTAATTCTATGAGCTGATAATTTTTAATATACTTTCTATATTATCCACACATTCCCAAGAAACATTGGAGCTCTCTAACTGAAGTAGGAGCTTTTATCTGTTTTATGGCTGCCACTTTGTTCTGGTCAACACATATCTGTAACCCTGAGACAACATGACCAAGAACTTACAAAGCATGAAACCCAATTTTGTATTTTTTCAAAGCAAATGTCATATTTATCTCATCCATCTTATGGAACAATTTACACAGGTGGTTAAGGTGGTCTTCAAATGACTTGGAGAAAATTATGATATCATCAATATAAACCATTAGCCATCCTTCAATAATTTCTTGATGGGATGTATTATTCATAACTTTCTGAAAACTGAAGGGACATTTTTGGGGCCTAATGGCATTGTAATATACTTATATATACCCATATGAGTAGCCATCATTAGAAGATTCTGTGAATTCTTCTCAACAGGTACCTGGTGATTTGCCTTATTACCATCTAAAAAGTTGATATATTTGGCACCTTGTAAGGTATCATGGATAGAGCTAATTCTGAGCAAAGGATAGATATCATCTACATTATAAGTATTAAATTCTCTATAATCACCACATAATCTGGCTTTATCTTTCTCATAAGAAATTAGGACAGGTGAGATAACACAATATTTAGGTGTTTCAACTACCTTTTCAATAATATTAATTTTTAAAAGGGTAGAGATATTGTCTTAAATGTCTTTTCTCTTTGTGGGAGAAGCAGGATAAGGCTTCTTCTTTAAACTAAGTTATTTTTCAGTTAATGTGTAAGATAATGAAAAATTCATTTCTTCTTTTACCAATCCTAATTAATTTAACCCTTGAGAAAAGGCCATAGGAAATGATTTTATCAACTGATTGATTCAATCTTTTTCCTCACCAGAAAGTTGTTTCCCAAATTAATCTGTGTCAATTTCAGAAAATAGGGCAGACAACTATTTTGTAGATATTACTTTATATTGAAACACAGAATTACATGTGTTCAATCCTGGTGTTAATAACTTTTTGGCGGAAGAAATTTTAAATCTTCTCTTCCCATTCAACCCCATTGTGAAGAATTGGTTTGACAGATCCAATTTAATGCAATATTTGTTTAAAATATCCTTTCCCACAATTAACCAATTACTTAAGTTATCAGTTTTAATAAATACAAAGTCACACATATCTCTTACAAAGCCATGGTTATACTTGAAAAATACTGTAGCTGTATATTTACCAATGGGAGAAATAACAGAGCCATAACCTCTCCAATTCTCAAAAGTGATAGGCATAAGTTTTGATTTATAATCCTGATCCACTGAGGTAAGTTCATTTTCAGATAAAACACTTCCTCCTGCTCCAGAATCCAAAACAACCTCAATGTTCTTTCCATTAATCAAGACTGGCGCCTTGAGAGGGGAAATAATTATTGAGATGTCTTCAAAGTTTTGGATGATTTCAGCATCTTTAACTGTAGATAAGTCATTATTCTCAAGGTAAATATTTTTTAAACAATGAATATCTTCTTCCAGCATCAATATTTCCTATTTAGATTCATAAGAAATGTTGCTGGCACAATCACTTGAAGTATCATCCAGTGCAACTGTGTCATCAGCAGGTTCCTCTGTTTGTTCAAACAAGTTTATTTTCTTGTCACAATTATGGCCTTTCTGAAATGGTTTCCTGCATTTAAAGCAAGTGTTTGTTGCATACTTTTTAGGTGCAAAAGAGGCAGAAGGTTTAACAACTTTTTCAGGAAGTTTTTGTTGGTAATTGGAGGTCTTTCCAATGAAGGTCTAGGAGTGAACCTTCTAGAATCATACTTGTTATCTAAAAGAACCTCATTACAAGTATTAATAAAAGAAGAAGGTTCCCTTGAGAATTCAGTCCTAGAAACTATTAAGTCTCCTAGAGACATAGAAAATTTATAAAGGATCCTGTCCTTCCATAATTCAAAGTCCATGGTTGGATCCATTGCTCTCAGGATCTGAATTAGTTTCATCAGGAGCTCAATAGGTTTTCTTGTAGAAGATGAGCTATATTTAGATTCCTCATACTGCCTTTTCTGGGCTAATCTAAACTTTAACCCACCAAACTGTGCTTTAATCAATTTCTTCCAATCCTTCCAGGAGTATTCATTTATATCTAAAAGGACAGATTCATACCACATCATGGCAACATTGGAAAAAAAAGAAATCAATTTAGACACAATTTCATCATCTGGCAGCTTATAAGAGCACTTAAGGTTATCAATTCTGTAAATAAATTGCTTCCAATCAGAGGAAGAATCACCATCAAATGTTGCGTATTGGTCAACTTTGGGCCAATTCTTTTGATTTGAGGAAATTTACTTGTTACACACTTGTTTCTGTGTAAGAAGAAGTTTTAATTTCTCTAACTGAGCAGTAATCTCATTCTTTAACTCTTCTGTAGAAGGACAAGGTGCACAATCAATTTTTGATAGAAACTCAGGAATATGTACAGGTATTTCTTGCACTAATTTTACTTCTGATGAACTTGTCTCAGGTATAATTGGAGTAGCTTGTGAAACAAGTTCTTGTAAAGAAGTGGAAGAATATTTTTGGCCAAGTAAAAATGAGTTCAACTCTTCTTCAATGTTTGTTAGCCTAGTCTTCACTCTTGGAATACTGGAGAATGTCTCATTGGTAGTTGCAAAAGATAATTGATTCTTGTTTTGCAGAGATGAATAATGGTCACTCAGTCTTTTAATGTTCAACTTATGTCCTTCTAGTTCCTGTCAACAGATAGACACAGATTCATGTAACTTGGAAAAATCATTATTGATATTCTTCCGCAAAGCAACTTTCTTTTCATGAGTTACTTTGTAATTATACAAATCATCAGAAACCCTCTGAAATTCACTTCTCACTGCTTGGTAACCTTGTTCAGTTGACAAACTATTAAATTTTTGAGTCAATTATAGATTGTTCATTATTTTATTTAGTTTGGTAATAATATCTCTCCTATTCAACATTAATAGTAGCTACATCAGGATCATTTCTCAATAGAGAGACAGAGTAATTTTCCAGAGTCTCATAAACTTCAGGATCAATTGTTTCATCTATAATAGCCATATCAGGGTTTACATTGAAGTAGAAATCAGCACTAAAGGAGTATTTATATTAAAACATTGATTAATATTCCTACTTGAACCAGCCTCTACTGATCTCAAGGTATCATCTTCCATTCCAGAGTTACCTGAAGGAACTGAATCAGTGACAATAAAGGGAACTTGAGATTCAATGGAGGGGTTTACCATGGTTTTGGCTAAACTTGGAAGTGATTGCTTTTCTTTCTTCTTCCTCCTTGGTAAGGGTGAGGAGGAGTTGGGTTGAATTGTTGGGGTCTGGAGGGAGCTGCATGGGGAGTTTGTTACATTTGTTGACCTTGGAGGGAGTCTCACTCAGTGTTGAGCCAGTCCCACTGCCATTTTGAAACTTCCACCTTTTCCTGTTGATGAGGAGGCAACTGTGGAGGGGTTTTTTCTGCTTGTGGAGGTTTCCTCTTCTCTTGGAGAAAATTCTCTATATTTTTTAGTTTTATTTCTAGAAACTCTACCTTTTTTTTAGCCTGAGGTTCTCTGACTTCAACTCCTTAATGTGAGCTGACAGGTTGTTTACCTGCTGCCGTAAGGGCATCTTTTTTATTTTGAAGCCTTTGGGAAGCTCTTTTGGGGGGATCACTTGAGGCTTTTAGTTCAGAGGAGTGTTCTATTTTTTTATCTCTACCTCCTGCATTTCTACATCAGAAGTCTCATCATATTCAATCAGGTCCAACTACTCTTCACAAGTAGTAGAAACATTTATATCAGCCATCGTTTGTATAACATGGGATGAGAGAAAAAGATATATTAATATTTAATCAGTTATTATTTTATTTGTTGAAAAAAAAATAAAAGATAAAATAAATATATTTTAAGTATATGATCAATTACCAGGATTATTAATCAACTGAAATAATGAAAATATAATACTTATCAAGACCAAAAAATCAACTAAATTAATTATTACAATTTTTAATTAATCAAGTTAGCTAAGTTATTGATATTTTATTATCAGGATTTAAATAAATCAACTGAAATAGTAAAATAATTTATTAATTATTAGGACAAGGAGTCAACTGAAATAATTAACACAATTCTTAATCAAAAATAATGTATATATTGATATATAATTACCAGGACTAAGTGTCAACTGAATATTTAATTACCAGGACTATATTTCAACTTAAGTAATTTAATAGGGAGTATCAAAGTTAGAAATCTTTCATTTCAAAATACTTCTTTTCTCCACAAAATCAAACATGAATATTCTTTAAAATATGCCATATTTTGCCCTTAAAATACCTTTTTACTGAGAATTAATGTTGAGGTTGTGGCTTTTTTTTGTGTTGTGAAATACCTTTTAAAGAATTACAAATTTCTAACTTTGATACCCCCTAATATAATTTTTAATTAATTAATTAATTTATATATTATTATTTTAATACCAGTACTATATTTCAACTGAAGTATTAAAATAATATTTTAATTACCAGCACAAAATTTCAACTGAAATAATCAATATATATATATATATATATATATATATATATATAATATAATTTATTAATGTAATTATATTACTTCTAGGACTAAGAACAAAGATGCTCTATCTTGGTCAACTATGAAAAAATATATATTATATACCTGAAACCTCCCCTTGTAATTTGAGAAATTTAATTCCAACTACAGAGTGCTTAGTAGAAATACATACATATATAATGAAATATGTAGAGTGAGACCTATAAATAATAACCGCTATAGTCACTACAAATATATAGGACGATTACGGTTATATAGACCTTAAATTTGGGGTGAGATTTCATTCACAGTTGTTGCAAATAAGGTTAGTCACGTGCCCTTTTGATATTCATTGTTTTTTGTTTGTCCAAAAATTTCTATTGGTGTGTTGGAGTCAATGGTCCCAGGGTCTCCAGTGTCAAGATATCAATGGTTCAAAGACAATTTGGAAAGGCTCCCAACTTTCAGAAGTTTAATTCTTGTCTAGAAGAAATTTAAACGGTCCAACAGTGGTGATAGGTAAAAAAAGACCCAAGATTTCAAAATTTTGTACATATTTAGTTCTTTATAAGATATTACTCAAGAGGTAAAAAGAGTTATTATTATTTTTTTCAAGCCTTAAAAATCGGCAGATGTAAATACTAAGATAGTAAATAGTAGTAATAAGTTAATTTATTGTATATAAAATATAATTTGTAAAGTAAGAATGGAATGAAAGTAAATAGCCAGATTGAGAGGCCTTATATAGGCAAAAAGTAGAGGACTACAGAACCACAATTCTATATACATGAGTATGAGAGAAAGAAAAATTTCACTGATAGAATTTTCCAATAATTAAAGTTTTCCTATAAAGAATGTACTCATATACAGTATTTATCTGTATATGTCAATTTTAATTATAAATTATTTAATTTTTTTTAAGTTTCTGTAAATTTCAAAGTAAAAAAAAATATTTAATTTTAATATGTAGTATTCTTATAGTTTAGTTAACCTTTTATCTGTCATGAGGGCACTGTCAAGGAATAAAAAATGAGGGACATTAAATTTAAATAATTACATGATTTTACTTATTTTAATTAGTTAAATTATAATAAGTAAATTACAAGGCAAGTATAATTAATAAAATAAGAAATAAAGGTGTGGCTCTATCCTAGTAAATAATTCATTATCTACTGGTTAAGTCTAATATCCTGGCTGACATATATCTTTATGAGTTGTTATGTAAAATATTTATTATAATTACTAAAATGTTGAATTTAAAAGGGTACTGATAAATACGTAATATTTTGTTTTAATATTTATAATTATGTGTTATTGGATATTAATCCTCAAGTTTGGATTATTTTCTATGCCATAAATTTTATTTTAAAGCTAATTCTATGCATATGGTAGTCACATGATCACTTTTTCCCTTCCAGATGTGTCCTGGAGCTTATCTAAACTTATGGACTCAATTGAAATCTAAAAACTACTATAAAAATCTACAGAAATTCAGGAATGTAACCACACCTCTTCTTAAAAATTTTCAGATTTTTTGGTAACCTGTGCAACCTTATTCACTGAACCAAAAATCATCAAAGTTAAGTAAAATTCTGATAATCAGAAATTCTTTAAATCACTAAATAAAATTATTAAAAATATTAGAGAAATTGGGAAAACTACAGAAAAATTCCATATGGTCCTTGAGCATCTTTACTTTCTTTTCATGTATTTTTTTCCCTATAAAATTATATCTGACCATAAAATAAATGTTTTAAGCTGAGCATTTTAATAACCACCTTTTACATATTTTATAGCCAATTTTCTTAATAATAAGATTCAAATAAAGTCCTATTAAGCTCAGGAAATTACTAAATGAGAATCCTCTATAATTTTTTATACCATCTTAGTGTCATACTAAACTTTATGCTACCACATCCTCCCTCCAATGAAGAATGGCCCCATTCTTTATTTTGCATATCTAATTTTTCACACATTCATTATTCCTCTTTCATTTGATTCCTAAGATTCTTCTGATAAATTATATTCTAGTAGCCCATGTCTTTTAAACCCTATTTTTTCTCTGAATTTATCAAATTTCAAGTGAAATAAAACCATCTTTGATTTTTGATGATTCTTACTGCTGAAGATGATGTTTGGATCACTCCAGACTCGTCTACCTGTCTCATTCTTTTCACAACATGAGAGAGTAGGCTCCACACCTACTGACGCAAAGAACATGATTCAATTCATGATATAAAGTCATCTAATCTTCCTTCAATTCAGATTAAAAAATTTCACACTACAATTTCAACTACCTAGTCCACCTTCAAAAGATTCTTCATCACAAATTTAAAATAGAACATCCATCCCTTTTAACCATTTTAAATAACATATCTGTCAGAGCCTTTAAAATTTATCCAGAATCTATTGAGCACCACAGATTCATTATATTATCCCACAGCATCCTCATGAAAGCTGAAAGGTAGACTAAAGTATAAAAATACTAAATATTTAAATCAAATATTTCCATTTTAAATTGAAATATACAGAAAACTAAGTAAATCAAATAACTTTAATTAAAATTGAAATATAAAGATAACTACTTTATATGAAAACATTCTTTGTAGAACAACCTTTAAAAATTGGAAATTTATATTTTGTGTGATTTTCCTCACTGTGATACACATGTATGTAGACCTGTAGTTCCATAATTTCTCTTTTTTTTTCCTATATAAGTCCTCTCATTTTGGTTGTTTCATTTCATTCCATACTTACTTTACAAACAATTATTATATACACAAATCTATTACTACTATTACCACTCTTAGTTTTTACAGTTGCATATCTCTAGGATTTCAAAAAAATAATAATAATAAAACTATTTACCTTTTTATTTGAGCAAACTAATTATAAAGAATTAAATAGGTAAAAAATATTGAAATCTTGAGCTAACTCACCTTTAATTGCTGTTGGACTGCTGAAAATTCTTCTAGACCAAAAGTACCCCTTGACACCATCCATCAGAAAACATATTCCTCCACTAGCTTTCCAAACTTCTACTATAAACCAACACCATATCTCCGGTCTTCAAAGGTTTTCTAAATTTATGAGAAAACAGCTTATTCAAATGTCTAACTGACTTACTTCACATATTGATCATCCTAAAATATTCCTTCTCTGAATATTCTTCTTTCTTTTGTAGCTGAATCATTCATTCACATAATTTTTCTTCAGTAGTATTGAGATTTTCCCAATCTACTCCAAGATATTATTCAGCTTCTAAATCAACTGGTAAAACTCCTTTGATACCAAAAACTATTTTGTAAGGTGAATATCCAGTTTTCCCTTTGGAAGTGATTCTTTCAGCAAATAAAACTAATGGTAGATACACCACAAAAAATGAAGTGGCACCTGCTAGCAGGTGCCTATCCCTACATTAAGTTTTAATTTAAGATTAAATTTGATTTGATTTTGCACAAGCTAGTGTTCTCATTATTTAGTGCACAGTATTTCCAGAAGAATTACAGCTGAACTGAAATTGAGTTAAATCAAAGATAGGGACTGGAACCTGCTATCAGGTGCCCATGTTTTTTTTCTGGTGATAGTGCCTTCATTTTTCTGCACTCGTCCCACACAATATAACCTAAGCATCTTTAATTACTAGATGTATTTTTTTAACCATTCTTTCTGCTTCAAGATAAGAAGTGGTTGCTACCCTTACTTTGATCCAATTCTTGATATGGCTTCTCTAAACTCAGCCCTGAATTCAGGACCTCCCTCAACTGTCACCAATTTAATTACAGCATATCTATACACCCAATAGGGGGTATCAATGTTCAGGGATGCGCAATTAGGGATCAGGAATTTTTTTCCCAGGATCAGACATTATTAATTTCTGAAGATTCTTATCCACTAGCCCTGGGGCTAGTGGATAAGCAATCCACGATAATGCATTATCCTGCCTCTTATACCCCAATTTACATTACTGATTCCTGATCCCAAACTCATCACATCCATGATTAGTTTGTATTAAAGTCACATGACATATAATTGCAGATTTTATGAATGAAAGTAGGCCAAGATGTGGTTATGACATAAAGTTGTCTGATATGTGGTTATGAAAAATCGAGTAGAAAAATTTCAGATAAGAGGTGAACATTGACATGTAAAGTATCTAATAACCCAATTATTAGGGGGTATCAATGTTCAGGGATCCGCAATTAGGGATCAGGAATTTTTTTTTCCGGGATCAGACATTATTAATTGCGGAAGATTCTTATCCACTAGCCCCGGGGCTAGTGGATAAGGAATCCACGATCATGCATTATCCCGCCTCTTATACCCCAATTTCTATTCCTAATTCCTGATCCCAAACTCATCACATCCATGATGGATTTTCAAGAAAGTCACATGACTCATAATTGCTGATGCCATTCTTAAGTCTTTCCTCACTCTATGCTACTTAATTTTGGTTGCAAACACTTAAGTTTTTTTTCTATCTACACACCCCAACTGCACATTTGGCAGTGAATTCCCACTTCTCTCTTCACATAATACTTCCACTGGAAACAATGAAACACCTCTCTACTAGGAAGCTACTTCACTCAATAATAAATGCTATTACTTTTCTTTTAGTTCTTTACTATAAATCTGACTCTGATTTGGAAGATGCTTTAGCTTATTTTTGTTTTCTTTCCAAAAAGTGTTACATCATCACCAGGGGGCCAAATCTTTATCATGATCCCCAATATGATCTGGCCTCCATTCTCAACATTCCTCATTTAAACTTCACACAACTTTTTAGAACTTCTCCCAATTCTTTCTTCAAACTTTATCAACTCATCTCCGATCATCCTATCTTCCATAACAATTCTCATAACAAACAGCATAATCCTGCCATCCAACTTGCTGTTGCTCTATGTCGCTTTGGCTCAAATGGAAATGGTGCTGCCGTAAGACGTTTGGATAATCTCTTTAACATGGGATATGGTACCGTGATATTATACACCAAGCGCTGTATGATTGCTATCCTTTCCCTCAAGTCTCAAACTCTTGCTTGGCCAACTCCAGAACAGCGACTTGAATCCTCTCAAGTAATGCAAGCTGAAGGTTTCCCTGGCTGTATAGGTTTTGTTGATGGCACAACCATCCCTTTGAGTCAAAAGCCTGCTCATGATGGCAACCATTATTTTGATCGCAAAAAAAGGTTTCTTCAAAATCTTCTCCAAGTTCTCATTTTTCACAATCTAACTTTTTATCTTCTTTCTAGATACTCTATTGCCGTTCAACTTGTATGTGATGTCAATAAAAAATTTATTGCTTTTCACAGTGGCTGCCCTGGATCATGTCATGACTCTTCCGTCTTCCAAAGAATGAGGATTTCTCAATCCCCTGAATAATACTTTGACGAATCTCAGTACCTTCTTGCAGACTCAGCATATGCAAGTGGAAAGTACATTATACCTGCTTTCCGTGGTGCAACTTCAGAAAATGACCCCAAAACTGCCTTTAATTATCACCTTGCACAATCAAGAGTACGAATTGAACATGCTATAGGTATTTTAAAGGGACGATTTTCTAGTCTTCGGGAGCTCAGAATCCAATTTCAAAAAAAAATGGAGATCAAAACTGCAAATCATTGGATCTTGACTTGCGTAATACTCCACAATATTCTAGCTGATTTAAAGGATGAATGGAATGATCTTTATGAAGAAAAGGATCCTTAACCACCACCGGCACTCCCCTCTCTTGATTCACAAATCACTCAATCAACTGGCATACGCTCCATTATAATGCCAATTACTCTCCAACATTTCACTTTGCAACGCTTTTAATTTTTAATTTTTATGTTTTCATACTTTCCAAATGTCATCTTTGTGTACTTTATTCACTTGGTTTTGTATTTTGGTTTGTTTCATATTCATTTTTTTTTTGAATTTATGGTGAATATCTTTTTTTTGGATGGCTCATTGGTTTTCTTTCACCAGCTCAACATGAAATCGCATATTTTCTGAAATTGCATATTTTGTCAGTGATTTTTTTTTTCATTCATCCCTCATATCCTTTTCCTATTCTCCTCCAACATCCCTTAAACAATTTGGTTTCATTCATTTTGTCATCTCATCTCTCCAGGTAAGTCATTTTATTCATTTTTTTGATTTTTTGATTACTAAATATATTTTTTTTTGTTTTTTTCTGTTTATTTTATTTTTTTTATCTAATTTGTTTTTGTAAGTGGTTATTTTGGATTTCAATGGTATAATTAACCTTTTTTTTCTCTCCCTCTTTACTTTATTTTTTAGCTCCATCACCCTACTCTTAATCCCTCCTTGGCATTGTCATTATCCCCCCTTTCCCTTATTTCACTTTTTTTTGGCTCCATTTCATTGAAACACATACATTGCACATTCTTTATGCATTTCACTTACTCCATATTCAATTTCCCCACAATTCCAACATCAATCTTTCTCACTCTATTTTTCCTACTTTTCACTCAAGGTAAGTTTCATCTCCTTTTTTTCATGCCTATATGATATCTTTTTCCTTTTATAAAAACTTCATACTTAAATATATGTATGACTCTTATCTGGATAACAGTGAACATATAAAACTCCTTTTGATCTCATCTTCATTACCACTTTTCAAGTTTTTGTAAAATTTTGAAAATCAGACTGGGAATTAGGGTTAGGTTTATTCAAATCTAATGTTCTTTTTACTGAAGATTCCCCTAAAGGCTACCTTTCATTTCCTACAAACAGATTTGAATTTGATTCAGTGGTTGCTGAGATATTGACCGTTAAAGTTGAGCCTTTTTTTTCCCAATTTAAATTTTTATTTCATTTTTTTATGTAACAAATTAGGGTTAGGTTTATTTAAATCACATGTCCTTTAACTGAAGATTCTACTAAAGCATATCTTTCATTTCCCACAAACAGGTTTGAATTAGGTTCAGTGGTTGCTGAGATTTTGACCTTTGAAGTTGAGCCTTTTTTCCAAATTTCACTTGTCTTATTTCACATTTTTATATTGTATATTTAGAGGATAAGGATTCTGAAACTCTTATATGATTATTATCTAGGCATTTCAATTAGATAGGCATATATTCGTTGGTCAAGAATATCACTAAAGCTCAAAAAGATGAAGATTTTCGCTTATGGGACACTCTACCTTCCTTTAACTCTTTTCTTGCTTTTCGACTCAAAAAGCTCTGTAATAAAGCATTTGAAGAAAATCATGAACTTGCAACCAAAGTTGGAATACCGAATTGGTGTGACTCCGAATGGGAAGATATCAGCCACAAATATCTTTTATTCTCTAATGTTATTATCACTCATTCAGGATTCCACAATAGGATTCATATCGATAGGAATGATGCCAATTTTCTTACTTTTGGTATATTCTCATATATCAAACCGATTACTGGGCAACCAATACCATCTCCAGCTAAAATCAAAGGACATGGTTTATATTTTCCAGACCACCGGTGAATCATTGATTTTGGTTTGGGAAATGGTATCATTGAAACTATTTAGAATTCTTCTAATGATAATCATCAAACGACCAAAGCTCCTCCTGGTTTGGAATCCTGTCGAGATTTAACACATTTTGGTTGCTCATTTCAAATCAGTCATAAGTTGATTCATAGAATCAATAAGGTAAAGAAAGAAGGTAAAGTCAATCGATTCAAAAACATTATTTAGATCCAAAAAGTATGGGGATTAGAGTTGTCATCGAAAATTTTATATTTTTTCATAAATTTTTAATAAATATTTTTTATGTATCAATTTCCTCAACAAAAGTAATGGGCCAACAACCTTGTGTTGTATAAAAGGTAATCATGATAACATTTATTTGTTTCATGGTGCTCCTCTAGCTTATACCTGTGGAAAGTCCCAAACTTTTGTTTCTAGACTTGGTCTGAATTTTGGCTAGAGGGATTGTCATTACTTTAAACTAGGGAAATTGATATATATTAGATATTTATTTAATAATTTATGTAATAATATTAAATTTAGATGACTTCCACCCCTTACTTCAATAAAATGCAGGGGGGGTATTGCCAAATTTTCAAATCTGACATGTGAAATTGATGACTTATAAAAATTTTGGTGATACCCACCCCTTGCTTCAATAAAATGCAGGGGAGAGTATTGCCAATTTTTTAAAACAGATATAGAATTTTTTTGACTTGTAAATTTTTTGGTGATACCCATCCCTTACTTCAATAAAATCCAGGGGGGGTATTGCCAAAATTTCTTATAAGACTTGTGAAATTCTTGACTTGTAAGAATTTTGGGGATACTGGTAAAATGCAGGGGGTAGTAAAGCCAAATTTTCATATAAGACTTACAAGATTCATGACATGAAAGAATTTTTGTGATACCCACCCCTTACTTCAAAAAAATCCAGGGGTGGGAGATTTTCAAATTTTCAAAGGAGACTTGAAAATTTTATTTAAAAAAAGAATATTTAACATTAAAATACGAAATTTCAAGAAATACAGAAAATAATTGTAAAATTTATGTACAAATAAATATGAACACATGAAGTGTGAAAGAAATAAAAGAAACTAGTCAACAAAAAATTTCATTAAATGTTCTATTTCTTCTACAGATTTGTTTGCTTTAATGCATTTGATCAAGAAATCTTTCTTTTTAGAACTTTCTTGAAGATCATGCTTATACTTCATCTGTTCCATTAAGTTTTGATGCTCGAGTGTTTTTTCCTCTTTTTTGTATTTTTCAATACTAAGAGTTAACTCGAACTTCTTCTCCTCCAAATCTTGGACCCGATCATCCTTCTGTAAGGAGAGCTCATACTTCCTCTCTTCCAAATCTTGTACTCTGTCATCCCTCCTTAAAGAGAGCTCGTATTTCTTCTTTTCAAAGCTTAGAGTCTCTTTAGCAATTTCCACTTGTTCTAGAGTGAGAATAAAAATTAACATAAAGTAGAAGAAAAGTAGAGTAAAGTAATAAGAGGTATGATATCACTTACCAGAATCATGTTTCTCTAAAAACTGTTCCATCGAAGAAAAAGGTGTTTGTGATGAAGTATCACTTTTTCGTCTTCTTTGGGAGAGGAAATTTAGACTACTTGAAGCCCTTCTCTTTTTGTTCAACGTAGCATTTTTCTCCTCATCATTGTCACTAGCTTCAGACTCAGTTGATTGAGGATCCTGGGTTTGTTCATCAGCCTTTTAAGAAATAAGAAAAAGATAAGTAAATAAAAAATAGAATTGATAAGATAAAAGAAAAAAGAAACAGACCTGAGTTAGATTTGGTTGGGTTAAATCACCTATAGGATCTGCAGAAAAGCTATCTAGATATGTCTCATTCAAATGAGGGGAGG
The DNA here is from genome assembly GCA_030280995.1 of Hemileia vastatrix. NCBI lineage: Eukaryota > Fungi > Basidiomycota > Pucciniomycetes > Pucciniales > Zaghouaniaceae > Hemileia > Hemileia vastatrix. The sequence continues at coordinate 22,559,103 of JASXTE010000010.1, read as the reverse complement.
CTTGAGTGGAGGAAGAGGATGGGAAAAGATTTGCTTCGACATCATGTTCGGAGATAGGATCTTCTCCATCCAACATGTTTACAGGATTAACATCAGCTCGCTCTCTAAAAATTGCATCCATCTCTTTAAAGTAAGGACATAAAGAATCAAGTTTATCGTCTATGGATTTTATGCCCTTAGTTATATCATTGTCGGTAATCCCAAAACCAGTGGAAGATGAAAGAGCCTTTGCCTTCTTGTATTTTTCTCGGTAATACTTGAAGCGTTCAGACATCTGTTTAGGCAAAAGAGCAATCCTTCCCTTGGTCTTATTGCGTAATTCATTTGCCATTAGAAGATAGCGATTAACTTTTGATGCGGGGGGCCGTCCTACTTTAGTGGCATACTCAGTACCAAAACAAGAATCATAGTTAGATTTGGTTTTCAGCCAGTTGATAAAAAAGAGATGGTCATCTTTTTTTAATTGAACGGTCTTTGATTTCTTGGCTGAGCGGGGGAAAGAGGAAGTAGTGGGAATTGAAGAACAACTGGGTGATGGCTGCCTTTGAGAAGATCTAGGATGACGAGGCATGTTATTATAAATGAAGATGAAAAGGAGCAGAAACAAGCAGATGAGATGGTGAGGGGCTCTGAGCGGATAGATTGAACAGGATGGGATGAGAATGGAAGTGTGCAGCAAGGTAGAAGGCATATCCAGGGAGTAGTCCAAGATGTGGTTATGACAGAAAGTAGGTCAAGATGTGGTTATGACAGAAGGTTGTCCAAGATGTGGATATGAAAAATTGTGTAAAAAAATGTTGGATAAGAGGTGAACATTGACACGTAAAGTGTCTAATAACCCAATTATTAGCAAAAATAATTTCAGAAGATAATTGGGGTATAAGGATTTTTATCCGCAATTAATTTAATTGCTGATCCCTGAACATTGATACCCCCTATTAGAAAAAATAATTGCAGAAGATAATTGGGGTATAAGGATTTTTATCCGCAATTAATTTAATTGCAGATCCCTGAACATTGATACCCCCTAATACTTCATCAAGAAATCTTCCACATTTTTGAAATTATAGTTAATAAGAGGCACTGACTGAATGCATCCAGATAAATCTTCTCCGGCTACAATTAAATATTTATATCCACCCTCCTTGATATCAACATCATTCAAAATAGCTCTACCAAAAAGAGTGGTTCCACTGGTTTCATCTTCAGGTTTTTTTGGACTTAAATAGATTTTTCTTTGACACTCATCACATGAATGAAACCACTATTTAACAGCAAAATTTATGAAAGGCCACCAAAATATATCAGCAATCCTCCTGTATGTTCCACCTATACCTCTATGCCCAAGATCTTCATGTAGTGATTTTAAAACCTACTCTTGCCCTTTTCCCTGGGTAATAACAAATTGAGGATTAGGATGCCTCCTCTTCATCAACATTCTACCTGATAAATAAAAAATTGGGGACTTCCTTTATATAGCCACCCTATAATCATCATCAAAATTCTCTGGCCTTTCTAGAGTTAACAAATATTTTACCATAATATAATAAAAACCTGTCTAACCCCAGACTCAATCAGTAAAATCCATCATAACTACATCAATGGGAACTTCCCTTTCACCTAAATTACCTACATTTGAGTGAGACAACAGTTTAATACCTTGATTTTGTTTACTGATTAGAAATGATTTTGCATCATCTTTTTCAGAACCATTCAACCTCTCTTTACAGAATTTACAAAATCCTCTTCCCCTTTAATACACCTTTTGTCTAACCTCTTTTTAATCAAACTTAACTCTCCCACATATTAACCATACTCCAGCTTTCTACTATCCCACACAATTACTCCCTCTTCATCATAATACACCTCTACATCTCTAACATTTTTTTACCATTTGTAACTATGCCATCTTCTTCAGGAAAATCATTAATCATTTCATCATCATCATTAACATATATAAACCCAGCCAGTATAGATTCATGGGGGAGGTAAGGGAAATTTTCAGCACCTTTTGTGCTAGCCTTGATAACAGGTGTATTTTCATCACATTCTTCTAAGTCAGAATCATCTTCTGTGGGTGGTTTTCTTGAAAGTCCATCTGGAATAGTAAGAGTGTTTCAAGGCTTGTGAAATAAATCAAATGAAATTTTTCAAATAAAAGCTACCCATCTATTCATAGGTGCATTTGGTAAACTTGGACTTTTTATCATTTAAATTAAATATTTAGCATCCACTTGGATTTCAAAGTGCTGACCCCATAAAAACTTTAGAAGTTTCTTTAAATTTTCTACCACAGAAAATAGCTCCAAATTTGGCTTAGAATATCTTTATTCTACCTTTGTAAATACCACAGATTCATACCTGACTGTTTCAATATAATCAGCTTTATCCATATGAGAAAAAGCAGCCCCAGCAGCAATTTGACTTGAGTCAAAAGCCGCATAAATCCTACCCAATTTTTTACCATAATCCAACTTATGTAACACAATATCTTCACCAACTACCTTCTTCATCTTCAAAAATTTTTCTCCACATTTTTAATCTCACTCCAAATCTGTATACTTTCTATTTAAACTTCTCAATGGAGCTTCCAATAAAGAAGGGTCCTTGATAAACATTCTGACATAAATGCATACCCTAAAAATTCTCTGACTTAATTAGTATTTTTGGGTCTTGTCCAGGACTGAATTATATTAAAATTCTTCTTAGACATAATTCTACCCACTCTGCATACCACATGACAAAGAATATCCAAATTTGGAATGCAACAAGAGAAATTTAAGCCAGAAATAGCTAACCCAGATTCTTCAATCCTAAAAAATATCCTCCCAAAAGTAACATCATACTCCCAGAAAAATTTCTGTATCCCTGTATTCTCCTCCAACACTTCATTATCATAATCAGTTGAAGGACCTTTCATTCCCCCATCAACAATAAATATAGCTGAATATTGAAGAATTTCATCTTGAAGAACACAACCCATCTGAGATTTATATACATAGACTAAATTTTTTGCTCCTTGAGTTAATCTTGTTAATTTTAACCATCCAAGTAAGGTTTCAAAAGTAGTGAGAGGTCTAGAATCTGGATGAAATTCTATCTCATCATAGCACCCCATAATATCATCTAAAACATAATGCACTCTACCAGAAAGCACCTCTACAAACTCTTCTGCACTAGGTGGTATTCCAGAATCTCTGATTGTAACCCTGTTTAATTCTCTAAGATCATTGACTACCCTGAGCTTGCCATTTGGTTTCTTGAACCAGAATACTGGACTAAAATAGCTTTATGATTATTGTTTGTAAATTCCAGTACAAATAATTTCTCTAATGACTTCAATATATTCTTTTTTTGAAGCTACAGGAATTAGATTTCTCTGCCATGCTTTGTGACATACCACAGGAATCTTACATAAATCCACATAAGAATGCTTCAACACACCTCTCTCATCTTTCAAAAAATAAATGGCCTTCTCCCTTTTTACCATCACATCCAACAAAAAATTCTTCTCTTCACCTGAAAACCAATTTTCAGTTCCAAAATTAACAACAACTATTATATTCAAAGTAATTTTTGATGTTTCAGAAAGTTCATGTGGATTCTTGACTAAAGGACTGTCATAAATATTTGTTAACAAGATAAGCATCTTTAAACATGGATTTAATTCATCTGGAAGTGGTAAATCAATAGGCTTAAATTTATTTGCTACCTTTTTGTACTTTTCTACATCAAAGTTCACCTTGACTTGAGGAAAAGAATCTCTTATTGATCCACCATTACCATGTGCTCAATACAAAATTTTATTTTCATCAGAATCAGAAACATAATAAAATGAAACATAATTTTTATTATAATTTTTACAATTATCAAAAATATTTTTATCTAATTCAACCTTTATTTTCATCCTCATTACTACAATAATCCTCCATGAAATCCACAATAAAATAATTTGGCAGTTTAACCTCTTTCTAGAGGATAGAATCAGAAATTTTGGACTTTTCAAAAAAATTATTTTTTTGTGAATTAATTATACCAAAATTTTTATCTTGATTTGGTTGATTAAATTTCAGCTTATCCTCATGCCAGAAGACAAAAAATTTAACCCCAGAATAAACACCATACTATCCAAAATTTTAAGTGAATTCCCATCCCATCTTATATCCAAAATAATACATCGCATACTTCCTCTCGAACTGTTTATGAAAAAAATAGAAAAATTTGAGAGATATGAGAGACAAATAGAAAAATCCATAACATATTTGCAAAACAATGAAATATCAACAGAAATTATTAGTGAATTCACTTGAATTATCTCCAAATGAGCTCACCTATTGCAATCAGGGATCACTTTTTGAAGATATATTACAAAATTAGGGTGATCATCCCTCCCTACCCTAAAAAAGGTGGGTCTCCATAATCTTTTTGAAGAAAATATAAAATTTTGACATAATCCAAATAAAAGATAAAAGAAGTTTTTGCCATTTACAAATATTTTATCCTCATTTTGGAGGAATTAAATGCTTGAGGTCCTCTGGTGAAAACCCATTAATTTTCTCCAAGTGAATTTCCACCAATTCTTAATTCCACAAAAACCAATCACCAGAATTTCTCCTACCACAGGACAAAATGAATAAAACACCTTTTTCAAAAATATGAGTGCATCTAATTCATGCACTCTATTATCCCATGCCTCTACACTCTCCATCAGTCTAGGTAAAACCATATACATCTTAACAATCTCTTTCAGATATTTAAAAAAACCTACAAACATATACCAGATCCACTAACCATACCCACCTCTTTATTGAAGACAGTCTCTTCCTCTGAAGGAAATACCTTAGGGAAATAATCCTCTGAGTAAAACTCCAAATCAACTGGCATAAAATTCTACTCAAAATCCACAAATTCTTTATCAGTGAAAGAAACCTCTTCAACTACCAAAACCTTTTCTTCCCCCAAAATTTTTTCTTTTAAAACAATATCTTCAGGTTGACCATGATTTCCAGGAATAACTGAATCCAAAATTTCCACACAAGCTAACTATTATCCACCATCATCAATAGTCAGAGAACCAAAATAATTTAATACAGCCTTCTTTAATCCCTCCATGAAAGGAATCCTTTTATTCCCAGTTATTTGAGTCTTCATCAGCGCAGAATTTAAGAGAAAATTCTGCACAACAACCTGAAACTCCTTTCTAATAGCACTCCAAAATACATACTTTGCTTCATTTTTATGTTATAAAACTTCATAATCCAATAGATAATCCAAAATCACTTGAAATGTGTCCATAATCTGATGACACCAACCCATAGTTGTTACACCATTCATATTTTTGAATTTTATAGCTATATCCTTCAGATACTTCAATTAATAAGCCTTTTTCTACCCTTTGAACATCTCTATATTTAACTTTCTCCATCCTTGAGCTTTATAACCTTCTATATTGATAAACATTTCCTCTACCTTTCTGTCCATAATAAAAAACCTAATCTGCTTTGCCATAAAAAAAAGGTAAAGTAGCATCAATACCAGAAGAAAACTAGTAACTGTATATGAATCCCTCGAAATAGTCACCAGAAAACTTAAGACTATCCCAAGATAAAATCTTACTGACTCCCTAACAGGTACACCTGTAGCCAAAACACCAGATCCAATAGCAGAAGACATCCCAAAACCAAAGATCAACCATAGAAAAGTGTTCCAAAAATTTAGCCTCTTTCAGGCTAAGATATTCCAAGTGCAAGAATCATTATTAAAAGCTAGAAAACGTTTACCTTATGTTGGGCACCACCAATGTACAAAGACTTACAGTTGCCTTGCTGTAAGCAGAATCCAAGGTAGTTGGATAAACATAAGGAAACCCTGTACCTTTAAGTAAATTAAGAGCTCTCAATAATCTAAGCTTAAAAATCTACTTGATAAAGAAAAGGCTCCTTTTCCAGTTTCTATGAAGCTCTTGAGATGTTGGAATCTGTTTTATATAGAAAAAATAACGAAATACAACAAAAAGTTGTATCAGGGAAAAATTATTTAAATGGTTGTAAATATATGTTTTTATTAGGCTTTTATTTTATGAAACTAATGTTAAATTTGAGACCCTGAAGTTTGAAACTTTCTAATTGTACTCTACAAGTATATATCTGTTGGTGGCTCTCTTTGTCTAGAATGTAGGATTGGAGGTATCACTAGGGTTTGATGGGTTTTAATAGACTCTCAAAGGTATGGTACGTATCTCTTTCAAATTGTAATGGTTTTACTCAAGTTATAAGAGGTGGGATAAAGTATTATTATTATTTATAGATTAAGAGTACGTGCTTGTAACTACTAAAATGATAAAGAATAGTAATAAGGGTTGTAAATAACAATGTGTAAGATATATAAGTAAGTAAAGAATGATTTGAAAGTACAAAAAGTGAGGGCCTTTTATAGGCAAAAATACGGGAAATAAAGGCACGGAGATAATACCACCTAATACAAATGTGTGAGAAGAAAACTGAATGGAAAAAGAATCTATATGAAATAAATAAAAATAAATTAATTGGTACATCAACAAGTGTATCATTCCCATTTTCAATAAAATAAGAGTTCCCTTGGACTGTCACAATTAATAAAACATATTTTACTCAAATATATTGATTTCACAGAAATCCATTTCTCTCAGTAGAAGTATTTGATAATTTTTAAGAATTTTATTGAATTTTATTACTATTTTTATTCCCACTCAGCTGTAGTATTGAGCACGGTGTTAGGTAGTAAAAATGTATGGGACAATTACTTTAAATATATTAATTATTTATATTACTTTATATACTTAGCTAATTAATTGTAAGTAATACATAAGTAAGTACAAAATAATCAATTATTTATAAGCATTAAAAAAAGTCCTAGATTTATCTAAGTAAAATAATTAATTATTTTACTGGGTAAGTCTAGTAGCCTGGCTGACAATCTCTATGAGTTTTTATGTTAAATATTTGTTATAATTACTAAAATGTTAACTTTATAAGGGTACTGTTAAATATGTAATTTTATCTTATAATAGCTATAATTATGCATTAATAGTTTCTAATTTTAAAATTTTGATTATTTTATATGCCCTAAATTTGTGTCCACAGTTAAAACTATGCATATAGTAGTCACATGATCCCATTTCCCCTTCCAGATGTGTCACAGAGCTTGTCTGGACTTCTGGACTCAATTGAAATCTAAAAACTACTCTAAAAGATCTATGAAATTTTAGAAAGATAGAGACACCTCTTCTTAATAATATCTGGTACATTTTGTATCTTTAGAAGCCCTATTTACAGAACCAAAAATCATCAATGTTAAATAAAATTCTGATAATCAAACATTTTTTAAATCACTAACTAAGGTTGTTAAAAATATAAAAAAAATCAGAAAAAATACAGAAAAATTCCAGAAGAGTCTTGAGAATTTTTTTTATTTCATACAATTTTTACCGTATAAAAATATTATTGACTGCAAAATAAATGCTTTAATCTGAGCATTATTATAACCACCTTTTACACTTTTTATAACTAATTTCCTTCATAATAAAATTCAAATAAGGTCCAATAAAGTTCCTTAAGTTACTAAATTAGTGTCACTAAATGTTTTCCATACCATAGTAGTGTCATAATAAACTTTACACTACCACTGTTGGCTTGTATGGTAAGTAGGGATGATTTTACAATGGTTTTGAAAGAAATAATATAATAATTAAATAGAGATTGCAAATTTAATAGAAATAATTCTTTAATACTATTTTCATGTTGAACAGTTATATTATCAAATTACTTATTAAGTAAAAAAATTAAGAATTTTCTTTTAATTATTTCAATGAAAAGAAATGAATATATATATTTTAATGATAAAAAGTGATCTAAAACAAAAAAAAAGAAACTCATTTCATAGGAAAATGTAATGCAATGTGAATTTTGTTGAATTCAACAAAATAATTGATAAATAATTTGAAATATAATTTAAGAGTAATTTATGATGAAGTGTGAAGATAAATTAATTGATTAAGTTTCAGTTTAATAAAATAAATAGACTTTAATTAAATGAAACAATTTAAATTTAAGTTTAATAAAATTTTCTCCCTTGAAGTTTCAATGAAATACTAAAGGCTCTTACCTTGCTCTCCCTGGCACCCCTCTAGCTAACTTCAAGCAAGGTCTGAGTCCCAGTAATTACATGGACCAATATCTATAACTTTGCTATAGTTTCTTATATTTATGTATTAAATTAATTTTATAAACTGAAATAAAATTTTAATTAATTGAAAATTTTTTGCATAAATAAAATAAACAACTTCAAGAATACAAGATAATTTATAATATAGATATTAGGGAGTCTCAAACATTACCAAATACGCCACATAAACACGCCAAAAAAAAGGTACCAAACCCGTTATCAAAAAATAAAATACACCTGCCCTGGACAGGTGTATTTCAACAGCATATTTATTGGCCGGTGTAGACAATCCTATAGTACTATCTATAGGCCTTGACCAAGGGAGTTGGAGTAAAACTGGAGAGAAAAACCCCTGTCCCTTTGAGAAATACCAGGTGAGATTTACTTGCTACAGCAAATCAGAGACTGTTACTATATCCCTTCCAAAACACTTCTTGACTGCTTTATAAGTCAAGACAGTAGCCTAGATAGACTACAGACCAAATAGAACCTGAAATGCAGAAAAATCTACACCAGAAAAACAAACACTGTGCACTTGTTGCACAGGAAACAGCAATAATACCTGATGCAGGTTGCAAGGCTACACCAGATAAAACAGTTGCCAAATTTGAGTTAAATGAAGAACTAACCTTGCAAAAAACACAGCCAATTGTTGCCAAAAAACAGTGAAAACTGAGTGAGGAACAAGGATATCACCTCTGGATGGTTTTATGATAAATAAGGTTGCCCCAAACTGTCTTATTCACTATATACATACAGACAACTATCTAAGAGCCCATCCACACCAATAAATTTGGCGTTCTTGAGCACAAAATTGAATAAAATTTACTCTAGAAATGCCTCCCAGCCTTCTAGCATCAAGGTGGGCAGGCCCCCTGCGTTGGGCGGCCAGACCTCCCTGAAGTCAGAAAACCACCAAAAACCTCAAAAAAAGCCCAATTGCATAAACCCCTCTAGAAACGCTTCCCAGCCTTCTAGAACCAAGGAAGGCGGTCCGCCAGACATTGGGAGGCACGCCTGAGGAGGCCGGACAGCCCTGAAGCCAGAAAACCACCAAAAACCTCCAAAAATACCTAAAATACTTAGAAAAATCTACTACGACTACTAAAACCTTTAAAAAACATAATTAGGCTATAACAACATTGTGACTTAAAATTTAGAGCAAAATAAGCTCATTATAATGAAACTAAGTACTTAACCCTAAGACTTAAGGTTAGCCCATAAAACACAAAAAACAAAATTAGACAGCTATCTTTTTAAATGAAAAATGAGAATTATCCCCTAAATACTTAAAATCTGAAAAATGTAACAAGACATAAAATGTAGAGAAATCCTAGGGCTATCCAATGGTAGTACCCACATCCTCGTAGTCCTAACATTCGCTGAATAATTCCAGAAACACACCCAATTAATAAACAATGCCATTTAAGACATATCAAAACAACACCAAATAGACCAACAAAGGGCTTTTCCAATTTTGGAAGACCACACTGGTTGTCTAGAAGTAATGGGAAAAGGAGAAGAAGAAGAAGAAGTGGAATTAAAAGGGGAATAAAACTAAGGATGACAACAGGATCTTTTAAAGGACTTGTAATGGGTTTGGTATTATTTTGATTTTTGTAAGTAATTTCTTTTCTCTGCTTAAAAAAACAATTAGATGATATTAAAATCTCTCTTAATGCAACCTTTTAACTGTATAGTACTTATAATTCTTAAATAGGTAGGTAACCCAATGAAATTATTATATGTAATATAAGTTGTATTTATTTATTTATAAAAATAAAGTATAATGTAATGGTAATAAATTAAGTGATGGGGCTACAGGGGGCTTTCCAAGGCCTTTATATAGGCAAGGGGCCCTCTGAAGCACCTCAAAAAATTATATTGTGAAAATAAAACAAAATAAAACAGTAAAGAAATAAATGTAACAAAAATGTAAGGGAAAAATATAAAAAAAGTCACAAACATGAGTAAGAGCCCATTTATACACCAATTTAAACCCAAAAATTTTATTAAAATTAAATGAAACATTAAAGTGTTTTGGAAAACAGGATTAAACCATTTAAGACAAGATATGTTTTATAATATATTTAAAATGGTAAACAATTTACATGAAACATCAAAAAATATACTATTCTAGAAGTATGATTAATTAAGTTAGTATAAAACATGAATATATAATTGTTTTAAACTATTTCATCATTGTAATAACTATTTTGAGTCTAAAAAACAATTATTTTAAGTAGATTACTAATATAAAGTAAAAAATTTAATATTTTTTATTAAGTAAGTGTTTTAACTTATTTAATAATTTGTCTGACACAATTAAGTGTCAAAAAAGCGCCCAATATTTATGGATTATAAGATATGTATAAAATTATTTAATAATTATATATAATTAATTAACTAATAAATTTATAATTTAAATTCATAACTTATAATTATAATATTATATTATATTAATTAATTAATAATAAAGAATTATCAAATACATAAAAAAGCGCTGATACTTTATAGAATATAATGTATTATTTATTTATTTAATTGTATATACAGTTTATATAGTAATAAAACTCATATAACTCTTAATCTAATTTATTACCATGAGTAAGTTATATAATTGTAATGTCCATATAAGCTTTATCTACATACATAATATAAATAAAAATTTGCCCATTTTGATGGTCCAATAAAATATTATAGCATTTACTGGACTCCTGGTACAGTCTGGCTGAAACTCCCTCACTTTAAAAAACAATAAAGAAATGCCAAGATCTTTTCTTTTTATAATTTTTTAATAGAGTAGAAAGGTTAGAATTTTATTTTCCAGGTATCCATGCATCATGCTCAGATGATTTATTTTATATCTCATTAAATATTCAGTACCCTTTTCAGAAGTGATAATTCTATCATTGAGAATCTTATAAATTTTTGCAGTTTCTGTGACTTCTTGAGGATTTTTCTAAGGTCTACCTTTTCTTTTAGGAAATAAGTCACTGTTGGAAGTATAAGGCTTTAGCATAGAAATGTGGAAAACAGGATTTTTTCTATCATATTGAGAGTACAGTTCTAGTTCTACTGCATTACCACCAACCATTCTTTTAACAATAAGTTGACCTACAAATGGATCCTTTTATTTTTTATTGCCCTGTTAATTGAAGTAGACTTTAGATATCAGTACTTAATCAAACTTCTCAAATGTGTAATATTTATGGGATTTACCCCATTATTTTTTCTCTTATTCAAATGCCTTATCAATACAGCTTTGAGCATGTTTTTTACATAGTTGTTGCATTTTCAAAAAAGATTTTACACCAGGATGCAGTTCCAAATTTGGAAACTTATATTTGAGAATTTGAGCAGGAATATTTGGGACATAACCTAACCAAAGCTCAAAAGGCTTTTTCTCAGTAACAGAGTTAACAGTGCTATTATAAGCAAATTAAAAACCTGGTAGTAGAGTAACCCAGTAATGAGTAAATCTGTCATTGTCTTTATATTATAATCCAAAGGCACAATAACTTTTAATCATATCCTCCAGAGTTTTAGTTATTCTTTTAGCTAAACCATCAGTTTGGGGATGGAGAGCAGTGGATAATTTCAAATCACAGCCACATATGTGCATCAAAGACATCCAAAATTCAGATGTGAATTTAGGGTCTCTGTCAGAGATGATGGCTTTGGGAAATCCAACAATATTAAAAATATGTGACCACCATAAGAAAGATAAATCTTTGTTAGATACATCTTTATGCTTGGGAATAAATTTACACATTTTGGTGAATCTATCCACTATTACCCAACAAGAGCTATAACTGTCTTTCCCTGCTTCCAGAGGACCAGTTACAAAATCCATATTAATGATTTTCCAAGGAGTATCAGGTGCTTCAATATGTTGTATTAATCCTGCTCTTTTACCTGTTAATCTTTTAGATTTTTGGAAAGAATCACATGATTCAACATATAACTTTGTGTCTTCAGTCATATTAGGCCACTATGCAGTGTTTTTTATCCTGAAAATGGTTTTTTCTAAATCAAAATGACCAGCTTTAATTGTCATCATGAAAGAGTTTAAAGATAGTTTCTTTCATTGAAGAAGGAGTTACAAGGACATTAGTAAGTTTTCTCCTGTAATAAATATAACCATCCTCAATAAAATAATTTTCTTTATTCAATGAATTTTGATACTTTGGAGGGAGATTTTTTATCAATTCATGGATTGAAGCATTCTTAGGATTATTCAAGATTGTAACTAATTTTTTTAGACTATAATAATTCTCATATGAGTCCAAAATTTATTGCAACAATTCCTCCTCCATATCACCAATATATATACCATGTATATGAATTGTATCATCTTCAGGTACATAATCTGGACTGGAGTCATCATTTGGCAAAGGAAATCTAGACAGCATATCTACCTTGGAATGAACATTTTCAGCCCTGTGATTAATTTTCATCCTACCCCTGTATTCTAGGACAGCTAGTTACCACCTAAACATATTTCTGTTTGGTGTCTTTAGATTTAAGAGTGATTTTACTGCACTACAGTCAGTAAACAATTCAAATTTCTGGTCATACAGGTAGTAATAAAGTTTTTTTAGAGCCCATACAACTGCTAAACACTCTAATTGAATGGAAGCATATCTCAATTTACTATTTCTTAAGGTTCTTTAAATATAAAAAATTAAAACTTCTGAATATTTATCATTAATAATTTGTTTCTTGTGGAGGGCAGCTCCTAGTCAAACAAAACTTGCATCTGTGTAGAGGTCAAAAGGTTTATTGAAATCTGGGAAGGCCAGGATTGGGGCATTCATTGAACATTTTTTCAATCTATTAAAGGCTTTTTGTTCTTCCTAATTCCAGATAAAAGCTACATCTTTTCTGGTCAATTCTTTAAGAGGTAGGGCTATGACGACATAATTATTTATATATTGTCTATAATAGCCACACATTTCCAAAAAACTTTGAATTCTTTTCACAGAAGTTGTTGCTTTCACACTCTGAATTGCAGGAACTTTGTGTTGATCTACACAGATTTGTCAACCTGACACAAAATGAGCCAATATTTTCAAGGATTGAAAGCCAAATTTACAATTTTTAAATGATAAAGTCATGTTAATATCATCAATTTTTTGAAAAACTCTGCTCAAGGTATCAATTTTCTCATAAAAAGTCTTAGAAAAAATCATAATGTTATCAATATGTACCATTAACCATCCTTCAATTATTTCTTGATGAAATGTATTATCCATTACTTTTTGAAAAACTGAAGGGGAATTCTTAGGGTTAAATGGCATTCTAACATACTTATATATTCCCATATGAGTAGCAATAAGCAAAAATTTTTGGGAATTCATTTCAACAGGGATCTGATGATAACACTTATTTCCATCTAGACAACTAATAAGATTTGAACCTTGTAAGGTAGCATGTATTGAATTAATCCTGGGTAAATGATAAATATCATCTACTGTATATGTATTCAATTCTCTATTATACCCACATAATCTTGGTTTATCTTTCTCATAAAAGATTATGACTGGGGAGATGACACAATATATTGGGGGAACATCAACTTTCTCAATAATATTCATATTCAATAAGTTAGAAATATTACCCTCAATATCCTTTCTCTTTTTTGGAGAAGCAGGATAAGGTTTTTTCTTTAGACTACAAGGAATATCACTCAATTTACAGGATAAAGTAATTTTTGTTTCATCTTTAACAATTCCTAACACATGAGATCTATGAGAAAAAGCCATAGGGAAAGATGTAATTAAGAAAATTATAGAATCCTTCTTTTCACCAGTTAACTGATCACCAAATGAAGCAGTATTTATTTTAGAAAATAATATATCCATCTCTTCTTTTGATCTGCCCTTACACTGAATCAATGAATTTCAAGATTATAAAAGGTGTGCAGAAGGTTTTTTAGAGGGAGAAATTTTAAATTTCTTTTTTTAATTCATGCCCAATGTTAAACAATTTTTTGTTGGATCCAATTTGATACCAAACATGGTTAAAATTTCATTTTCCATAATAAACCAAGGCTTAGGTAATCATTTTTCATCACAACAAATTCAAAAAAAGCTCTTAAAAAGCCACCATTATATTTAAAGAATACAGTGGTTTAGTACTTTCCAATGAGACATAAAACAGAACCAAAACCTCTCCATTTTTCAGATGTCATAGGTAATAATTTACTATGATAATTATTATCTACTAAATCAAGTGTTTTTTCAGACACTGCACTACCTCCCACACCAGAGTCAAGAAAAACTTCAATATTTTTACCATTAATGATAACTGGTGCTCTCAAGGGGGAGATTAATATGAAACTTTCAGTAATATCTTTTATTATCTCAGCATTCACCACTGAAGATAAATCCAAGTTAAAAATTTAAGATAAATTATCTACATATTGTACATCTTTTTTCAACATTAAAACATCATTAAGGGAATCATTTTCATAAGAGATATTACTATCACAGTAACTTGAGGAATTATCAAGGTCAACTGTAAAATTTTCAGGATCTTCAGTTTGTTTAACAAGATGAATTTTCTTGTCACAAAAATTTCCTTTCTGCCATTATTTGTTACATTTATAACAAGTATTTGTTGCATATTACTTTGGTGCAACAGGGGCAGAGGGCTTACCAGGTTTTTCTGGAAGATTTGATGAAGATTTTATTTGGTCATGGGAAGGCATTAAGGGATAATTCCTTGGTTCATATCTGTGGTTGAGTATTACCTCATTACAGATATTAATAAAAGAAGAGTTTTCTCTCACATGCTCAGTCCTAGCTACAATCAAATCTCTCAGAGTGTTTGGAAATTTTTAAAGGATTTTGTCTCTCCAAATATCATAATCCATTTTTGGATCCATAGCTATAAGAATTTTTGTTATTTTCATGATGAAAAAAATAGGTTTTTCAGCAGAAGCGGATGTATATTTAGCATTCTCATATAATCTCTACTGTTCCAATCTGAATTTTGATCCACTAAATTGATTCTCAATTAATGTTTTCCACCGATCCCAAGTATAGTGATAATTTTTTAATAAGACAGACTAATACCACATCAGGGCAGCATTGGGGAATAAAGAAATTAGCTTAGAGACTATTTCTTTATGTCATTTTATAAGAATTTTTTAAATTTTCAATTCTTTGAATAAAATGCTGTCAGTCAGATGAAGAATCACCATTAAAAGTGGGATATTTATCAATTTTAGGCCAATTTTTGAGGCTACTTGGATGGTCAGCTTTAGAATTATATATGGTAATTAATTCCTGAAGCCTTGAAAGGTGTTCAGAAATTTTATTATTCATAGAAACAGCTGGCTCATGATTAGTATTGAAAAAAAAATTGTGTTCCACAGAAGAATTAATAGATACATTGTCAGGCTGTTTAATGAACACATATAAAGGAAGGTAAGATCTACTATTCTTAGGTTGTTTGCCCTTATTTTTGGTGGGCTTATGGGAAGTAGATTCAATTTCACCATAATGCTCATCAGGAATAGGAGGTAAAGTAGAAAATTTTCCTTCAAGATTAGACAAATAGTTTCTCAACCTAGGAATTTCACAAAGTTGATCATTATTTTTTGAAAGAGATAAAACACTTCTGTCTTCATGTACTGAGAATTTATTACTGAAAGCCTGGAAATCAATTTCCAATTTTTTAAATTCATTATGTAGGGATGCATTTTCATCTCTTAATGAAGCATTTTCACTTATAAGGGGTTTTAATTCATTAAGAATTTTATTTAAATTAAAATTCTTATCTAAAAGCACCTTAAGATCATTTTTAATTGCTTATGTTGGGAAGTTACATTATTTAAGGTGTCCTTTAATCTAAAAGAAATTGTATCTTGTACAGAAGAACTCACTTTACAATTTAAATGCAGATTATTCAATCTGTTATTTTCATGCTTTAACAAAACTCTTAACATTCTGTATTTCACAATACTTGAATCAGGAGAATCTTTCAATATTTTCTCAGAACTTTTTTCAAGAAAAACATAAATTTCAGGGGCAACAGAATCATTTTTATTTGAAAGAGAAGGATTAACCAAAGAAGTGGAAGTTAAATGTAATGGTTCATCAGATGAAATTTACTTAGAATGTCAGCCAGGCTACTAGACTTACCCGGTAAAATAATTAATTATTTTACTGAGTTGAAGCCACGCCCCTTCTTCTTACTAACAATTAATTATTTATTTACTTAAGCATTACTTACAACTAACTAGTTAAGTACATTAAGTAGTATAAATAATGTTAATAAATGTCCCCTACATTTTTACTCCCTAACACCATGCTCAATAGTATAAGTTTGATTGGGAATAAAAATTTATAATAAAATTATAATAAAAAAACCTTAAGATTATTATATTACTTCATTGAGAGATCTGGAATCCGGTGAAATTAATATAATTAATTTAATTGTGATGTAATTAATTGTGACAAGGAACTCATACTTTATTACTAATAAAATTGATGCCCTTGTTGACGTATTAATTAATTTATTTTCTTATGACATATATGTACTCCTTTTAGTACCTACTTTCTCACATTCTTACAGTAGATGGTGTAAATTCCGGGTCTTTTATTCCCTCATGTCTTGCCTATAAAAGGCCCCTTACTTTTGTGCTTTTCAGAACATTCCTTCATTACTTACATTATTATTACATTTACAATACAAACACTTATTTCTATATTTTATAACATTAGTATTTACAACAGCGTAATTCTAATCTATAATTTATATTAATATTTAAAAACTACCTCTTATATTTGAGTAAACCCATCAATTTTATTAAGAAATACGTACATTGTCTTGAGAGTCCATTTAATCCTGTAAAATCCTCGTATAAACCTTGAACAAATCTTCTAGACCAAAAGGACCCCTTGAAAATTGGAGGCCTTCCCAAATTATCGACGGTGCATCATGATTTGAGGGCGTAAATTGAAGGGACCATTGGCATTCAAGTACCTTTAAGGACGAGAGAGCGACGAAAAAGACGAACGTCATACATCACGTGAAATTTTTTTTTGCTGTGAACAGGAATCAAACTGCGCTCCAAAAATTAGGTTCATATATTGACTAAACGTTGTATATATTGTGGTAATTATTGATATTACTATTTGTGGGTCACTTTGCACTCTTCATCTGCTACGTATTTCCTTTTACTCAGCACTCTGTAAGTGGCATTAATTTGCTCATTTTACAGGGGGAGGTGTCTGGTAATTTGGAATTAATTTTTTATTATTATATTTTTTTTTTATTTTTCCTAGTTGACAATAATAGAGCAATTTTGTTCTTAGTCCTAGAAGTAATAAAGAATTATATTTTAATATTAATTATTATAATTTTCAGTTGACTTTTTGTCCTGATAATTTAAATTTTAATTGTTCCAGTTGACAAATTGTCCTGACAATAAATTTTTTTTAATAAAATTCATATTTAATTACTTCAGTTGACATCAAGTCCTGGTAGTTAATTAATCAGTTGATTTAAATCCTGATAATAATTATCTTACAATTATTAATAAAAAATTTAATTTATTTCTTCAGTTGATTATTTTATAATCCTGATTTTAAATTATTTTGAATTAATAAATTAATTATTATTTAGTTGATTTTTATCCTAAAAATAATTTTATTATTATTATTTTTATTTTATTTCTATTAAATAAAAATTAAAAATAAAGACTAATTCATCTTATTGTCTCTCTTCTTCATTTCAGTTAAATCTTAAAAAAATGACTGACCAAAGTGGTTCTGCTGCACGTGAAGAGGAACTAGGCTTAATTGATTATGATGAGCCTACTTCTGTAAGTTCTCCATTAACAAGAAGAATTTCTCAAATTAATAAATCCTTGCCCCAAACAGGATGTGGAGATGGAAGAAGTGGAAATCCTGGTAGACACAACTCAGGATCAGAAACCTGTAATAAACCCACCAGAAGAACTTCCAAAAGGCTTCAGGATAAAAAAGATGCCATTACCATAACAGGTAAAGAATCTGTCAACTTACATAAAGGAGCTAAGGACAAGGGTAGATGCTCTGAAAGAAAAGGTGAGAAAGATAGACACCTTTCTTCAAGAGAAGAAGAAGCCACTTCCCCCCAGGGATCATCAACCATTGGCTCCTCAGCAGCAAGAGAAAGTGGAGGTGTGCAAGTGGCAGTCGGATTGGTTAAATACTCAGTGGGACAACCTGTCTCAAAATCAGCATCAGTTACCTCAGGCAGGTCCGTCAAGACCCAGTCAGGTCAACCCCACACCTCTTCACCACTATCAAGGAGGCAAAAGAAGAAGAAAACCCAATATGGTCATACCCAGCAAACCCTGGTAAGCCCCTCTATTGATTCTCAAGTGCCATTTCTTGTAGCTGATTCTGTTCCTTCAGGTAAATCTGAGAGGGAAGAAGATACCTTGAGACCAGTAGAGGCTGGGAGAAGTAGACGAATAACTCATGTATCTAATCCATTACTTTTAATTGCTACTTCAATGATTAACCCTTATATGGCTGTAATTGATGAAACTCTTGACCCTGAGTTTTATGAGAGTCTGGAAAGTTACTCAGTTTCCTTATTTAGAAACACTCCAGATGTAGCAAAGATTAATGATGAGTACTTGAGAGATATTATTGCAAAACAGAATCATATTATAAACAATATGAAATTAACTCAGAAGTTTAATGGTTTATTAACTGAGAAAGGGTATCAATCCTTAAGGAGTGAATTGCAGAAAGTCTCTGATGATTTGTTCAATTATAAAGCAATACATGAAAAGAAGGTTTCTTTGTGGAAAAATATCAAAAATGATTTGTCCATATTAAAAGACACTGTATCTATCTGTTGTGAAGAGCTGGAGATAGACAAGATGAATCTGAAGAGATTGAATGACCATTTTTCATCTTTTCAAAATAAAAATCAGTTATCTTTTGCAACTATCAATGAGAGTTTATCTAGTCTTCCAAGAATGAAAACAAGACTAACAACCATTGAAGAGAAATTGAACTCATTGTTGAATGACCAGAAATATTCTGACATTTCTTTAAAGGAACATATAGTGCAGGATGCTCAAATATTATCTGTGGCTAGTTGATCTAAAGTAAAAATAGTTCCAGAAATACCTGTTGATACCACTGAGTTTCCATCAAAAATTGATGATGCACCAGGATCTTCAACAGAAGGATTGAACAATGAGATTACAGCCCAATTGGAGAAACTACAGCTGCTTCTTACTCAGAAACAAGCTAGTACTAAGGAGACTCCTTCAAATCAAAAGAATTGGCCAAAACTTGACCAATATCCAACATTTGATGGTGACTCTTCATCTGATTGGCAACAATTTATTTGCAGAATTGATAACTTGAAAAACTCTTACAAGCTCCCAGAAGAGGAAGTTGTGTCTAAGTTAATTTCTTTATTTACCAATGTAGCCCTTATGTGGTATGAATCTGTCCTATTAGATGGGAATGATTACTCATGGGAAGATTGAAAGAAATTAATTAAAGCACAATTTGCGGGCTCCAAGTTTAGGATGGCTCAACAAAGGAAGTATGAGGAAACTAAATATAGCTCTTCTACTGATAAACCTATTAGGGGGTATCAATGTTGACCAATCCGCAATTAAATTAATTGTGGAAAATAATCTGCATACCCCAATTATCTTCCGCAATTATTTTTGCTAATAATTGGGTTATTAGACACTTTATGTGTCAATGTTCACCTCTTATCCAACATTTTTCATAATCACAAATTGGACAACCTTCTGTCATAACCACATCTTGACCTACTTTTTGCCATAACCACATCTTGGACTACTCCCTGGATATGCCTTCTACCTTGCTGCGCACTTCCATTCTCATCCCATCCTGTTCATTCTATCTGCTCAGAATTTCTCCCCACTTCATCTATTTGATTCTGCTCCTTTTCATCTCGCTATCTCATTTGCTTGTTTCTGCTCCTTTTCATCTTCTTTATAATAACATGCCTCGTCATCCTAGATCTTCTCAAAGGCAGCCATCACCCATTTGTTCTTCAATTCCCACTACTTCCTCTTTCCCCAGCTCAGCCAAGAAATCAAAGACCGTTCAATTAAAAAAAGATGACCATCTCATTCTTATCAACTGGCTGAAAACCAAATCTAACTATGATTCTTGTTTTGGTACTGAGTATGCCACTAAAGTAGGACGGCCCCCCGCATCAAAAGTTAATGGCTATCTTCTAATGGCAAATGAATTACGGAATAAGACCAAGGGAAGGATTGATCTTTTGCCTAAACAGATGTCTGAACAATTCAAGCATTACCAAGCAAAATACAAGAAGGCAAAGGCTCTTTCATCTTCCACTGGTTTTGGGGTTACCGACAACGATATAAATAAGGGCATAAGATCCATAGACGATAAACTTGAAACTTTATGTCCTTAATTTAAAGAGATGGATGCAATTTTTGGAGAGCAAGCCAATGTTAATCCTGTAAACATGTTGGATGGTGAAGATCCTATCTCCGAACATGATGTTAAAGCAAATCTTTTCTCATCCTCTTCCTCCACTCAAGCCTCCCCTATTCTAAATTCTACGAATCTAGATAGCTTTGCTATTGATCCTATTGGTGATTTAACCCAACCCAATCTAACTCAGGTCTGTTTTTTTATTCTTTTATCTTATCAATACTTTTTTTTATTTACTTAGATTTTCTTATTTCTTAAAAGGCTGATGAACAAGCGCAGGACCCACAATCAACTGAGTCTGAAGCTAGTGACAATGATGAGGAGGAAAATGCTATGTTTATCAAAAAGTAAAGGGCTTCAAGTAGTCTAAATTTCCACTCCCAAAGAAGATGAAAAAGTGATACTTCATCACAAACCCCTTTTTTGTCTATGGAACAATTTTTAGAGAAACATGATGCTGGTAAGTGATACCATACCTATTAATACTTTACTCTGCTTTTCTTCTTATGTTTGTTAACATTGCTTATCACTCTAGAACAAGTGGAAGCTGCTAAAGAGACTCTAAAGTTTGAAAAGCAAAAATATGAGCTCTCTTTAAGGAGGGATGATAGGCTACAAGATTTGGAAGAGAGGAAGTACAAGCTCTCTTTACGGAAGGATGATTGGGCCCAAGATTTGGAGGAGAGGAAGTACCAGCTCTCTTTATGGAAGGATGGTCGGGCCCAAGATTTGGAGGAGAAGAAGTTTGAGTTAACTCTAAGTATTGAAAAATCAAAAAAAGAGGAGAAAACACTCGAACATCAAAACCTATTAGAGCAGATGAAATATAAGTTTGATCATGAAAAAAATTCCAAAAAGAAAGATTTCTTGATAGAATGTGTTAAAGCTAATAAATCTGTTGAGGAAATTGAACGTTTAAAGAAATTGTTGGATGACTAGTTTGTTTTATTTCTTTCACACTTCAACTGTTCATATTTATTTGTACATAAAATTTCCAATAATTTCCTTTATTTCATTACTCTACCACTTTTTTTAAATAAAATTTTCATGTCTCCTTTGAAAATTTGACAATCCCCCACCCCTGGATTTTTTTGAAGTAAGGGGTGGGTATCACAAAAATTCTTTCATGTCATGAATCTTGAAAGTCTTATATGAAAATTTGGCTTTACTACCTCCTGCATTTTACTGGTATCCCAAAAATTCTTACATGTCAAGAATTTCACAAGTCTTATAAGAAATTTTGGCAAAACCCCCCATGAATTTTATTGAAGTAAGGGACGGGTATCACCAAAAAATTTTCACCAAAATATTTACAAGTCAAAAAAATTCAATATCTGTTTTAAAAAATTGGCAAAAATCTCCCCTGAATTTTATTGAAGCAAGGGGTGGGTATCACCAAAATTTTTCTAAGTCATCAATTTCACATGTCAGATTTGAAATTTTGGCAATACCCCCCCCCCCCTGCATTTTATTGAAGTAAGGGGTGGAAGTCATCTAAATTTAATATAATTACATAAATTATTAAATAAATATCTAATATATATCAATTTCCCTAGTTTAAATTAATGACAATTCCTCAAGCCAAAATGCAGACCAAGTCTAGAAACAAAAGTTTGGGACTTTCTACAGGTATAGGCAAGAGGAACCTCACAAATCAAACAAATAAATGTTATCATGATTACCTGTTATACAACCAAAGGTCGTTGGCTCATCTCATTACTTGAGAAAATTGATATATAAAAAATATTTATTAAAAATTTATGAAAAAATATAAAATTTTCAATGACAACTTTAATCCCCATACTTTTTGGATCTAGATAAAGTTTTTTTAAATAGAATAAATTTACCTTCTTTCTTTACCTTATTGATTCTTTGTATCAACTTATTACTGATTTGAAATGAGCAACCAAAATGTGTGAAATCTTGACAGGATTCCAAACCAGGAGGAGCTTTGGTCGTTTGATGATTATCCTTAGATGAATTCCAAATAGTTTCAATGATACCATTTCCCAAACCAAAATCAATGATGCACTGGTGGCCTGGAAAATATAAACCATGTCCTTTGATTTTAGCTGGAGATGGTATTGGGTGGCCAGTTATCGGATTGATATATGAGAATATACCAAAAGTAAGAAAATTGGCATTGTTCCTATTGATATGAATCCTATTGTGGAATCCAGAATGAGTGATAATAACATTAGAAAATAAAAGATATTCATGGCTGATATCTTCCCATTTGGAGTCAAACCAATTCGGTATTCCAACTTTGGTTGCAAGTTCATGATTTTCTTCAAATGCTTTATTACAGAGCTTTTTGAGAAGAAAAGCAAGAAAAGAGTCAAAGGAAGGTAGAGTGTCCCATAAGCAAAAATCTTCATCTTTTTGAGCTTTAGTGATATTCTTGACCAACAAATATATGCCTAGATAATAATCATATAAGAGTTTCAGAATCCTTATCCTCTATATATGCAATATAAAAATGTGAAATAAGACAAGTGAAATTTGGAAAAAAGGCTCAACTTCAAAGGTCAAAACCTCAGCAACCACTGAACCTAATTCAAACCTGTTTGTGGGAAATGAAAGATATGCTTTAGTCAAATCTTCGGTTAAAGGACATGTGATTTAAATAAACCTAACCCTAATTTGTTACATAAAAAAATGAAATAAAAATTTAAATTGGGAAAAAAAAGGCTCCACTTTACCGGTCAATATCTCATCAACCACTGAATCAAATTCAAATCTGTTTGCAGGAAATGAAAGGTAGCCTTCAGGAGAATCTTCAGTAAAAAGAAAATTAGATTTGAATAAACCTAACCCTAATTCCGAGTCTAATTTTCAAAATTTTACAAAAACTTGAAAAGTGGTAATGAAGATGAGATCAAAAGGAGTTTTATAAGTTCACTGTTATCCAGATAAGAGTCATACATATATTTAAGTATGAAGTTTTCATAAAAGGAATGAGATATCATATAGGCATGAAAAAAAGGAGATGAAACTTACCTTGATTGAAAAGTAGGAAAAATAGAGTGAGAAAGATTGATGTTGGAATTGTGGGGAAATTGAATATGGAGTAAGTGAAATGCATAAAGAATGTGCAATGTATGTGTTTCAATGAAATGGAGCCAAAAAAAAGTGAAATAAGGGAAAGGGGGGATAATGACAATGCCAAGGAGGGATGAAGAGTAGGGTGATGGAGCTAAAAAATAAAGTAAAGAGGGAGAGAAAAAAAAGGTTAATTATACCATTGAAATCCAAAATAACCACTTACAAAAAAAAATTAGATAAAAATAATAAAATAAACAGAAAAAAACAAAAAAAATTATAATTAGTAATCAAAAAATCAAAAAAAAGAATAAAATGACTTACCTGGAGAGATGAGATGACAAACTGAATAAAACCAAATTGTTTGAGGGATGTTGAAGGAGAATAGGAAAAGGATATGAGGGATGAATGAAAAAAAAAATCACTGACAAAATATGCTATTTCATGTTGAGCTGGTGAAAGAAAACCAATGAGCCATCCAAAAAAAAGATATTCACCGTAAATTCAAAAAAAAATGAATATGCAACAAACCAAAATACAAAACCAAGTGAATAAAGTACACAAAGAGGACATTTAGAAAGTATGAAAACGTAAAAATTAAAAATTAAAAGCATTGCAAAGTGAAATGTTGGAGAGTAATTGGCATTATAATGGAACATATTCCAGTTGATTGAATGATTTGTGAATCAAGGGAGGGGAGTGCCAGTGGTGGTTCAGGATCCTCTTCTTCATAAAGATCATTCCACTCATCCTTTAAATCAGCTAGAATATTGTGGAGTATTACGCAAGTCAAGATCCAATGATTTGCAGTTTTGATCTCCAATTTTTTTTGAAATTGGATTCTGAGCTCCCAAGACTAGAAAATCTTCCTTTTAAAATACCTATAGCATGTTCAATTCGTACTCTTGATTGTGCAAGGTGATAATTAAAGGCAGTTTTGGGGTCATTTTCTGAGGTTTAACCACGGAAAGAAGGTATAATGTACTTTCCACTTGCATATGCTGAGTCTGCAAGGAGGTACTGAGATTTGTCAAAGTATGAGTCAGGGGATTGAGAAATCCTCATTCTTTGGAAGACGGAAGAGTCATGACATGATCCAGGGCAGCCACTGTGAAAAGTAATAAATTTTTTATTGACATCACATACAAGTTGAACGGCAATAGAGTATCCAGAAAGAAAATAAAAAGTTAGATTGTAAAAGATGAGAACTTGGAGAAGATTTGGAAGAAACCTTTCTTTGCGATCAAAATAATGGTTGCCATCATGAGCAGGCTTTTGACTCAAAGGTATAGTTGTGCCATCAAAAAATCCTACACAGCCAGGGAAACCTTCAGCTTGCATTACTTGAGAGGATTCAAGTCGCTGTTCTGGAGTTGGCCAAGCAAGAGTTTGAGACTTGAGGGAAAGGATAGCAATCATACAGCGCTTGGTGTATAATGTCACAGTACCATATCCTATGTTAAAGATATTATCCAAACGTCTTACGGCAGCACCATTTCCATTTGAGCTAAAGTGACATAGAGCAACAGCAAGTTGGATGGCAGGATTATGCTGTTTGTTATGAGAATTGTTATGGAAGATAGGATGTTCAGAAATGAGTTTATTAAGTTTGAAGAAAGAATCAGGAGAAGTTCTAAAAAGCTGGGTGAAGTTTAAATGAGGAATGTTGAGAATGGAGGCCAGATCATATTGGGGATCATGGTAAAGATTTTGCCCCCTGGTGATGATGTAACACTTTTTGGAAAGTAAACACATATAAGCTAAAGCACCTTCCAAATCAGAGTCATATTTATAGTAGAGAACTAAAAGTAAAGTGATGGCATTAATAGTGGAGTGAAGTAGCCGTCTAGTAGAGAGGTGTTTCATTGTTTCTGGTGGAAGGGTTATGTGATGAGGGAAGTGGGAATTCACTGCCAAATGTGCAGTTGGGGTGTGTAGATAGAAAAAAAACTTAAGTGTTCGCCACCAAAATTAAGTAGCATAGAGTGAGGAAAGAATTAAGGATGGAATCAGCAATTATGAGTCATGTGACTTTCTTGCAAATCCATCATGGATGAGATGAGTTTGGGATCAGTAATTAGGAATGGAAATTGGGGTATAAGAGGCGGGATAATGCATTATCGTGGATTTCTTATCCACTAGCCCCAGGGCTAGTGGATAAGAATCTTCCGCAATTAATAATGTCTGATCCTGGGAAAAAAAATTACTGATCCCTAATTGTGGATCCCTGAACATTGATACCCCCTATTGAGTTCTTAATGAAACTTGTTAAAATCTTAAGAGCTATGAACCCAAAAATGGAGTTTGAGTTATGGAAGGACAGGATCCTTTATAAATTACCAATGTCTTTGAGAGACTTGATAATGGCTAGGACTGAGTTCACCAGAGAACCTTCTTCTTTCATCAATACTTGTAATGAGATTCTTCTAAACAACAAGTATGATGCCAGAAGATTCATTCCTAGAACCACTTGCGAAAAACCCTCAACTTTTCAACAGAAACCTCTGGAAAATGTTGGGAAGCCTTCTTCCCCTGTTGCACCTAAAAGGTATGCAACAAACACTTGTTTCAAGTGCAACAAACCTTGGCAGAAGGGCCATGCTTGTGACAAGAAGATAAATCTTGTAGAACAAACAGAGGAGCATGCTGATGACACAGTAGTACTGAATGATACTTCAAGTGATTGTGCCAGCAATATTTCATATGAATCTCAACAAGAAATATTGATACAGAAAGAGGATATCCATTATTTAAATACTATTGATATTGATAATAATGATTTATCTACAGTTGAGGATTCTGAGATCATAAAGAACATTGAGGATAGCTCAATTGTTATTGCCCTTCTCAAGGCACCAGTCTGAATCAATGGAACCAGAATTGAAGTTGTTCTGGATTCTGGAGCTTGAGGAAGTGTTGTATCTGAAAAAGCACTTGCTTCAGTGGATCAAGACTATTAATCAAAACTGATGCCTATCATTTCTGAAAATTGGAGAGGTTATGGCTCTGTTTTGTCCCCCATTGGTAAATACAAAGCCACAGTGTTTTTTAAATATAACCATGGTTTTGTAAGAGCTATTTGTGATTTTGTTGTCATGAAAAATGATAACTTAAGCAATATGTTTATTGTAGGGAATGATATTTTAACCATGTATGGCATAAAATTGGATCCTTCAAACCAATGTTTCACAAAGGGGATGAATGGGAAGAGAAAATTTAAGATTTCCTCCCCTAATAAATTATTGAAACCAGAATTGAACACATGTAATTCTGTGGTTCAATATAAAGGAAGATCTAAAAAAGAGATGCATGCCCTTATGTCTGAAATTGACAATGCCTCTTTTGGAGAACAACTTTCTGGTGAGGATATAGATTCCATCATTAACTTGATAAAGTCTTTTCCTATGGCCTTTGCTCATGTGTCACATGAACTGGGATTAGTTAAAGAGGAAATGAAACTTTCATTGTCTTGTCCATTAACTGATACAGCTACATCGAAAAAGGTTGGTGCAGAAATCAAAAATTCACCCCAACTTACCCAGCATTTTTTTAGTTTTTTTCGTCTCAACTGCTTGTCATTCGTCTGTCGCCAGCTTGTCGCAAGTGTCACTAGATGAGGATCTAGTTGACACTTGGTTTGCTCGCGTATATTCTATTACTTGATCGATCAGCCCCTGAGCTGGGTCGGTGGGGTAGGGGGGGGGGCTCTCAGGAAATTGCCCCACCCATTTTGCACTTTCTCGCCCATATTTACATCCATTTTGTCTTCCCCCCTCCCTCCTCAAAAGTAAGTCTTCTCCCGGTTTTAGTTTTTATATTTCATTAATTTTTTCTTTTCTTTTTTCTTTATTTATTTTCTCTTCTCTTTATTTTATTTATGGTTTTTTTTTCTCAATTGCTATATTAAAGTAATGTAAGTTGTTTTTATTTCTCTTTTTATTTTATTTTTTTATTTTGATTCATTTTTTATTTTTTTCTCCTCAGATGCCTAATCTCGATCTGATTCTCAATCCGCCCCTTTCTCCACCACCTTTCTACAATGACAACAACAGATATGATGAAGTCATTATTAGTCAGATCCCCCCCACCCATTTTGCACTTTCTTGCCCCTATTTACATCCATTTTGTCTTCCCCCCTCTCTCCTCAAAAGTAAGTCTTCTCCCGGTTTTCTTTTTTCTTTTCTTTTCTCTTTATTTTGTTTATGGTTTTTTGACTCAATTGTTTTTAATTTTTTTTAATTTTTTTTCCTCCTCAGATGCCTAATCTCGATCAGATTCTCTATCTGCCCCTTTCTCAAGGATGGTGAAATTATTGAGAATTTTACTAGAAATGTTTTTACTAGCTCTCTTACTCAGAATTTGTTTTGAGCAAGTGGTTATAATGTATGAAAAGTGGTTTATTTTAATTATAAATTGTGTGATTCCCCTAATACATATTTTTCATGTCAAAGCTTAAAATATTACAAAATTATTTGTGATCTGAATTTTGGTTTTGACAGTTCGTTTTTTTTTCTTTGCACATTAATATTACTTTTATTTACTGTTTGAAACCTTCTCATTATTCTCCTCTTCTCCTCTTGACTCTTAACATCCTCTTTACTTCTCTTCTCTGTTGTTTCGAAATGGTTTATTTGAAATATGACCCTCATTTTAAAGTTGATGTGGTAATGAGTGCATTAAATGGTAATTCCTTGGATGATATAAATGAAAAATATGGCTCACAAATTCATAGGAATTCTTTATCTCGCTGGATGGCTTTATATCAAGAGACAAAGTCTGTAATTACAAATCCTGATACCTATATGAGACAAGGACGCTCCTTTACTTTGGATGAGGAACAACGCGAATTTATTCTGGAGATGATAAATAAGAATCCTACTGTGTACCAAATGGAACTGCAAAACGCTTTGTTCGAAAATTACAATATTAGAGTGTCTCAGTCCACAATTCACCAAGAGTTAATATTACGCTTGAAAATGTCTAAAAAAACATGTAGAAAAGTCCACCCCAATCAAAATAAACATTCCCGAATCAGATACATCACTTTGGTGGCTGATTTTGACCCAAAATTTTTGGTCTTTACTGGTGAGAAAATTTTTAAGTATATTTTTTTAAGTATATTTTTTGGTAGATTTAAAGTGTTTTTTTCCATTCAAGATGAGTGTGGAGTCTTCTCAGAAGGTGTTGCTCGTACAACAGCATGGGCACCTGTAGGTCAACGTACTCCACGAATCCCACAGGCGCGAGCTACACACCGCTTCAATATTATACCAGCTGTTTCATTGTCTGGTTTAGTGGCAACAGCTATCCTAGAGCCAATGGTTTGTCGCACTCATTTTGAGTATTATTTGCAAAACATTTTGGTAAGTTGTTAAAAAATATTATTAATATTTGGTAATATACTAAAAATTAGCTTTTATTTCATTCACACAAGCTTCCAATGATGAACCCTTATCCTGGTCCTAACAGTGTCTTGATAATGGATAATGCTGCATTCCACCATGGTGGATGTATTGCAGAAATTGTTGAAGAAAGGGGATGTAAGCTGGTGTATCTACCTGCTTACTCTCCTGACTTTAATCCTATTGAAAAGGGATTTAGTGTTTTAAAAAGTGCTTTACGCCGTGATGGAAAATTGACTGGTGGAAAAGAGGACATGGCAATTATTGATCAATTTGTTCATTTGGTATTCACACCTTCTTTGATGAAGAAGCTGTTTAGGGCTAGTGGCTACATAAATCAGACATACTAGTAAATTATATTTCACTCGTGTTTATGGAAATATAGATATTAGATTTTATAACATCTTTAAATGCTATTCAGTAGAAGTTACACATTATAAACCCTCTAAGTCCCCCCTCCATTAAGATGTCTTATTCCGCTTCCTTCGCAAATATAAAGGATATGTTTTGACTGCCCTGACACATGCCAAAGCATATGCTTCAGGAATACCTACCTGCATAAGACGTTCTGAAGTGAAGTCTTGAAATAAAGACCAGTGAGTAATTCGAAGTTCAGACAACCCTTCCTGCAAATCAGAATCTGATACTTTGACTCGTGCATGACGTAGAAACTCCTCCAAGGTTGATTCATCTTCAAAGGCATCATATTCAGGTGAGGATCTGATTGAAGGTGGAAGAGTGGAGGCTGCTGCTTCAGAAGTATTGACTTGGGCACGAGATTTTATTGGATGCCACTGAAAAAGGGGTGTCTTTGGCGGCACAAGGTATGTCACCTCTTTAGGATTTGTAACCTGAAAAAGAAAAGGAAAAAGATTAATAGATTAAGCATTTTGAGAAGCAAAAAAAAAACAGACCATTGCACGTGCCCAATTTTGTGCCATTGAAAAGGTTAGCTCAAAATACTCTTGAGGATTCGCTGGATTGATGCAACAGTGGGCTTCTTGCTGATGCGTGATTTCTGGACGCGGATAGTGACAATCAAGCAGCAGACGGACCTTCTCTATGTGGGCAGCTTGTCCATGCAAACACTCAGCTGGATCGGCTTCTACTTCTTCTTCAGATGAAGAGTTTTCAAGGTCCTGGTAGGCAGACTCTCTCTACAGAAAAACAAAATAAGATATTAATAAAATAAAGAGAGAAAAAAATACTCACCTGCTGAGCTGGTCTGGGGTCAATTTGCTCCATGCGTAAATAAATTTTGCGATCATGAATGTTCACTTCAGCCAATTCCAAGAATTGGACAAAAACATCATTTGAATCGAGCATCTTCTTTTGATTTGCCGAAAAACCTGAGACATGTGGTATGATAGCATACCACAAAACAGTACCTTTTTTAACTTCCTTCTCAACATAAATTCCCATTTTTTCCGGTTCACATTCAAATATTACTTTGACAGCCTGCTTCTTGAAGTCTTCTAGATTATGATTTGAAGGATCCCAAGAAAATCGTAGCTTATCTGGCTGAGACACAACCCTACTGACTTTGATAGATACCTCGTAATTTTTCTTCCTCTTCCGCATGTTTTCCTTCTCTTTATTCTTCTTTTTTTTATCATTTTTATTTTCTTTTTTGGGTAAAAAAAAGACAAAATCAAGATTTATTGCAATTGAGGATTGAGGGATCTGACTAATAATGACTTCATCATATCTGTTGTTGTCATTGTAGAAAGGTGGTGGAGAAAGGGGCGGATTGAGAATCAGATCGAGATTAGGCATCTGAGGAGAAAAAAATAAAAAATGAATCAAAATAAAAAAATAAAATAAAAAGAGAAATAAAAACAACTTACATTACTTTAATATAGCAATTGAGAAAAAAAAACCATAAATAAAATAAAGAGAAGAGAAAATAAATAAAGAAAAAAGAAAAGAAAAAATTAATGAAATATAAAAACTAAAACCGGGAGAAGACTTACTTTTGAGGAGGGAGGGGGGAAAACAAAATGGATGTAAATATGGGCGAGAAAGTGCAAAATGGGTGGGGCAATTTCCTGAGAGCCCCCCCCCTACCCCACCGACCCAGCTCAGGGGCTGATCGATCAAGTAATAGAATATACGCGAGCAAACCAAGTGTCAACTAGATCCTCATCTAGTGACACTTGCGACAAGCTGGCGACAGACGAATGACAAGCAGTTGGGACGAAAAAAACTAAAAAAATGCTGGGTAAGTTGGGGTGAATTTTTGATTTCTGCACCAACCTTTTTCGATGTAGCTGTATACCACCTAGTTTATAGAAGAAGCCTTATCCTGCTTCTCCCGCAAAGAGAAAAGATATTGAAGACAATATCTCTACCCTTTTGAAAATGAATATTATTGAAAAGGTAGTTGAAACACCTAAATATTGTGTTATCTCACCTGTCCTAATTTCTTATGAGAAAGATAAAGCCAGGTTATGTGGTGATTATAGAGCACTAAATACTTATACTGTTGATGATATCTACCCTTTACCTAGAATTAGCTCTATACATGCTACTTTACAGGGTGCTAAATATATCAGCTGTTTGGATGGTAACAAGGGATATCACCAGGTACCTGTTGAGAAAAATTCACAGAATTTTCTGATGATTACTACTCATATGGGTATTTAAAAGTATATTAGGATGCCTTTTGGCCCTAAAAATGCCCCTTCAGTTTTCCAAAAATTCATGGATAACACATTCCATCAAGAGATAATTGAAGGATGGCTAATGGTTTATATTGATGATATCATTATATTCTCAAAAAAATTTGAGGACCATCTTAACCACCTGTGTAAAGTGTTCCAGAAAATGGATGAAATAAATATGACACTTACTTTGAAGAAATGTAAATTTGGTTTCCATTATTTAAAAGTTCTTGGTCATGTTGTTTCAGGCTTACAGATATGTGTTGACCAAAACAAAGTGGAAGCCATACAACAGGTGAAGGCTCCTACTACAGTTAGAGAGCTCCAGAGTTTTTTGGGAATGTGTGGATACTATAGACAGTATATTAAAATTACCAAGTCATAGCTTTACCCCTTACCCAATTAACTAGAAAGGATGTTGCTATTGTCTGGAATAGTGAGAGACAAAGAGCCTTTGACACTATGAAACACTGTTTGATGTCAGCACCAATTCTTGCTTTACCTGAATTTAATCAACCATTTGTTTTGTACACTGATGCCAGTTTCATTGGTCTTGGTGCTGCCCTACATCAAAAACAAGTGATAAATGATAAAGTTTCAGAAGTATTAATTTGTTATATTTCAAGAACCTTGAGAAATAGTGAATTGAAATATGGTGCTACTCAATTGGAATGTTTAGCTGTAGTGTGGGCTCTAGAGAAGCTACATTATTACCTAGATGACCAGAAATTTGAACTTGTCACTGACTGCAGTGCAGTTAAATCCCTTTTAAACTTGAAAACACCAAACAGACATATGTTCAGATGGCAGTTGGCTGTTCAAGAATACAGAGGGAGAATGACAATTATTCATAGGGCTGGTATTGTTCACTCAAATGTGGATATGTTATCAAGGTTACCTTTACCAAATGATGACTCTAATCCTTCTTATGATCCTGAGGATAAAATTATTCATATACATGGGATATATGTGGTTGATATGGAGGAAGAGCTATTAAAGCTTATTCTGGATTCATATGATAAGGACACTGACTTGAAAAAGTTATGAACCATATTAAATGATCCAAAGAATCCTTTAATACAAGCATTAATTAAAACCCTTCCACCAAAGTACCAGAAGGCTTTGGAAAAAGGTAAATTTTCAATTAATGAAGGATATATATATTATAGGAGGAAGTTGAGTAATGTTATTGTTATTCCTCCTTCTATGAGAGAAATTATCTTGAAAATTTGTCATGATGACATATTAGCTGGACATTTTGATCTTGAAAAAACAATGATCAGAATTAAGAACACTGCTTGGTGGGTTAATATGTCTGAAGACACAAAATTATATGTTGAATCTTGTGATTCTTGCCAAAAATCAAAAAGATTCCCTGGTAAAAGAGCAGGATTAATGCAACATATTGAACCTCCTGATGCACCATGGCAGATAATAAACATGAATTTTGTAACAGGATTACCTATTTCTGGAAAAGACAGTTATAACTCTTGTTGGGTTATTGTGGACACATTAACTAAAATGTGTAAATTTATCCCTACCCACAAGGATGTTTCCACTAAAGAATTAGCTTTCTTATGGTGGTCTCATATGTTTAATACTTCTGGTTTTCCTAAAGCCATAAACTCTGACAGAGACCCTAAATTTACTTCTGAATTTTGGATGTATCTGATGGATGTTTGTGGTTGTGATCTGAAACTTTCTACTGCCCATCATCCACGGACTGATGGCTTAGCTGAAAGAATGATTCAGACTTTAGAGGACATGATAAGAAGTTATTGTGCCTTTGGCCTTGAGTATAAAGATAATGTCAGATTCACTCATGATTGGGTTACCTTACTTCCTGGGTTGGAATTTGCTTATAATAGCACTGTTCATTCTGTTACTCAAAGAAAGCCTTTTGAGCTCTGGCTTGGATATGTTCCAAATACTCTTGCCCAAATTCTCAATAAAAAAATACCTAAATTGGATATACATCCTGGTGTAAAATCTGTCCTTCAATTGCAACAACTGTGCAGAAATCATGCTCAACAATGTATTGAAAAAATCATTTGAATATGAGAAGAAGAGATGGGACAAATCCCATAAAGAATACACTTTTAAAAAGGGTGATGAAGTGTTGATTTCTACAGTCCACTTCAATTTACAAGGTAATAACAAATTGAAAGATCCATTTGCTGGTCCATTTGTTGTCAGAAGAATGATTGGAGATCATGCAGTTGAGGTTATTCTGTATTCTCCATATGACAGAAAACATCCTGTTTTCCCAATATCTCTTCTGAAACCTTACACATCCAATAATGATTTATTTCCAAAAAGGAGGGGAAGACCAAAGAAAACCCCAAATGAAATCACTGAAACAGCAGAAATTGAAAAAATTCTAAATAACAGAATAGTCACTGCTGAAAAAGGTACAGAATACTTATTGAGATTCAAGAATAAATCATCTGAATATGATTCTTGGATACCTGGGAAGGAGATATCTAATCTTCCTACTCTACTAAAAAAATATAAAAAGAAAAAATCATAGCATTTTTTTTTATTATTGTTTTTTTTAGAGTGAGGAAGTGTCAGCCAGGCTACTAGACTTACCCAGTAAAATAATTAATTATTTTACTGAGTTGAAGCCACCCCCCTTCTTCTTACTAACAATTAATTGTTTATTTACTTAAGTTTTACTTACAACTAACTAGTTAAGTACATTAAGTAGTATAAATAATTTAAATAAATGTCCCCTACATTTTCACTCCCTAACACTGTGCTCAATAGTATAAGTTTGATTGGGAATAAAAAATTTTAATAAAATTATAATAAAAAAAACCTTAAGATTATTATATTACTTCATTGAGAGATCTGGAATCCGGTGAAATTAATATAATTAATTTAATTGTGATGTAATTAATTGTGACAAGGAACTCATACTTTATTACTAATAAAATTTATGCCCTTGTTGATGTATTAATTAATTTTTTTTCTTATGACATATATGTACTCCTTTTAGTCACCTACTTTCTCACATTCTTACAGTAGATGATGTAAATTCCGGGTCTTTTATTCCCTCATGTTTTGCCTGTAAAAGGCCCCTTACTTTTGTGCTTTTCAGAACATTCCTTCATTACTTACATTATTATTACATTTACAATATAAACACTTATTTCTATATTTTATAACATTAGTATTTACAACAGCGTAATTCTAATCTATAATTTATATTAATATTTAAAAACTACCTCTTATATTTGAGTAAACCCATCAATTTTATTAAGAAATACGTACATTGTCTTGAGAGTCCATTTAATCCTGTAAAATCCTCGTATAAACCTCAAAAAAATCTTCTAGACCAAAAGGACCCCTTGACATAGAACATCATTAGGGTACTTATAACAGGAAGTTGTCTCTTAATATTTTTAACAGTTCTTTCACCATTCTCAACAATATTACCTGTAGAAAAAGAGTTATTATTATAAATACCAACATGCTTATCAAACAAGTTACTTACCATGGCAAAGGAGGAAATTCCCCCTGTGCTTTCTTTTTTCTGCCTCCCTGATAAGGATGGGCCTGAGAAGTTTAAAGGTAATTTTGTGTCCTGGATGGGCCAGGTTGATGATCTTTGAGGCTGTAAATTCTGCTGGTAATGGCTGATGAGATAGTCCCACTTAATCTGCTCCACTTCCAGAGTATTTGGATTTTTCTGGGAAGAGATGGGCGTTTGATGGGATTGAGGCTGAGCCTAGTTGGTTGATAAGGGAGGATGTTGAGCCTTTTTGTGAGCTAAAAGCTCCTGCATCTGCACCTAGAGGGTGTCTACCTTTTCATTGTATCTCATACTGTCTTCCCTTAGCTTCTTTATGTGGGTGGAGAGATTTTTTACCTGCTGAGACAGAGGAATATTTTTTATCTTTATACCCTTTAAAGGATTGTCCAGATTTATGTGAGGTTTGGCTTCTTTCAGAGTTGTTGGTGGACGGGGGTTTACCACTCCTCCTGACTTTTCAACATCCTGAAGAATTGGATGGTTTTTTGTTAGCAGAAGTGTTTTTGTAAGTCAATTTAGAAGAACTTACAGAGTCATCCTCACATTCTACCTCAATCTCATCCACATTTAAGTTATCCATTATTTCAGTTAAGTTACTAGACATGATATCTATGAATTTAAAAAAATCAAGTTTGTTAACAAGAATGAACTGATTTTCTTAAAAGTGGTATATTTAAATATTTCAAAAAATGAATATATAATTATCAATATTAGTTGA
This sequence comes from Hemileia vastatrix, assembly GCA_030280995.1. Taxonomy (NCBI): domain Eukaryota; kingdom Fungi; phylum Basidiomycota; class Pucciniomycetes; order Pucciniales; family Zaghouaniaceae; genus Hemileia; species Hemileia vastatrix. Next base: position 22,523,071 of record JASXTE010000010.1, on the reverse strand, counting down.
ATGTGAAAATAATGGATTATACAGAAAAAATATGATAAGATTATTATTTTTAATATAAAACAATAATCAAAAATCTATTTAATTTATATAATGTGATTAAATTTATATTAAAAAATAACCACTAATTATTAAATTGGGACAAATACAAAGTATTAATGTCAACCAATAATAATAATACCAAAATTAAATGGCAATGATTGGGGCTAAGCACAGAGTACTATTATTGTCAACCAATAATATCAAAATTTAATGAAAAATTAATTTAATAAATAATCATAAAATAGTGATCTTCTAGGACTAAGAGGGTTGCTCTATTATTTTCAACTAGGAAAAATAAAATTGATCACTTACACTCAGTGTCTCAGAAAAAAGAGCTTAGGCACTGTTATTGCAATAAAAATTTAATATTATAATTGTAAAGTGAAAAGTTAAACTTACTAGAGTGATGAAAAAATCACTATGAAATACATAATATTATTTAGGTATATAACCTGTTATAGAAGGACCTCAGTTTGATTCAGGGCTGTGGAAAAATTTTATTTTGCATGCACAAGGTGGTCCATGCGTCAGTTGTTGTTGTCATTTGGAAAGGCCTCCAATTATTGGCCAGTCGTTGAGAAGTAATGGAGAAAGGAATAATACAAAGAGGAATTAAAAGGAGAATAAAACTAAGGACAACAATAGGATTTTTTAAAGGACTTGTAATGGGTTTTGTATTATTTCGATTTTTTTAAGTAGTTTCTTTTCTCTGCTTAAAAAAAAAATTGATGATATTAAAATCTCTCTTAATGCAACCTTTTAACTGTATAGTACTTATAATTCTTAAATAGGTAGGTACCCCAATGAAATTATTATGTGTAATATAAGTTGCATTTATTTATTTATAAAAATAAAGTATAATGTAATAGTAATAAAATAAGTGATGGGTCTACAGGGGGCTTCCCAAGGCCTTTATATAGGCAAGGGGCCCCCTGAAGGGCCACAAAAAATTATATTGTGAAAATAAAACAAAATAAAACAGTAATGAAATAAATGTAACAAAAATGTAAGGGAAAAATATAAAAAAAGTAACAAACATGAGTAAGAGCCCATTTATCCACCAATTTAAACCCAAAAATATAATTAAAATTAAATGAAAAATTAAAGTGTTTTGGAAAATAGGATTAAACCATTTAAGACAAGACATGTTTTATAATATATTTAAAATGGTAAAAAAATTACGTGAAACATCAAAAAATATACTATTTTAGAAGTATGATTAATTAAGTTAGTATATAACATGAATACATAATTGTTTTAAACTATTTCATTATTGTAATAACTATTTTTAGTCTAACAAACAATTATTTTAAGTATATTACTAATATAAAGTAAAAAGCTTAATATTTTTTATTAAGTAAGTGTTTTAACTTCTTTAATAATTTTTCTGATACAATTAAGTGTCAAAAAAGCGCCCAATATTTATGGATTATAAGATATGCATAAAATAATTTAATAATTATATATAATTAATTAACTAATAAATTTATAATTAAAATTTATAATTAAAATTCATAACTTATAATTATAATATAATATTTTATTAATTAATTAATAATTATTAATTATTAAATACATAAAAAAGCGCTGATACTTTATAGAATATAATGTATTATTTATTTATTTATATGTATATAAAATATATATAGTAATAAAATTCATATAACTCTTAATCTAATTTATTATCATGATTTAGTTATGTAATTTTAATTTTCCATATAATCTTAATTTACATACATAATATTAATAAACCTTTGCCCATTTTGAGGTCCAATAAAATATTATAACATTAAATGTACTCCTGGTACATCCTGGCTGACAGTATTTGTCATCAAACATGTCTTCTTATGGGTCAAAAAAGTCATCAAAACTCTTCCCTTCATCATAATGATTATTCAGCACTAGTTACAAAGACGCCAACACTAGGTACAAAAGCGCCAACACCTAGATTTTTCTTCACCTACTCCTTAAGGGCTTATTCATATGAGCAAGGTATATGACTTACCAAAACTTAATCAATCACATAATCTTAAACTTACTCTTAATCTTTACGACTGTTCACTAACATAACATTCCACTTTCAGTCCATCATCAACTTGAGATCACTGCTGCATATTCTCATTTTGAGGGCCTAGCTTAACTGATTTACAATTTTTTTTTTTGTGTAATAATTTTTGCCAATGAAATTCCCCAGTTTCTCAGTTTCATTTGTTTTGGTTCAGCTCCCAGACTTGAAATTGTACTGTCTTTAAAGTTAAGACCAAAAGCACAATATCTTCTTATCATATCTTCTAAAGTTTGTATCATTCTTTCTGCTAGCCCATCTGTTTGTGGATGGTGTGCTGTAGAAAGTTTTAATTGACAACCTGAAACATCCATAAGTGATGTCCAGAACTCAGAAGTAAATTTTGGGTCTCTGTCTGAAACTGTTGCATTGGGGAACCCTGCTATATTTAAAATTTGTGTCCACCATAAAAAAGCTAAGTCCTTTTCAGAAACCTCTTTGTGGGTAGGAATAAATTTACACATTTTTGTAAATCTATCTACAATTACCCAGCAGGAGTTATAACTCTTATGCCCTGTTATTGGCAAACCTTTTACAAATTCCATGTTAACTATTTCCCATGGAGCTTTTGTTTGCTCAATTTTTTGTGATAAACCAGCTCTTTTGCCTGTTAATCTTTTAGATTTTTGACAAGAATCACACATCTCAACATATTTTTGAACATCATCAGACATGTTAATCCACTAAGCTGTATTTTTTACTCTGGTTAATGTTTTATGGAAGTCAAAATGACCTGCTAATATATCATCATGACATATACTTAACATTAACTCCTTCATTGAAGGGGGGATTACAATTACATTACTTAATTTTTTCCTGTAATATATAAAACCATCCTCAATGGAAAATTTTCCTTTTTCTAATGCTTCCTTATCCTTGTTTGGTAATGTTTTTATTAAAACATTCATTGAAGCATTAGAGGGATCATTTAATATTGTAGTAAGTTTACTCAAGTCAGGATCTGAAGCATAATTACCAAGAATTGATTGCATAAATTCATCCTCAAGATCTACAATATAAATGCCATAAATGTTAATAATCTCTGACTCAGGAACATAAGCAGGAATATCATCATTATTAGGCAGAGGTACTCCAGATAACAGATCTACATTAGAGTGTAAGTTTCTTGCTCAATGTGTAATAGTCATCCATCCTCTGTATTCTTGTACTGCTAATTGCCATCTAAACATGTGTCTATTAGGAGTTTTCATGTTTAAGAGTGACTTAACTGCACTACAGTCAGTTATTAACTCAAATTTTTGGTCTTCAATGTAATAATGTAGCTTTGCAAGAGCCCATACTACTGCCAAACATTCAAGTTAAGTAGCATCATATTTCAATTCACTACTTCTTAGAGTACATGAAATATAGGAAATTACTACTTCTGAAATTTTCCCTTCAATAAGTTGTTTTTGATGCAAAGCAGCACCCAGACCAATAAAACTTGCATCAGTATACAATACAAAAGGCAATTGGAATGCTGGTAATCCCAAGATAGGAGCTGTCATCAAACATTCTTTCAAATTATCAAAAGCCTGTTGTCTTTTATTATTCCAAATAAAAGCTTCTAATTTCTTTATCAGTGTGGCCAATGGTGCAGCAATTAATTGGTAGTTCTTTATATATTTTCTATAATAACTACACATTCTGAGAAAAGATTGTAAATCATTTACATTTTAAGTAATTACAATATTCTTGATTTCAGCCACCTTATTTTGGTCTACAAATATTTGTAAGCCAGGTACAATATGACCAAGCACTTTTAAAGACTCAAACCCAAATTTACATTTTTTCAATGCAAGGGTCATTTCTATTTCATCCATCATTTGAAATACCTTCTTCAAATGGATTAAGTGTTCATCATATGTCTTAGAGAACACTATGATGTCATCAATGTATACCATTAACCATCCTTCAATCATTTCATCATGGAATGTTATATCCATTACTTTCTGAAATACTGAAGGAGCATTTTTTGGTCCAAATGACATCCTGACATATTTATATATTCCCATATGTGTTGTTATAAACACAAAGTTCTGTGAATTCTTTTCTACAGGAATTTGATGGTATTCTTTATTTCCATCTAGGAAACTTATATACTTAGCACCTTTAAGGGTAACATGTATAGAGGAAATCCTTGGAAAGGGATAAATATCATCTACTGTAAATGTATTTAATGCTCTATAATCACCGCACAGTCTTGCTTTATCTGGTTCATAAGAAATTAGCATTGGTGATATTACACAATTTTTTGGAGTAGTTTCAACCTTCTCAAGAATGTTCATTTTTAATAACATCTTAATATTTTCCTCAATGTCTATCGTCTACATTGGTGAAGCAGGGTATGGTTTCTTTTTAAGACTAGCTGGAATATTATCCATATCACAGGTTAAACTAATTTTCATCTCATGATATTTTACAAGGCCAAGTTCATTGGTCCCATGTGCAAAAGCCATTGGAAAATCTTTAATTAAGTCCAAAATATTTGTCTTTTCAGCTTCACTTATCTGAGCGCCAAATGATTCTTTTGAAATTTCTGTTTCCAGAAGTTCCATCTCATTGGATTCTCTTTGCATGGAATATTTATAACTGACTTAATGTGTAAGACTGTGTCGAAAGAATTAATTTTAAATTTCCTTTTACCATTCATGCAAATTGTAAAATTATTATTAGCAGGGTCTAATTTCACACCAAACTTAGTTTGAATGTCATTTCCAATGATAAAACAGTTACTACAATTAGTATTATCCATTACTACAAAGTCACAAGTTACTCTAACATAACCATGTTGATGTTTAAAGAAAACAGCAGCTTTGTATCTTCCAATGGGGTGTAGTACTGATCCAAAACCTCTCCAATTTTTACTTTGAAGGGGTTCAAGCTTTGACTTATACTCACTATCAATTTTCTGTAATGTATTGGTAGAAACAAAAGAACCAGCAGCTCCTGTGTCCAATACTATTTTAACATTTTCACCAGAAATAATAGCTGTAACCATGATAGGTGTCATTTTTAAGTTATCAGCTTGTATATCCTTAATGATTTCAGCATCCTCAAAATTCATTAAAGATTCATTTGAGTCCATATTCAATATTGGCTTTTCAAAGATGGACAAATCATCTTCCAACATACAGACTTCATTTTCATCACTATATGAGATATTACTGTCATAATCACTTGAATATTTACTTTTTTCTGTTTCAATTTCAGATTAATGTTGATTTTCAACAATATTTATGTTTTTCTCACATTTGTGACCTTTAACCCAAGGCTTATTACACTTATAACAAGTATTAGTTTCATACTTTTTAGGTAATACAGGTGCAGTAGGTTTTTTCTGCTTCTCTTGAAGTGTTTTTGAATTCTGATTTTTTACATGTTCAATATTTTGTTTATAAGAAGTGTACCTTGCTTCATACTTATGGTTTAACAATATTTCATTACAAATATTAATAAATTCAGAATATTCAGTAACCATTATTGTTCTAGCTACAACAATGTCTTGGACAGATATAGGTAATTTATATATTATCCTATCTTTCCATAAGTTAAAAACCATTTTTGGCTCAATGGCTTTTAGTATTTTATTTAAATTCATTAAAAATACCATAGGTTTGTCACCATTCAACAGATTGTACCTAGCTTTCTCATATAATCTTTGTTGAGTGAGCCCAAATTTAGAACCTCCAATTTTTTTTTATATTAGTTGCTTTTATTAAGCTCAAGAGTAGTGTTTACTCTCATTCAATACAGCTTCAAACCATAATAAAGCAACATCCTAAAATAAAGAAATTAATTTTGATGTTATTTCTTCATCTGGTAACTTATATGAGAATTTTAAATTGTCAATTCTTTCAATAAAATTTTGCCAATAAGAGCTGGATTCACCATCATAAGCTGTGTACTGATCAATCTTAGGCCAGTTCTTTTGATTGGCTTATGTTTCACTAATCTTAAGTGAATTCAATAACTCATTTCCTATGGATAGATGGTCTTGTATCTTCTCTTGCACGGATTTGTGACTTACATTTGTTTTCTCAGACTTGACACTACCACCAGATGGTTTTACTTGTGGTGGTATGGGGAATGATTGAGATTCATTTTTGCCAATGAAAGGATTATTATTATACTGTGTATACCTATGATTATCCTGATTAATTATTAAATTAGCAGTTTCAATCTCAACTTTAGTTAATCTTTGTAACAGATCAGAGACACTCTGATTTTTCTGTGCAAAATATGACTTTGTTCTTGATTCAGTTTTTAATAAATGTGCTTCATACAACTTTTCTAACTCACAGAATTGGTTTGAAAGTTCACTATATTTATTACTCAAGGAATCATACTTAAGAGTTAGAGACAAGTGTTCATTCTCTAATTCTTTAATGTTTAATGTCAAGTACAAAATTGTATGACTTGTGAGCTTAATTGTCTGTTCCTCACACTCAGTCATTCTCTTTCATAATGTTGAAACAATTCTATGGAAAGTTGGGTTATTATTAAAATAATCCATGTCTTCCTTCTCAATTTTTCACTCTTTTGTGAACTTCTCATCTAATTAGTAAGTGGTGGCAACTGAGGGTTAACTGTGTTATTATTATAAATAGTACTGTTGTTATTGACAAAAGATAAATCAGGCGTATCTACATCAAAACCTAATTGTCTCAAGTCCTCCTCAATTTTCTGTACAGATTTTACATCAATAATATTACCTATATTGTAATCATCAGTATTGTGTTCAATCTGAGAGGGTAATCTACTTACCATGGGATAGGTTCAAGCCCTGATTTTTGGCGCTTTTTTTTTCTTTTGTAAGGGTGAGCTGAGGAAGTCTGATGAGGGGGAGGATCCCTGTTGCAATTGTGACTGGACCACTGCTGGTGAACCAATCCCACTTCCATTTCTCTAACAGGATTTTTTCCTGGGAATGATGTGACCCTTCTTGGGTAGGGGGTTGTTGGCTTGGCTGCCCTACCTTTAACTCTGCCAGGGTTGGATTCATTTGCTGGAACCCCACCTTGCAGTTGTTTTGCAACTTCTCTACCTCCTTTAGCATGGAAGACCTTGATTCCGCTAGTTTCAGAACCTGCTTGGCCAGATGGGACAGTTGATCCTGCAGAGTAGGTGAAGTCTTTTTGATTGTTATCTTTTTTTAGAAGGGCTTCATTTTCCTCTATGCTCATGGACTCTGGATGTGGGTAGGATTGACCCTCCATGGTGATGTCCTGGAGCAATGTTTTTAGCTTTAGTCCTGGTGTTATAAGCAGGTTTTTCACTTACATTGTCCTGTGGAGCACTCATTGTGTCTTAAAAAACAAATATTTTATGTCTACAAAAGGGAAAACCTATATGGTAATTAGTATACAAAAATTATTAGCAATACAATTACTAATAAGAGCACTGGAGCTTACCCTGAATTTATATCTTTTTTTATTTAAATAATATATAAGAGAAAATTGAAAAAATCTTTTAAAAATAAAATAATAAGTTTAACCAGACCTTTATAAGCGTGAATAAATATCTTACCAAGCTTTGACCAAATACCAATTTAAATGGTGTTATATTGGTGACTAAATACCAAGTTAAATTGGGTTTATATTGGGTACAGTTACTACTGTATATACCTCATTTTGATTATAAAAATTTAGTACAATTATTATAAGGGTTCTTTTCCACAATTACTGAGTTATTATGACCCACTAATGTGCAGAAGACCCAAATATTTGGTTTTTTTGAGATATACTAGAGTAAACATCACGTCATAAGGCTTATACTAAATAATCAGTAATAGTTAAGGAAAGACCCCCAATCGTCAGTGTATGCTAGTATCTAATTATGATTCAATAGTAGATATTAATGGTCCAACTAATTATTGATAAATTATTAAGTGATTAAACCTCAGGGGAAGACTAATAAAATAGTTATTCTCAATATAAACTCACAATACTTGGATTTTTATGCGTGCTAGTGGTGGAAAATAGATGAATAAAATATAGTTATAGCTTATATAAAGATAATATCAATTTATAGATGCCTTATAATATATTTCTATATGATAATAATTATGTTATAATGCTTCATTGAAGTGTAGTAAGTAAATGATGTCCAATAACCCGTCAAATCCTCCCTTACTTATACCGAAATCCACTGGAGTGCACAGACCTTCAATCTAGATGATGTCACTGCTATCCCCAGCAATTACATCACTGTGAGGGCCCATTACCTCCCCATGGCGTTCACTTCAGGAAGATTCAACACCCAGATCTCCAGTAAGGACCCTCCATCACAATTAATGATACCACAGACCCATACCATAAATAGAATAAACAGATAAAAGCGGATACCATAAAGAAACAGGTAAAATAACTCATCCAAAGAGAATATAATGAAACCCAAAGCATATAAAGGAGCCAAATTAACTTTCAAAGCCCCCAATAAAATCCCCAAGCATCCATATTAACCCAGTAATCATATCCCAACCCATAAATCCATGAAAATCCAACCAAGGAAGCAGATTAAGTTGACCAAACTGGATATATGCGCCTGAATAAGATGTATATGCTTGTATAGGCATTGCGGGTCCACTGAATTACGTCCATATGACGTAAAATTAGCAGAAAAACAAATTTTATATCTTATTAAGATGTTAAAACCCACTTATAGACCTAAATTTACATAATATAACTACATATTTCACTGAATATGAGGTTTATGTATACATATAAGCTGATGTATGTCTATAATTACTCCATATCACTTAAGATAAGTATATAATGACTTCATTAACACCTCAATAAGTATTATTAGGCTATGGATAAGCTATTTAAACTACTATAAGTCATATAATAGTGTAATAATTATATATATGTATTATAGCCATATATGTAAGTATTTAAACCTTATCTTTAAGACATAAGCTTAATTTAATTAAGGCTATCTTATTTTAATCATAATAATTACTCAGTCCTGGGGATACCTAGGCTGAAAAAATCAGCCATGTTTCACAGTGTGTTTGTGTGGTGTTTTTCAAGTGAAACATGCTAGGAGTTTTTGGTAATGTTTGAGCCCCCCTTATTAAATATATTTACACAATATAATACTTAAAAAATTTAAAAAATTTAAATAATTAAGTAAATAATTAATTGAGTAATTAATTCAATCAGACTAGGTTTGCTACATTGAATAAGTTACTGGCTGACAACCACACTGTGAGGAATAGCTCTACCCAGTAAAAATAATAAGGCAAGGAATACCTCTACCCAAATTGATGACACAGCAAAGAATAACTTTACCTGACTTGGAGACAAAAATACAATGCAGTATCAAGGTGGGGATCTCAGGCTGATAAATGATGAGAAGCAACAAAGATAGATTTACTTCAATTTTTTTAATTGAGAAATAACTATCTGTATAATATAGTGTCAGCCAGGCTACTAGACTTACCCGGTAAAATAATTAATTATTTTACTGAGATGAAGCCACTTCTTTTTTGAATTCTTATTAATAATTAATTATTTAATATTTACTTATGTATTACTTACAACTAAGTAGATAAGCATAGTAAGTAATTTAAATAATTAATTTAAGTAAGTGTCCCATACATTTTTACACCCTAACACCGTGCTCAATAATACAGTTGAGTGGGAATAAAAATTAATAATAAAATTATAATAAAAACCTTAAAATTATCAAATTACTTCACTGAGAGATTTGGATTTCCGTGAAATCAATATATTTAACTCAAATGTGTTATATTAATTGTGACAGTCTAAGGGAACTCATACTTTATGACAAATGAAAATGATGCCCTTGTTGACGTACCAATTAATTTATCTTTTATTTATGTCATATATATACTTTCTCTTACTCATTTCTTTCCCACACCCTTGTATTAGGTGGTGTAAATTCTGTGTCTTTATTTCCCTCATTTTTGCCTTTAAAAGGCCCTCACTTTTTGTACTTTTCAAATCATTCCTTACTTACTCACTTTATTACAACTACTTCCAATCTACTTCATTATTATCTATTATTGTTTTAGTATTTAAATTAAACCGTGATTCTAAACCCTTAATTATAATAGTAAGGATTGAAGGTCTGTGCACTCTAGGGGATTCGGGTATAAGTAAGGAGGGATTTGGACGGTTATTTATCATCAATTACTTACTACATTTAAATAAAACACTTCAATACAATTATTAAAATTTAGAAATATATTATAAATCCTTTTATAAGTTGATATTATCATTATATAAGCTATATCTATATTCTATTTATCTATTTTCCACCACTAAGCACACATTTAAATCTAAGTATTGTGAGTTTTATTTGAGTATAACTATTTTATTAGTCTTCCCCTGAGTGTTAATCACTAAATCATTTATCAATAAGTAGTAGGACCATAAATAAATACTATTATATCATACTTATATACTAGACATACTGACAGGTATAGTGTTCTTGGGTCTGATTTGGCATATATGTATGTCATTTTATTTCAGAAGAGGGGATTACCCCATGCACACATTCTCATTTTCTTGGATCAACCTGATAAGCCACTTTCAGCAGAAGATATTGATTCAATTTTATCTTCTGAGCTACCCAACCCTATAAAAGACACATTAATTTTTAAATTTTTTACCAATTTCAAGCTCAAAGACCCTGTGGGTCTTCTAATCCCCTTTCCTCATGCATGAAGGATGGAAAATTTTCTAAATAATATCCACAAAAATATAGTGAATCAACTTCTATAGATGAAGATGACTATCTTTTATATAAAAGGAGTATCAATTGAAGGACATATTCCAAGTTTGAAGGAAGCTTTAACCACACCAATCACAATGTGGTCCCTTATAATCTCTATTTAACACATAGTTTCAACTTTCATATCAACATTGAAGTGGCAACAAAAATCTGTGAAGTTAAGTATCTGTATAAATATATTTATAAGTGTCATGATTGCATAGAAATGGTCTTGGAGGCTGATTAACACATCTTGAATGAAAGATAATCTTCTTTGGATGGTAGGTATGTTTCTGCTTCTGAAGCATCTAGGTGTTTTTTTGATTCCCCATGCATGGACACAAACCAACTTTTGTTAGGCTTCTGCTCCACCTTCCTAGACATCATTTGGTAATATTTAACCCTGAAAATAAGGAAAGAGAGTTGGTTAATGGTAAATCTATTCTTACAAAGTGGTTTACTGCTTTCTCAAGAGGAAAAATTGCTGAGGTGGAAAATGTTGTTAAGTATCCTGATGCTCCTTCAAAATTGATGTGGAATATGTAAGTATACTTTTTAATCACTCATATTTAAACTCTAATTGACTGGGTTTTTTTCTAAAAAGATATAAGAAAATTTCACCAGAAAAAAAATGTGGGCACCTGATAGCAGGTGCTAATCCCTATCTTTTATTTAATTCAGTTTTATCTCAGCTGTAATTCTTCTGAGAAGCCTGTGCACTGAACACTTAGCATGCCAGCTTGCGCAGTATCAAATCTGAGTTATGCTTCAATGAAAAATGGATTGAGGGGTTGGCACCTGCTACAAGGTGCTGGCTATTTTTTTGCAGTGTTTGGGCTTTGAGAAAAAAATGTTGTTCAATTGGGAGAGCTGCCTTCTGTGGACCCAGTGCTCAAGAAATATTTTATTTACAGCTGCTCCTCTACCATGTGCCTGGGCCAAAAAGCTATGAAGATTTAAAAATAGTCAATGGGATTATACATCCTGCTTTCAAAGCTGCATTCTTAGACCTGGGACTAATGGAAGATGATTCTAAGTACAAGAAATTTCTTCAAGAAACTACTTTAATAATTACAGGTCATTGATTGAGGCTACTTTTTGTTTGATTTTTATTTGGAATGAGCCATCTGATACACTGGGCCTCTCAGAATTGTACCATATGGTACTTGGGGATTACTGCAGGAATTTACTACAGACCAAGATTCTTATTCCAAATCCTTCACCTCAAAAAATTCTAAATTAATTTTTTAATGTTATTCAACTTCTGCTTGATAAAAATGTATCTTCTATATCAGAATATGGACTTCCTGATCCATCACAGAACTTCTGCCCTTCATCTGGCCAGCTCATCTTAGAGGAACTATCTTATTACCAACAAGAGCTTTCTAAATTTAGAAAAAGTCAGTATCCTTCCTCAAATACAGACCAAAAAAAATTTTTGATGCCATTAAGCAATCTTATGAAGAAAATGATGGTGAGATATTTTTCTAAGATGGACCAGGTGTTACTTGAAAAAATTTTCTAGGGAAAATGCTTCTGGAATGCTGTCAAAGTAAGGTTCATGTTTCTCTTAAAGTGGGATCTTCTGGAATAGCCTCAATTCTTTTTCAAGTAGGAGGAACTGCTCATTCAAGGCTCATTATTCCAGTTGATATTGAAAATTATTCTTATTATCAAATAAATTCTCAAAGTGACCTGGCTTAATTATTAAGAATGACAAGGCTTATTATATGGGATGAGGCTCCTGCTTAGTACTGTCATTGTGCTGAGGGAGTGGATAGGAGTTTGAAGGATATCCAAAAGAAAGAGGCTCATTTTGGTGAAGCTGTGATGGTTTTTGCTGTAATGATTATTTTAATTTGACATATCATTATTATAGGGTATCTAATCTGCTTCATTATACTTAATTGGCTCTCTATAGGTGACTTTAGAAAATTTCTTCAAGTAATTAAAAAGGGTTCAAGGGGTAACGTAGTGGATTCTACTCTCATTCATACCTCCTTCTGGAAAATTGTAAAAATTCTTCACCTCACTGTTAATATGTGGCTGCAGCAGCCAACAATGGATCTAGAACAGCAAGAAGATGCAGCTCAATTTTCTTATTGTATTTTAAAATTAGGTGAAGAAAGAGCAACAAACCCAAATTTTATTGTTATCCTCTACAATCACTGTGTTGCTCCAGGTTCAGAAGTTTTGAAAAGATTGGCTTTAGCTGTTTACCCAGGTGTGGCTTCCCTTATCAACTCAGATGACAAATCACATTTTCAGCACTTCAAAAATATAATTTTTATGGCTGTAAGAAATGTGGATGTGGATGAAATCAATGCTTTTGTCTTGAAAATGGTACCTGGGGCTACTATAGTAATTCAAAGTGAAGATTGAGTAGTGGCAGATGATAAATCCATAAACAATCTATTTCCCACAGACTGTTTATATACTATCAATCCTTCAAGATTCCCTCTTCACACACTGCTACTGAAAAAAGGATGTCCTACATTGCTTCTGTGAAAACTGGATCCTTCAGAAGGCCTTTTCTATGGGACCCACCTGGTAGTTACAAGGATAGAAAGGAATATAATTGAAGCCCTTATACTGTCTGGACCACATGGAGTTAAACAAGTATTCATCCCCAGAATTAGTTTGGAGTCCCCAGATTGAACTGGAATTCCATTCAGACTCAGGATTTTTCAGATAACTTTCTGATTATCTTTTGGTATGACAATCAACAAATCACAGGAATAATAACCAAACATTGTAGGCCTGAATTTGGTTCCACCAGTTTTTGTATATGGTAAACTCTGTGTAGGTCTTTTCAGGGAAAAATACAGTGAAAATGTCCATGTAATGTTAGCTGATAAGGCTAAAGGAAAGGTAAAAAATTCTGTATATACTGAAGTGAATGAGGGTAATGTGTAATATATATGCTGGATGAGAAAATTTGATTGATTAATATCAGATTAAAAATTGTTTTCAGAATCTCACAGCCACTTCCCTCTCATCCCTTTCTCATTACAATGACAAAAAAATTCTGATTCCAGATAAAATCCCAGAAATTCTGATTCCACTAAAAACTCATTCTGTGCATGGTTCATCTATGCTCTTTAATTTAGTAACATTATTTCAAGTAGAATTTTGATATTACCTGTTGATGATGAGGAACAAGGATTAGAAAAAAAGATGTGAAGCTCACAATAATTATATCCTGCTCTATCATCAATAGGTTTTGAATTGAGACAAACTAGGTCTATGGAAAACAGATGTATAATATGTATATGCATGTGGCTATACACTATTATAATATAAATTAAGATAAGACATTCAAAGAGTGTTTTGTAACTGTGTACAGCTAGACCAATAAAGCTTTGTGAAAATGCAAATTTTTTTACAACTTTTTGCCTTTCCCATATTCCTTTTGGACACAACGTGAGCATGCAAAGAACCAATTGATCCTGTAAACAGCCATTCACAATATACCATCCTCCCAATGTATGTATATATCCACAGTGTACAATTCAATTTTGCACTACAAGTATTTTTTTTGAAAATCAACTTGTCATTGCACTCAAATTGGACAATTTTGTGTTTGCATCATGCCCTAAAAGGAGGGTGGGTAAAGGCAAAAAGTTGTAAAATTTTTGGCATTTTAACATAGATTTTTTGGTCTAGCTGTAAATAGCAATATACATGTACTTATTTTGTCAAATGAGGGTGATGTAAAAATAATCATAACATCGTCAACTGAGCAAGTGACCAATGGAGTTTAAAAGTCTTAAAATTCTGAAATCAGGTCATTCAAGTCATTATTTTGAGGTCAACAAAATGTTTGAAAAGTAATGAGGATTTATTACTGGGTCTGTACTTCAACTAACAATAGATTTAGGCTGCTGGGGATACTACATGGCAAGAGTCACTTTGTATACCCAGGAAGTATTTGCTCTATTTCTAGGATCTGCGCAACAGAAACACATAATAATCTGTTCACTAAAATATAATTAAAAGTACTAAAAAATCTAAAATAAAGAGGTCAAATATATACCAAATTAAATTTTATGGCTTTTTGGCATGTACAGTGCCCTACCAATAGTTTGTGAATGGTCTTTTTTTGATGTTGCTCACTCAATATTTCTCAGAAAAACTTCTTGTTTTGTATTCTGGGTAAAAAGCATGTTTCTAATCAAGATAATCATATATAAATACAAAAACACTATGATAACATTAAAATTAAATTGAAATCCAAAAAGAAAATTTTTCAGCTACCATAAATATTTTTAGCCAGATGAAATACATATCATTAGATAGCCCAGACATTATAGAATGTCTCCCCAAAAGGAAATTTCAAGAAAAAAAAATATTTAAATATAAAATTTTCAAAAATAAATTAATTTCCCCCCTCTTCTCCACTCCTGTAAGTAAAGTTTTTTGAAATTTGCATAATGCATGTGCCAACTGTGCACTAACAGTCATTTCAACAGCCACACAACAATCATAAACGATTTTTTGCCTTATTAACACAGCTAATGTATCTCGTTTTTATTTTTTTCCTTATTTCCTTTCTTATATGTAATTTTTTTCTTTAGATGTCAAGAGGTTGTGAAAAAAATTCTGAGCTTTCATCTGAGACAAAGTGGCAAATTGTTGGTTTATTCAAGAGGGATGTGCTAAATTGAAGAATCTGAAAAAAATTTGATTTAAGGCCTTCAACTTTATCTAACCTTTTCAAAAGTTGGAATGAACAAGGCACTGTTGAAACAGCTCCCCAATCTGGACATCCTCATAAGCTTCAGAGTTGCAACCTCTGTCAACTTGAAGATATGGTATTAATGTAAGAACAAATAATTTTGAATGTTATTCTATTTTCATACTTTTTCCATTTATAGCTATAGATGTTACTTTTCATGTGTAGAAGTATACATGTGTCATTATATGGCATTCTCGTATTTTCTATTCAATCATATCTATTCATATTGAGCAAGACATTAACTTATATAGTGGGCTCTCTTTGTTCTTTTTACCCGTCTTTTTATCTCGCTCAATATTATTTATTTATTTTTATTATTTAGGTCAGGTTTAACTGATTATCTATTTTACAATAATCTATTAATGTTTATTCAATCTATAATCATTGTATTTAGGTAACAGCAGCAAATACCACTCATAAGGGCAGATCAGTTTATTAACGACTGCTTTTATTTTATCTGTATAAGTTTTCTTTAGGTTATGGGCCCATTGTCCAAGTAAATGACATCAGATGATCCATTCACTTTCCCATCACCAGATACCTCTTCATCCAGTTTCGAAACTGCCTGACCTAATTCACCATTCACAATGGATTCCAACAATGAAACCTCAGGTGACACCTTACAAAAAATTCCTGTATTAAGTGTCAATAACTTTCACAAATGGAGAATTAGGATGAGAGCCCTTCTCACTTACCAAGATCTTAAAAATTTGGTTTTTGGTCTCAAATCACCGCCGCCATCTGATGCCCTTCAAAATTTCAAGTTAGAATTTCAAAAAAGGGCTGATAAAGCCACAAATATTCTTATCTTTAAAATTGACATGGCAAATATTGCTGCTTTTGTCACCAATGATGACATGGAAAAGCCCTGGCAAATATTGAAAAAGTTGAACAACCAGTACGCCGCTGCTAATGCTTCAAATTGCGCATCAATTTTTGCTCATTATCATGACATAAAATGCTCAGAAGGCAACATGATGGGTTTTTTCAATGATTTAAGAACTTTTATTAACAAATTGGGATCAGTAGGAGTCTCAGTCGAAAGTGAAAATGAAGCTCACTGACTTTTGAGGCAATTACCAGAGTGTTATGCCACTCACAAAGCACTCATCTT
The DNA here is from genome assembly GCA_030280995.1 of Hemileia vastatrix. NCBI lineage: Eukaryota > Fungi > Basidiomycota > Pucciniomycetes > Pucciniales > Zaghouaniaceae > Hemileia > Hemileia vastatrix. The sequence goes on along the minus strand of JASXTE010000010.1, from coordinate 22,506,373 downwards.
ACATGCTTGTGAAGTAATACAAACACATCTCTCCGTCACCAACCTTCTTTCACAATTGGCACACTTATCATCTGAAATAGAATTAGAAAATTCATCCAATTCTCATTCTGCTTTGTTGAACAAATCTAAACCCAGTCAGAAGCTGAAATGGGAGTATTGACGTGACAGAAAACATAATACGAAAGCAAAACACTCCAAAGATGATTGCTTCCAATTACATCCGGAGAAGCGAAAGAATCAAAATGTCACTAGTTCTTCAAAAGGTGATGATGAAGCTCATGCCAACATCAGCTGTGGGCCTGCTAAAATTTTTCAGGCCAATATTTCTGATCACTCGTCAAAAATACTCATCTTTGACAGTGGTGCTACAGTTAATATGATTAAGCAACGCTCACATTTTAAAACATATTGTTATTTTTGTCGACCAATTAAGCTAGGGAATGGAACAATAATTCATAGTGTTGGAAAAGGTTTGATAAACTTAGTAACGCCAAGAGAAGTCATTACTCTCACCAAATTATTACATGTTCCCAATATCAGTCAAAATTTGATAGGCATTGGTCTGTTCATTGCTCATGGATGCTCCCAACAAGTCAATGCACATGGTCATATGACTATCAGAAAATCTAATGAAATTGTCTTAGATGGTGATTGGAATGAATCTGAAGGTCTTATAGTTCTAAATGCAAATTTTGGTCAGCACTATGTTCCTTCATTTAAATCTTTCCTTGCCTCAAACTCACAAAACTTATGGCATTACAGGCTAAGCCATTCAAACACACAATATTAAGATAAACTTCAATCTAAAATTGGTTTTAAGTTTTCTGGTGTTCTTGATTTTTGTGAACCTTGTGTAAATCTGAAGCATAGTCATAGTCCATTTTCTGGTGTTGTACCTAGAGGCAATCAATTTTTAGAATACTTACATTGCAACCTTAGTGGAAAAATTTTTCCACCCTCCCTTGGAGGAGCTTCATATTATTTTAAAATAATTGACTTCTATACTTCATACCAATTTGTTTTCCTTTTAAATCAAAAATCTGATACTTTCAATGTTTTCATGCAATTCAAAACTCAAATTGAAAACATTTCTAACTTTAAGGTTGCAAATTTTGTATGTGATGGAGGGAGCAAATTTATTAATAAAAGTTTCAAAGATTTGAGTGCTAAAGATGGTTTTAAAATGATTGTTACCTCACCTTACAAGCCAAAATAGAATCCAATTGTGGAACGTGGTAATAGGAAAATAACCAAAATGGCTAAGGCAATTCTCTTCCATGCTAAATTGCCAATAGAATTTTGGGGTGAATCGGTAACCACAGCTGTTTACATTGAAAACAGATTACCTTCAGCTTTGATCAATTTTGAAACTCCACATAATATGAGGTTCGGCCAAGACCCAAAAATTAATCATATGAAAGTTTTTGGTTGCAGTGCATTTGCCTTAATTGATAAATCAAAAAGAGGTGTAAAATTTCAACCAAATTCAATCAAGTGCTGCTTTCTTGGTTATGCCAAAGACATGATGTCATATCAACTTCTTTGACTGGATAATTGATCAATAATGTATTCACACAATGTTATTTTTGATGAATCAACCTTTCCAATTCAAGACTTGTCAGCCAATTATCAATTGTCAAATCTTTTCATTGAAGATTTTATTATTACAGAATTTAATATCACTAATTCACAAAACCCAGAATCACCTCCTTTGGAGGATGATCCAGATCCTGTTCCTGATGTTCCCCCAAAAAACAACAAATTATGGGACTATCAGCTTACTCCCAATATTGCCTCAAAAGATATTAGTTCTTCCATAGATACGAGTAACATTCTTGAAACGGGTCGTAATAGAGTTCCATGTAAATTAAATTCTGAAATTGAAATCAAAAATTATTTGATGTCAACAAATTTAATTTAAAATCTTTCAATACATGATGACATACCTGAATTTTATCTATCAGATCCCCTCACTTATTTTGAAGCAATCAACAGAAGAGATGGTGATTCATGGATCAATCCAATTAATCAGGAATTAAATATAATCAAAAATCAAAACGTATACGAAATTGTTGAACGGCCTCCAGATACTCCTGCAATAGGTTCAGTGTGGGTCTTCATAATAAAGAGAGATGCCGATGGTAATATTCAAAAATATAAGGCTCACCTTTGTGCAAGGGGTTCCTCGCAAAAAGCTGGCATAAATTATTTTGAAACATTTTCACCAACAGGAAAACTCATGACGCTACAAGTTCTTGTCAGCCTTTCTACCCGTGAATATTAGGATTTTATTCAGATGGATGTCAAAGGAGCACTTCTTTATGGCAAACCTGATGAAGAAGTTTTCATGAATATTCCATTGGGTATGGAGAAGCCATCTAATTTCAAGAAACCAGTTCTATTACTAAAGTGTTCTTTATATCGGCTTAAACAAGCCTCAAGGTGTTGGTATACTGAGTTAATTAATTTCTTTACTTCACTCAATTTTTATCCATCGGCAGCAGATCCATGCCTTTTTATTCATGAAAGTTTGACACATACCTGCTACGTTTATGTACATGTGGATGATTTGTTGATTTATGGAAAAAAAATCTCCTGGTTCAAAGAAGCTATTTGTTCAAAATTTGACATGGAAGATTTAGGTGATGCAAAATTCATCTTGGGCATGAGGGTAAAGAGGGATAGATCAGCAGGCACTTTATCTTTTTGTCAAGATCAAGAAATCAGAGACTTACTTGCATCTTATGACATGTTGGACTGCAAATCATCAAACACGCCTATGCAGATGAATACACAGCTGTCTCCAGCCACTAAAGATGAGATTAAAGATTTTTCCCAACTCAATATAAACTATCAAAGAGCAGTAGGGAGACTTAATTACATTACACAGGAAACTCGACCTGATATTTTCTTCATCAACAGTCAATTGGCTCAACACTTAAACTCTCCTGGTATTAAGCATTGGTTAGCTTTCAAAAGAGTGCTGCAATATCTTTTAGGAACAATAGAATTATCCCTTTCTTTTCATTCTAATTTCTCTTTCATCAATGAGGGTCATTATAGTTATTCTCTACAAACAGGTTATGCTGATGCTGATTGGGCTGGTTGTCAAGTCACAAGGCGCTCAACCACAGGTTATGTCTTTATTATCAATGGTACTGCAATTAGTTGGCGCTGCAAGAAACAACCTACAGTTGCTCTGAGTACAACATAAGCCAAATCAAAAGCCACAGTTGATGCAGAACAAGAATCTATATGGATGCAGACATTGTTTAGTGATCTAGGTTTTGACTGCAAGTCTTCATTTAAACTTTACTCTGATAATCAAGGCTGTATTTCATTATTCAAGAATCCTATGTTTCATGCTAGGACTAAACATATAGAAATACAGTTTCACTAGATTAGAGAACAAGTATTGAATGGAAAAAGAGATCTTGAATACACTCCCATAAATGATATGATTGCAGACATCTTCACTAAAGCGCTCAGTAAGGAAAAACTCAAAATTTTTGTTGAGAAAATTGGCTTAACAGATATGATTGATAGCAAGGAGGGGTGTAAGAACAAATAATGTTGAATGTTATTCTATTTTCTTAGTTTTTCCATTTATAGCTATAGATGTTACTTTACACGTGTAGAAGTATACATGTGTCATTATATGGTGTTCTTGTATTTCCTATTCAATCATATCTATTCATATTGAGCGAGACATTAACTTATATAGTGGGCTCTCTTTGTTCTTTTTGCCCATCTTTTTATCTCGCTCAATATTATTTATTTATTTATATTATTTAGGTCAGGTTTAACTGATTATCTATTTTACAATCATCTATTAATGTTTATTCAATCTATAATCATTGTATTTAGGTACAGCGGCAAAGACCACTCATAAGGGCAGATCAGTTTATTAATGACTGCTTCTATTTTATCTTTATAAGGTTGGACTTTGTATTTAGCTATTACCCCCGGTCTTTTTATCTTGCTCAATATTATTTATTTATTTTTATTATTTAGGTAACAGCGGCAAAGACCACTCATAAGGGCAGATCAGTTTATTAATGACTGCTTCTATTTTATCTTTATAAGGTTTCTTTAGTTAAGTGAATGAAATCAAAAACTCTCAGAAATTACTGATTCACCAGAAACCCCTGCTTCATCTAGCACTGTCCAAAGAGGAATTCACTCACTTGGGGTCAAAAAACGTGTTGCAGTAAATAAACCTTTTCTCACCAAGGCCCATAAAGTGAAACAATTAAAATTTGCTAAAGATCATGCTCACTGGACTGTTAAAGATTGGAGAAAGAACATCTGGTCTAACTCAATTAGAAAATTTAGTTAACTCAATGCCTTCAAGGATGAAAATGGACATTGATAGCCATGGAGGATCAACTTGTTGGTAGCTTACAGGAGTGGAGGAAAGGGGAGGGGACTTTATTTATTTTTGAAAATTTTATATATAAATTATTTTTTTTCAAATTTCCTTTTGGGGAGACATTCTATAATGTCTCGGCTATCTAATGGTATGTATTTCATCTGGCCAAAAAAATTATTTATGGTAGCTGAAAAATTTGCTTCTTGGATTTCAATTTAATTTTTATGTTATCATAGTTTTTTTGTATTTATATATGATTATCTTGATTAGAAACATGCTTTTGAACCAGAATACAAAACTAGGAGTTTTTCTGAGTAATATTGAGTGAGTTGATAGACAAAGATAACAGGTAAGTAAGATATAAGAGGACACGTAGGACTGAGGACAGAATGGACTCGGGACTAAAGTGGACAAGAGAAGAAAGGTTACCTGATAGACAAAGATAACAGGTAAGTAAGATATAAGAGGACACGTAGGACTGAGGACAGAATGGACTCGGGACTAAAGTGGACAAGAGAAGACTTGAGGAGGGAGACAAGGAATGAGTGAGGACGGGACAAATAAAGTAATTGATAAAATAAATAAGTGGAAAAGATGGATTCATTGCTGTAGCAGAGCATACGTACAAGGTTACCTGATAGACAAAGATAACAGGTAAGTAAGATATAAGAGGACACGTAGGACTGAGGACAGAATGGACTTGGGACTAAAGTGGACAAGAGAAGACTTGAGGAGGGAGACAAGGAATGAGTGAGGACAGGACAAATAAAGTAATTGATAAAATAAATAAGTGGAAAAGATGGATGCGGAATGAGGAATGATTACGCATCCATACTTAATGATCAATCTATCATGTAGTTAGGTTAACAAATAGGTTATGGAAGCAAGAATAAATTAAGCTAATAATGTGGCGTGTGTAAACACCTGTATGTCTATACATAACGTAAAGTAGAAGTTAATAAATTAATGACTAGATATGTCTAGGAAAATATATATATATATGTGTCTATATTAACACTCCCCCGTGCTCAAAGCAGCAATGGTTTTAAATTCAGATTTTTCAGAAATTGATGATGTTTTGGCTTAGACAATGATTTAGTAAGTATGTCCGCAACCATTTGACCTGTAGGAATGTATTTAATTTTGAATTCGTTGTTGTTTACTTGATCACGTAACCAGCAGACTTTGGTGTTAATGTGTCGAGTTCTGTGTTGATAGAGTGGATTGAGAGCTAAATTTATTCCCCCTTGATTATCCCCTATGAGACAAGAGCTAGTGAGGGGTATGTTGAAGTCGTGAAACAACTCCCTTGTCCATTTGAGATCCTGACCACATTCAGTCATTGCATAATATTCTGATTCGGATGTGGATAGTGCTACTGATTGTTGTTTGGAGGATCCCCAACTGATTAGGCCAAGGTGGAATACTAAGGTACCAGAAGTGGATTTAGAATCTTCAGCTTTGTTATAATCGGCATTGGCATAACCGGTAAGATGACCAAAATTTCTCATGTCTACTGAACCTAATTTCAAACAATAGTCTTTCGTAAGTTGAAGGTACCTTAAGGTGTAAAAAAAAGCATTAATTTGTTCATCTGATGGATCATTTAGATATTGGGCCAAGGAACTCGCAGCAAAGGAGAGGTCAGGACGAGTGCAGAGTACAAGATAGTTTAGTAGACCTATAGCTCTTCGATAATTCACTAAGTGAGTAAGTTTCTTGGTTGAACCTTTTGTTAAGTGAGAATTCGGAACTAAGGGAGTAGAGGTGGGTCAACAGTTCAGATGGTTGAATTCGTTGAGGAGTTTATTGATGTAAAGCATCTGCGATAAGGAGATGGTTTTAGCATTTCTATTCCTGTCAACTTTCATACCCAATACCCATTTGAGTTCACTTTGGTCATCCATGTCGAACGCTTGAGATATTTTATTTTTGAAGTCTTGGATGGAGGGTCCGCCTATAATTAGGTCATCCACATGGATATAGACATAGCATGGATTTGAGGAGTCGTTATTGTAGAATAAGCAGGGATCAGCTTTGCTAGCTTTGAAGTTAATATCATTAAAGAAGGAAGATAGCTTGCGATACCAGCATCTAGGGCTCTGTTTAAGGCCATACAGGGACTTCTTGAGGAACAGGCATTTGTTACTATTTAAGGGTGAATAGCCACTGGTAAATTGGAGATAGATGTCTTCTTCTGGCTCCCCATGTAGGAAAGCGGACTTAACATCCATTTGATGCAGTTCCCAATTTTTGAATGCTGCAACACCAAGTAAGTATCGTAATGTAGGTAATCTCCCAGTGGGCGCAAATGTTTTGTTATATTCAACACCCTCTATTTGAGAAAAGCCTTGAACGCATAGTCTGGCTTTATATTTAATTATATTTCCTTCAGCATCGGTCTTCTTTTTGAATGTCCAGGTTGTTCCTAAGAGATGATTATGACTAGGTGGTGGAACTTCTTCCCAAACTTGATGTTTAGCTATACTAGTGAGTTCAGATTGAATAGCTTTGAGCCATTAGTCACTTTCAGGTGAGTTGACGGCTTCATAGTAGTTTTTCGGAGTATCATAAGGAGTTATGGTGAGACATAGAGGATTCCCTCGCCGATTTGTTTGAAGTATATTGGCAGGGATGATATCGGAAGAAATTTCTTTAGTTGGTTTGACATTTTTGTCTATGTAAGCATAGTTTTTGGGGGCAGAAGGCGTGGGAGTAACGTTGTCTGAAGGATCTGTATCGACAATCTCAGTGATGAAGGGAGTGTTGACATGCTCAGTTTCGTGAATTGTTGATTGAGAGGGCGGTTCACTTGAATGGATGTTAGTAAAATCCAAATCTGGAAATATCAAAGTGTCAATGGGACTTCCTTTTGATATTTTAGGAGCTAGTTCAAAAGTAATTAAAAATTTAACGTTATGGGTAATTGTTATGGAGTCAGTACTTGGGGAATAAACTCGATAATTTATATGACCCTCACAATAACCAAGGAATATTCCCTCGGATCCGCTTCCATCAAATTTACCATTTCTATACTGCTTCTGTTGATAGTAAACTACGTCGGAGCCAAAGGGATGAAGTTTCCTTGGTATGTTATTAGATTCTCCATACCATAGCTCCCAGGGAGTCTTGTGATCTTTAAGCGCCAAAGTAGGAAGTATGTTGAGAAGAAAGGTAGCTGTATTAATTGCTTCAGCCCACCAATGAGAATCAAGACCAGATTCTATAAGTAAGCATCTAGCTTTCTCGACTAAAGTCCTGTTGCCCCTCTCAGCAATAGGGTTTTGCTGAGGAGTGTATGGCGCAGTTAATAGATGATTAATCCCTTTGCTTTTGAGATGATTTTTGAAGCTGTTACTGGTGAACTCTCCACCATTATCGGAGACTATAGATTTGACCTTTTTACCGAGTTGATTTTCTACTAGGTTTTCATACTCTTTGTACTTCTCGAAGGTTTCCGATTTGAGGTTCAAGAAGAAAACATGTCGAAATCGAGAGTATCCATCAGCGATTTGATAGAAATATGATTTTCTACCTTTAGATTCGGGAGTTATTGGTCCACACAGGTCCATATGTAGAACATCCAGAGGTGATTTGGTTGATGGAAAAGAACCGGAAAATGGTAAAATATGAGATTTAGCAAGGGAACACGTTTTACAACTGAATTGAGAGAAATTCAAACCTGGGAAAATAATTTCCATGGTTTGATTACTAGGATGCCCAAATTTGTGGTGGAGAAGGCTCAAATCTTCACATTTTGATGCGGATAAATTGACATTAAAAATAGAATAGCTTCTCAAGGGGAAGCTAATGATTCTCCCTTTAGTGGAACATTCAATGAGAGTTGTCCCTTTTTCTTTGATTTTGAAAGTCCCGTTATCGTTTTCGAGATAATATCCATTTTTGAGGAGATTGACAATAGAAATTAGTGTGAGTTTAATTGACGGTACATAAAGAGCACAATTTATGGAAAATTTCTGGCCGGATGATGAGGTAAATGAAACTCTGCCTTGTCCAAGGGCAAGAATTTCATCTCCATTTGCCAGGGTTAATGAAATTTTAGAGTCCTTGTAGTGTGTAAATAAGTCCCTGTTATTAAATATAGAGTAGGAAGCGCCACTGTCCAGGATGGCGTGATTGAGGGGAAGGTCGGCAAAAACTGATAGAACTTTATTTTGCGTTTCGATGGTTTTAGTTTCCCGTTCCTTTTTACGCTTGAGAAATTCCTCGCGTTTCTCAGGATGTAGTTGAAAACAGGAGGATTCGGGATGAGGAGCCAGCGGGTTATGTTTACCTCTTGAACAATAGATTCTAGTTTTGGTGTCCATAGCCAAGACAGTACCTGGGGTGGAGCTAGAGGTACTAAGAACCTTTCGGCGAGTCACTTCTGTTTCTACATCAGCAAAGATGGTTTCAATAGTTGGTCTTTGATTAGTGATGTCGTACTTGCTTAAGATGATGGTAGCGGCGGTTTGATAAGACTCTGGGAGAAGGTTGAGTACGTAGTTGCCCATGATGTAAGAAAGAATGTTTTCTTTAAACAGATCAGGTGCCACATCGCGCAGTAGTTTGATGGTTCCTTGAAATTTGTCCATAGCCTCAAGGATGTTGCATTCCGTAAACTTAATTTTGAATAGCTTACTGATAACATAAGAGAAATTTTGACTAGATCTTGAGGCGTAATGATTTTTGATTCGTGTCCATAATTGAGCAGGTTCAACTGCATCGTCATCCAATATGAACTTATGCTGATTCGCGCGGTCCATATACATTTTAATGATAGTATTAGTCTGCCTCTGCTTGATTTTAAAAAGGGAAAGAAGTTCCGGATTGGAGGGAGTAGGATTATCTTCATCCAGGAACTGATCAAGATTGCGTACTGTAAGGGCATATTTCAGGTCAGTTTTCCACGTGCTGTAATTTTTGTCATTTAGTCTTTCAATGCCTTTGATTTAGGAGTAATTTGATGAATCTTGGAGATAGGTAAAATCAGGAGGAGTCGAATTAGAAGTCTCAGGCATTTCGGTGTAAGTGGATGAAGAGGCGGATCTTGGTGACGATGCGAAAGTGTTTTTTGATTCAGGGGTGGCCAGTTTTAGTTAAATCACTGGAGCGCTGGGCCCATAACCCTGATAGACAAAGATAACAGGTAAGTAAGATATAAGAGGACACGTAGGACTGAGGACAGAATGGACTCGGGACTAAAGTGGACAAGAGAAGAAAGGTTACCTGATAGACAAAGATAACAGGTAAGTAAGATATAAGAGGACACGTAGGACTGAGGACAGAATGGACTCGGGACTAAAGTGGACAAGAGAAGACTTGAGGAGGGAGACAAGGAATGAGTGAGGACGGGACAAATAAAGTAATTGATAAAATAAATAAGTGGAAAAGATGGATGCGGAATGAGGAATGATTACGCATCCATACTTAATGCTCAATCTATCATGTAGTTAGGTTAACAAATAGGTTATGGAGGCAAGAATAAATTAAGCTAATAATGTGGCGTGTGTAAACACCTGTATGTCTATACATAACGTAAAGTAGAAGTTAATAACTTAATGACTAGATATGTGTAGGAAAATATATATATATGTGTGTCTATATTAACATGAGTGACATCAAAAAAAGACCATTCACAGACTTTTGGTAGGGCACTGTACTACTTAAATCACATATTTATGATTTCAAATTTCTTCTCTTAAATTTATGAATAGTGTGTATCCAAGTAAAAAAAATACCCATTTTGGTCAGATAATTTCGTGGGCACAGAACTTGGAGATCTCAAAAAAAGTTTCTTATTTAATACATTTTTAAAAAAAATGGGTGCAACTCCCAAAAAAATTGTGTCACTGATTGATTTTCGAGTTGAAACAAAACGTATATATCTTGTACCCTGACATATTAGAGGAATGTAAATAGGCTTGGTCTTGTGCCTCATGTATTCTTTATAGATAGTTGTAGGTTGCTTAACAGGTATTTAAGCAAAATCATAAGGAGAGATGTCCATTGAGAAGGAAAAGTGGAATAGTAACATGTGCTCAAAAATTATTGCAAAGGGTACAAATGAGGGGGCTAATAATGATGTTGGGGCAAGATACCACTTTAAAATTATTTCAACGAACCTAATTGGGACTGTTAATGAAGTGGGTGTCAAAAACCCACTTTTATTGTAAAAAAGGGTCGAAATTCTCTGTTAAACTACTCAAGGTTATGAGAGCGAGTTTAACGTAATTTTGACCATTTATTCTTGATCAATTGCCTTTTGAACTTATATTGACCAACTTATTAGATTAACCTTTACTCCATCATAACAGTTTGATTAGCTTTTAGAATTAGTATAATTATCAAGGTTTCCCTTCAAATATTCAAAATTTTAATCGTATAAAATTTACTAAAGAAAAAACTCTTGAAGCACATTTTACAGATAGCTTGTATTTGAGAATCACCTTCAAGGTTTAAATTTTGTTATATACTATATCAAAGTAATATTCTTGTATGTTTTTTTAGAGAGATTTTTTTTGCCCCACAAACATTTCCACGCTATCCATTAGAAAGATAGCTAGTTCACAAAACATGATGAAGCTTCCAAGCTTTCTCTTTCATAAATTTAAATGTGTTTTACTTTCTCATTTGGGGGTGCTACATACGGCTATACATAGTGTTCGCTTTGGCTTCGACGAGCCAATGTCGTATTATCCCATGTATCATTATGACCAATCCATAGAGCCGAAACAGAAACAGACGAAATCGCGATACAAAATAAAGCGGAAAGGATTATTGAAGGGAAAAACATCGATCCTGAAAAAAAATAGAATGATACTTCGAAATGAGTTATTAATTGTATTTAACACAAAAACACACCAATATTTGTGAAAAGATATAGACTTACTATCTTTCTTCAAACGGTATATAGATACCTCAATTCCTGATGAATCAACGGAACAATAATAAATATAGTTTTTAATCTGTAAGTGTTAAGGTATGGCCAAAAGACCAGAGGGGGAAGAAGAGTTCTGGCAGTATAAGAGTGATACAACCTACTTACAAACAGACTCTAGTCGGGGCTGCTAAAAAAATTCTCAAACTGAAATCTAGCAGTAAAATAATCCAAAGCGTCACAGTTATTAATTAGCCGGGATTTTTTTTTCCTTGTTGTTTTTGAGATAAAACAACCAAGTTAGTACAAATCTAGTATCTGGGATGATGCATCTGATCTGTAAACAAACCTAGAGACCAGAAGTTAATGTGAAGTGATGGACGAGAGAGAAGGAGTAAATAAGTACCGCCATATTTATAGACAAAGGGAGACCCCATTCCTTTAAGTGATCCAATGCAATAATCAAGAATTAGAGCAAAGAAACGAACGTTTCCGAAGAAACCTCAAAAATGAAGTTTCAAAACATGCTCTAGCTGTCATACAATTTTTGCAAAAAAAAAGAAGAAAAAAAAATCCGATTTTCATCTCCACGCCATCGCCTTGTTTTTAGCGATGTACATACTTACATATATTCCAACCTTTCAACCAAGTGAAATTTTTTTACATCGAAAAAATAATTTTTTATGTGAAATATGTAAGTGCATATTTGAAGGAGCTGAAGTGAGAGATTTGAGCGTTGGGCGTTGAGTGATTTTAGAAATGAGAGCGAAGAAATCTCAAAAGAGAATTAAAAAAAAATTAAAGGAGGAAAAAAAATCGAAAGGAAGAAAAAAATATATCAAAAATTAGACCGCAAAAATGAAAGCAGAAGAATGCAGTTGCTAGATTGGATCATGATATGTTGACTTAATCTATAATTTTGATAAAACATTCTGTAGCTGTATAGTCCTTGGTATACCTGGCGAGTTTTAACTTGCCATTTGGAGACTTCTACACGTGACATGAGGTGTTTCTGTCTTGAGAATTTTTTGCTAAACACGTTATTTACTTTAGTTTACATATGCTGTGTTTTTTTTCTTCTTTCTTTTAAATTGTACATTTAGGCTTCTAATCTCTTTAACTTTATTAATTTTTGCTAGTCTTTTCAAGCAAGTTTTTGACTTTGTTTCTGGTCCTCTCGTGTGTTACAGAGGTAGAGCATCATCCAAACATGAAATTGCAACACTCGAGACAAAGCCCTGGTGTAATTGAATTGGGTTTCATCAGTATTGCAACTGAATATTCATGTGGCACTGCAATTACAACATATGCACGATATGTTACACATAATTTTTTTGTCTATTTCTCGCTGTTTTTTTCTCTTTATTTTTATGGAAACAGCATCGGGGAAAACACCGGAGTTAATCCTAAAAAAAAGAAAGGAAGAAAAACTTCAGAGTGAAACAGGTAAAGCTATCTCAGCGATTAGCGCAGGCACTTGAAGCATTCACCGTGGGTGGGTATGTGTATATTTTACCGACTTTCACTCCTACTAAATATTCCACCCTCGTCTCAATTCTACTCTTCGGTAACTTATCCCCCCTGTAACTTGATCAAAAAAATTGTGCACAAAAGTGAGTATCAAAATCAAAAAATTTAAAAATTTAAAAATTTTATTATCAAAAAACAAAAAAAAAATCTGAAGTAAATAAACAAACGTGACTGTGAAACACAAGAGAAGAAGAAATATGTCAGCCTTGGTGCCCCCAGGACTGAGTAAATGGAGCATCAAAATATGTTGAACACATGTCTAAGACATGTGAAAAAGTAACAGTAAATGATACCAGAAGTAATTACCTTTAATGCTCCAATATAATATATTAAGACACCTTAGAAAGGTCAAAGAAGTACTTTTATTAAGTCTTAATGTCAGCCAGGCTATTCCAGGAGTCCAGTAAATGATATGTAACTTATAAGACCTGAAAGAGGGGGTAAGAATTGTATTTAATGTATATAAATTAATATTTTATTGCATAATAAAATTATATAAGTATTTTATTACATATAAGTGTTATATTAATTTTATTGGTTATATAAATTTTTTATACATTTAAATTTAACATAATATATTATATTCTACAAATAATGGCGCATTTTTTATGTATTTAATAATTATAAATTTATATTTAATTAATTAAAAACATATATTATAATTATAAGTGTAAAATTTACTTATAATATAATTAAATTAATTAATTATATTTATATATTAAATATCATTTCTTATAATATTAAACAATAAATAATGACGCTTCTTTTGACCTATAATTGTGTCAGGAAAAACTAATTAATACTGAATTGAAATAAATTACATATTTGTTGTGTCAGAATATTTTTTGTTTCACTTAAAAATCCTTAAATCAGACTGTACCATCTGTTTTGAATGATTTTTCTCATAGTTACTATGTTCCAGGCTTGTTTAGTTATTCACTATTTTTACTTACTGATTTGGGAATTAATGGCGGGAAAATTGGATTCTTACTTGGGGTTTTTAATTATTTGATTCATATTTTTCTCTACATTGTTATGTTTCACTTACTCTTTGATATACTTGTTTTATCCTATTATAATTATTTTATTTACAAATATAGTGGCGCTTCAGAGGACCCATTGCCTATAAAAGGGCCTTGGATAATCCCCTGTAGCCTCATCACTTATTACACACTCAACAATTTAAAGATAAATTTATTACCCTTATTATTATTTTTATTAGTATTAAATTCTAATTAAAAATTCTAAATAACAATTTAAAGGTTGCCTTAAGTCTGATAGTAATTATAGTGTTTGCCGCGCAGAACTCTTCCTTAAATAATATTAATATTAATAAAACCAATTTGTTGTCACCTCTCAAATCACTCGTCGTTGCTTTCTCTCAAATAAATTAAATAATTTCAATTGTTTTTATTTCTTTTATTTCTAAACTACTATCTCCTTCTTGTCCTCCTCTCTTTTCTTCCCTCTTCTCTTATCTCTTCTAGACAACTGACCGACAACTGAGGGCCTTTCCAAATGACGACAATGATCGAGCCTGGCTACGAACGACAAACGCACGGACCACCTAGCAAAAACAAAACTTTTGCCGCGACCGTGTTTTGAGCTTGGGTTCAATTTCTGAGGTTTATATTATATTAATTCATATATTATTTTGAAGTGATTTTTCGATCACTATAGTAAGTTCACCTTTGCACCTCTCACTCATATTACTATATTTTTACTGCAATAACAGTGATTGTGGCTTAATTGCTGATTCACTGAGTGTAAGGGTTCAATTATTAAAAAATTTTTTTTTCCTAGTTGACCATTATAGAGTGTTAAATCCTCTTAGTCCTAGAAGAATTGACATTATTATTAATACAAATTGAATTATTAAATTAATTTTTTTTATTATTAATTATTGTTAATTTTGGTTGACTTAAAAGTACTTTGTGCTTAGTCCCAAATATATTGCCATATTTAATATTGGTAATTAATTGGTTGAATTAACTTGATTGTTTATTCCCAATTTAACCTTGCAATCCATTTTTTAAATTAATTTTTTATAATTATTACTTTATATTAAAAAAATTTTTTTTTTATATAATTTAATTAATAAAAATTTTTTTATATTTGGAGCAATTATTAACTAACTTTTATTATTTTTTTTAAAAAAGTTAATTAATCTTCCCACTATTATGTCCAACAATTTGGCTGAAAAAATGGATAACATGCAAGTGGATGAAATTGAAATTGACTATGATGCTGATACTGTGAGTTCTTCTAAAGTTGGACATAAAAAATCTTATGCTAACACAAAAAATTCACATAATTCAGGATGTGGAAATGACAGGAAATGTAAACAAACCAAACCCCCTTCCCCCAGCACAACAGAAGGAAGTAAAGCCTCTAGTACCTCAAGAAGGTCTTCCAAAAGGATTCAAAATAAAAAAGCTTCCTCTGCCACAACAAATCAGCAACCTGTCCAGTCATATAAAAGAGTTGAAGACAGAAAATATGACGTACAAAGCAAAAGTAGACACCTTGTGGGATCAGGTTCAAGAACTCAGGAACCAGATTCAGGCCCAGGACCCTCCTCAGTTGCCTCCCAATCAGCCTCAGTTTCAGGCTCAACCTTCACAGCCACCCAGCTCAACCATCCAAAATCGAAATAATATGGAAGTAGAGCAATGGAAATGGGATTATCTAATGAGTCACTACCAACAGAATGTGCAACACCCTCCTCATCATCAGCCTGGCCCATCCAGAACACCCAATTTCCATCCACCTCCTCATCCCTACCAACAAGGCAGGAGAAAGAAGGCCCAAGCACAATCCCAAACCCAGTCTCAGGGGAAGTTTCCTCCTCTGCCATGGTAAGTAATTTGGTTGATAGTCACTTGGGTATGTTTTCTAATAAATCTTCTTCTGCAGGTAGTATTATTGAACATGGTGAAAGAACAGTTAAACCTGTTAAAAGACAGCTTCCTGTAACTAGTAGCCCTATTGATGTAATTATCAAATTGTCATTTGATGAACCTTTACATTTAACTTCTACTTCTTTAATTAATCCTTCTCTTGCAATTAAAAATGATTCTGTTCCCCCTGAAATCTATACCTTAATTGAAAAAACTTCTGAGGAAATATTGAAAGATACCCTTGATTTTAATGTTGTGAAAGACAAACATGTGAGAGATGTGTTAATCCATGAAAATGATAGATTAAATAATTTACACTTGCAATGTAAAGTGAGTTCTTCTGTACAAGATACAGCTTATTTAAAAATCAAAGAAACCTTGAATATTGTTCTTAGTCAACAAAAACAAATAATAAGTGACCATAGAGCTATCTCAGATAGAAATATCAGTCTACATAAGACCTTGAGTGAATTGAAACCCATTATTGAAGAAAATTATTCATTCAAAAATAAAATAAAATCTCTGCAAAATGAGTTTAAAAAGCTAAGAAATGATTTCCATGCACTAAGTACCAAACACTCAGTTTCTGAGGACAGAAATCTTCTATCTCTTGCAAAAGTAAATGACCAGATGTCTGAAATTCCAAGAATAAGAAACTATGTGTCTGACCTGCAGGAAAAGTTCTCAACCTTAACCATCAATAATGAATTAAATGAGATTTCTGTCAATAAGCTGCATAAAAATAAAGGGAAAAAACCTGAGCAAAGTTCATCCTTTCTTCCTCATATTTCAACCATTAAACAAACTGATAATGAGTCTGTAAAATCTTTTGCTACTAGCAAAAAATCTTGTGATGGTCATGCACCAGCTGTTTCTGTAAATAATGAAATTTCTGAACACCTGGCTAAACTTCAGGAATTATTAATAATGAATAATTCAAACCAAAAAGTGGACCATCCCAGTAGTCAGAAAAATTGGCCTAAGTTAGACCAATATCCTACCTTTGATGGTGATTCTTCCTCTGATTGGCAACACTTTATCCAAAGAATTGATAATTTAAAGAGATCTTATAAACTACCTGATGAGGAAATTGTTTCTAAGCTAATTTCCTTATTTTCCAATGTAGCCTTGATGTGGTATGAATCTGTTCTTTTAGATAACAATCATTATACATGGAATGATTGGAAATCCTTGATTGAGAATCAGTTTGGTGGTTCAAAATTCAGGTTAGCTCAACAGAGACTGTATGAGAATACTAGATATATATCCTCCTCTGTTGAAAAGCCCATTGTTTTTCTGATGAAAATAACAAAAATCCTTAGAGCAATTGATCCAAAGATGGATTATGATATTTGGAGAGATAAAATCTTGTATAAATTACCAAATTCTTTTAGGGATTTGATTGTGGCTAGAACTGAGCATGTAAAGGAAAATTCTTCTTTCATTAATATCTGTAATGAAGTACTGCTCAACCATAGATAAGAACCAAAGAATTACCTTGGTAAATCTTATAATGATCAGAATAAACCTTCTACAAAGCTCCCAGAAAAATCTGGTAAACCCTCTGCCCCAGTTGCACCTAAAAAATATGCAACAAATACTTGTTATAAGTGTAACAAACCGTGGCAGAAGGGTCATGTTTGTGACAAGAAAATTCATCTTGTTGAACAAAATGAAGACACTGATGAAGTTGAACTTGATGTCAATAATTCTTCCAGTGACTGTGAAAGTAATATCTCCTATGACAATGAATCTGGTAAAGATGTTTTAATGTTGGAACATGATGTCCATTATTTAAATAATATATCTGAAGATTGTGTATTGGATTTATCTTCAGTAGAAAATGCTGAGATAATCAAAGATATTACTAACAATTCTATTCCTATATCCCCTTTGAAGGCACCTGTTATTATTAATGGTAAAAATGTTGATGTAGTTCTTGATTCTGGTGCTGGAGGAAGTGTAGTGTCTGAAAAAGCTT
Source organism: Hemileia vastatrix (assembly GCA_030280995.1). Taxonomy (NCBI): domain Eukaryota; kingdom Fungi; phylum Basidiomycota; class Pucciniomycetes; order Pucciniales; family Zaghouaniaceae; genus Hemileia; species Hemileia vastatrix. The sequence continues at coordinate 22,488,710 of JASXTE010000010.1, read as the reverse complement.
TGGCTTCAGTGGATAAGGAATATTTGAGTAAATTATTACCTATAACTTCTGAAAAATGGAGAGGGTATGGTTCTACCTTATTTCCTATTGGCAAATACAAAACCTCTGTATTCTTCAAACATAATGGTGGTTTTGTCAGAGCTATTTGTGAGTTTTTTGTCATGAAAAATGACAATTTAAGCAATTGGTTTATTATGGGAAGTGATATTTTAACTATGTTTGGTGTGAAACTGGACCCAGCAAATAATTGCTTTACCTTAGGAATGAATGGGAAAAGGAAATTCAAAATTTCCTCTCCTAGAACTTCTGAGCATTTGTTGAAATCTTGTAACTCACTGATCCAGTGTAAAGGTAGAACAACAACTGAAATGGATGATTAATTACATGAAATAAATACTGCTTCTTTTGGTGATCAGTTGACTAGTGAACAAAAAGATTCTATTGTTGCCTCTATTACCTTTTTCCCTATGGCTTTTGCTCATGGTTCTCATGTCTTGGGAATTGTTCAGGAAGAGATGAAAATTACCTTATCCTGTAATTTGAGTGATATTCCTCCTACCCTTAAAAAACCATATCCTGCTTCTCCATCAAAAAGAAAAGATATTGAAGATAATATTGAAACATTATTAAAAATGAATATCATTGAGAAAGTGGATGTCACCCCCAAATATTGTGTCATCTCCCCAGTCTTGATTTCTTATGAAAAAGATAAAGCTAGATTATGTGGAGATTGCAGAGCTTTAAACACTTATACTGTTGATGATATTTATCCTTTATCCATAATTAATTCAATACATGCTACCTTGCAAGGTGCAAAATTTATTAGTTGTCTGGATGGTAATAAAGGTTATCATCAAGTTCCAGTTGAGAAAAATTCTCAAAAATTTTTGCTTATTGCTACTCATATGGGAATATATAAGTATGTTAGGATGCCATTTGGCCCTAAAAATGCTCCTTCAGTTTTCCAGAAAGTTATGGATAACACTTTCGATCAAGAAATTATTGAAGGTTGGCTCATGGTTTATATTGATGATATTATTGTTTTTTCTAAAACTTTTGATGAACATATGATTCAATTGAATAGAGTTTTCCAAAAAATGGATGAAATCAATATGACCTTATCTTTAAAAAAGTGTAAATTTGGTTTTCAATCTTTGAAAGTCCTTGGCCATGTTGTGTCAGGCTTACAAATTTGTGTAGACCATAACAAAGTTGCTGCCATTCAAAATGTGAAAGCACCAACTTCTGTAAGAGAAATCCAAAGTTTTTTGGGTATGTGTGGCTATTATAGACAATATATTAAAAATTATCAGGTCATAGCCTTGCCTCTTACAAAACTGACCAGAAAATATGTTGCTTTTCTCTGGAATAATGACTGTCAAAAAGCTTTTGATACATTAAAAAGTTGCTTAATGACAGCCCCTATATTGGCTCTTCCAGATTTTAAAAAGCCATTTGTCCTATATACAGATGCTAGCTTTATTGGTCTGGGTGCTGCCCTTCACCAAAAGCAAATTATTAATGATAAATCCTCAGAGGTTGTAATTTGTTATATTTCAAGAACCTTAAGAAATAGTGAATTGAAATATGGTGCCACTCAATTGGAGTGCTTAGCAGTTGTTTGGGCTCATGAGAAGCCTCATTACCATTTGGATGACCAAAAATTTGAGTTGGTAACTGAATTTAGTGCTGTGAAGTCCCTCTTAAACCTAAAGACACCTAACAGACATATGTTCAGGTGGAAACTTGCTGTCCAAGAATACAGAGGACGGATGACAACTATCCATAGAGCTGGAAATGTTCACTCCAATGTTGATATGTTCTCCAGGTTGCCTCTGCCAAATAATGACTCAAATCCTGCTTATGTACCTGAAGATGATACTGTTCATATCCATGGTATATTTATAGTTGATATGGAAGAAGAGTTATTACAAATAATACTGGATTCATATGATAAGGATTCTGATTTAAATAAATTGGTTACTATCTTAAATGATCCTAAGAATGCTTCAATTCAAGCATTAATAAAAACTCTTCCTGCAAAGTATCAAAATGCTTTAAATAAAGGAAAGTTCTCAATTGAAGATGGATATATATATTATAGAAGGAAGCTTACTAATGTACTTGTGATTCCTCCTTCTATGAAAGAAACTATCCTCAAAGTTTGTCATGATGACATATTAGCTGGTCATTTTGATCTTGAAAAAACATTGATTAGAATCAAAAACACTGCATGGTGGGCTAATATGTCTGAAGACACAAAATTATATGTTGAATCTTGTGATTCCTTCCAAAAATCTAAAAGGTTAACAGGTAAGAGAGCAGGGCTATTACAACATATTGAAGCACCTAATGCTCCCTGGCAAATCATTAATATGGATTTTGTCACTGGTCTTCCTGTTGCAGGTAAAGACAGCTTTAACTCTTGTTGGGTAATAGTGGATAGATTCACAAAAATGTGCAAATTTATTCCAACCCACAAAGATGTATCCACCAAAGAACTAGATTTCTTATGGTGGTCTTACATGTTTAATATTATTGGTTTTCCAAAAGCCATTATCTCTGATAGGGATCCAAAATTCACTTCTGAGTTTTGTACCTCTTTGATGGATATTTGTGGCTGTGAGTTAAAATTGTCTACAGCTCACCATCCTCAAACTGATGGTCTAGCTGAAAGAATGATTCAAACTCTGGAAGATATGATTAGAAGGTATTGTGCCTTTGGTTTAGAATATAAAGACAATGACAGATTTACTCACGATTGGGTCACTCTTTTGCCTGGTCTTGAATTTGCATATAATAGCACTGTTCATTCTGTCACTGAGAAAAAGCCTTTTGAGCTTTGGTTAGGTTATGTCCCAAACACTCCTGCTCATATTCTCAATATTAAATTACCTAAGTTGGAACTACACCCTGGTGTAAAATCTTTCATGCAAATGCAACAGCTATGCAGAAAACATGCTCAGAGCTGTATTGATAAAGCATTTGAATATGAAAAGAAAAGATGGGATAAATCCCATAAAGAATACACATTTAACAAGGCTGATGAAGTGTTGATCTCTACTGTCCATTTCAATTTGCAAGGTAACCACAAATTAAAAGATCCTTTTGTAGGACCATTTGTTGTTAAAAGAATGTTTGGTGAAAATGCAGTAGAAGTTGTATTGTATTCTCCATATGATAGGAAACATCCTGTTTTTCCCATTTCTTTGCTTAAGCCTTATACTTCCAACAGTGACTTATTTCCAAAAAGAAGAGAAAGACCTAAGAAAAACCCTCAGGAGGTCACAGAAACAGCAGAAATTGATAAAATTCTCAATGATAGAATTATCACTTCTGAAAGAGGTACTGAATATTTATTGAGATATAAGAACAAATCATCTGAACATGATGCATGGATACCTGGCAAGGAAATTTCAAATCTGCCTACTCTGTTGAAAAAGTACAAAAAGAAAAAATCTTAGAATTTTTTTTATTGTTTTTTTTAGAGTGAGGGAGTGTCAGCCAGGCTATTCCAGAAGTCCAGTAAATGATATGTAACTTATAAGACCTGAAAGTGGGGGTAAGAATTGTATTTAATGTATATAAATTAATATTTTATTGCATAATAAAATTATATAAGTATTTTATTACATATAAGTGTTATATTAATTTTATTGGTTATATAAATTTTTTATACATTCAAATATTAACATAATATATTATATTCTAAAAATAATGGCACATTTTTTATGTATTTAATAATTATAAATTTATATTTAATTAATTAAAAACATATATTATAATTATAAGTGTAAAATTTACTTATAATATAATTAAATTAATTAATTATATTTATATATTAAATATCATTTCTTATAATATTAAACAATAAATAATGACGCTTCTTTTGACCTATAATTGTGTCAGGAAAAACTAATAAATACTGAATTGAAATAAATTACATATTTGTTGCATCAGAATATTTTTTGTTTCACTTAAAGATCCTTAAATCAGACTGTACCATCTGTTTTGAATGATTTTTCTCATAGTTACTATGTTCTAGGCTTGTTTAGTTATTCACTATTTTTACTTACTGATTTGGGAACTAATGGCGGGAAAATTGGATTCTTAATTGAGGTTTTTAATTATTTGATTCATATTTTTCTCTACATTGTTATGTTTCACTTACTCTTTGATATACTTGTTTTATCCTATTATAATTATTTTATTTACAAATATAGTGGCGCTTCAGAGGACCCGTTGCCTATAAAAGGGCCTTGGATAATCCCCTGTAGCCTCATCACTTATTACACACTCAACAATTTAAAGATAGATTTATTACCCTTATTATTATTTTATTTACAAATATAGTGGCGCTTCAGAGGACCCATTGCCTATAAAAGGGCCTTGGATAATCCCCTGTAGCCTCATCACTTATTACACACTCAACAATTTAAAGATAAATTTATTACCCTTATTATTATTTTTATTAGTATTAAATTCTAATTAAAAATTCTAAATAACAATTTAAAGGTTGCCTTAAGTCTGATAGTAATTATAGTGTTTGCCGCGCAGAACTCATACTTAAATAATATTAATATTAATAAAACCGATTTGTTGTCACCTCTCAAATCACTTGTCTTTTCTTTCTCTCAAATAAATTAAATAATTTCAATTGTTTTTATTTCTTTTATTTCTAAACTACTATCTCCTTCTTGTCATCCTCTCTTTTCTTCCCTCTTCTCTTATCTCTTCTAGAAGACTGACCGACACTTAAATACTTAAATTTAAGTATATTGTAAACCCAATAAGTGTTAAAGACTTAAGGGTATGGTAATATAACTTATTAAGTGGTCTTAACTTGTTTATTTTACTTTATTATGAATTTCTAGCAAAATGCACTACAGATTCATACTAAAAGCTGGGTATATGCACATTTTTTTAAAGGTATCAAAAATGCGTTTGGACAGTTCAATTTCCCCCTATCAGAAAAATATATTAGGCTATTCAAAGTCTTAAAATATGACTTTTCAATATTAAGGTTTTGTCACTTAAAATTGGCTATTTTGTGGTGGTAGTATGCTGCCTGCATAAGTCCCATATGTTAATATGCATTATTAACATAATTAGTCATTTTGGCCTAAATTCTTACCTTATGTGTGATTATTCCTTATGTGATCACTGAAGAATTAAGTGTATTGCACTTAATAACTGTATTAATTACATTGTGACATCATAAAACATTATTATATGCACAGACAGTATCAATTACCTCAAGATATGCACCCAGAAGGTCTCAATCACGCCTCAAATGCATAAATACACCTAAAAGATCAAGAATTCACACTTTAAACCACCTTTCAAGGCTATGGGAAAACCCCCTGCACTTACCACACCTCTTCTGGTCTCTGGATCTGGGTATTGGGTCAATGGTTGGGCATGGGAATGGTATTCTTTGTGTGAGAAATTAGTTATATTGGTTCCATTATTAATTTTTATGGTTATCCTTTAATGAGGCTTTTATTTGGTTCCTTTATGGGTTATTTTTAATTGTTTCCTTTACTTGTAGTCATGCACAATCAGTGTTTAAAGCACCAGACATTCTTATTTGGGGTTTATTCCTTCTTTTGGCGTTATAATGATGTGCACTGGTATCTTCTTTAGTGAGGAGGAAGTTTTCTTGGTAACTGGGCCTGTGAAACTGCTTGAAGTGGACACCATGGGGAGATGAGCACACTCAAAGTGCTGTAATGGACGGGGATAGCAGTGTAATGGGTCTGGGAGTCAGGGGAAAGTACTCCAGGGATTTTGGGTATATATAGAGGGGGATTTTGGTGGATATTTAGTCATTCAATTCAATTATTTTATACAATACACAACACCATCTTATTATATATAATATAGTTATCTGGTTACAATAATTAGCATTTTAAATATAATTTCTATTCTATTTTTCTGTCAATTGTAAGCACCTTTTATATTTATATTAGTGAGATTATTTGATATACAGGTTACTAATATTTGAGTTGATATAATATTTTACTTTAAATTGGATTGGTGGACAAGTAATATTCATACTGGACCATAAATACTTATAGACAACAATCTTTCTGAGCACTTATTAGTTCTTCAGCCTGAAAAAATATGTCAGCCAGGCTGTCTCAGGAGCCAAGTAAAATGTATAATACTGTATTGGAACCATAAGAGGGAATAAATTTATGTATTTTATGTATTTAAAAAAATATTTTATTGCATTATAAAATTATATAAATAGTTTATTAAAAATAAGTAAAATAAGTATTATATTACTTTTATTATTATATAAATTATTTATACACTTACATAAACATGTCACCGGACGACCTACGCACAAGGTCGAGGGCGTTCCTGGAAGTGAGATGGAGAGAGAAGTTTAGAAACTTTGTCAAGGCACAGAGGAAATGTTTGAGGAAGTGATTTGAAGATGACTCGAAGGAAGAGCTACTGCTTCGAGATATGTTTGAGTAGAACTCTAATATAAGTTAAAGGTAATATTAAAATTCTTAAAATCTCACAAAGGGTTGGAAACTCAATAATCCAAGATTTTAGGATTTAGAAATGATTACTGAGAAAATAAGTAAAGAACAATAATAATGATTTAACTAAAGCTTTACCACTATTAACTATATATACATTCTATAATTTAATTCTATAGAATGTCGAGCCAAAAAACCCAACCCCTTTTATATCCTTTACTCCTCCTCGCATTGACCTCATACCCAACCACTATTCCGCACACCACAGATCATTAAAAATACATCCATTTCACATGGACCCTCCTCACTAAAATCCGTTAACCCTTTAATCCTCCAGTATCCATTCCGTCCATGCTCACTACCCCTTTTAATAATTCACAGACATTTAATAAACCTTTTAGTGCACCATTACATTGACTATTGCGCTGTGCGTCACTTATTGAAAAAAGGACTGAGACACACTATTGAGAGATTGACTAATTTAGATTTAGAGTTTAGACTAGCGCAGTTGAATAGCGAGTACACAAGGGAAAGTTGCAGTTGCTATGGAGAATTTCTTTCTGCGCTTTGAGTATGGATTTAGCCCTCTGTATTATTTATTTAATGAGCTGCTTTTGCCTTGAGTGTCACGTGGTGTGTGACAGATTCCCGGGTATAAAAACGCGAGCTCCGTTGAGCGTGAGACATACTTTCCACACTAGTTTCCCTCCTTTTTTATTTTATTTACTTTATAATTTACTATGATGAATTGTACTACCCCAACTCCCACACCTCCACACCCTTAAGCCAATGGGGGAACCGTTACCCGGCAATATTCCCAGGCCTGCACGGCCTGCAAATCAATGGAGTACTTTTGCGTTTAAAGTACGGCGACACGAGGTCCTCACCAGAAGTGCGAGTTTTGCCGCTGGAGATGGGTGGCGTGTGATGCTTTGTCGAAAAATGCAAACATTGAGTATCGATTCATGAAAACCAAATATTGGGTGATACCAAAAAGAAAAGAGGTAGTCAAGGATATTTGGGATGTTTCAATTGGGGATGAACAATCGGTGGGAGAGAATGAGGAGGAAGTTGAAGATGATGTAGCAACCTGGGTAACCCAGGCCACTGGTAAAAAACGAAGGGTGGAAGAGGAGGTGGATAAGTTGGTGGAGGAAGATGAGGAAGAAGTTCTCATTTCAAGGCGAACTCCGAAAAAGCGACGGGTGGTCATTGAGGATGACAAAGAGGAGTAAGAAGTGGCGGTGGAGGTTACTCCAAAATTATTCTTAGAGTCTGACCCCATATTTGAAGTATGTCCATTCTTCTGTTGTTTTAGAAATTATGTTACTGATGATCGTGTTTTAGATTCCAGACATCATCGCAGAAGTTCCAATTGTGGAAGCTGCCCGTTGCCGCCAGTTGAGGCAAATCAACCAGTTGTTGATTCGAGGGAGGATATCGAAGAGACTCTTGACCAGGTATGGTCGAAGAAACCTCAACAAGGTCTACAAACCGGGTTTATTGAAGACTTAAGTGGTGAAGTTGATAAGATTGTTGATGCCGCTTCTTTTGACGTGGCTGAAGAACTACTGGAAATTGGGGAGGTGGTACCGGTAGGAGAGGAGGAAGTTTTTGAAAAATGTAGGAAGGAGATAAGGGTGATTTTGGAGAAGATGAAGGGATTGGTTTGAGAGAAAATAAAAGAGAAAATTTAAAATGAAAGGAGAAAGGAAAAAAAAGAAAGAGGAAAAGAAAATTAGAAACGATTTGTATTTATTTTATTCTGTTGTTTTAATTTAAAATTTTAATATTTATTTTATAAGATTTTGATAGAAAAAAGAAAAAAAAGAAAGAAAAAATTTAAATAAAATTTTGTTTTAAATTTTGGAAGAAGAAAAGAAAGAAATTTTAATTGAAAGAGTTTTAGTTTTAATTTTTGAAAAAGAAAAAAAATTTAAATAGGAAAAAGAAATAGTTGATTGAAATAATTTTATTGGAAATGAAAATTTAATGAAAGAAAAAATTGTTATTTATGAAAGTTTATTTATTGAAGTTTTGAGGAATTTTAGTTATTTGAAAAGAAAAAGAAAAAGAAGAGAAGAAGAAAGAAAAAAAAATTTTTTTTTAAAAGAATTTGAAAGAAAGAAGTAATTCTTCGAAGAAATTTTTAAAAGAGAGATTTAGAGGTTGAAGTGAAATTTGAGAAGGATTATCGTGTTGTGGTTGTGAAATTTTTTTGATAGTTTGAGGAAAAGAATTTTTTAAGGAAAGAATGAAGGTAGAAAATTTGAAAAGAAAAAAGAAAAGAAATTTTAAAGAAATTTTTAGAAGGTTTTATGAATTTGTATTTATTTTGTTTTAAATTTTATTTTAAATTTTATTTTATTTTACTTTAATTTAATTTAATTTATTTTTTTTATTTTTTTTAATTTAATTTAATTTAATTTAAATTTAAATTTAATTATTTTAAAGAAGGTTGAAAAACTTTTGAAAGAAAAAAGAAGAAAGAAGAAAAGAAAACAAAGAATATGGAAATTTTAGAGGTAGAGATGTTTTAGATTTTAAAAAGAAGAAGGAAAAAAGAAAGAAAAGAAAGAAAAGAAAAAGAGGTTTAAGGTTTTGGTTTTAAAGTATATTTAAGATAAAAAGATTTTAGGAGTTCAGGGGCATTAGAAACATTGATGGCTGGTTCCCAGGATGTTTTGTCTGAATCATTGAGGAAGCCTTTCCATTCCATGAGGTATTGAAGTTCCCCCTTGTGCATTCTTGAATCAAGGATATGGCTTACTTCCCACTATAGATGGTCTTCTACTTTGACCGGTTATGGAGGTGGTTGGTTCTTGCCTGGGTATGTTTCTCGAGCCAGTTCCAGGAGAGATACGTTGAAAACAGGGTGAATAGCCTGCCATTTAGGAGGTAGCTTGAGTCGAAATGCAGTTTTAGAGACTTCAGAGTCAATTTCGAATAGTCCCAAGCACTTTTCAGCTAGTTTCTTTGATGGTTGAGTTGTTCTAATGTTTTGTGAATCAAGCCATACTTTGTTGCCTGGTTTAAAAGAAGGAGCAGATTGTCGATGTTTGTCAGCCTGCTCCTTGTACCTTCGAATCACTAATTCCAAATTTGATTTAATTTCCTCTTGGAGTCGTGACATGGTTAAAAGATAATGTTCAGCAGGATAATTAGTTCCTACGTGGATTGAGTTGAATCGAGGATGTCTTCCATAAACAGTTTCGAAAGGAGATTGTCGTGTCGAAGAATGAGTCGAGTTATTATAAGCAAATTCGGCCAATGGTAACCATGTGGTCTAATCGTCTTGTTGGTAACTGACATACATTCGAAGGTATTGTTTGAAGATTTGGTTGACCCTTTCCATTTGCCCATCAGTTTCAGGATGATAGGCTGTGGAGAGATTCCTCGTGATATTGAGTTGTCGAAATAGCATCAAAATTAGTAGAAAGAGGAAGTTAAGAAATAAAATCCATCAATAAAGATTCCCAAGGTTTAGAGGGAATAGGAAGTGGTTGAAGAAACCCATTCTTACGGTGACGGGGAGCCTTATTCCTATTACATTCGTAACAAGCTTTTATATAGGCCTTGATTTCTCTAGTCATTCCTGGCAAGAAGAAATCCCTCGCTATTAACTGGTAGGTTTTATCAACCCCAAAGTGACCAGCTAATGGAGAATCATGTCGACTATTGAAAATCCATAATTTTATTTCATTGTTGTTGGGTATGACTACTCTACCTTTGAAAACTAATAGACCTGATTCAATACTAAATATTTTGGCCCCTTTCTTCAAGAGTATTTTGTCTTTTAACCCTAAACAATAGTTGTCCTTTGACTGAGCTTCGAGGATGTTGGATAATGGATTTTGAAATGATTGAATTGTCATCGAATTAAGTTGATGAGTCGTTAAAATTGATTTGTTGAAAATTGATTTCAAATTTTCTGGGTTCTTGTCAGCAAATGCGTCCCCCCGCTGTGGGTAAAAGTCGTCCTGACGTGACAAGATATCTGGGACAATGCAGTTCTTACCTGGGAAATAGGAAATAGAAAAAGGAAATTCAGACAAAAATTTAGCTCATCTGGCTTGGCGCCTGGTTAACACTTTGGAAGACATGAAGTATTTCAAAGCATTATGGTCTGTTAAAATTTGAAAAGAACTATCTAGGCTGAGAAGAAAAGAGAACCATTTTTTAAGACAATGAATAATAGCTAAAAGCTCTTTGTCATGAATTTCATAATTTAATTCTGCTGCAATGAGTTTGTGTGACTCAAAAGCAACAGGATGAAATAATTTTGTATCAGGATTTAATTGAGAAATGACCCCTGCAATAGCATAATCGCTTGCATCTGTCTTGACGATTGTCAAAGCAGAAGGATCAAAGTGTCAAAGAATTGGAGCTGTGGTGAACGTCGTTTTCAATGCTTTGAATTCCTTTTGTGCTGTAGAAGTAAAAACAAAAGGAATATCTTTTCTAAGAAGAGAAGTAAGATTGGAAATGGTTTTAGAGTAATCTTTAATAAATCTTCTATAGAAATTTGCAAAACCCAAAATTCCTTGGAGGGACTTAACGGTTTTGGGCTCAGGCCATTCCAGGACTTTTTGGACCTTTTTGTTGTCCATGATTAAACCATCTGTGGACAACGTAAACCCCAAAAAATAGATTGATTTATGATGGAATTTTCATTTATTTTGCTTGGCGTAGAGACCGTGATCTCGAAGTCGATTCAGAACCTGTCAAACATGATGAATATGTTCATCCAGTGTCTTCGAGAAAATTAAAATATCATCTAAATAGACAACAAAAAATTTTTCAACAACATCTTGAAAAATGTCATTGACAAAGGTTTGAAAAGTTGATGGTGCGTTACACAATCCAAAAGGCATAACTAAATATTCAAAACTACCAAATCTAGTGCGCATTGCAGTCAGTGGTTCATGAACTTCTGCAATGCAAATAAGATTGTAAGCGCCTCTAAGATCAATTTTAGAAAAGAAATTAGCACCATTGAAAAGGGTAAGAAGCAATGACATAGGAGGAACAGGATATGCATTCTTCTTAGTGCCTGTGTTGAGCTTTATATAGTCAACACACAACCTAAGACTACCATCCTTTTTCTATACAAAAAGGACAGGGGAGACAGTTGGAGATTTACTGGCTCTGATGAAACCTTTGGCTACATTGTCTGCAATGTAGTCTCAAAGAACTTGAGATTCGTCCTTTGACAAAGAATAGACAGAACCTGCCGGAGGTACTGGACCTATTAACTCTATTTGATGGTTGTAGGGTCGATGAGGTGGTAACTTATCGGCTTTGAGGATTGAGAAAACATCAAGGAAATCATGATAGATTTCCGGTAGAGTTGATTTAATGGCTTCAACGTTGATTTGGTCGTCCTCATCATCTTTGAGAGAATCTGTCTAGGGAAGACCAGAATTGAGAGAGCATAATTGGATTACTTCGAGGCAATTTAAATCCTCTTCGAGTGAAGTCATCAAGCTAGAAGGGTTAGCCAATTTCTCATTTAAAGAAAGATCAGATGCTTGAAAGTCATCTGGCAGAGATTTTTCCTCTAGCAGGGCGTTGTCAGGCGGGTTGTTTAACTCCCTATTGACCTGCATTGAAGAATTAGAAATATACTTAGTGCGTGGGGTGATCAATCCCCGTGACCAATCAATTTCAGGACTCCAATGCTTTAAAAAGTCATGGCCAAGAATGGTATCGTCCATCCTTGGGGCGTCCAAGACTGATAATTCCCACTCGAAGGGGGGAAAGTTCCAAAAGTTGAAAACCCATAAAACTTTCTTACTTACCCAATATTTGGGTTCCTCTGATTCGACCAAGTAAATTGGAGTTCAATCAATTTCTGCAAATGTTAGTTGTAACTTCTTGGAAAAAGATAAACTAACAAAATAAATTGAAGCTCCAGAGTCAATAAGACAACTGAAGGGGGTATCCTCCTTAAAAAGAATGAATCTCAAGCGGTTTAAGGCAACTCCAGTCCTTAAGACATGGAGGTTCTGTGCACTGGGCGACATAAGATAGTTTTCTTTGCACACAAGTAAACTATTTACTAGTTTTTTGACTTCAAACTAGTACCTTCTCTTTCCTTCAACTTTACACAATCTTCCAGCTTGTGCTTACCCTCACAATACATACATAACCCATTATCCGCTCTTCTCTTCCTCTCAGCCTCTTTAAGTTCCCCTTTAGGATCCAGTATTTTTCTGATATCGCCTGGGGTCAAGCTTTTAGGTCGAGGCTTGTCCTTTCCCTTATTGGGTTTGGATTGAGTTGTCCGTGGGTGTGAAGAAGGTCCCGATTTAAAATTTATACCTTGAGATTTGTTGGCGTATCAACAATGTTGAAGTCGTTCTTGGTAAACACCGTTGAGTTCGAGGGTTTGATCCATGAAATCCATTAAAGTAGTCATCTTCTGACCATGAAGATTTAACTGATCAGAATCCTCAAAGGAAGTACTTTTTTGAAATGATACTTGAGGGAAGCATCATTCCAACCTACTCGAGTTTGAAGTGCTCTGAAGTTCGAGATATATTCAGAGGATTTACCATTATCACTCATGCTAAGGAATTCAAGTTCAATTTCTGCGTTGTCAGTTTCATTAGGGTCACCGAAAAACGTGAAGAGTTGGTCTTTGAAATTTTCCCAGTTATTAATAAGTAAGTGGGTTTCAGTCAAAGAGAGCATGAGAAGATAAGGTTCAAACCATCCTGCTGCTTTTCGGGGTAGGAATGAAGAAGCGTAAACAACCTTTGATTGGTCGTTATTGAAGGTTCGAGGGTCATTATGGAACAGGAGCTTGCAGGTTTTCAAGAAGGGCCGCAATCTGTCTGGATGTTCTCCATAGAATTTATCAGGAGATTTCATAGAAAGAGTTTTGAATTTAGATCCCTCTGAAGACGTTGAATTTGAAGGGTCTTCATGAAAAGTCTCATGAAATCTTCCAGAGAATTAGATGGTCCAGGTTCTGAAGGTTGACCAGAAGGGTGATTAGCAGGGGCCAATGGTGCCTCGTGCATTGTATCCCCTCCTTCTTCATCATCACTAGAGTCATCAAAATCATGTGGAATTTCTTCTACAGATTGGACTGAATGTTGCCGTTCCATTAGGTCGAGTGTCTCAAAGGAGTGAGTGCGGGAAACAGGCCGGGTGGCTGTTGGCCTGCCTATGGTGCAAGCTCTAATAGTAGCGTCCGTAGGGGGAGTGCGTTGAACAGGTGCCATTTTAAGAATTTAGAGAAAAAGCACCTGAAAAAGGGAAATAGTAGTGCAAAGAATGAGAACTACTGAGAATTAAATTATAATGTCACCGGACGACCTACGCACAAGGTCGAGGGTGTTCCTGGAAGTGAGATGGAGAGAGGAGTTTAGAAACTTTGTCGAGGCACAGAGGAAATGTTCGAGGAAGTGATTCAAAGATGACTCAAAGGAAGAGCTACTTCTTCAAGATATGTTCGAGGAGAACTCTAATATAAGTTAAAGGTAATATTAAAATTCTTAAAATCTCACGAAGGGTTGGAAACTCAATAATCCAAGATTTTAGGATCTAGAAATGATTACTGAGAAAATAAGAAAAGATACAATAATAATGATTTAACTAAAGCTTTACCCCTATAAATATATATACGTTCTATAATTTAATTCTAAAGAATGTCAAACCAAAAAACCCAACCCCTTTTATATCCTTTACTCCTCCTCGCATTGACCTCATACCCAACCACTATTCCACACTCCACAGATCATTAAAAAATACATCCATTACACATGGACCCTCCTCACTAACATCCGTTAACCCTTTAATGCTCCACTATCCATTCTGTCCATGCTCACTACCCCTTTTAATAATTCACAGACATCTAATGAACCTTTTAGTGCACCATTACATTGACTATTGCGCTGTGTGTTGCTTATTGAAAAAAGGACTGAGACACACTATTGAGAGATTGACTAATTTAGATCTAGAGTTTAGACTAGTGCAGTTGAATAGCGAGTACACAAAGGAAAGTTGCAGTTGCTATGGAGAATTTCTTTCTGCGCTTTGAGTATGGATTTAGACCTCTGTATTATTGATTTAATGAGCTGCTTTTGCCTTGAGTGTCATGTGGGGCGTGACAAAACATAATATATATTATATTCTATAAATCATGGCACATTTTTATGTATTTAATAGGGGGTATCAAAGTTGACCAATCTGCAATTAGGGATCAAGAATTTTTTTCCTGGGATCAGAAATTATTAATTGCATATAATTCCTATCCACTAGCCCTGGGGCTAATGGATAAGGAATCCACAATAATACATTATCCTGCCTCTTATACCCCAATTTCTATTCCTAATTCCTGATCCCAAACTCATCACATCCATGATGGATTTTTAAGAAAGTCACATGACTTATAGTTGCTGATTCCATCCTTGAGTATTTCCTCACTCTATGCTACTTAATTTTGGTGGCAAACATTTAAAGTGTTTTTCTATCTACACACCCCAACTGCACATTTAGCGGTGAATTCCCACTTCCCCCATCACATAAGCCTTCCACCAAAAACTATGAAACACCTCCCTACTAGGCAGATACTTCACTCAACTATGAATGCTATTGCTTAACTTTTAGTTCTTTACCATAAAACAGACTCTTATTTGGAAGATGCTTTAGCTTATATTTCTTTTCTTTCCAAAAAACATTAAATAACCCAAGGGGGCCAAATCTTCATCATGATCCCAGATATGATCTCCACTTCATTCTCAACATTCCTCAACTAAAATTCACTCAACTATTTCAAACTTCTCCTGATTCTTTCTTCAAAACTTATCAACTCATCTCCAAACATCCTATCTTTCATAAAAATTCTCAAAATAAACAGTGTGATCCTGCTATTCAACTTGCTGTTGCACTATGTTGCTTTGGCTCAAATGGAAATGGTGCTTCTGTAAGACATTTGGAAAATCTCTTTACCATAGGATATGGGATAGTGATATTATACACCAAGTGCTGTATTATTGCTATCCTTTCCCTCAAGTCTCAAAAACTTTCTTGGCCAACTACACAACAGCAAATTGAATCCTCTCAAGTAATGCAAGCCAAAGGGTGCCCTGGCTGTGTAGGGTATGTTGATGGCATGACTATACCTTTAAGTCAAAAACCTTATCATGATGTAAACGATTATTTTGATGTGAAAAAAGGTTTCTTCAAAATTTTCTCCAATTTCACATCTTTCATAAACTGACTTTTTATCTTCTTTCTAGATACTCTATTGCTGTTCAACTTGTATACAATGTAAATAAAAAATTTATTGCTTTTCATAGTGGCTGTCCTGGATCATGTCATGACTCTTCCTTTTTACAGAGAATGAGGATTTCTCAAACTCCTGACTCATACTTTGATGAATCTCAGTACCTCCTTTCAGACTCAGCATATGCAAGTGGAGAGTACATCATACCTGCTTTTGGTAGTGCAACTTTAGAAAATGACCCCAAAAAAACCTTTAATTATCACCTGTCACAATCAAGAGTATGGATTGAACATGCTATTGGTGTTTTAATGGGAAGATTTTCTAGTCTCCAGGAGCTCAGAATCCAATTTCAAAAAAATTTGGATATCAAAACATCAAATCATTGGATCATGACTTGTGTTATACTCCATAATATCCTAGCTGATTTGAACAATGAGTGGAATGATCTTTATGAAGAGATGATCCTGAACCTGCACCAGCTCTCTCCACCCTTTATTCCAAAAACATTCTTTCCACTGGCATATGCTCTGTCATTATGCATATTACTCTCCAACATTTCTCTTCCCCATCCTTTTAAATTATTTTTTTGTACTCTCCCAATTTTTAATATCCTTGTTTTTTTCACTTGTGTTACTTTCATTTTCAATGTTTTATTTACTTGTGTTGGTAATTAACTTTTTTGCATAACTACAATTTTGAATTTGCTGTCAATTCTCTTTTTTGGATGTCTCATATGTTTCATTTAATCAGCTCAAAATGAAATCACATATTTTCTGCAATCAAATAATTTTTCACTGTCTCAATTTTTCATTCATCCCTCATATCTATTTCCTCCTCTCCTTAAACATCCCTCAAACAATTTGGTTTTTTTTATTTTCTCATCTCATCTCTCCGGAAAATTCATTTTATTCATTTTTTTGATTTTTTGATTGCTAATTATGGTTTTTTTGTTTTTTTTCTGTTTTTTTCTTTTTTGTATCTAATTTTTTTTGTAAGTGGTTATTTTTGATTTTTATGGTAAAATCAACCTTTTTTTCTCTCCCTCTTCACTTCCTTTTTTAGCTCCATGATCCTACTCTTCATCCCTACCTGGCATGGTCGTTACCCCCCCTTTCCCCTATTTCACTTTTTTTTGGTTCCATGTCATTAAAACACATACATTGCTCATTCTTTACAAATTTCATTTACCCCATATTCAATTTCCACATAATTCCAACATCAATCTTTCTCACTCTATTTTTCCTAATTTTCAATCAAGGTAAGTTTCATCTCCTTTTTTTCATCCCTATATGATATCTCATTCCTTCTATGAAAATTTAATACTTAAATATATGTATGACTCTTATCTGGATAACAGTGAACTTATTAAACTTCTTTTTCTCTCATCTCCATTAACACTTTTCAAGTTTTTCTAAAATTTTGAAAATCAGACTTGAATTTAGGTTAAGTTTCTTTGAATCTAAATTAATTTTTACTAAAGATTCTTCTGAAGGCTGCCTTTTATTTCCCACAATCAGATTTTAATTTGATTCAGTGGTTGCTGAGATATTGACTATTAAAGTTGGGCATTTGTTTCCCAATTTAAATTTTTTTTATTTCATTTTTTTGTGTAACAAATTAGGGTTAGGTTTGTTTAAGTCACATTTCCTCCAACTGAAAACTCTCCTGAAGCCTATCTTTCATTTTCCATAAACGGATTTGAATTTGGTTCAGTGGTTCCTGAGATATTGACCTTTAAAGTTGAGCCTTTTTTTCCAAATATCATTTAATTTATTTTGTGTTTTTATGTTGCATAATTAGAGAATAAGGCCTCTGAAAATCTTATCTGATGATTATCTATGGTTTTGTCTCCCAAAGCTTAAGATCACTCAATTATTTCTTGACCAATCTCTTGAAAAAATTATATATTTGTGCATTTCAATCTAACCATAAACTGGCTATGAAAGCTGGACTTCCCAATTGGACAAATATAGAATGGGTTGAAATCAGTATTGATTATATCTTGTATTCTAACACTATCATCAACTAAGGAGGATCTCATATCCAGAGCCATGTTGAAAAAACTGATTATAATATGCTTACTTTTTGGCTTTTCTGTTATATCAATCTTATTAATGGAAGACTGATCCCTTCACCTGCTAAAATCAAAGGCCATGGACTATAATTTCCAGATCATAAATTTATCATTTAATTCGAATTAGTAAACAGGATTATGGAAGCAATTTGTAATTCTTCAAGAGATAATCATCAAGCTACTAAGGCACCTCCTGGATTGGAATCTTGCAAAAATTTTACTCATTTTAGATGTTCTTTTCAGATCAATAAAGGTTTTATAAACTGGGTAAGTAAGGTAAGGGGTAAAGTGTCCATGGCTACTAAAATATGAGGGAGGGGTAGTATATCTGTCAAGTATGGTAACTAAAATATTATAAAAAAATTTCTATCATTAAATATTTTCATCCATTTTTTTTCTTTTTTTTTTCTCATCTATTAATTTTCTTTAATTTTATTTTTTATCTTATTTAATTTTTTTTAATTTTGCTTTTTATTTTCCTTTTTTTTCAATTTTATTTTTCCTTTTAAATTTTTTTTGCATTTGAATTTGCATATTTCTCTTCAAATTATTTTTTAAAGTTTCATTGTGGTGATCAAACCTGGGTAGGCCTTTGGAGTGCATATTTGTAGGTATTTGGAATGTAGGGTATAGTTGGGGTTATGGTGTTTTATTGGTGTTTCCTTGTTTCTACATGTAGTTAATCTTGTTTTGTTGTTTTAGAGTGGGTGTTTGGGTGTTTTTGGGCGTTTAAGGGCCTTAAAGCAGCCATCCCTATGTTGGGCGGCCCGCCTGCCTCTAAGCAGCCTTCACTACATTGGGCGGCCCGCCCGCCTTAAAGCGGCTGCCCCTATGTTGGGAGGCCCTCCTACCTGTGTGCATGGAAGCCTTTACAGGCATTTTTTATGCATGTAGAAAGGTAGGAGAGCTTTATTTTTGGCAGGGATTAGGCTGGGGTGGTCTGTGCATAGCTGTATGATATGTGTGTGGAAAGATTTTTGGAGAATCATCTTATCTTTTTACTCATCACCTCTCTGTTCCTCACTGTCTCATTGGCTGGTGTTTTGTCGGAATATATTACTGTCAATTTCAACTCTTTCTGGTAGTCTGTATGGGACTATTATCTTTTACTTTTAAAGAGTTCAAGAGTATATAATTAGAGGGTCTAGCAAACAGATCTCCAATTTGCTGAAACAGGTAAATCTCACTTGTTTTTCTTAAGGGAAAGGGGTTATTCTTTCTGGTTTTTCTCCAAATCCCTTGGTCAAGGCCTATAGCTAGCACTATAGGATTTTCTACATTTCTGGTGCCCAAGGTGGGTTAGAATATGTTGGCTTTTTGGAATCTCTGTTTATCTAGGCTTCTCTCTTTGGTGGATCTCCTTTGGTGGATTTTGAATTTGGTGCTATATCTCCTTGTGGTTGATCTAGGGGTCTTCTTTTCTGTTGATTTTGGTCCCTCCTAGGTCTTTAAGGCTATTGGGGGGGACTTTGGCTATCTTTGGTGGAGATTGGAGGCTGTAACTTGGATTTGCTAGGATGGTTGGGATTCAGTCTTGGAATGGTTCAAGATTTTTGGGGGAGGATGCAAAGGGGTTTTTGGCTAGGTTTGAGGTTTCCGCTGAGATTGATGGGCCCTCACTGTTGGACATGGTTAGGCAAGTAATCTTTTTCATTGGTAATAGGGAGGTGGAGAAGGAATTTTCTGTTATGGCAGGATATAGGAGTCAGGACTGGGGGAGGTTTAATATGGAGATGGTAAAGAGGTGGCCTACTACTTTCTCAATGGTGGATCTTCATGGGATTTCTAGGAGATGGGAATTGGAAGGTGGTGTAACTTCTCTTTCTCAGTATGGGGAATTTATGGAGGAATTTGGGGAGGCTCTGGATTATCTGGTATATAATGATATATTACCACATGAAGATGGGGCCAAGTATGTATTTTGGAGTGCCATGAGTAGGAATTTTAAGTTGGATTTTCTGGAGATTCTTTTCAAGTCTGACTTGATGAAGAATCTTCCAAATGGGGAAAATAGGATTCCTGGTATTGCTATTCTGAAGGAGGTTATTTTTGGATATTTGGATGGTATGAAGGATAGGGATGTGGAATATTCTGGAAAGGAAATTTTTTTGGATGGGGAGGTGAAGAAGACTGTGGTGGAAAATTCAGTTTCTGGGGAGGTGTTGGAGCCATTAATTTTGGAAGATGGGGACTCTGATGATGTTTTTGGAACTGATTTTTCTTTTTTAAAGGATGCCATGGGATCTCAGTTATGTGCTTCACTGGATGTTTTGGAAATGTAGACACTGGAGGATCAGTGTATTTCATTAAGGTTGGGTGAATTATGTGGGAAGGAGGTCTTGTCTGGTCATGAAGAAGAATTTTGGGATATTGAGAAGGAATCTGTGGTGGATGAATGGTTGTTGAGGGATGATTATTTTTCTTTCTCAAGTTCAGATAATGCCTTATTGGAGGAGAATGTATCAGTTGAATTTTTGGATGGACAGAAAGATTCTGTCTTGTAGATTTTTCTCATAGAGGAAGATTATTTTCAGGTGGTTCCCTCAAGATCAGAAGTTCTCTGCTTGGAGGAGGATTTTTATTTTAATGTTATGGATGTTATTCTGGAGGATCTTGCAGATTATAAGCAAGATTCCTGTAGGGAAGAGGAAAATTGTGATGTTTTGGATGTCACGGGTATGGAGGTTGATTTCAAAGATGTGGTGGAGGTTCCAGATGTTTCACAGGGTGGAGTATTTATTGATTCTGGTAATGTGAACTATGGTAGACTCAGTGTATGGAGGAGGATGGAAGATTTGTTTGGAGGTCTGATGTTGAAATATCAGAATTGGAAGAGGGGCTTAGGGGGTTCAAGCCCTAGGGGCAGACTTATTGGTTTCAACCTGGGGTTTTCAAGAATCTGATGCCTCCAAAATGAGGATAAACTACTTAATTTGTTTTGATTTTGCTTAGTTTGGCCTCTATGTATTTGGTCAGGATTTTTTTGTTTTGTCCAATTCTTATCAGTCTCTCTGGTTCAAGTCTCTATATAAAAAAGGAAAAAAAAGAAAAAAAAACCTTAGTATAATGAAAATGGAAGAAAAGAAAAATTCAAGTGAAGATGGGTATTATATTTAAAAGAAAATGAAGATAAAAATGATGATCATTGGTTTTATCTAACCTCTGGCATGAGGTTAAACTGCAAAATTTTATTTCTAAATTAGATTTTTTTTGGCTTTCAAGAATTTTAATGGTTTTTTAATGGTTTTGGTTTTTTATGGGAGAAGATTTGTGTTGGAAAATCTTTTTGTTATAAAGTACCCAGGGGTGGGTCTTCTAGATTTTTATTTTGCAAGTGTGGGGGTAACTGATGGGCTGGCTGCTCTAACAACAGTTACCCCAGATTGTATGTTTCCAACTCCTTGTCTTAATTTTGGTGAATTCTAGTATTGGTTTTTTTCGTTAACAGTTTTTTAGTCCACCATGACTTTAAACTGGAAATTCTTTTGGTATTCAAGTGCTGGACCCCTCATGCTTATTGGTTTTGTTTAATTTTGTTGGATGTAGTGTTTTTGCTAGAAGGTACCCAGGGGGGGCTTCTAGATTTTATTTTGGCAAGTGTGGGGGTAACTGATGAGCTGGCTGCTCTGTAGAGCAGTTACCCCAGAATGTCTGTTTCAAGCCTTTGGTTTTTTTCTAGTTGAATTATAGTGTTGTTTTTTTGTGATTCAGGTTTTTGGTCCTCTATGACTTTAAACTGGATTGACTTGGTTGTCTTTTGGTGATTTTGGATTGGTGGTGGATCACTGGTGGTCTCCCATCATTTTCACTTATTGGAGGGAGCCCACCCAGTGATCTTTTCTGTAGACCTGGAGCTGGCTTTGCTATGTGGTTTTAGGGTGTTGGCTTTGAAGTGGTGGATTCAAGATTATTTTCTTTTTTCTCTTTTTTTCTTTTAATTTTTTTTATCAAGGCTATTTTTGTTCAAGGGCTCAAGATAGGGCTCTGGAAATGTTTTTGGTAGAAAAGTAGGAGTCAAAATATAAAAAATAAATTTCTTTTAGGTGCAACCACATCAACGTGCACTTGGATGTGGGTAAGGTATCAGGGGATCAGCTTATCAATTGGCTGGGGGATACCATTTTATTTTGTTTTATTTGTTAAATGAGGTTAAATGTTTTGGCTTTGATGTTTTTTTTGTTTGGGGATTTATGGGATATATCTTCAAGATTTTTTTCTGGAAAGTCCTTCAAGACTTTAAACTGATCTTTTAATTATGGGCTCAAAATTTTTTGATGGAAAGTCTCCCAAGACTATAAACTGAGGAATGGGAAGCAGTGTGAGGTGGAAGTTGAAAGGCAGAAGGATCCAAGGGGGAACTTCTGAATTTTGTAAAATCAAGTTTGGGGGTGACTGATGGGCTGGCATCTCTATATACAGTTACCCCAGAAAGTTAGTTACTTCTCTAAATCTTTTTCTGGTTGATCTCTGGTTCTGGGTTCTGTGATTCAGGTTTTTGCAGTCCCCCAAGACTATAAACTGAGAATTTTCGGAGTCCCCCAAGACTATAAATTAAGGGCTGTTAGTCCCCCAAGACTTTAAACTGAGGGCTTTTAGTCCCCCAAGACTTTAAACTGAGGGCTAGTCCCCCAAGACTTTAAACTGAGGGCTGTGAGTAGCCCAAGACTATAAAATGAGGAAATTTTTATGCTGGTAGAAGGTTATAGTCTGGAAGACTGGTCAACTGGATATCACTTTTCATTGTTGGAGGCTGGTACAGCCAAAGTTGGAATTCAGAAACAGAAGAAAGAGATTTTTTCACAGGGATAGATTGAATTTAAAGGCATGGTTCAAGAGAAGTTTTAAAGAAGATGATTGGATTGCTGGTTCAGAAGTTCACTTAGGATGGAATAGGATCTAGTGGAAGAGAGAAATGGGCTGTTTGTAAATATTCTGGAGAGGTGTTTGAACATTGTTGTTGGTGAAGGAAGAATGGGGATATTCTTGATTGGAGGGAGGATGTGGTGATCCAAACCTGGGTAGGCCTTTGGAGTGCATATTTGTAGGTATTTGGAATGTAGGGTATAGTTAGGGTTATGGTGTTTTTATTGGTGTTTTCTTGTTTCTACATGTAGTTAATGTTGTTTTCTTGTTTTAGGGGGGATTTTGAGTGTTTTTGGGTGTTTAAGGGTATAAAAGTAGCCATCCTTATGTCGGGCTGCCCGCCCACCTCTAAGAAGCTGTCCCTACGTCAGGCGGCCCGCCGCCTTTAAGTGGCTGTCCCTATGTTGGGCGGCCCGCCTGCCTGTGTGCATGGAAGCCTTTAGAGGCATTTTTTATGCATGTAGAAGGGTGGGAGAGCTTTATTTTTGGTAGGGATTAGTCTGGGGTGGTCTGTGCATAGCTGTATGATGTGTGTGTGGGAAGACTTTTAGGGAATCACCTTTTCTCTTTACTCATCACCTCTCTGTTCCTCACTATCTCATTTGGCTGATGTTTTGTTGGAATATATTATTGTTCATTTCAAATCTTTCTGGTAGTCTGTCTGGGACTATTATCTTTCAATCTTAAAGAGGTTAAGAGTGTTTAATTAGAGTGTCTAGCAAACAGATCTCCAATTTGCTGCAACAGGTAAATCTCACTTGTTTTTCTAAAGGGACAGGGGTTATTCTTTCTGGTGTTTCTCCAACTCCCTTATTCAAGGCCTATAGCTAGCACTATATGATTGTCTAAAACTTCAAGATATTTTTCTGGTTTTATATGATGGTGCATCTGGCATCAGTTCACTCTACTGGCTATTATAAAAAATTGTAAAAATTGATTCGGACTGGTGAAAATTATTTGTTGATGAAATTTTCATTTTCCATTTAAATTTAGATTTGTCTCTTCCAATTATTTTTTAAAGTTACATCAAGATAGTTTTCTGGTTTTATATGATGGTGCCTCTGGCCTTAGGTCATTCTACTGGCTATTATATAAAATAAGAACGCTTGATTTGGACTGGTGAAAATAATTGGTTGATGAAATTTTCATTTTTAATATTTTTCATTTAATTTTGGATTTATTTCTTCCAATTATTTATTAAAGCTATTTCAAGATAGTTTTCTGGTTTTATATGATGGTGCATCTGGCCTTAGGCCGTTCTAATGGCTATTATTTAAAATTGGAAAACATGATTTTGACTGGTGAAAATAATTGGTTTATGAAATTTTATTTTAGAATTTTTTTAAATTTGATTTCTTTAATTCAATAAATTGCAGGAGGGGGGTATTGCCAAATTTTCATATGAGACTTTTAAAAAAAAATTGACTTGAAATTTTGGTGATACCCATCCCTTACTTCAAAAAAATGCACAGGAAAATTTTATGAGCAACACCTCACTTCTCTTAAATAAAAATGCACTTCACCAACTTCATATTGGAAAAGTGTCCAGCACAAGTTTGGCCGAGCTTGTGCTGGAAAATTTGGACAAAACCAGTGACTAAAAATTGCAAGAAAAAAAAAATAGGCCATATAATGAACATTATTGATGGAATCAAATTGTTTTTTGGTAAAAAAGTCCAGCACAAGTTTGCCTGAGCTTGTGCCAGACAATTTTATGAGGAACACCTCACTTCTCTTAAAAAAACATGCACCTAACCAACTTCATATAGAAAACTTTGTGGCATTCCAAATCTTAGTACGGCTCTAAAAGTATATTTAGAATATTTATTTGGAATAGGACGGTGATCAGAGAAGCTGGATTAGTTTAAATATTTTATTATTAAACAAAAAATGAAGTTGAAAATGTCAAGATATGAATGTTTGGTCAGAATTATTAATTTCACAGGTCATATGATTTTTTAAAGCGGCAAAATTAAATTTAATAAAATTCAAGAAGCTCAAGAACCTTTGAAAATTTTCCCTGAATTTTTACTATTTTTCTTAAATTTTTAATTGATTTATAAAGATTTATTAAATTATTTATGTTTTTCAAAAATTACTTAACTTTGATCATTTTTTATGGGGTGAATAAAGCTGAGAAGACTACAAAAATAGTTAGGAATTTTAAGGAGAAGTAGCTCTATCATGTGTAATTTTTCTAGATTTTTTATTATAGATTTAAGGTTCTAGATTGAGTCCGGAGGTCCGTACGAGCTCCGTACAATCTCTGGAAGAGCTCTGGCTGTGCTCTAGAAGGGAAAATTAGGCACGTGACTAATTATACTTAAGGACACCTCAGACTTGAAA
This sequence comes from Hemileia vastatrix, assembly GCA_030280995.1. Taxonomy (NCBI): domain Eukaryota; kingdom Fungi; phylum Basidiomycota; class Pucciniomycetes; order Pucciniales; family Zaghouaniaceae; genus Hemileia; species Hemileia vastatrix. Next base: position 22,463,692 of record JASXTE010000010.1, on the reverse strand, counting down.
TTGGGAATCATCTCAGAGATCACATACAGACAGATACATGATTATAAAAACCATTATTCATATTTTTCTTTTGTCAACAAAATAATTAATTATTTGTAATACTCTTATAAAATAACAATTTTACATAACACTTTAAATATTTTACTCAAAAACTCTTAAAAATTAACATATAGGGTATCATTTTAAAGTTCTCAACTCCAGGGACTCGTTTATAGTATCTTTTTTCAAAATTTATTAAAATTTTAAAACATTAAAACTTCTTTCTTTTAAAATATTGAATCTAGTGTAACTTTATTGTTGCATTTCAGTTGTTTTGCACAGAAGAACTTCTCAATCATCCTAACAAGCGTTAATTAAACAGGGTTTCATTCTTTATTATTATCAAGTATACTTTTAAGCTTATTTATCTAAAAAACTCACAAATTCATATAGAGGGACAGGGTTTTCTCTGATTATCCAACTCCTTTGGATTCTACTTACAGCAAGGGGACTGTAAGAGTCTTTCTACATTGGTGGCACCCAACGTGGGGTTTTATTTCTCTAGCTTTTAAAAGAACTTACTTGATACTTGGACTTTTAGCCTGCAAGAGGCTTGCTTTCTGAAACTCTTATCGTTTTATTTAACTTAGCCTGCAAGAGGCTCACTTATTGGAATGCTTTATCTTTAATCTAATCTATTAGGATGTCTTCTGCTTCTGGATCTGGTGTGTATCTTCCTATGACACCATCATTTAGGATTGTTTCTTGGTATGGGCCCAAGGTTAATGGGGAGGAAGTTAAATGGTTTTTGAGCAGATATGAGGCTTCTGCTTTGGTGGATTGAGCTACTAACCTAGATATGGTAAAGCAGATCAGGTTTTTTATTGTTGACAGAGAGGTGGAAAAGGAGGTCATTGCTATGGAGGTTTATAAAAGGTTTGATTGGATAAGGCTGTCAAAAGAGATGGTTGATAGGTGGGGTGTCAGGTATACTATGGTGGATCTCAACAAGACTGTCAGCAATTGGCAAGCTAAAGGTGGTGTTTCTAATATGGTGGACTTCAAAAAGTTATGTGGACAGTTTGATGAAGTGGTGGAATATCTGATTTTGGTGGAGGAATTGGTCCATGAAAATCAGGCCAAGGATCTATTCAGGTCTTTTTTTAGTAGGGATATTAAGACGGATGTTTTAAAAGAACTGTCTAGGAAAAATTTGATGAAGGATCTGCCTAATAGTGAACAGAAACTGCCGGCTTTGGAGATCATCAAGGAGAATATTCAAGGCTACTTAAAACTCATGGAACTGGACAAACATCAAGAATCTTGTACTCAATATGTTAGCAACGTTATAGTAAGGTAAACTCTTACAGTCGCCTTGCTGTAAGCAGAATCCGGAGGAGATATGTTGATTTAGCTGAAAACCCCGTCCTTCCAATAAAAATAACAAAATGGGAATTCTAAATCACTAAGCTAACCAGTCTACTTGGATCTGATTGATAAAAATAATTAAAACCTGATATGTTTAACGCTTATTGAGATTTAAATAAAAGTGGCTGTTGAAAGAAATACTGATAACAACAATTAAGGTGTACCAGTGAAAGATCTGAAAAGAGTGACTTTTATGTTTTTATAATAATTTGAATTTTTATGAGACAGCAATAATCAAGTCCCAGTGATGAAGACCTTTCTAAAGATACCCTGTTATGAAGTGTGATTTAAATTGTTGAGTAGTATTTCTAAAATGTTATATATAAAATATAAAGTTATAAGGGTATTACAATTTTATTTAATTTGTTGAGTAATAAAAAATGAGACCATGGTGGTTAAAGATTAAGCTGTATGATGTATCCCCCCCTCAATTTCAAGTTTGAGAGGCTCTTAAGTATTCCTAGTCATGTGCCTGAGTTTTCCCCTCCAGAGTTCTCCCAGAGTCAATCCGGAGCCTCCGGAGTCCGTACGGACCTTGGGACTCAATTAAAACCTTTAAAACTGTAATAAAAATTCTAGAAAAATTACACATGATAGAGCCACTTCCCCTGTACATTCCCAACTAATTTTCGTAGCCTGCGCAGCTCTAATCACCCCGTGAGAATTCATCAAACTTAAGTATTTTTCTAAAAACTTAAATATTTCTATAAAATTTAAAATTCATTTAAAAATATAAGAAAAATAGTAAAAATTCTGGGAAAATTTCTCAAGGTTCTTGAGTGACTCGACTTGACACTTATAAATTTTTCCAACCGTAAAAAAATAAGTCTTCTCTGTAAAATATAATGTTTTTGCATAGGCATTCGCTTTTAACCAATTTCTTTATATTTAAAACTCAAATAAATTTAATAAAACCCTTTTATAAAATAATAACCCCAATCTTGCATGCCGTAATAACTCCATTTACGTACTTAGGTGCCATACTCAACTTTAGGCTACCACATCCTCCCTCCAATTGAGAATGTCCCCATTCTTAAAACTTTGCATAAGTGGTCGAACACAATATTCATCTTTTAACCTTCAACAACCATCTTCTTTAATCAACTTTAAAATTCATCTTCATCAATATGTCTTTCAAAGAACTTGTCGCTCCATGTGAACTCTTCGCTTGATACCAGGTTCCTTGTTTAATGTCCAACCCTAATCTTCCTGGAAGAACAGCTTGCGACTTATGCCGTGTGAAAAGTCAAATGTAACCGGCCAATAGTTCCTTCTAAAACAAACGTATATTTAGGACCAGCAGCTCTACCTGATCCCACAACTTCTAAAAAACAATCAAAAATTCCTGTCTTCTTAAAACGAATAAGATCAAAAACAGCTTCAAAAGTTCAATCTTCATCAGCAGATCCCAGCCTAATTTTTCCTTCACAAGATCCTAATCCTATAACGCCAGTGCCCCCAACCAACTTTGCTGAGACTATTTTTCCTGGCTCTAAATGTAAGACTCTGTTATCTTACTAAAAAAACTTTTAATCAAAATTGACTAAACCTTTAAGTTAATAACATATTTGAACTTCTAGCTGTCGAAATAACCAACACTGATGATGTTGGCAAAGTGAAGACGGATTATATCAATCATTATCCAAATTTTCATCACTATCTTTTTCTTGACTTTACGAATGAGTTGAAACGAAAAATGCTGGCCTATTTTCAAGAAACTCCAGCTAATAACCATGAAGAACTCATGAAAAGAAGAATTTTAATGCAAAGCTTTGATAATGATGTTGAACAATTTCAAAGAAATTATCTTTTCTAACAGTATAACTTGATAAAATTTTGTTTTTGCTTGGTCTTCTTTAACTTTAAAATAAATGTTGTTTTCTTTCTTCTCTGGCTTAAAATAACATAAAATAATAAATAATATAAATCTTGTGATGATTCCACTACTGAGAGCAAGGTTTGAATCCCTTCAGACTCCCATATTCCAGTCTTCCTTCTTGTCACAGCATTGAGAGAGTGGGTCTTCCTATGAGCCGAATACTCCTGATTCCAACCTCATAGGGCCCCCCACTGAGCCAAATTCTATGATTCCAATCTCGCCATAAGTTCCTCCAAGCTTCACACCAAAAATGGCCTAACACTGAGGCACTAAAAACATTCCCTAAAATCCAACTACCATCCTAACTTCTGATTCCTTCATCACAATTTTCAAACTTTGCTATACAGCAAACCCATAAAATACTTTTGCCAGGCTTCCAATAATAATATTAACTTTAGACCATGTTAAAGCGCCACAAATTTCACCTAATTAACCATTATGCTTTCCTTAGCATCATCACCACCTAAAATTTTAACCTCCTAAAGCTTATCAGCACCCAATTCCAGAAATGATTGAATAACCAGTTTAGAGTCTTAGTGGACAGTGATAAATTAAAAGATTGAATTGAGTTATCCAAACAAGATTGACATTCCAGTTTAAAGTCTTGGTGGACCAAACATATAATTGATTGCCAATTTATGGTCTTGGTGGACCAAAGATTGTTTAAGAGCATAAATAACTTGATATATTCCTAAATAAGGCCTAGGCTTGACCAAAGATTGAATAAATTTGATAATCCAGTTTAATGTCATAGTGGACCAAACATTTGATCGACAAGTAATCCAGTATAAGGCCATAGTGGTCCAATGAATGTTGAATTATCCTGCAGATATTAATTTTCCAGTTTAAAGTCATAGTGGACTAAACAATGAATGAACTACCAGTTTAAAGTCATGGTGGACCAAACATTTGATCAATAAGAAATCCAGTTTAAGGTCATGGTGGACCCAACAGCTTGATAATAGTCCAGTTTAAGGTCTTGGTGGACCTAACAACTTCTCTATCCTTGAACACAGATTTTGCCACCAGCTTTCTTCATCCTAGTTTCAAGTTTTCTTCTTCAAAAAAAAAAATCTCCTAACAAGATGAAACCTACTGACTTCATTGCTTCAGCTGATCAATCTTGAAAATATTGTGCTTTCACCCATAGGGAATGTATCTTCACTTTTAACTGGCAAAAACACACTTATAACAGGGCCTTTTTATTCTGTAATGAGAAGAAAAGAAAATGTTCTGGCTTGCATTGTGGTTCTTTCCTCATTACTGCTACTAGCTTCGCCTCCTTGTGCAAACCTCCTCCTTCTTCTTCACCTTCTACTCCACCCCCTATTCCATCAACTTCTAAAGATCCTATCCCTTTTTCTCCATCAGCCTATTTAAATCTTTCTTCATCACCTAATCCTCTGGGTCCTTCTCTCCAATCTAGACTTGCTGCTACCCCCCCAAGAACTCTTTCTGCTCCCAGGTCCATGCTTCAACCTTCAAACAATTCTTCTCCTACTTCCAACATCTTGAAGCACAAAAGGTCCTATAATAGCCAGCAATCTTCATCTTCTTTTATTCCATCCAAAAAGCCCAAAACATCTACTTCAAACTCCAATTCCAACACCAGTCCTCCTCATCTATCAAAAATTAAAAATCCTTTTTTAAACATAAAAAATCCCACTCCATTGCCAAGTAAGCCATTTATCTATGATCTTGATAGTGTTGACACAGTTTAGTTGTCCCTTTTTTTTTCTTTAATCTTCAGGTTTTAATATTGCTGATATTTTAATTTAATAAGCGTCCACTGGTTCTCCAATTCCATACTCAGCTTATGAACTACCAGAACCTAGTCCAAGCTTCCCTAGAGTTCCAATTCACCTAGTGTCTGAAAGGCTCTTTGCTAATTTTAATAACCTTATCGCTTATTTCCAACAATACCCGCCCTCTGATAGATCAGAATCATGGATGAGAGAACAACTGTTAAGAGATCTTTTAAAAATAGCCAACTGGCTTCAACACTATCGTGACCGTGAAATAAGATTCAAATCCCAGGAAATCAATCAAGGTCCTTCTAAATCTTCTAATTTGGATTCTTTGAAAGATAACAACCCTTGATGGTGTTCTTCCTGGTACGTAGCTTTCTTGAATAATGTTGGAAAATAAAAATAGAAACATCTAAACTACTTAAAACTAAAATACCTTTTATTTATTTATTTTTATTTTTTTTATATTTTTAGTTATTTTATTATTTATTTTATTTATTTTTTTATTTTTATTTTTATTTTTATTTTTATTTTTATTTTTATTTTTATTTTTATTTTTATTTTTATTTTTATTTTTATTTTTATTTTTATTTTTATTTTTATTTTTATTTTTATTTTTATTTTTATTTTTATTTTTATTTTTATTTTTATTTTTATTTTTATTTTTATTTTTATTTTTATTTTTATTTTTATTTTTATTTTTATTTTTATTTTTATTTTTATTTTTATTTTTATTTTTATTTTTATTTTTATTTTTATTTTTATTTTTATTTTTATTTTTATTTTTATTTTTATTTTTATTTTTATTTTTATTTTTATTTTTATTTTTATTTTTATTTTTATTTTTATTTTTATTTTTATTTTTATTTTTATTTTTATTTTTATTTTTATTTTTATTTTTATTTTTATTTTTATTTTTATTTTTATTTTTATTTTTATTTTTATTTTTATTTTTATTTTTATTTTTATTTTTATTTTTATTTTTATTTTTATTTTTATTTTTATTTTTATTTTTATTTTTATTTTTATTTTTATTTTTATTTTTATTTTTATTTTTATTTTTATTTTTATTTTTATTTTTATTTTTATTTTTATTTTTATTTTTATTTTTAATTTTAATTTTAATTTTAATTTTATTTTTATTTTTATTTTTATTTTTATTTTTATTTTTATTTTTATTTTTATTTTTATTTTTATTTTTATTTTTATTTTTATTTTTATTTTTATTTTTATTTTTATTTTTATTTTTATTTTTATTTTTATTTTTATTTTTATTTTTATTTTTATTTTTATTTTTATTTTTATTTTTATTTTTATTTTTATTTTTATTTTTATTTTTAATTTTATTTTTATTTTTAATTTTAATTTTATTTTTATTTTTATTTTTATTTTTATTTTTATTTTTATTTTTATTTTTATTTTTATTTTTATTTTTATTTTTATTTTTATTTTTATTTTTATTTTTATTTTTATTTTTATTTTTATTTTTATTTTTATTTTTATTTTTATTTTTATTTTTATTTTTATTTTTATTTTTATTTTTATTTTTATTTTTATTTTATTTTATTTTATTTTTATTTTTTTTAATTTATCTTTAATTTATTTTTTATTTTTTTATTATTATTATTTAAAATAAAAGATTTTTTTTAAAAAAAGATAGTTTTGAAATAAAAGTTAAAATTTAATTTTTAAAGAAAGATAAAAAAAAGTGATTAAAAAAGTTTTAAAATAATATTTTTAAAGATGCCCCCCAGCCATTTGATTTGCCGTACCCTCGACATCATACCCACATCCAAGTGCAACTTGATGTGGTTACACAATTTTGAGAAATTGAAAAGAAAATAAAATAAATGAAAGTTTTTTAGAAGATAATTTTTATAATGATGATCACTGGGTGGGCTCCCTCCAATTTATAAAAATGATTAGAGACCACCAGTGAGCATCACCTTTACAATAATTCATAATATATATTAAAGAAAAGAAATCACAATCTAACATAAAAAAAATCAAAATAAAAATAAAATAAAAAGAATCTTGAATCTGGCGTTGAGAGCAGTGTCTCTTGATTTGTTCCAGTTTATAGTCTTAGTGGACTTCCTATAATTAAAAGACAAAGCCAGGATTGAACTAGAAACAGGGAAAATTTTGGAAATGAACATTATGGGGTAATTGTGTATAGAGCAGCCAACCCATCAATTACCCCCACACTTGCCAATATTAAATTAAGAAGGTTCCCCTGTGAACACTTCTTACAATAAATTTTTAAAATTTTCCAACACTATCTTCACCCATATTTTAAGAATTTTAAATTTTGAAAATTTCAAAGAAGGTTTTCTCACATTTTGTTATGTTTCATTACAGTTTCGTCGCCCATATGCAGTGTAACGATAGTAAAGTATTTTGATAAAAAGAAGATAGTTTATCCTCGTTACGGAGGTCAATAAAGTTTTTTTATAAACATCATAGTTTATCCTCATTGAGGAGGGATCCATAAAATTTTATAAATGTCAATATCATAGTTTATCCTCATTGCGGAGGAAGATTTCGGAACTCCTGGTGCCTCTAGGATAGAACCGTTTCACTTGATTGGCCGCTACCCTCTTCTTCAATACTACTCCATCCAACTCTTCTAGCACATATGAACCGCCGGAAACTTGCTCCTTGATTTTATATGGTCCATTCCACCTATCTGCAAACATCTTTCCCCACTGACTTTCCAAACTCCTATTATACACCAAGACCATATCTCCTGGGTTCAAAGGTTTCCTTAATCAATGTGCCAACCCCTCATCCCAATATCTAACTGATTGATTTCTGATCTTCATCATCCGCGAATATGCCTTTTCTAAATATTCTTCTTTCTTTTCTAGCTGCATCATTCTTGCACACAATAATTCATCAGTAGTTTTGACCGTGTCCCATTCAACTCCAAGATATGATTCAGCTTCTAAATCAACCGGTAAAACTGCTTTCTGTCCAAAAACAAGTTCATAAGGTGAAAATCCGGTCGTCCTTTTGGCAGTGATTTGATCAGCAAATAAAACTAAAGGTAAATAGTGCCTCCACTTTTCGGCACTTGTCCCACACATTTTAACTAAAGCATCCTTGATAACTTGATGCCCTCTTTCAACCATGCCTTCAGCTTCAGGATAATATGGGGTTGCTACCCTAACCTTTGATACAACTTTCAATACGTCCTCTTTAAACTCTGTCCCAAATTCAGGACCTCCATCTACCGTCACCAACTTCATCACCCCATACCTATATTCCCAATTATTCAACAAAAATTCTGCCACATTTTTGGCAGTTAAATTAATAAGAGGCGCTGCCTCTACCCAACCAGATAAACAATCTCTGGCCACAATTAAATATTTATACAGTCCCTCTTTTATATGAACGGCATCTAAACTAACTCTCCCAAAGAGCTTATATTCACCAGTCGCGCGTCCAGGTTCTTTTGGCCTTAAATAACTTTGTCTTTGACATTCTTCGCATGACTGAACCCACTGTTTAACAGCCATCTTCATGCCAGGCCACCAAAATCGATCAGAAATTCATCTAAACATTTCTCCAACGCCTCTATGCCCAAGATCTTCATGCAGTGATTTCAAAACTAATTCTTGCCCCTTCTGTTCAGTTATAACTACTTGAGGAATTGGATACCTTCTCCTCATTAAACGTCAACCAGATAGGTAAAAGGTAAATGACTTCCTCTTGATAGCCACCCATTCATCATCTTCACAATCTTCTGGCCTCTCTAAAGTCAACAAATATTTGACTAAAAAAAAATAAAAACCAGTCTGACCCCAGACTTCATCTTGAAAATCGATTAATATAACATCAATAGGGACTTCTCTATCACCAATATCACCTGCACATGAACAAGCCAATAATCATTGACCCCTAAATAAATCTTTAATTGAGCTTTGTCAACATTTTTCTTCTGAACCTTTGGATCCTTTGTAAACCGTATTTGAAAATACCTCTTTCTCTTTATCCACCTTTTTATTTAAATTCTCTAATTCTCCAACATATACACCATTCCTTAATTTACTAATATCCCACACTACCAATCCATCTTCCTCTACATACACCACATCTTCTTCTACCTCCTTTCTACTGAATTTATCTACACCTTTTCCAACACCTTTATTAACATAAAAACTATTTTCAGTTTATCCTCTTGGTGGAGGTCATCATCACCATAATCTAAACACAATAGTCCTGCCAGTTTAACCTCATGGGGAGGTATGGAAAGTCTTCAGCTCCTTTAGTGCTGGCTTTGATAATAGGTATATCTTCATCAAACTCTTCTGAGTCTGAATCTTCTTCAGTGGGTGGTCTCCTTGATAAACCATCTGGCATAGTAAAAGTTTTGCCAGGCTTATGAACTAAATCAAACAAAAAATGTTGAATAAAAGCTACCCATCTCTTCATGGGTGCGTTTGGTAAAATTGGGGAATTAATCATCTGGATTAACGATTTCACATCCACTTGCAACTCAAAATGTTTCCCCCAGAAAATATGCTGAAGTTTCTTCAGTATTTTCGCCACACCACATAATTCCAATTTTGGTTGAGAATATCTTGATTCGACCTCAGTAAATACTACAGATTCATACCTAACTGGCCTGATGTAACCAGCTTCATCCATCTGAGACAAAACCGCCCCAGCTGCAACCTGACTTGAATCAACTGCTAAATAAATTCTGCCAGCATCTTTTCCATAATCCAACTTGTGCAGGACTAAATCCTTCCCCACAACCTCCTTCAACTTCACAAACGCCTTCTCACACTCTTCATCCCACTCCCAGTCTGCATCCTTTCTTGTTAACTGTCTCAATGGAGCTGCCAATGAAGAAAAGTCCTTGATAAACATTCTAACATATACGCAAACACCTAAAAACCCTCTGACTTCTGTCGTATTCTTGGGTCTTGGCCAGGACTGAATTTTGTTAACTTTCTTCTTGGACATAATCCTACCCTCTCTACATACCACATGGCCTAATATTTCTAAGGCTGGCACACAACATGAAAATTTTGAACCTGAAATAGTTAAACCAGCCTCTTCAATTCAAAACAAGATTCTTTCTAATATAATTGCAAACTCCCAAATGAATTTGCTTATCCCGGGATTCTCTTCCAACACCTGGTTATCATAGTCGGTTGTTGGTCCCTTAGTTCCTCCATCATCTATAAAGATTCCAGCATATTGTGGAATTTTGTCTTGAAGGATCCAAGCCATCTGAGCTTGATAAACTGCAACCGAATTTGTTGATCCTTGAGGTAATCTTGTTAACTGTAAACTTCCTAGTGGTGTATCGAATGCAGTGAGAGGCCTTGAGTCCGGATGTAACTCTCTCTCATCATATCCACCCATAATATCTCCCAAACCATAACACACTCTCCCTGCAAAAGCTTCAACAAACTCCTCAGCACTAGGCGGTATCCCAGCATCCTTTATTGTAACCCTATTTAATTCCCTAAGATCATGAACAACTCTAAGCTTGCCATTCGGTTTCTTGATACAAAATACCAGACTAGAATAACTTGATGTTGATTGCTCATACAGTCCAGTCCGTATCCGCTCTCTGACAACTTCAATATAGGCTTCTTTTAATGCAGCCGGAATAGGAATTGGTTTCTGCTTCCACGGTTCATGACATACCACAGGAATCTTGTAAGGCTCCCCATTGGAATGCTTCAACACACCCCTCTCCTCTTCTACAAAAGCAATGGACTTCTCTTGCTTGACCATCACATCCAACAACAACTTCTTCTCTTCTCCAGAAAACCAACCATCAGGTCCAAAATTAACAACCCCCAGTCTCTCAAAAGTGATTCTTGACGTCTCAGAAAATTCAGGCGGATTCTTTACCAAGGGACTTTCATAAGGATCTCTTGATAACATTGGTCTTCTCAAGGGTGGATTTAATTTGGCAGGTAGCGGTTCATTAATAGGTCAAACTTTATTTGCTACTTTCTTATATTTGGCTGTGTCCACATCTAAATAAACTTGAGGTAAAACATTTACTTTTGGTTTGCCATTAAAAATTTCATCAAATGAATCTTCTTCATTGTCAGAATCAAAATAAGAAAAATTAGAAAAATATTTTATTTCATTTTTAAATTTTACCCTTTTCTCTTTTCCCTCGTCTAATTTATAAACAGATTTTCCAACACCTTTGCTTCCCTTATCCAACAGTAAATCACCCGTAAAGAAAGTTGGCAGTTTAGCCTCTTGCTGCAGGTCCGGAATTAAATTTCACAAAAATTATTTTTTTGTGTTTTAATTATACTGAGATTTTTTTTTGGATTTTGATAAGATTTTTGCAGTTTACCCTCTTGCTGGAGGTTCGGAATAGAAGGAGATACTTGCAGTTTAACCTCTTGCTGGAGGTCCGGAATAACATTTTCACATAAATTATTTTGTTACATTTTAATTATACTGGGATTTTTAATTGGGTTTTGATAAGATTTTCGCAGTTTACCCTCTTGCTGGAGGTCCAAAATAGAAGGAGATACTTGCAGTTTAACATCTTGCTGGAGGTCATAAAACATACCCTTCCAATTTTTATCCAACCTAATTTGGCCCATTTTGCCTTTTTCACCATTTTTAAATTTAATAGAAAAACAGGGTAAATCCAATAAACATATAGAAAAGTCCAAAACGTATTTGCATTCCAAAGTAATATTAACAGAAAATAATTGAGAATCCACTTGAATTATCTCCAAGTGTGCTGACATATTGCAATCTGGGATCTTATCCTGAGGAGAGATTACAACATTAGAGTGATCAGCCCCAGCTACCCCAAAAAATGAGGGCCTTCATCCCTTTCCAACAAACATAATTCACCAGAAGCCGTCCGTTTTATATGCCGCTTCTTGGTGCAAACACAACACTGGCACAGAGTAGTAATCCCTGGCCTTGTTTCTCAACCTTCATCTCCAGGAGGCACTAACCGCATATGTAACCTCCGCATATCTTCACCAGTTATTTCCAAACTAATCCCCATGCCAGCTTGATACCCTATCCTGGCCTCAAAATCCATCAAAAAAGGACCACCATGAACAGTTTTGACTGCTCCTCTGGCCACATAAAAGTGAACCTTACCAACAGATCCACCAATTCCTAACCTGACATGCTCAGCTGTACCCATCAGCTCGGTTGCATGCCCTCCAATGCCTCTGAGGTTTCCCCAAGTTCCACTTTTAATTGGCAAGCCTATACTCGTTGCTTGCTCCAATGAAATTAAATTAATTTGAGACACTGAATCGACCAAGGCCTTTACTTCTTTACCATTAAGAGTTACCACCAGGTAACCCAGGGGAGCAGAAAAATGCATATCTACATCTTTCCCAAACTTTTCAGCATTTTCACAAATATATTCCACCTCTCCAGTGGAAACCAGACGCCTCTTCAAATGCTTCTTTTTCTTTTCAGCAAGCACCGGACTAATTGTAAATAACTCCCCCAAAGATAAGGGAATCTGCAGTTGATTCACCCTATTCAAAACTTTGTCCATCGCATTAGCTTGACCAGAAACTACTGGCCGCTCATACTGGACCTTTGATTTAACAACCTTGGCCCTGGGTACCTCTTGAGGTCCAACTGAGCCATCTTCACCCCCCATTATAACATATTCACTTTCTATAACTCTAACTCCGTCACCAGCTTCTTGCACTAATCCTGATCCATCACTAGTCCTTCTTACTCCCTCCATTGGGATGGGACCGCTAAAACTTGATCTGGGTAGAGACACCAACGGTACGTCCTCCTCATAATCTGAATCATCCTCTGGCATAGCCTCACCATTTAAATCAAACTTGCCATAACTAGGGGGCCCCATATCAGCAATCCCCTTCTGCATTTTATATAATTTGTCCTTAGAGTAAGGGTTCAATTTGTTGGCGGCAGTTTGAGCACTAGAATCTTTGTCCTTAGAGTAAGGGTTCACTTTGTTATTGGCCTTGCCAGGATTAGCCCTCAATTGGCTCTGAATGCTACTTTTTGCCTTAGAAGCAGCTGCTCTTCTAGCAGCATTAACATCATATTTGCCAGCCATACAGCTACCCTCCACCTGGGCAACCATCGCCAGCTCTAAACCACCAAATGAAGTAGAAAATGTGGCTTTAATGACCTCTTTCTCTTTGCCCTTGTCAGCTTTTCCACCATTACCATTACCATTTTTTCCACCCTTGGCATTAACATCTTCATCATTTATCTCTTCAAATCTGTCTCTCCTTTCAGCCGTTAAATTTCTTCTGACCAAATCAGAAGGAGAACGTCCATCACTGGGCTTGATGAACGAACCATCAGGAAATTTATAAACTTTACCATCAAATAAAACTTGCCCAGAATCCAAATCCTTATCAAGAGCAAAACAAACTGTTGCTCTGTGCCCCCTCCTATTACAATAGGAGCACACCTTTGGCTCATCGTAGCCACCTCTATAACTACTAGCACCATGCCCACCATTTCTCCCATTGCCTGGGAAGCGGTTTCCATTATTATTGCCATTATAATTTTGACGTTCATAACCTCTGGACTGATAAGAAGTTGACGTTGACGAAGAAGCGATTGGGGCCTTGTTAGCCTTCTGTGTCTCTTGAACAAATATTTTTAATTGTTTCGTTAAATCGGCCAAGTGATCGACCATCTTATTATCCACATTACCCTCAACTTTTGCAGCCGGTAGTCCCATTTGAGCCTTCTTGGCCTTCTGGGCTTTGACCATAATATCATTGTTTTCAGCCAAAAATTTGCTGACCTTGCTAACATATTGAGTGCATGACTCTTGATATTTGTCCAACACCAATAACTTTAGATGGGCTTGAATGTTGTCCTTGATAACCTCCAGAGCCAGCAGTTTCTGCTCACCATTAGGCAGTTCCTTCATCAAATCTTTTCTTGAAAGATCCTTCAAGACGTCCATACAAATATCCCTGCTGCATGCTGACCAAAACAAATCTTTTGCCTGGTTCTCATGCACTAACTCATCCACCAATATGAGATATTCCACCACTTCATCAAACTGAAGACAGAGCTTTTTGAAGTCAGCCATAGAAGAAACTCCACCTTTTGCTTGCCAGTCACCAACAATTTTATTGAGGTCCATCATAGTAAACCTAACACCCCATCTATCAACCATAGCTTTAGAAAGCTTAACCCAATCCTTGTCTTTAAATGCCTGAGTAGCAATAACCTCTTTTTCCACCTCCCTATCAGCAATAAAAAACCTAACTTGCTTCACCATATCCACATGAGAAGCACCATCAACAGCAGCAGCAGCTTTATACCTTCTAATGAACCATTTAACCTCCTCCACATCAAACCTTGGGCCATCCCAAGAAACAATCCTAACAGAGGGAGTAAGAGTTTGAGGAGATCCAGAAGCAACAGCAGAAGAAGACATCCCAATAAGTAATGAAAAGCGTTAACAATTGATAAAATAACAAGCCTCTTGCAGGCCAATAACAAAAATCCAATTAGAGTTCCAGAAAATAAGCCTCTTGCAGGCTAAGAATGTTCTTGATCCAAATAAGTCTTTAAAGAAAGCTAGAGAAATCGAACCCAATGTTGGGCGCCAACTATGGTAAGGTAAACTCTTACAGTCACCTTGCTGTAAGCAGAATCCGGAGGAGATATGTGAATTTAGCTGAAAACCCCGTCCTTCCAATAAAAATAACAAAATGGGAATTCTAAATCACTAAGCTAACCAGTCTACTTGGATCTTATTGATAAAAATAATGAAACCCTGATATGTTTAACGCTTATTGAGATTTAAATAAAAGTGGCTGTTGAAAGAAATACTGATAACAACAATTAAGGTGTACCAGTGAAAGATCTGAAAAGATTGACTTTTATGTTTTTATAATAATTTGAATTTTTATGAGACAGAAATAATCAAGTCCCAGTGATGAAGACCTTTCTAAAGATACCCTGTTATGAAGTGGGATTTAAATTGTTGAGTAGTATTTCTAAAATGTTATATATAAAATATAAAGTTATAAGGGTATTACAATTTTATTTAATTTGTTGAGTAATAAAAAATGAGACCGTGGTGGTTAAAGATTAAGCTGTATGATGTATCCCCCCCCCCTCAATTTCAAGTTTGAGAGGCTCTTAAGTATTCCTAGTCATGTGCCTGAGTTTTCCCCTCCAGAGTTCTCCCAGAGTCAATCCGGAGCCTCCAGAGTTTGTACGGACCTCCGGACTCAATTAAAACCTTTAAAACTGTAATAAAAAATCTAGAAAAATTACACATGATAGAGCCACTTCCCCTTTACATTCCCAACTAATTTTCGTAGCCTGCGCAGCTCTACTCTCCCTGTGAAAATTCATCAAAGTTAAGTATGTTTCTAAAAAGGTAAATATTTCTATAAAACTTTAATATTCATTTAAAAATATAAGAAAAATAGTAAAAATTCTGGGAAAATTTCTCAAGGTTCTTGAGTGACTCGACTTGATACTTATAAATTTTTCCAACCATAAAAAAATAAGTCTTCTCTGTAAAATATAATGTTTTTTGCGTAGGCATTTTCTTTTAACCAGTTACTTTATATTTAAAACTCAAATAAATTTAATAAAACCCTTTTATAAAATAATAACGCCAATCTTGCATGCCGTTATAACTCCATTTACGTACTTAGGTGCCATACTAAACTTTTGGCTACCACAACGTTAGTGAAGTATTGGCTGAAAATAATAATATTATGATTCAAGCTCAAGAAGCCAAGAAGGCTCAGATGGGACAGCCTTTTGCTAAAGTCGAGGGTATTGTAGACAACAAGATGGTTGATCACTTGGCCGATTTAACTAAACAATCAAAGATATTTGTTCAAGAGACTCAAAAATCCAATAGAGCACCTGTGGCTTCAACTTCAACTTCTTCTTCTTACCAATCTAGAGGTTATGAGAGGAGGAATTATGGATTTAATGGCAATGGTAACCGGTTCTCTGAAAATGGTAATGGTAATGGTAATGGTGGGAATGGTTTTAGAGGTAGATATGGCAAGTCCAGGGTGTGCTCTAATTGTAATAGGAGGGGACACAAGGCTGGACAATGTTATTTTTTGGAATGGGACTTGGATTCTGGTAGAGTAAAATTTGATGGAAAGGTTTATAAATTCCCTGATGGATCTTTCATCAAGCCCAGTGAAGGTCAAGCTCCCTCGTATTTGGTTAGGAGGAATATGTATTTGGGGAAAAGGACCAGGTTTGAAGAGTTACCTGGTGATGATGAAGAAAAGGTTAAAGGTGGTAATGTTGATGATAGTAAAGATTTGGAAAAGGTAGATAAAGGAAAAGGTAAAGAGGTCAATAAGGCCACTTACTCAACTTCACTTGGTGGTTTGGAATTATCCTCTGTAGTTAGGGCAGAGGAAAGGTGTATGGCGGGCAAATATGATGTCAATGCTGCTAGAAGAGCAGCTGCTACTAAAGCTAAGAGTAGCATTCAGAGACAATTAAGGGCTGAACCGGGCAAGACAGAAATTAAAAAGTTGGAAAAGAAACCTTACTCTAAGGACAAAATTTATAATATGCAGAAGGGGATGATGGCTGATATGGGGCCTCCTAGTTTTAGAAAGTTGGATTTAAATGTTGAGCCTATGCCTTTGGACAAAGATTTGGATTCTGAGGAGGATGTACCTTTGGCATCTCTCCCCAGACCAAATTTTAGTGGTCCTACTCCTATGGAAGGGGTAAGAAGGACCAGTTATAGATCTAGATTAGTGAAAGTATCTGGTGATGGATCTAGGGTTATTACTAGTGAAATCATTATTATGGGGGGTGAAGATGGCAATGTGGGTCCCCAAGAGGTACCCAGGGCCAAGGTAACGAAATCTAGGGCTCAATATGAGAAGCCCATTGTTTCTGGACAAGAGAATGCAATGGAAACGGTTTTAGGAAGATTGAATCAACTTCAAATTCCTTTATCTTTAGGTGAATTATTTACAATTAGTCCAGCACTTGCAGAAAAGCAGAAGAAGCATCTGACAAGGAGAAGAGTGTCCACTGGAGAGGTGGAATATATATGTGAAAATTTGGAGAAGTGTGGTGAGGAGGTGGAAACTCATTTTTCTGCACCTTTAGGTTATTTGATGGTTACTCTCAATGGTAGAGAGGTTAAGGCACTGGTAGATTCTGGGTCTCAAATTAATTTGATTTCTTTAGAGCAAGCAACAATTATAGGCTTGCCAGTTAAATCTGTAACTGGGGGTAATCTCAGAGGTATTGGAGGGCATGCTACTGAGCTGATGGGTACAGTAGAGCATTTTAAGTTATGTGTTGGTGGATTGGTTGGAAAGGTTCATTTCTATGTGGCCAGAGGAGCTTCTAAAACAGTCCTTGGTGGTCCTTTTTTGATGTATTTTGAAGCCAATATTGGCTATCAAGCTGGTATGGGTATTAGTTTGGAGATTACAGGGGACGATATGAGAAGGCTTCATATGCGTCTAGCACCCCCAGGAGATGAAGGTTGGGAAACTAGGCCTAAGGTGACCACTATGTGTCAATGTTGTGTATGCACCAAGAAGTGGTGTATAAAACGGACAGCTTCTGGTGAATTATATTTGGAGATAGATTATGGAAACCCTCATTTTTTGGGGTAGCAGGGGCTGATCACTCTAATGTTGCAATCTCTCACCAGGATGAGATCCTGGATTGCAATTGGTCAACTCACTTGGAGATGATTCAAGTGGATTCTCAATTATTTTTGGTTAATAATACATCAAATTGTTATAATGTTTTCAAATTTTTGGTTTGTCTTGCTTCTCTGTCAAGATTTTTGATCACATTCAAGAATGGATCAAGAGGGAAGATGGGAAATATTATGTTGAATAAAAATTGGAATGGTTTATTTTCTGACCTCCAGCAAGAGGGTAAACTGCAATTATTTCATCAAAATTCTATAAAAAATCTTAGTATAATTAAAACACAAATAAATAATTTTTGTGATAATTCAATTCTGGTACTGCAGCAAGAGGATAAACTGCCAACTTTTTTTATGGGTGATTTTATGTTGCACAAGGGAAGTAAAGGTGTTGGAAAATTTGTTAAAAAATTAGACAAGGGAAAAGTGAAGAAGGTTAAATTTAAAAATAAAATAAAATATTTTTCTGATTATTCATATTCTGATTCTGACAAAGAAGGAAGTTCTTTTGATGAAATTTTTAATGGTGACAAAAAAATTAATATTTTACCTCAAGCTTATGTAGATGTGGAAGCAGCAAAATATAAGAAGGTAGCAAATAAAATCCGACCAATTAATGAACCGCTACCCGCTGAATTAAATCCACCTTTGAGAAGACCAAGGCTATCAAGAGATCCTTATGAATGTCCCTTGGTAAAGAGTCCACCTGAATTTACTGAAACATCAAGAATCACTTTTGATAGATTAGGTGTTGTTAATTTTGGACCTGATGGTTGGTTGTCAGGAGAAGAGAAGAAGTTTTTGTTGGATGTGATGGTCAAGTGAGAGAAGGCCATTGATTTTGTAGAAGAGGAGAGGGGTGTGTTGAAGCATTCCTATGGGGAGCCTTACAAGATTCCTGTGGTATGTCATGAACCGTGGCAGCAAAAACCAATCCCAATTCGGGCTGCATTAAAAGAAGCTTATATCAAAGTTGTCAGAGAATGGATTTTCACTGGACTGTATGAGCAATCAACATCAAGTTATTCTAGTCTGGTATTTTGTATCAAGAAACCGAATGGCAAAATTAGAGCAGTTCATGACCTCAGGTAATTAAATAGGGTTACAATAAAGGATGCTGGTATACCACCTAGTGCTGAAGATTTTGTGGAAGCGTTTTCTGGGAGAGTGTGTTATGGTATAGGAGATATTATGGGGGGGTATGATGAAAGAGAGTTACATCCAGACTCTAGTCCTCTCACTACTTTTGATACACCGCTAGGATTATTAAAATTGACAAGATTACCTCAAGGAGAAAAAATTTCAGTTGCTGTTTATCAAGCTCAGATGGCTTGGATTCTTCAAGATGAAATACCTCAATATGCTGGAATCTTTATTGACAATTGAGGAATTAAAGGACCTCCAACAGATTATGATAATGAAGTGTTGGTGGAGAACCCAGGGATACAAAAATTCATCTGGGAGTATGCAATCACTTTAGAGAGGATCTTCTTTAGAATTGAAGAAGCTTGTTTAACTATTTTGGGTTCAAAATTTCCATGTTGTGTTCTAGAACTGGAAATCCTAAGCCATGTGGTGTGTAGAGAAGGGAGAATAATGTCAAAAAAGAAGGTTAACAAAATTCAGTCCTGGCCAAGACCCAAGAATACTACTGAAGTCAGAGGATTTTTAGGGGTATGTGTTTATGTTCGAATGTTTATCAAGGACTTTTCATCATTGGCAGCTCCGTTGAGAAGGTTGACAAGAAAGGATGCAGACTGGGAGTGGGATTAAGAGTGTGAAAGGGCATTTGTAAAGCTGAAGAAGGTTGTGGGAAAAGATATTGTCCTTCATAAGTTGGATTATGGAAACAATGCAGGTAGGATTTATTTAGCAGTTGACTCAAGTCAGATTGCTGCTGGGGTGGTCTTGTCTCAGATGGATAAAGCTGGTTATATAAGACCAGTCAGGTATGAATCTGTAGTTTTTACTGAGGTGGAATCAAGATATTCTCAACCAAAATTAGAACTCTGTGGTGTGGCAAAAATATTAAAGAAATTGCAAAATGTTTTATGGGGACAACACTTCGAACTTCAAGTGGATGTTGTGGTAGCCTAAAGTTTAGTATGGCACCTAAGTACGTAAATGGAGTTATTACGGTGTGCAAGATTGGTGCTATTATTTTTTTATAAAAGGGTTTTATTTAATTTATTTGAGTTTCAAATATGAAGAAATTGGTCAAAAGCAAATGCCTACGCAAAAACAATTTATTTTACAAAGAAAACTTATTTTTACCGTCTGAAAAGTCTATAAGTATCAAGTAGAGTCACTCAAGAACCTTGGGAAATTTTTCCAGAATTTTTACTATTTTTCTTATATTTTTAAATGAATTTTAAAGTTTTATAGAAATATTTACATTTTTTAGAAAATACTTAACTTTGATGAATTTTCACGGGGTGATTACAGCTGCAAAGGCTACGAAAATTAGTTGGGAATGTAAAGGGGAAGTGGCTCTATCATGAGTAAATTTTCTAGATTTTTTATTATAGTTTTAAAGGTTCTAATTGAGTCCGGAGCTCCGGACGGACTCTGGAAAGACTCCGTACGGGCTTCGGATTGACTCTGGGTGAGCTCTGGAGGGGAAACTTAGGCACGTGACTAGGTATACTTAAGAGCCTCTCAGACTCGAAATTGGGAATCATCTTAAAATCATCATACAACATATAGCATAATCTTAACCACCACGGTCTCATTTTTTATTACTCAACAAATTAAATAAAATTGTAATACCCTTATAACTTTATATTTATATATAACATTTTAGAGATACTACTCAACAATTTAAATCACACTTCATACAAGGTATATTTAGAAAGGTCTTCATCACTGGGACTTGATTATTGCTGTCTCATAAAAATTCAAATTATTATAAAAACATAGAAGTCAATCTTTTCAGATCTTTCACTGGTACACCTTAATTGTTGTAATCTGTATTTCTTTCTCAACAGCCACTTTTATATAAATCTCAATAAGCGTTAAATATTTCAGAGCTTCATAATATTATATTACATCAGATCTAAATAGACTAGGTAGCTTAGTGATTTAGAACACCTACTTTGTTATTTTTGTTGGAAGGACGGGGTTTTCCACTAAATCCACACATCTCCTCCCGATTCTGCTTACAGTAAGGCGACTGTAAGAGTTTACCTTACCATAGCTGGAGCCCAACGTGGGGTTTGAAATCTCTAGTTATTTCTAGGACTTTTTTTGGGTCAAGGACTATGTTATTCGCCTGCAAGAGGCTTATTCTTTGGAACTCTAATCGATCTTTGTTATTAGCCTGAAAGAGGCTTGTTTATTTTAACAGTTTTTAACACTTTTCTTTACTTATTGGGATGTCTTCTGCTATTGCTTCTGGATCTTCTAACCCTCTTACTCCCTCAGTTAGAATTGTTTCTTGGGATGGCCCAAAGTTTGATGGGGAGGAGGTTAAATGGTTCATTAGCAGGTATAAAGCTGCTGCTGCTGTTGATGGTGCTTCTCATGTGGATATGGTGAAGCAAGTTATGTTTTTTATTGCTGATAGGGAGGTGTAAAAAGAGGTTATTGCTATGCAGGCATTTAAGTACAAGGATTGGGTTAAGCTTTCTAAAGCTATGGTTGATAGATGGGGTGTTAGGTTTACCATGTTGGACCTCAATAAAATTGTTGTTGACTGGCAAGAAAAGGGTGGTGTTTCTTCTATGGCAGACTTCAAAAAGCTTTGTGTTCAGTTTGATGAAGTGGTGGACGAGTTAGTGCATGAGAACCAGGCAAAAGATTTTTTTTGGTCAGCATGCAGCAGGGATATTTGAATGGATGTCTTGAAAGATCTTTCAGGAAAAGATTTGATGAAGGAACTGCGTAATGGTGAGCAGAAATTTCTGGCTCTGGAGGTTATCAAAGAGAACATTCAGGCCCATCTCAAGTTGTTAGCATTGGACAAATATCAAGAGTCCTGCACTCAATATGTTAGCAAGGTTAGCAAAGTTTTGGCCGAAAACAGCAATATTATGGTCAAAGCCCAGGAGGCCAAGAAGGCTCAAATGGGATTACCTGCTGCAAAAGTTGAGGGTAATGTGGATAATAAGATGGTCGATCACTTGGCCGATTTAACTAAACAGTTAAAAATATTTGTTCAAGAAACCCAGAAGGCTTACAAGGCCCCAATTGCTTCTTCGTCGACGTCGACTTCTTATCAATCAAGAGGGTACGAAAGTCGAAATTATAATGGCAATAATAATGGTAACCGCTTCTCAGGCAATGGGAGAAATGGTGGGAATGGTGGTAATGGATATAGAGGTGGCTACGATGAGCCAAAGATGTGCTCCTATTGTAATAGGAGGGGGCACAGAGCAACAGTTTGTTTTGCTCTTGATAAGGATATGGATGCTGGGCGAGTTTTATTTGATGGTAAAGTTTATAAATTTCCTGATGGTTCGTTCATCAAGCCCAGTGATGGACAGTCTCCTTCTGATTTGGTCAGAAGAAATTTAACGGCTGAAAGGAGAGCCAGATTCGAAGAAATAAATGATGAAGATGATAATGCCAAGGGTGGCAAAAACGGTAATGGTAATGGTGGTAAAGCTGAAAAGGGCAAGGAGAAAGAGGTCAGTAAAGCCACATTTTCTACTTCTTTTGGAGGTTTAGAGCTGTCAATGGTTGCCCAGGTAGAGGGTAGCTGTATGGCTGGCAAATATGATGTTAATGCTGCTAGAAGAGCAGCTGCTACTAAGGCGAAGAGTAGCATTCAGAGCCAATTGAAGGATAATCCTGGCAAGGCCAATAACAAAGTGAACCCTTACTCTAAGGACAAAAATTCTAGTGCTCAAACTGCCGCCAACAAATTGAACCCTTACTCTAAGGACAAATTATATAAAATGCAGAAGGGGATTGCTGATATGGGGCCCCCTAGTTATGGAAAGTTTGAATTAAATGGTGAGCCTATGCCAGAGGATGATTCAGATTCTGAGGAGGACGTACCGTTGGCGTCTCTACCCAGACCAAGTTTTAGCAGTCCCATCCCAATGGAGGGAGTAAGAAGGACCAGCAATGGATCAGGATTAGTGCAAGAAGCTGGTGACGGAGTTAGGGTTATAGAAAGTGAAGATGTTATAATGGGGGGTGAAGATGTCTCGGTTGGGCCTCAAGAGGTACCCAGGGCCAAGGTTGTTAAATCAAAGGTCCAGTATGAGCGACCAGTAGTTTCTGGTCAAGCTAATGCGATGGACAAAGTTTTGAATAGGGTGAATCAACTGCAGATTCCCTTATCTTTGGGGGAGTTTTTTACGATTAGTCCGGCGCTTGCTGAAAAGCAAAAGAAGCATTTGACAAGGCGTCAGGTTTCCACTGGAGAGGTGGAATATATTTGTGAAAATGTTGAAAAGTTTGGGGAAGATGTAGATACGCATTTTTCCGCTCCCCTGGGTTACCTGGTGGTAACTCTTAATGGTAAAGAAGTAAAGGCCTTGATCGATTCAGGGTCTCAAATTAATTTAATTTAATTGGAGCAAGCGACGAGTATAGGCTTGCCAATTAAAAGTCGAACTGGTGGAAACCTCAGAGGCATTGGAGGGCATGCAATAGAGCTGATGGGTACAGCTGAGCATGTCAGGTTAGGCATTGGTGGATCTGTTGGTAAGGTTCACTTTTATGTGGCTAGAGGAGCAGTCAAAACTGTTCTTGGTGATCCTTTTTTGATGGATTTTGAGGCCAGGATAGGGTATCAAGCTGGCATGGGGATTAGTTTGGAAATAACTGGTGAAGATATGCGGAGGTTACATATGCGGTTAGTGCCTCCTGGAGATGAAGGTTGGGAAACACGGCCAGGGATTACTACTCTGTGCCAGTGTTTTGTTTGCACCAAGAAGCGGCGTATAAAACTGACGGCTTCTGGTGAATTATGTTTGTTGGAAAAGGATGAAAGCCCTCATTTTTTGGGGTAGCAGGGGCTGATCACTCTAATGTTGTAATCTCTCCTCAGGATGAGATCCCAGATTGCAATAGGTCAGCTCACTTGGAGATAATTCAAGTGGATTCTCAGTTATTTTATGTTAATATTACTTTGGAGTGCAAATACGTTTGGACTTTTCTATATGTTTATTGGATTTACCCTGTTTTTCTATTAAATTTAAAAATGGTGAAAAAGGCAAAATGGGCCAAATTAGGTTGGATAAAAATTGGAAGGGTATGTTTTATGATCTCCAGAAAGATGTTAAACTGCAAGTATCTCCTTCTATCATAGACCTCCAGAAAGAGGGTAAACTGCAAAAATCACATCAAAACCCAATTAAAAATCTCAGCATAATTAAAACACAAAAAAATAATTTTTGTGAAAATTCAATTCCAGTCTTCCAGCAAGAGGTTAAACTTCCAACTTTCTTTACAGGCGATTTACTGTTGGATAAGGGAAGCAAAGGTGTTGGAAAATCTGTTTATAAATTAGACGAGGGAACAAAGAAAAGGGTAAAATTTTAAAATGAAATAAAATATTTTTCTAATTTTTCTTATTCCGATTCTGAAGATGAAGAAGATTCATTTGATGAAATTTTTAATGGCAATACAAAAGTAAATGTTTTACCTCAAGTTTATTTAGATGTGGACATAGCCAAATATAAGAAAGTAGCAAATAAAGTTCGAACTATTAATGAACCACTACCTGCCGAGTTAAATCCACCCTTGAAAAGACCAACATTATCAAGAGATCCTTATGAAAGTCCCTTGGTAAAGAATCCGCCTGAATTTTCTGAGACATCAAGAATCACTTTTGAGAGACTGGGTGTTTTTAATTTTGGACCTGATGGTTGGTTGTCTGGAGAAGAGAAGAAGTTTTTGTTGAATGTGACGGTCAAGCAAGAGAAGGCCATTGCTTTTGTAGAAGAGCAGAGGGGTGTGTTGAAGCATTCCTATGGGGAGCTTTACAAGATTCCTGTGGTATTTCATGAACTGTGGCAGCAGAAACCGATTCCTATTCCGGCTGCATTAAAAGAAGCCTATATTGAAGTTGTCAGAGAACGGATACGCACTGGACTGTATGAGCAATCATTGTCAAGTTATTCTAGTCCGGTATTTTGTATCAAGAAACCAAATGGCAAGCTTAGAGTTGTTCATGATCTTAGGGAATTAAATAGGGTTAGAATAAAGGATGCTGGGATACCGCCTAGTGCTGAGGAGTTTGTTGAAGCGTTTGCAGGGAGAGTGTGTTATGGTTTGGGAGATATTATGGGTGGATATGATGAGAGAGAGTTACATCTGGACTCAAGGCCTCTCACTACATTCGATACGCCACTAGGACATTTACAGTTAAAAAGATTACCTCAAGGAGCAACAAATTTGGTTGCAGTTTATCAAGCTCAGATGGCTTGGATCCTTCAAGACAAAATTCCACAATATACTGGAATCTTTATAGATGATGGAGGAACTAAGGGCCCAACAACTGACTATGATAACCAGGTGTTGGGAGAGAGTCCCGGGATATGCAAATTCATTTGGGAGTTTGCAATTACATTAGAAAGAAACTTGTTTTGAATTGAAGAGGCTGGTTTAACTATTTCAGGTTCAAAATTTTCATGTTGTGTGCCAGCCTTGGAAATATTAGGCCATGTGGTATGTAGAGAGGGTAGGATTATGTCCAAGAAGAAAGTTAACAAAATTCAGTCCTGGCCAAGACCCAAGAATACGACAGAAGTCAGAGGGTTTTTAGGTGTTTGCGTATATGTTAGAATGTTTATCAAGGACTTTTCTTCATTGGCAGCTCCATTGAGACAGTTAACAAGAAAGGATGCAGACTGGGAGTGGGATGAAGAGTGTGAGAAGGCGTTTGTGAAGTTGAAGGAGGTTGTGGGGAAGGATTTAGTCCTGCACAAGTTGGATTATGGAAAAGATGCTGGCAGAATTTATTTAGCAGTTGATTCAAGTCAGGTTGCAGCTGGGGCGGTTTTGTCTCAGATGGATGAAGCTGGTTACATCAGGCCAGTTAGGTATGAATCTGTAGTATTTACTGAGGTCGAATCAAGATATTCTCAACCAAAATTGGAATTATGTGGTGTGGCGAAAATACTGAAGAAACTTCAGCATATTTTCTGGGGGAAACATTTTGAGTTGCAAGTGGATGTGAAATCGTTAATCCAGATGATTAATTCCCCAACAAGATTAGCCCCATTATTTCTACAGTAAATCCCCCTTATTATTAAGCTATTATTAACCTTAAATATTCTCCTTTAGTCTTTAATATTATTGTTTTATACACATATACTCTCTTTTTGTCTTTTTCTTTAATTTTGATGGATTTCCCTTATTATTATAGGATTTTGGCGGTTGTTACTCTTCTAATTATGTCATGGGTTACTGGGAATGTTGATGGGCATATCTATTAGTTGTTTAGAGGCGTCATTAACTGTGTCTTTGGTGGTATATCAAGGAAATCATTGGGGAACTCAGTGTGTATAAAAGGAGGGGGTTTTTGGGTTGTATTTCTTCATTCTTTATCATTACAATTCAACCAATATAACCAAATAAATTACAATACATATCAATTAGTACTTTTATAAGACTTTTGAATAGTATCTGAATTAAATAATCTATTTTTCTACCAACTACAAAGATTGTAAGCCATATATAAGAATAGTGAGAATTATATTACTGAGACCTTTATATTTGATTATATTTTATAACTTAGTGGATTAAAACTACAGTATTCATATAGGACCATTAAAATCTTCTAGACAACTGACTATTCAAGCTAGTTCACGTCCTTGTACTTGACCTTAGCCTGACAAATTGGGAATATAGGTATGGGGTGATGAAGTTGGTGATGGTAGATGGAGGTCCTGAATTTGGGACAGAGTTTAAAGAGGCCGTATTGAAAGTTGGATCAAAGGTTAGGGTAGCAACCCCATATTATCCTGAAGCTGAAGGCATGGTTGAAAGAGGGCATTAAGTTATCAAGGATGCTTTAGTTAAAATGTGTGGGACAAGTGCCGAAAAGTGGAGGCACTATTTACCTTTAGTTTTATTTGCTGATCAAATCACTGCCAAAAGGACGACCGGATTTTCACCTTATGAACTTGTTTTTGGACAGAAAGCAGTTTTACCGGTTGATTTAGAAGCTGAATCATATCTTGGAGTTGAATGGGACACGGTCAAAACTACTGATGAATTATTGTGTGCAAGAATGATGCAGCTAGAAAAGAAAGAAGAATATTTAGAAAAGGCATATTCGCGGATGATGAAGATCAGAAATCAATCAGTTAGATATTGGGATGAGCGGTTGGCACATTGATTAAGGAAACCTTTGAACCCAGGAGATATGGTCTTGGTGTATAATAGGAGTTTGGAAAGTCAGTGGGGAAAGATGTTTGCAGATAGGTGGAATGGACCATATAAAATCAAGGAGCAAGTTTCCGGCGGTTCATATGTGCTAGAAGAGTTGGATGGAGTAGTATTGAAGAAGAGGGTAGCGGCCAATCAAGTGAAACGGTTCTATCCTAGAGGCACCAGGAGTTCCGAAATCTTCCTCCGCAATGAGGATAAACTATGATATTGACATTTATAAAATTTTATGGATCCCTCCTCAATGAGGATAAACTATGATGTTTATAAAAAAACTTTATTGACCTCCGTAACGAGGATAAACTATCTTCTTTTTATCAAAATACTTTACTATCGATACACTGCATATGGGCGACGAAACTGTAATGAAACATAACGAAATGTGAGAAAAACTTCTTTGAAATTTTCAAAATTTAAAATTCTTAAAATATGGGTGAAGATAGTGTTGGAAAATTTTAAAAATTTATTGTAAGAAGTGTTCACAGGGGAACCTTCTTAATTTAATATTGGCAAGTGTGGGGGTAATTGATGGGTTGGCTGCTCTATACACAATTACCCCATAATGTTCATTTCCAAAATTTTCCCTGTTTCTAGTTGAATCCTGGCTTTGTCTTTTAATTATAGGAAGTCCACTAAGACTATAAACTGGAACGAATCAAGAGACACTGCTCTCAACGCCGGATTCAAGATTCTTTTTATTTTATTTTGTTTTTGATTTTTTTATGTTAGATTGTGATTTCTTTTCTTTAATATATATTATGAATTATTGCAAAGGTGATGCTCACTGGTGGTCTCTAATCATTTTTATAATTTGGAGGGAGCCCACCCAGTGAACATCATTATAAAATCATCTTCTAAAAAACTTTCATTTATTTTATTTTCTTTTCAATTTCTCAAAATTGTGTAACCACATCAAGTTGCACTTGGATCTGGGTATGATGTCGAGGGGACGGCTCATCAAATGGCTGGGGGGCATCTTTTAAAATTTTAATTTTGATAATTCTTTTTTATTACTTTTATTATCTTTCTTTTCACATTTGTTTATCTTTCTTTAAAAATTAAATTTTAACTTTTATTTCAAAACTATCTTTTTTTTAAAAAATCTTTTATTTTAAATTAAAAAAAAAATTAAAAATAAAATAAAAGTAAAAATAAATAAAAATAAATAAAATAAATAATAAAATATAGTAAAATAACTAAAAATATAAAAAATTAAAAATAAAATAAAAATAAAAATAAAAATAAATAAATAAATAAAAGGCATTTTAGTTTTAGGTAGTTTAGATGTTTATATTATTATTTTTCAAACATTATTCAAGAAAGCTACGTACCAGGAAGAACACCATCAAGGGTTGTTATCTTTTGAAGAATCGAAATTAGAAGATTTAGAAGGACCTTGATTGATTTCCTGGGATTTGAATCTTATTTCACGGTCACGATAGTGTTGAAGCCAGTTGGCTATTTTGAAAAGATCTCTTAACAGTTGTTCTCTCATCCATGATTCTGATCTATCAGAGGGCGGGTATTGTTGGAAATAAGCGATAAGGTTATTAAAATTAGCAAAGAGCCTTTCAGACACTAGGTGAATTGGAACTCTAGGGAAGCTTGGACTAGGTTCTGGTAGTTCATAAGCTGAGTATGGAATTGGAGAACCAGTGGACGCTTATTAAATTAAAATATCAGCAATATTAAAACCTGAAGATTAAAGAAAATAAAAGGGACAACTAAACTGTGTCAACACTATCAAGATCATAGATAAATGGCTTACTTGGTAATGGAGTGGGATTTTTTATGTTTAAAAAAGGATTTTTAATTTTTGATAGATGAGGAGGACTGGTGTTGGAATTGGAGTTTGAAGTAGATGTTTTGGGCTTTTTGGATGGAATAAAAGAAGATGAAGATTGCTGGCTATTATAGGACCTTTTGTGCTTCAAGATGTTGGAAGTAGGAGAAGAATTGTTTGAAGGTTGAAGCATGGACCTGGGAGCAGAAAGAGTTCTTGGGGGGTAGCAGCAAGTCTAGATTGGAGAGAAGGACCCAGAGGATTAGGTGATGAAGAAAGATTTAAATAGGCTGATGGAGAAAAAGGGATAGGATCTTTAGAAGTTGATGGAATAGGGGGTGGAGTAGAAGGTGTAGAAGAAGGAGGAGGTTTGCACAAGGAGGCGAAGCTAGTAGCAGTAATGGGGAAAGAACCACAATTCAAGCCAGAAAATTTTCTTTTCTTCTCATAAAAGGATAAACAGGCCCTGTTATAAGTGTGCTTTTGCCAGTTGAAAGTGAAGATACATTCCCTATGGGTGAAAGCACAATATTTGCAAGATTGATCAGCTGAAGCAATGAAGTCAGTAGGTTTCATCTTGTTAGGAGATATTTTTTTGAAGAAGAAAACTTGAAACTAGGATGAAGAAAGCTGGTGGCAAAATCTGTGTTCAAGGATAGAGAAGTTGTTAGGTCCACCAAGACCTTAAACTGGACTATTATCAAGCTGTTGGGTCCACCATGACCTTAAACTGGATTTCTTATTGATCAAATGTTTGTTCCACCATGACTTTAAACTGGTAGTTCATTCTTTGTTTTAGTCCACTATGACTTTAAACTGAAAATTAATATCTGCAGGATAATTCAACATTCATTGGTCCACTATTGCCTTATACTGGATTACTTGTCGATCAAATGTTTGGTCCACTATGACATTAAACTGGATTATCAAATTTATTCAATCTTTGGTCAAGCCTAGGCCTTACTTACGAATATTTCAGGTTATTTATGCACTTAAACGATATTTGGTCCACCAAGACCATAAACTGGCAATCAATTATATGTTTGGTCTACCAAGACTTTAAACTGGAATGTCAATCTTGTTTGGATAACTCAATTCAATCTTTTAATTTATCACTGTCCACTAAGACTCTAAACTGGTTATTCAATCATTTCTGGAATTGGGTGCTGATAAGCTTTAGGAGGTTAAAATTTTAGGTGGTGATGATGCTAAGGAAAGTATAATGGTTAATTAGGTAAAATTTGTGGCGCTTTAACATTGTCTAAAGTTAATATTATTATTGGAAGCCTGGCAAAAGTATTTTATGTGTTTGCTGTATAGCAAAGTTTGAAAATTGTGATGAAGGAATCAGAAGTTAGGATGGTAGTTGAATTTTAGGGAATGATTTTTTTAGTGCCTCATTTTTAGGCCATTTTTTGTGTGAAGCTTGGAGGACCTTATGGCGAGATTGGAATCATAGAATTCGGCTCAGTGGGAGCCCTATGAGGTTGGAATCAAGAGTATTTGGCTCATATGAACATCCACTCTCTCAATGCTGTGACAAGAAGGAAGACTGGTATATGGGAGGCTGAAGGGATTCAAACCTTGCTCTCAGTAGTGGAATCATCACAAGATTTATATTATTTATTATTTTATGTTATGTTAAGCCAGAGAAGAAAGAAAACAACATTTATTTTAAAGTTAAAGAAGACCAAGAAAAACAAAATTTTATCAAGTTATACTGTTAGAAAAGATAATTTCTTTGAAATTGTTCAACATCATTATCAAAGCTTTGCATTAAAATTCTTCTTTTCATGAGGTCTTCATGGTTATTAGCTGGAGTTTCTTGAAAATAGGCCAGCATTTTGCGTTTCAACTCATTCGTAAAGTCAAGAAAAAGATAGCGATGAAAATTTGGATAATGATTAATATAGTCCGTCTTCACTTTGCCAATGTCATCAGTGTTGGTTATTTTGACAGCTAGAAGTTCAAATATGTTATTAAGTTATAGGTTTAGTCAATTTTTATTAAAAGTTTTTTTAGTAAGATAACAGAGTCTTACATTTAGAGCCAGGAAACATAGTCTCAGAAAAGTTGGTTGGGGGAACTGGCGTTATAGGATTACGATCTTGTGAAGGAAAAATTAGGCCGGGATCCGCTAAAGAAGATTGAACTTTTGATGTTGAAGCTGTTTTTGATCTTATTTGTTTTAAGAAGACAGGAATTTTTGATCACTTTTTAGAAGTTGTGGGATCAGGGAGAGCTGCCGGTCCTAAATATACATTTAATTTAGAAGGAACTATTGGCCGGTTACATTTGACTTTTTTCACACGGCATAAGTTGCAAGCGGTCCTGCCAGGAAGATTAGGGTTGGACATTAAACAAGGTACCTGGTAGCGAGTGCAAAGTTCACATGGAGCGACAAGTTTTTTGAAAGACATATTGATTAAGATAAATTTTAAAGTTGAGTAAAGAAGATGGTGGTTGAAGGTTAAAGATGAATATTGTGCTCAATCACTTATGCAAAGTTTTAAGAATGGGGACATTCTCAATTGGAGGGAGGATGTGGTAGCCTAAAGTTTAGTATGGCACCTAAGTACGTAAATGGAGTTATTAAGGTGTGCAAGATTGGCGCTATTACTTTTTTATAAAATGGTTTTATTTAATTTATTTGAGTTTTAAATATGAAGAAATTGGTCAAAAGCAATTGCCTACGCAAAAACAATTTATTTTACAGAGAAAACTTATTTTTACCGTCTGAAAAGTTTATAAGTATTAAGTTGAGTCACTCAAGAACCTCAGGAAATTTTTCCAGAATTTTTACTATATTTCTTTTATTTTTAAATGAATTTTAAAGTTTTATAGAAATATTTACATTTTTTAGAAAATACTTAACTTTGATGAATTTTCACGGGGTGATTAGAGCTGCGCAGGCTACGAAAATTAGTTTGGAATGTAAAGGGGAAGTGGCTCTATCATGTGTAATTTTTCTGGATTTTTTATTATAGTTTTAAAGGTTTTAATTGAGTCCGGAGCTCTGGACGGACTCCGTTTGGACTCCGGACGGACTCCGCTTGGACTCCGGACGGACTCTGGATGGACTCCGTACGGGCTCCGGATTGACTCTGGGTGAGCTCTGGAGGGGAAACTTAGGCACGTGACTAGTTATACTTAAGAGCCTCTCAGACTCGAAATTGGGCATAATCTTACAATCATCATACAACATACAGCATAATCTTAACCACCACGGTCTCATTTTTTATTACTCAACAAATTAAATAAAATTGTAATACCCTTATAACTTTATATTTATATATAACATTTTAGAGATACTACTCAACAATTTAAATCACACTTCATACAGGGTATCTTTAGAAAGGTCTTCATCACTGGGACTTGATTATTGCTGTCTCATAAAAATTCAAATTATTATAAAAACATAAAAGTCAATCTTTTCAGATCTTTCACTGGTACACCTTAATTGTTGTAATCAGTATTTCTTTCTCAACAGCCACTTTTATTTAAATCTCAATAAGCGTTAAATATTTCAAAGTTTCATAATATTATATTACATCAGATCTAAATAGACTAGGTAGCTTAGTGATTTAGAACACTTACTTTGTTATTTTTGTTGGAAGGACGGGGTTTTCCACTAAATCCACACATCTCCTCCGGATTCTGCTTACAGCAAGGCGACTGTAAGAGTTTACCTTACCATAACGTGAAGTCCTTAATTCAGATGATCAATTCCCCAAGTTTACCGAATGCTCCTATGACTAGATGGGTAGCTTTTATTCAGCATTTCTCATTTGATTTGGTTCATAAGCCTGGCAAAACGTTTACTATGCCAGATGGATTGTCAAGAAGGCCACCAACTGAAGAGGATTCAGACTCAGAAGAATTTGATGAAGATATACCTGTTATTAAATCCAGCACTAAAGGAGCTGAGGACTTTCCATACCTCCCCCATGAGGTTAAACTGGAAGGACTATTGTGTATAGATGGTTGTGATGAAGACCTCCCCCATGAGGTTAAACTGGCTGGTTGTATAAAGTGGGATGAATATGTGGGATATGAGGATAATGAAATTGTGGAAAGTGTATATGTGGATGAGAATGATGTGGTAGTATGGGATGGTAGTAGATTGGTTAATGGTGTATATGTTGGAAGTTTAGAAAATTTGGTCAAAGAGAGGCTTGTTGTAGATATAAATTCAGTAAAGCGGAGGTTGGACAATGATGATGAAGAAGGAGATACTAAAAGGGGTGGTAAAGAGGTTGATAAAAATTTGGTTCAAAAGAGATTTGAAGTTTCAAAATTTAAAGATGAAAAATTTTATTCTTTTATCAATCAAACTCAATTAAAGAATCTTATGGGTCATGAAAGTGCAGGTGATATAGGTGATAGGGAAGTGCCCTT
Organism: Hemileia vastatrix; assembly: GCA_030280995.1. Classification (NCBI taxonomy): domain Eukaryota; kingdom Fungi; phylum Basidiomycota; class Pucciniomycetes; order Pucciniales; family Zaghouaniaceae; genus Hemileia; species Hemileia vastatrix. The sequence continues at coordinate 22,430,474 of JASXTE010000010.1, read as the reverse complement.
GGATGTTATTTTTTTGGATTTTAAAGATGAGGTCTGGGGACAGACTGGGTTCTATTATGTTTTGTTAAAATATTTGTTGACTCTTGAAAGGCCAGAGAAATGTGATGATAATGACTGGATGGCTATCAAAAGAAATACCCCAGCATTTTATATATCTGGACAAAGATTGATTAAAAGGAGGTATCCAAATCCTCAAGTAGTAGTTTCTCAAAAGAAAGGGCAAGAGTTGTTTATGAAAGCACCGCATGAAGATCTTGGTCATAGGGGAATGGGTGTGACATATAGACAAATTACTGATAGATTTTGGTGGCCTGGTATGAAGATGGCTGTTAAGAAATGGGTTCAGTCATGTGAAGAATGTCAAAGAAGGAGTTATCTAAGGCCAAAAGAACCTGGACATGCAACCAGTGAAAACACTCTTTTTGGTAGTGTTGGTTTGAATGCTGTTCATATAAAAGAGGGGAGATATAAATATTTAATTGTAGCCAGAGATTATTTATCTGTTTGGGTAGAGTGAGTGCCTCTTTTTAATTTAAATGCCAAAAGTGTGGCAGATTTCTTGTTGAAGGATTGGGTGTATAGATATGGGGTTATGAAATTGGTAATGGTTGATGGAGGACCTGAATTTGGGGCAGAATTTAGAGAAGCTATATCAAAGGTTGGATTGAAGGTTAGTTTAGCAACCCCTTATTATCCTGAAGCTGAAGGAATGGTTGAAAGAGGGTATCAAGTTATAAAGGATGCATTAGTTAAAATGTGTGGAACAAGTGCTGAAAAATGGAGGCACTATTTACCCTTAGTATTATTTGCTGAAAGAATCACTGCCAAAAGTATGACTGGATATTCACCCTACAAAATAGTTTTTGGACAAAAAGCAGTTTTACCAGTTTATTTAGAGGCTGAATAATATCTTGGAGTAGATTGGGATACTGTTAACACTACTGAAGAATTGTTATGTGCAAGAATGATGCAGCTGGAGAAGAAAGAAGAATACTTAGAAAAAGCATATTCTAGAATGATTAAAATCAGAAATCAGTTAGTAAGGTATTGGGATGAAAGATTATCACACAGGCTAAGGAAACCTTTGAAGACTGGAGATATGGTTTTGGTGTATAATAGGAGTTTGGAAAGTCAGTGGGAGAAGATGTGTGCGGATAGGTGGAATGGACCTAATAAAGTCAGAGAACAGGTTTCTGGCAGTTCAAATTTTTTGGAAGAATTGGATGGAGTTGTTCTAAAGAAAAGGGTAGCGGCCTATCAAGTCAAACGGTTCTATCCTAGAAGCAGCAGGAGTGCCAAAAGTTAACTCCGAAATGAGGGTAAACTATTTTTACAATTGTCCAAAAGTTAACTTTGAAATGAGGGTAAACTATTTCTACAATTGTTTTAAAAGGAATCTCTGAAACAAGGATAAACTACTTTCTTATTAAAATATTACTGTCGTTTTACTATGGTATGGGAGAAGAAACCGTTTATGAAATTTTACAACATTTATGAAGACATTTGTTTGAAAAATCTTAAAACCCTTAAAAGTGACGAAAATTATGGGGAAGATATATGTTGGAATGATAAATTTTTTATTGGTAGAAGTGTTCACAGGGGAACCTTCTGAATTAAATATTGGCAAGTTTGGGGGTAATTGATGGGCTGGCTGCTTTATACACAATTACCCCACAATGTTTGTTACCAATTTATCCCTGTTTCTAGTTGAATCCTGGCTTTGTTTTTGATTTATAGGAAGTCTGCTAAGACTATAAACTGTAACAAACAAAGAAAAAATGCTCCCACTGCCGGATTCAAGATTCTTTTTTATTTTTTTTTTGTTATTTTTTTATGTTATATTTTTATATAAAGAAATATGTTTGTCTTTCACTTTAATTTTTTATAATACTATAAAATATTGTTAAGGTTGATGCTCACTGGTGGTCTCTAATCATTTTTAAAAATTGGAGGGATTCCACCCAGTGATCATTATCATAAAATTTTGTTTTTCTAAACTTTCATTTATTAATTTTGTATTTTCAATTTCTCAAAATTGTGTAACCACATCAAGTTGCACTTGGATGTGGGTATGATGTTGAGGGTATGGCTCATCAATTGACTGGGGGAAATATTTTAAAATTTTATATTTCAAATTCATTTATCATATTCTTTAAAAAAAAAATTAAATTAAATTAAATTAAATTTTAAATTTTATTTCATAACAATCATTTATAACCTTTTATTATTTTCATCATTTAAAAAAAATAAAATAAAAAAAATAAAAAATATTAAAAAAAACAAAATAACAATAAATAAAAATTAAAATTAGAGTTTTTTTTTTAGTGTATATTTCTTTTTTATGTTTCATTTTATATTCCATTCAGGATGGCTAGTTAACCGGAATAAATCAAATTTAAGAAGAATTATTTTTGGAAGGAGCTCAATCTGAAGAATTTGAAGCTGGTTTTTCGGTTATCTGGGGAGCTGATTCTATTTGTTGGTATTGGGAAATTCAAAGCCAGTTGACTATTTTTAGTTTATACCTCAGTTTGATCAGGAGGATAATGGTGAAAATAAGTTAAAATATTATTGAAATTAGGTGAAAGGTGATGTCTAACTAGATAAATAGGGACCTGGGGATAGCTAGGACCAGGTAAAAGAAGCTCATAGGCTGATGAATGAATGTGTGAAGCATTGGACACTGAAATTATGGAGCAAGAGTCATTTTTTTTAATTATGAACTAATCAAGATAAGAGGGATACTAAACTCTATCAACACTTTCAAGATCAAGTCTAAAAGGCTTACTGGGAATAGGAATTAGTTTTTTTAGAGATGTGAAGGGGTTGACAACTTTGAAGGAGGATTGGTATCAGATCTAGGTCTTTTAGAGGATTTTTTGGAGATAGGAGAAGAAGGAAAGCTGTTGGTTCTAGATCTTTTGGGTTTGTTAACTTTTACGGGGCTAGGAGAATGGGTAGAAGATGAAGAGGAAAGATCAAAGGATGGTTTAATTGAAGGAGTTTTTCTCATGGCTCTTGGAGAGATTGGAGTCCTAGGAGGATTAGAAGCAAGCCTAGACTGAAGAGAAGGAGCAGCTGGACCCAGTGTGTTTTGGTCAGGAGAGAAGTTTAGATAGGCAGAGGGGGTAAATGGTGTTGGATTGTTGGAAGTAGAAGGAATAGGAGGATGAGTTGATGGTTTTGGGATGGGATTAAAGAAGGAGAAAAAAGAGGTAGCAGGAATTGGAAGGGAACCATATTTCAAGCTGGAGAATTTTCTTTTCTTAATGAATCAGGCAGAACAAGCTCTGTTATAGATGTGTTTCTTAGGGTTGGAGGTATAAAAACATTCTTGATGGGTGAAACAGCAGTAATTTCAAGCTTGATCAGAAGAAGAAAAATAGCTGGATGGAGTCATCTTGATAGGATTAAAAATTGGATGGAAACACTGAATAATAGCCTGAAAATCGGGAGAAAAGGAACTGGTGGAAAGATATGGACTCTGGGTAGAAAAGGATGTTGGAATCAATCAAAAGTTTGGTCCACTATGACCCTAAACTGTAAAATCACTCATTCTTTGTCCTCTATGACATTTATCTGGCACCTCAATTGTTATTTGGACAATTTGAAAGAGATTTACAAGATGGGCTCCCCATGACCTTAAACTTGAATATTCTATGCAACTCTATGCACTCATTTTAATTTATCACTGTCCACCAAGACATCTAAACTGGTAATGCAAATATTTTATCTATGAATGCTATTCAATTAACAATCAACAAATTATTTAATTTATCACTGGTACTCAAATTTTGAAAAGGGGCATGTGTTTGATTTGGAAAATATAGTAGTTAATATTGTGGAGGTGATGGATGAAGAATGATAATTATGGTGCTAAAAATGGTTAAAAATATGGTGATTATTATTATTAAAAAGATGAGTTATTGAAAAGGTGGTCTATTTGAATTTTGTGATGATGAAATTTTTGAAAGAGGATATGGTAGTTGGAAAAGTAGTGTGCCTCAAATAGGCTAAATGGTATGAAGCTTGGAGGACCTTATGGTGAGAATTGGATCAAGTATTTGGCTCAATCAAAGAGAATGGAATCAGGAGTATTTGGCTCATTTGATAAGAATGGAATTAAGTATTCAGCTCAGTAGGTGTAGAGCCTACTCTCTTAATGCATATGAGTAGAGACTGGTATAGGAGAGTCTGAAGGGATTCAAACCTTGCTCTCAGTAGTTGGAAGCATCATGAGGCAAATAGATTTTATTTCCAAATGAAAATTTATGAGGAAATTGATTTAAAACGATTTAATATGAAGAAAATATCAGGATTTGTGTTTACTAAAGCACTAAAATATAAGATTAAAACAAATAATTTGCTGAAATTTTTCTACATCATCATCAAAACTCTGCATCAACAATCTTCTCTTCATTAAATCTTCATGATTATTGGCAGGAGTGATTTGGAAGTAGGATAAAATATTTCTCTTTATATCGTCAGTAAAGTCAAGAAAAAGATATTTATGAAATTTAGGATAATGATTTATATAGTCCATTTGGACTTGACCTAAATCATCAGAGTTGGTGATGTTAATAGCTAAAAGATGGAAAAGGCATTGTTGGGATTAGCATGGAATAGATAAATAATTATTAAAAGGCTTAATTTGGGACCCAGGAAATAAAGTCTGGGCAAAAGAAAAAGGAGAAACTGGAAGTATGGGTGAAGGATCTTGAGAAGGAGGGATTATAGATGAAGTTGAAGATGGTGGTTTATTTTTAGCCTTGATACTTTTCCAGAATACAGGTGTTTTTGATAATCTTTTCTTAGATAAAATAGAATCTGGAGCAGTAGATGGGCCAGAAATAGGATTGAAAGATGGTTTAGAAGTTGGCCAGATGCATTTAACCTTTTTGGAGCGACAGAGATCACAAGCGGTTCTTCCAGGAGGATTTGGAAAGGACATCAAGCAAGGGACTTCATATTTCTTGCAGAGGTCGCATGGTATGGCAAGATATTTCATACTGATGATGGTACTTATAAAAGTAAAAATAAGTTTATGTAGTTGGAGTGGGATGTTGAAGAAATGATGAAGAGATGAATATGGAGAAGATAAAAGTAGGATTATATATTGATCAAACATGCAAAGTTCAAAGAATGAGGAAATTCTTCATTGGAGGGAGGATGTGGCATTCTAAATCTTAGTACGGCTCTAAAAGTCTATTTAGAATATTTATTAGGAATAGGATGGTGATTGGAGAAGCCGGATTAGTTTAAATATTTTATTATTAAACAAAAAATGAAGTTGAAAAAGTCAAGATATGAATGTTTGGTCAGAATTATTAATTTCACAGGTCATGATTTTTTACGGCTGCAAATTTAAAATCTAATGAAATTCAAGAAGCTCAAGAACCTTTGGGAATTTACCCTGAATTTTTACTATTTATCTTATTTTTTTAATTGATTTATCAAGATTTATTAAATTATTTATGTTTTTCAAAAATTACTTAACTTTGATGATTTTTTACAGGGTGAATAAAGCTGAGAAGACTACAAAAATAGTTAGGAATGTTAAGGAGAAGTAGCTCTGTCATGAGTAATTCTTCTAGATTTTTTATTATAGATTTAAGGTTCTAGATTGAGTCCGGAGGTCCTTACGAGCTCTGTAAAAGCTCCAGAAGAGCTCTGGCTGTGCTCTGGAAGGGAAAATTAGGCACGTGACTAAGTATACTTAAGGACACCTCAGACTTGAAATTTGGAATCATCTCAGAGATCACATACAGACAGATACATGATTATAACAACCATTATTCATATTTTTCTTTTGTCAACGAAATAATTAATTATTTGTAATACTCTTATAAAATAACAATTTTTAAATAACACTTTAAATATTTTACTCAACAACTCTTAAACATTAACGTATAGGGTATCATTAGAAAGCTCTTAACTCCAGGGACTCATTTATAGTATCTGTTTTCAAAAATTATTAAAATCTAAAAACATTAAAACTTCATTCTTTTAAAATATTGTATCTGGTGTAACTTTATTGTTGCATTTCAGTTGTTTGGCACAGAAGAACCACTCAATCATCCTAACAAGCGTTAATTAAACAGGGTTTCATTCTTTATTATTATCAAGTAGACTCTTAAGCTTATTTATCTAAAAAACTCACAAATTCATTTAGAGTGAGATGGTTTTCTCTGATTATCCAACTCCTTCGGATTCTGCTTACAGAAAGGTGACTGTAAGAGTCTTTCTACAAAGTGTCCAGCACAAGTTTGGCTGAACTTGTGCTGGACACTTTGGTCTTATGCAGTAAATGAATGATATGCCATCAAATACCTGGTTCAGAGGACTAATAGTCAAAGTTAATAAATTATAAGATAGAAAAAGAATTGCCACCACAATAAGTAGTAAATACCTTGTTCAGAGGAATAAGAGTCAAAGTTAATAAATGATAAGATAGAAAAAGAAATGCCACCACATTAATAAAGGAGTAAGAGGTGGAAGAGATAAGTAAAGAGTCAAGTGAAAATTTTGTAAAGACAAATATAAGAAAGAAGGAGAATATGAAAGGTGATGAATTTCAGCATGAATAGCACACTAACATAAGTATTAAATACCTGGTTCAGAGGAGTAAGAGTCCAAGTTAATAAATGATATGATAGAAAAAGAAATGCCGCCACACTAATTAAGGAGTAAGAAGAGGAATAGATAAGTAAAGAGTAAAGTGAAAATTTTGTAAAGACAAAAACAATGAAGAAGGAGAATAAGAAAGGAGATTCTGATAAACGGACAGAGGTATCTCCTTCTTATAGTAAACTAGGTGGCGTATGTAAAAGAACCAGGCTACGGAAGTAAAAGAATGGAAACAAAAGTAATTTCCTATTTACATACAAAAGTGAATAACAATTATCAGAATATTAAGAATCTTATATTATTCCAATACCCCCCATGCTCAATGCTGAAAATCAGATAGGCCAATAGCCTTGCAAAATTTATCATGCTTTTTACAAGATAGAGACTTAGTCAGTAGGTCTGCAATCATTTCAGAAGTAGAAACATAAGAAGTTTTGATTTGTTCAGAGGTAACCAGCTCCCTAAGCCAATTAAGAGACATGTTGATGTGTTGAGATCTGTGTTGATACAATGGATTCTTGACAAGTGTGACTGCCCCTTGGTTTTCATTGAGAATTGTAGGAGTTCCATGATTTAGGTTAAGACCTGTAAAGATTTGAGTAAACCATACTATATCTTTGCCTACCTCAGACATTTCCTGGTATTCAGCTTCAGTTGTAGATAGATCAACAACTTGTTTCTTGCTTGAGCACCAGCCCAGGAGACTGTTGAAGAATATCAAGGACCCCAATGTTGATTTACAGGTTGGAGATGAGACCCAATCTGCATCTGAATAGCCAATTAATTCAGAGTGATTTGAGGTGAGCAATGTCAGCCCATAATTAATAGTTTTTTGGAGATATCACAAAACATGTTTGAATTGTTGTACATGATTGTTTGAGGGGGAGTTCAAGAACTTTGATAGCCTACTGGCTTTGTAGGCCAGATCTGGTTGGGTACAGGAGACAAGATAATTTAAGAGGCCTATGGCTCTTCTATAGTCAAAATTGTATGTTGGTTGATCATCAGGTTTGATTGTTTATTTGACTTTGGGTACTAGGAGTGTTGAAGCAGGTCTACATTCAGTCATGTTATATTCTTTGAGCATGTTTGAAATATACAGTGATTGTGACAAATAAAATTCCTTCTTTTCCCTATTACAAGAGACTTTCATGCTTAAAATCCATGAGACTTCAAATTAGTCATCCATTTCAAAAGAAGTTTTAAGACGTTTTTTAATTTGAGAAACATCCTTACCACAGATGTCAAGGTTATCAACATGGATTGTTAGTAGAATCATTTGAAAGTACTCAGGGATCTGCAGGATTAGGTAAAAATGATATTGATGTGAAGAAGTCTTTCAATCTCTTGTACCAACATCTTGGACTTTGTTAAAGGTGGTAAAGAGATTTTTCAAGTTTGAGACACAAGTTAGCAGGTTAAGGACCAGAATATCCTTCAGGAAAACGTATATATACATCTTCTTCAGGAACATTATGTAAGATAGCAGTTTTGACATCCATTTGATGTACTTCATAATTTTTTGAAGCAGATAGGCTTAATAAGGTTTTTAAGGATGCTAACTGTCCAGTTGGGGCAAAGGAATCATTATAGTTGATACCCTCAGTTTGAGAGTAACCTTGCACACAGAGTCTTGCCTTATAACAAGATAAATTACCATCACTGTCAATTTTTCTTTTGAAAACACAAACCGCACCCAGAATTTTCCTGTTTTAATGTCTTGAAACCACCCTCAAAACACAATGCTTTGAAATACTGTTTATTTGGATTGAATTGCTTCAGCCCATAAACTTGAGTCTTTGCCATTTATAGCCTGATTATAGTGTTTTGGGATGTCATCTTGTTGTGAAATGGAATTGCACACACTATTACTGCATCTGGAGTGATTGAGAATGTTATTGGAGTCAATTTTACTTCTGATATCATTAAGTGCCGGAGTATTTTTGGTACACAAGTATAAGTTTTGCCAAATTTGAGAGTTCACGGAATTTATGATTTGGAGGTGGGAACTTGAGAATCCTCAGTTAATTCCTCAATATGGGGTGTTGTAGGAGCAGAAATCATTTTTATAGAGGGGGCAGATAGGATGGTAAAATCATGGAAAGGTAATAAAACTGGATTGGAACTTGAGATTTGTTTGGCAATAAAAAATGAGTTGTCAATGAATCTAACATCATGGGTTACTATGAATCTATCCAGTTTTGATAAGAAGATCTTGTAGTTATGATGACCATCAGGATTAACCTATAAAGATGCCTTGTTTTCCCACTGGTGCAAATTTTGAAACACACCTTTGGTAGGGTATATTGTGGACCATGTCACAGCCAAAAGGATGGAGTTTACCATATACAACTTTAGCAGTTGGATCCCAAAGTTCAAGAGGAGTTTTGATTTGAATGGCCAAAGAAGGAGTTTGGTTCAGCAAGTAATTGGCGGTGTTGATTTCCTCTCCCCTCCATGATCCATCTAATCCACAGGTGAAAAGCATGGTTCTAGCTTTTTCAACTAAGGTTTGGTTTCCACGTTTGGAAAAAAAAATTTTGTTGTGGCGTATAGGGAGCCATTGTGAGGGGTTTAATTCCTTTTTCTGAAAATAAATTCTCAAAGGTGCTGTTGAAAAATTTGCCCCCATTTTCAGTTATAACCGTTGTGGTCTCCCAACATTGGCAGAGGCCTTTGTTGTGCAGTTTGGTGCTGTTTGTGAATGTCTTATTTGACATTGGTTGAAGAACTGGGTGTTTTTCGGGATTTATTACGTGAATATTTGGACTTCAGGTATGTGAGTACTACCATTGGATAGCCCCACTTTTTCTCTATATTTCATGTCTTGTGGACATTTTTCATATTCTAAGTTTTAAGGGGTCATTTCCTCATTTTTAATTATAGAAGATAGCTGTTTAATTTTGTTTTTTGTGTTTTACAGGCTAACCTTAAGTATTAGGGTTAAGTTCTTAGTACCATTACATAGGGCTAATTTGGCTCTAAGTTTTATGTCTAAATGTTGTCATAGCTTAATTTCGTGTTTTAAGGGTTTTAGTAGTTGTAGTGAAGTTTTCTAAGTAGATTAGATGTTTTTATTGGTTTTCTGGCTTCAGGGAGGCGGTGCGGCTTCAGGCGGCCCGCCCACCTCTGGTTTAGAAGGTTGGGGAGTGCTTCTGAAGGGTTTTTTATTCAATTTGGCTGGTACAGGTGCCAAATGTGTTGCTGTGCATGGATATTAGAGGGGTGGTCTGTGTGTATATACTGCATAAGACAGTTTGGGGGAACTTTAATTATCATACAACCATCTGGTGATTATATACGGCTTCTCAGGCAGTTTTCACTGTTGTTGGCCACAATTTGGCTGTGTTTTGTTGCAAGTAAGTTCTTCATTTAATTTTACTCGCAACTGTTTTCTCTGTTATAGTCTTGCAAGCTATAGCAAGTATCATTGCTGTCTCTGGTGTGGATTTGCAACCTACATCAAGGCCTATAGCTAGTACTATAGGATTGTCTACATTTCTGGTGCCCAACGTGGGGTAGAACTTGCTAGTTCTTTGGAATCTCTGTTTTCTTTGGTTGGCTCTTTTTGGTGTTTTGGTCTGGAAGAATGGCTTCTGGTTCTGCTATTCCTGTGGTAACTGTCAGTGGGGGAGATGGTCCTCCTTCTGTGATGGTTAGGGAGTGTGTGAGGATTAAAACTTGGGATGGTACCAAGTTTAATGGTGATGATGTCAAGTGGTTTCTAGAGAAGTATGAAACTGCTGCTGGTGTGGATGGTGCTTCTTACCTGTACTTGGTGAAGCAAATTATCTTCTTCATTGGTGATAGGGCAGTGGAGAAGGAGGTTGTGGCCATGCCTGGCTACAAGAAGAGGGATTGTAAGTTGCTGTGTAGGGAGATGGTGGACAGATGGGGTTTCAGGTTCACTATGGTGGATCTGAACAAGGTTGTCAGTGAATGGCAATCTTTTGGTGGTGTTGGTAACTTGCATAGTTACAGGAAGTTTCTGCTACATTTTGATCCTGTGGTGGAATATTTGGTGGAAGTGGAGGAGCTGGCACATGAAAATGCTGCCAAGGATGTTTTTTGGTCTGCCCTGGCTAGAGATGTCAGGATGGATGTGTTTAAGGAGCTGTCAAGGAAAGACTTGATGAAGACTCTTTCTAATGGGGATCAGAAGTTTCCTGCCTTGGACAAGTTTAAGGAGGCTGTGGAGGCCCATTTGAAGTTATTGGCTGTGGACACCTATCAGGAGGGGTGTGCCAAGTATGTCAGCAAAGTCAGTGAGGCTTTGGCTGAAGAGGAGGTTAGAGTGAAGAGGGAAGAGGAGAATTTGGTGAAGGTTCCCAAACAGGAGAGGGACCCAGTGGTGGAGAAGTTGGCTGATCTGACAAAACAGCTACATATTTTTGTTCAGGAGGCTAAGAAGGTCAATAAGTCGCCTTCTCAGCCTAGAGATTTTGATAGGAGGGCTGGAAGGAGTGATCCTTGTGTCTGCTCTTATTGCAGCAGGAGGGGGCACAAGTCCAATGATTGTTGGGCTCTGAACAGGGATGTGTCTGATGGAAAGTGGAGTTTGATGGCAGGGTTTTCAAGTTCCCTGATGGTTCATTTGTGAAGCCCAGTGAGGGGCAGGCTCCTGTTGATTTGGTCAGGAGAAGGGGTGGTCTCAATCAAAGGAGGCCAAGGTTTGAGGAGATTCCTGATCAGGGGAAGTCTTCTGTTAAGGAAGATGATGATGTCAAGGGAAAGGGGAAGGAGGTTAATAAGGTCTCTTTTTCTACTTCCTTTGGTGGCTTAGAGTTGTATTCTTGTGGTGGACAGTCAAGTGGGGAATGCTTGGCTGGTGTTTATGATGTGGAAGCAGGAAAGGTGGGAAGGTCTAAGAGCAGTTCTCAGGAACAACCAAAGCCAAATGCTTCAAAGGTGGATCCTAAGCTGAGTGCAGCTAGGAAGAAGTACAGCAAAGAGGAGCTGTACAAGATGCAGAAGGGTATGGCAGACATGGGCCCCCCTAGTTTTGGTGCATTGGACATGAATGGTGAGCCAATGCCCATGTATTTTGATTCTGAATCTGAGGAGGATGTCCCTTTGGCTTAATTGCCAAAGCCTGCTGGAGTTAGAGGGTCTGGTGAGGGATCTGGTTTAGTTCCTGTTGATGGTAAATCTGTTGGTAGTGCTGGTTCTCAAGAATCTCCTAGGACCAAGGTGGTGAAGCCAAGGGCTCACTTTGAGAGGCCAGTGGTTTCTGGTCAATCTAATGTTATGGATTCTGTTCTAAAAAGGATGAATCAGGGTCAGGTTTCCCTTTCTTATGGGGAATTGTATGCTATCAGTCCTGGGTTGGCTGATAGACAAAAAAGGTTGTTGACCAGGAGAAGAGTGTCTTCTGGGGAAGTAGAATACATATGTGATTCTGCTGAAAAGTTTGGTGAGGGGTTGGAAACTCATTTTTCTGCTCCTCTGGGATATTTCAACATCACTCTGAATGGAAGGGAGGCTAGGGCATTGGTAAATTCAGGTTCTCAGATTAACCTGATTTCTTTGTTTGAGGCTACTCATCTGGGCCTCCCCATCAAAACTGTTATTGGTAGAAATTTGAGAGGGATTGGTGGTAATGTCACTGAATTGGTTTAAACTTCCAAGTTTGTGAAGTTAGATGTTGGTGGAGCCTCAGGGAATGTTCATTTTTATATTGCTAAAGGAACAGTTAAAGCTGTTTTGCATGGGCCATTCTTGATGGATTTTCAGGCAAGAATCGGTTATAAGTTTGGAGTTGACTGGTGAAGATGAGAGAAGACTTCACATGAGGTTATCATCTCCTGGAGATGATGGTTGGGAAAATAGGCCTGGTTTTTCTTCCATGTGTCAATGCATGGATTGTTTTAGGAGAAGAAGAGATGTGGGTTCTGCCTCTTGTTTCTTGGAGTGCAGCTCAGGCTCTAGTGAGGGTTTGTCTTTTTTAGAGTGATGAGGGCTGATCACCCTACTGCTAAAACCTCTCCCCAAGATGAGGAAATCCCAGGTTGTAGTAGGTCAGCTCCCTTGGAGATATACCAAGTGGATTTTCAAACTTCTCTTTTTAATTTTTCTCTTTTCTGCAAGTATTCTTCAAGTTTTTTATCAAGTCTCTGTTCTCTCTCAAGATTTTCAATTATTTTTAACTCAAGTTCAAAAAAGAATATTGGTTATATATCTTTATTGAAAGATATACAGAAAAGCTTTGGGGTGGTGAGATTGGGGTCTAAAAGTAAGTCCTCCCGATTGTGCACTGCTAGGGTTTCTCCTACACCTTTCAAAAACATTACCTGGGCCACACCTGTGAGCATTGGGGAAACCCCTGGTTATTTTTGTAGGTCAGAAGAAAACTCAAGAAAAGAAGATAAAAATTTCAAGATAATTCAAGAAAATCAAGAAAAAAATCTGAAGATAATGAAGAAAGAAGATCATCAAGATCAATTTTTGGGCCTCCAGAAAGAGGATAAACTGCACTATTTAAGAAGAGTGGATTCTGAAGATGAATCAAGATTTGAAGGTTTGGAAGATGGAAGTGAAGATGAAGATTTGGAATTTGAGAAAAGTTTTGGAGTGGTGAGATTGGGGTCTAAAAGTAAGTCCTCCCAATTGTGCACCGCTAGGGTTTCTTCTACACCTTTCAAAAACATTACCTGGGCCACACATGTGAGCAATGGGGAAACCCTTGGTTTTTGTTCCAGGTCTGGTGGTGAAGATTTCCTGAAGATCCCTCAAGTTGAAGGCGGAGCTGCAAAGTATAAGAAGGTAGCGCAGAAGATTAAGCCTGTCAATGAGCCTATGCCTGTGGGTTCAAATCCACCTTTGAAAAGACCTCCATTATCAAGAGATCTGTACTGTACTCCTTTGGTGAAGAATCCTCCAGATTTTATGGAGACGGATAAGGTGACTGTGGAAAGGTTGAAAGTTGTTAATTTTGGTCCTGATGGGTGGTTGTCTGAAGAAGAAAAGAGTTTTTTGTTGCACGTAATTGTGCTAAGGGAAAAAGCTGTGGCATTTGTTGACGAGGAAAGGGGTGTATTAAAACACTTTTATGGGGAACCTTACTTGATTCCTGTGGTTTGTCATGAACCTTGGCAAATAAAACCTATTCCAATTCCAGCTGCTATCAGAGATGATTTTGTGGAGATTGTTAGGGAAAGAGTCAGGACTGGGTTATACAAACAATCAACATCCAGTTACTCAAGTCCGGTTTTCTGTGTAAAGAAGCAGAATGTAAAGTTGAGGGTGTTTCATGATCTTAGAGCCTTGAATAGAGTCACAATCAAGGATGTTGGTATGCCACCAAGTGCAGAGAATTTTGTTGAAGCTTTTTCTGGAAGGGTGTGTTATGGATTGGGTGATATTATGGGTGGTTATGATGAGAGGGAACTTCATATGGATTCAAGGCCTCTCACAACTTTTGAGACTCCTTTGGGAAGATTTAAGCTCACTAGGTTGCCTCAAGGAGCAACTAATTCAGTGGCAGTTTATCAAGCACAGATGGCTTGGATTTTTCAGGATGAGGTCCCTACTCATGCTGGTATTTTTATTGATGATGGTGGAATTAAAGGACCATCCACTGATTATGGTAATGAGGTGCTGAAAGAGAATCCTTGGGAATATGCAATAACTCTAGAGAGAGTGTTTTTTAGGATTGAAGAGGCTGGTTTGACCATTTCTGGGTCAAAATTCTGTTGTTGTGTTCCTGCTTTGGAAATTCTGGGTCATGTGGTATGTAAAGAAGGAAGGATTATGGCAAAGAAAAAGATTAATAAAATTCAGTCATGGCCAAGGCCTAAAAATACTACTGAAGTCAGGGGATTTTTGGGTGTGTGTGTATATGTCAGGATTTTTATTAAGGATTTTTCTTTGTTGGCTTCACCTTTAACGAGGCTGACCAGGAAAGATGCAGATTGGGAATGGACTGAAGAGTGTGAAGAGGCTTTTCAGAAGTTGAAGAAGGTGGTTGGTGAAGATATTATTCTTCACAAGTTGGATTATGGTGTTGATGCTGGAAAAATTTATCTGGAAGTGGACTCAAGCTATATTGCTGCTGGTGCTTTTTTGTCTCAGGAAGATAAAACTGGGAGGGTCATACCAGTAAGGTATGAGTCTGTGGTGTTTAATGAAGTGGAATCTAGGTATTATCAGCCTAAGTTGGAATTGTGTGGTGTAGCAAAAATTTTGAAGAAGCTACAAACTGTTTTGTGGGGGCAGCATTTTGAGCTTCAGGTGGATGCTAAATCTTTGGTTCAGATGATCAAAAAACCTAGTCTTCCAAATGCTCCAATGACTAGGTGGGTGGCATTTATTCAACATTTTTCTTTTGACCTGGTACACAAACCGGGCAAAACTTTTACAATGCCTGATGGATTATCAAGGAGGCCACCTACAGATGAGGATTCTGATTCTGAAGAGTTTGATGAAGATGTTCCAGTGGTTAGGGGCAGCACAAAGTGTGCTGAAGATTTTTCTTTCCTCCCCCATGAGGCTAAACTGGATGATTGTTCAGACCTCCCCCAAGAGGCTAAACTGGCTGGATCTGATCTTGATTCTGGTGATCAGAATGTTTTTGTTGATGAAGATGGAGTTGTTGTTTGGGACAGCTCAAAGTTGGAGAATGGTGTCTTTGTTAGTGAACTGGATTCTCATAAGATTCAGTGGAAGAAGAAGGATGTGCCAAAATTTAAAGATTGGTGTCCTGGTTGGGATGGTCAATTGGCTCATGTTTACACTGGTGATTTTGATGACAGGGTTGTACCCTTGGATGTTGTTTTGTTGAATTTTGAAGATGAGACCTAGGGTCAGTCTGGGTTTTATTTTACTATGGTGGAATATCTGTTGACGTTGGAGAGGCTAGATAGTTGTGATAATGATTCTTAGCTGACAATCAAGAAGAAGAGTCCTGGCTTCTATGTGTCAAGAAGAAGGCTGATGAGAAGGAGACATCCTAATCCTCAAGTTGTGGTGACTCAGAAGAAGGGTCAAGAAGTTGTGTTGAAGTCTTTGCATGAAGACCTTGGTCATAGAGGCTTTGGGGAGACCTATCAAAAAGTAGCAGATAGACTTTGGTGGCCAGGTATGAAGTTGGCTGTGCAGGCTTGGGTTCAATCTTGTGATGAATGTCAAAGAAGAAGTCATTTGAAACCTAAAGAGGTTGTCCGTGCTACTGGTTAATCAACTGTGTTTGGAAGAGTCAGTCTGGATGCTGTCCATATTAAAGAGGGCAGGTATAAATACTTGATTTTTGCTAGGGATTATTTTTCTGGTTAGGTTGAGGCAGTGCCTCTGGTTAATTTAACTGCCAAGAACATGGCAGAAATTTTGAAGAAAGAGTGGATTTATAGATATGGGTTGATGAAGTTGGTGACTGTTTATGGTGGGCTAGAGTTTGGTGCTGAATTTAAAGAAGCTGTGGCAAGTGTTGGTTCTAAAGTTAGAGTAGAAACACCCTATTATCCTGAAGCTGAAGTCATGGTTGAAAGATGCCATCAAGTTATCAAGAATTCTTTGGTGAAAATGTGTGGAGATAGTGCTGAAAAGTGGAGGCATTATTTACCCTTGGTGTTATTTGCTGATAGGGTCACTGTGAAGAGAACAACTGGCTATTCTCCTTATGAAATAATGTTTGGTCAGAAAGTGGTTCTGCCAGTGGAATTGGAAGCTTTATCCTATCTTGGAATTTATTTGGATGATGTGCACTCAACAGAAGATTTGCTCTGTGCCAGGATTCAACAGTTGGAATGTAGAGAGGAATGTCAGGAGAAGGAATACTCTAGAATGATGAATATAAGAAATCAATCAGTCAGATACTGGGACAACAAGCTGGCTCATAGACTCAGAATCCCTTGAAACCTGGTTTTTGCTTTTGGTTTATAATAGAATTTTGGAGAGTCAGTGGGGAAAATGTTTGCTGACAGATGGAATGGACCTTACAGAGTCAGATCTCAGGTGTCTGGAGGTTCTTATGTTTTGGAAGAGTTGGATGGTGCAGTCTTAAAAAAGAGAGTGGCTGCAGATCAGGTGAAGAGATTTTATCCCAGAGGCACAAGACATGAAGAAGATTGACTCCGCAATGAGGATAAACTATGGAACATTCTTTAAATTTTGGATTTTGGTGTTGCAGAGCAACTTTTGTGTTGGAAGCTTTTATTAGAAGGTACCCAGGGTTGGGGCTTCTAGATTTTGCCTTGGCAAGTGTGGGGGTGACTGATGGGCTGGCTGCTCTATCAACAGTTACCCCAGATTGTCTTTTTCCAACCCCTTCTCTTAATTTGGTTGAACCCTAGTATTGGTTTCTTTTCACAGGTTTTAGTCCTCTACAACTTTAAACTGGAAATTCCTTTGGTCTTCAAGTGCCGGACTCTTCACTTTTATAGGTTATGGTTAATTGTGTTGGATTTTGTGTTTTTTTGGTTAGAAGGTACCCAGGGGGGGCTTCTATATTTTATTTTGGCAAGTGTGGGGGTAACTGATGAGCTGGTTGCTCTGTAAAACAGTTAGCTCAGAGTGTCTGTCTCAAGTCTTTTGTTTGTCCTAGTTGAATTCTAGTTCTGTTGTTATTATTCAGGTTTTAGTCCTCTATGACTTTAAACTGGACTGCCTTGTATGTCTTTTGGTGCTTTTGGATTGGTGGTGGATCACTGGTGGTCTCCCATCATTTTTACTTATTGGAGGGAGCCCACCCAATGATCATTTCTATGGACGGGACTTTCTCTTACTGGACCTTCTCTGAATCTGGACCATCTATGGAGCTGGACTGTCTTTGAATTTGTAGTTATGTGTTTGCTAGATAGTAGTTTTAGATTATTTTCTTTTTTCTCTTTTTTTCTTTTAATTTTTTATGGGGGTTGTTTAAAATTATAAAATCAAAAATATAGGGTGTTACCACATCAGGATCACCTGGATGTGGGCAAGAATTGGTGGGGAAAGGCTCATCAATTGGCCGGGAAATGCTATTTTCTTTTTTATTTATTTATTTCATTTATTTCTGTGTTTCATTTTTTATTATTTTTTGTTAATCATTTAAAATATTTAATTTTGTATCCACATCAAGGTGCACTTGGATGTGGGTAAGGTATCAGGGGGTTAGCTCATCAATTGGCTGGGGGATACCATTTTTTTTATAATTATTTAGTTCATATTATTTTATTTATTTCATTTTAATTTTATTTTCAAATTTTCTTATGATTAGTAGTTTAGTAAAGATAACAGTTTAAAAAAAAAGATAACAGTTAAAAAAAAAAATTTCTGAAATTATTTTTTTATTATTGCTTTATTATTATTATTAATTGTTTTCTTTTAATTTGTTATTCTGTTGTAGGAGCTCATTTTCTGGATGATGAAGCTTCTGGAGGCTGGTATGTATTGTGTTGTCATTTTTGCTTTTTGTTGGGATTGTGGGAAGCGTGGTGATCTTTGAAGTGGATCCTGCTGGAAATATGGTACAGGTTGTAATGGGCAGGAATTGGATTATAAGGAAGTTCAGAGGAGGAAGAAGAAGAGGCAGGAATGGAGTGCTGGAAGGTGTGCTTAATGATCCTAGAAATCTTCCAGTGGTCGTCCAACAGTCGCTTTCTCAAGGATTTCTCAAATTCATTTAAAGGTCCATGGAGGGCGAAGGCTATCAGCATGTTAGAACACATGGTGCCGAGGTGTTGTTTCATGTCTCCATAATCCAAAGTTAATGAAGTTTCAAGAGGTTGGCCAACTGCAATAGTAGATTCAGGAGGAGGGGTTCCAAATAGACAAGAAGAATTGGATAAGTAATTAGTTTTGTTGAAGAAATGGGATGAATTAATTGGTACTTACAGATTGGAAGCTCATCAAATTTGTAAGCGGCCAGAATTTGGACTTCTGAAGATTTTGGAAGGGTGATAGTTGGGGGATCAATCAGGAAAAGATATGTATTCTCTTAGTCTTCCTCTGAAAGGTTTTTAGAAGGTGAACTAGGAGGCTGATGTTCCTGGGGCCTAGTTGGAGCAGCTGGGCTGTTGTTGTTGTCGTTGATATTTTGGTTGGTTTCAGCTGGATTAGATGCTGGTGATGGAGTACCAGGGTTGTTATAAGATGGAGCAGGAGAGGGTGATCTGGAAGCATATTGATCTCTTCTGGATGGAGCTCTTGAAGGAATGGAACTGTCAGAAGAATAGTTGGCTGGCAGAGGAGAGGTGTAGTTTCTTTGCCTTAACCGGGGGTGAAGTTGTTGTTTTGGTGCTGTGTTGGGGGCTCTGGTAGCTTCCTGGGGTCCTCTGGAAGGTCTCTTAGAAGTTTGGGAAATTTTAGTATTTTTTGACCTTGGAAAGGTTGGCTGAATTGCTCTGGGAGCAGTGGAAGTTGGTTTCATAGAGTTGGTTTTGTTGATTGGGGGATTTTGGCTGTTTTCTGGCTGTTTTTGGAAGTTTTGAGCCTGATTTTCACTGTCTAGTGAGGCGGGCAGGCCGCCCGATGTCAGCCGGGCCACCTGGACGTGGTCTAAAAGCCTAGGAGCTGCTTTTGAAGCTTTTGAAGCTGGATTAGCAGAGATAAAAGCTGTTTCTTGGGGAGCTAAGGCTGGTCTTTTGGGAAGATTTCTGGAAGCTGAGTTCCTGGATCTTCTGGAAGGTGCTGAGGATAAAGAGGAAGAGGATGGGCCAAGCTCTTGGGATCTGGTAGGGGATCTTGAATGGTATTTATGAGAAGGTGAAGGAGGAGGAATAGGTTAGTTTGCGTCTCTGTCACATTTCTTCTTCTTGGAGTAGCAAGAGTCACAGGCCTTGTTGTAGAGTTTGGCCTCATGAGTTGGAAGAGTGAATGTGCAAGGTCTGCACATGTGGATGCACTGCTTGAAGGCATAGTCCTTGGGAGAAGTCAAGCAAGGAAGGTTAGAAGGGTCAACATCAGGAGATCCGGCCATGATGTGTGGTGAGGAGAAGATGAAGAAAGAGATAAGAAGGAGGTTTTTGTCAGTGGTTGGGTAGATGATGAAGTGAAAGGTGGAAGTTCAGCAGACTGACTGTGGCTGTATTCTGCATGGAATTGACTGGGTCTTTTCTATGTAAATTCAAAGTCCCTCAAGACTGTAAACTGAGAATTAGTCCCCCAAGACTTCAAACTGAGGATTGTTGATGGTGTGTTCCCCCAAGACTTTAAACTGAGGATTGTTGATGGTGTAGTCCCCCTGGTTAAAGACTTTAAACTGAGGATTGTTTATGGTGTAGACCCCCAAGACTTTAAACTGAAGATTGTTGATGGTGTAGTTCCCCAAGACTATAAACTGAGGAATGGGTTTTGTTGTTGAAGTTGGTTGAAAGATTGGCAGAGGGTATCTACAGGGGGAGCCTCTAAATTTAGCAAAGGCAAGTTTGGGGGTAATTGATGAGCTGGCAGCTCTATTCACAATTACCCCAGAATTTTATTTTTTCTCTGTGTCTTAATGTGGTTGATCTCTGGTTTTGGGTTTATGATTTAGGTTTTTGAGTCCCCCAAGACTATAAACTGAGGGTTTTTGAGTCCCCCAAGACTATAAAATGAGGATGGTCCCCCAAGACTTAAAACTGAGGGTTTTTTGTGGTTACATCCTATAGAGGGTGTGGTCAATTTTTCTTTTCTGAATCAAGCTCAAGTACTAGTGGAATTACAGAGGGAATCAAGAGATATAATGAAGTGTTCAGAATTAGCCTTGAACTGGTGGATGGGGTGCCTTCTTTTCTTAATGTGCTGTGGTTCTCTAGCAGGATTGGATTGGAAGTTGTGAAGCAGAAGTTGTCTCTGTTGAGATGTGTGTTAATGGAACTTGGCCTTAATTGTGGGCAGGTGGTTTGGTGTTGGTGGTGCAATGGATCCTACATTGTCATCATCACTGTCAGAAGATGGAGGAACTGAGAAGTCATCAGTTTTAAAGTTGAAGGAAGAAATG
Source organism: Hemileia vastatrix (assembly GCA_030280995.1). Taxonomy (NCBI): domain Eukaryota; kingdom Fungi; phylum Basidiomycota; class Pucciniomycetes; order Pucciniales; family Zaghouaniaceae; genus Hemileia; species Hemileia vastatrix. Next base: position 22,409,953 of record JASXTE010000010.1, on the reverse strand, counting down.
AAAGTTCTTTACAATCAGATGGACCAGGGATGGTGGAACTTGTTGTATTATGGGTTGTGGCACTCTTCTGGGAAGGGTGTAGCTTTTTGATGATTCTGGGTATCAGGATGGATGGCCTATATCTTTTGGTGCTGGTAGAAGATGGACCAGGTTGAGGTGGAGGCAAAGCTGTTGCATAGGATAGTGGACCAGGTCTGTAGCAGGTCTTCTTTCTGGAGTGGCAGACATTACAGGACGTTCTTAATGGATGGGCCGGAGGTGTGATGGTGCAGATTAGATTATTGTCAATGCAGTATTGGCAGGGGCCCATGTCAGTAGCAGATTTGGAAAGAAAGCTGAACATGGTGGTTGTGGTATAGGAGAATGTGGAAATTCTCTATTGGAGGGAGGATGTGGTCTCCCAACATTGGCAGGGGCCTTTGTTGTGCAGTTTGGTGCAGTTTGTGCATGTCTTATTTGACATTGGTTGAAGAACTGGGTGTTTTTCGGGATTTATTACGTGAATATTTGGACTTCAGGTATGTGGGTACTACCATTGGATAGCCCCGGCGTTTCTCTATATTTCATGTCTTTTGGACATTTTTCATATTCTAAGTTTTAAGGGGTCATTTCCTCATTTTTCATTATAAAAGATAGCTGTTTAATTTTGTTTTTCGTGTTTTACGGGCTAACCTTAAGTCTTAGGTTTAAGTGCTTAGTACCATTACATAGGGCTAATTTGGCTCTACGTTTTATGTCTAAATTTTGTCATAGCTTAATTTCGTGTTTTAAGGTTTTTAGTAGTTGTAGTGAAGTTTTCTAAGTAGATTAGATGTTTTTATTGATTTTCTGGCTTCAGGGAGGCGGGGCCGACGTCAGGCGGCCCTCCCGCCTCTGTTTTAGAAGGCTGGGGAGCGCTTCTGAAGGGTTTTTTATTCAATTTGGCTGGTACAGGTGCCAAATGCATTGCTGTGCATGGATATTAGAGGGGTGGTCTGTGTGTATATACTGCATAAGACAGTTTGGGGGAACTTTAATTATCATACAACCATCTGGTGATTATATACGGTTTCTCAAGCAGTTTTCACTGTTGTTGGCCACAATTCGGCTATGTTTTGTTGCAAGTAAGTTCTTCATTTAACTTCACTAGCAACTGTTTTCTCTGTTATAGTCTTGCAAGCTATAGCAAGTATCATTGCTGTCTCTGGTGTGGATTTGCAACCTACATCAAGTATCCTTGCTTTCTCTGGTGTGGACATTGGTCTACATTTCAGTTCTTTGGTCTGGTAGTCTGTCTGGGGACTACTTTCTTGGCTGATCAAGCAGTCAAGTGTATTGGAAAAGGGGCTTTTGGTAAACAGGAACCAATTTACTGTAGCAGGTAAATCTCACTTATTTTTCTAAAGGGACACGGGTTATTCTTTCTGGTTTTACTCCAACTCCCTTGGTCAAGGCCTATAGCTAGTACTATAGGATTGTCTACACCGTCTTCACCCATTTATCAGTTTTATTCTCAGCAATGCTTAGGAAAATTTTGAAGTAATTGAAAGATTCTGATTTTAATGAAAGGGCACCTGCAGTGTCCATCTACAATCTGCACAAAATATCTGCTACCACCTCTTGAAGCCGGGGTTACTGGGCCACAAGATCCATATGGTAGATGTTGAGAATGTCATTTGGAGTTGGAAATTTTCTAGAGAAGGGTGATCAATGAGATTTGGACATTAAACATGGAATGCATATTAGTTTGGAGAAATCAATTCCAGGATACATAAGGCCAGCAGTAGTGTTTTTTGGGTGACCACCGGTGTTATGTAGGTAAATTAGTGATTTAGAGGTGATGACTGAATTGATACATCTGGAAATTTCGAGGGGCAATGTTAAAAAATTTTCATCTAAAGAGCATTCAACTGCCAGTTCATTTTTATTGTCAAAAATTTTAGCACTATCACCACATCCTCTGATAGAAAATTTTTGTCGTAGTAGCCAAGCTGCAGAAATTAGGTTGGATTCTACTTCAGGGATAAATAAAGCAACTGTGATAGAAAACATTTTTTTATTGATAATGAGATCAACGGTACCTATTCCTTGTGCCCAAATAATTTGACCATTAGCTGTGAATAATGATTTTGAGGAAGTGCTTAAGGTGGTGAAGAATTGTTTATTGTTGAAAAGAGAGAACAAAGTTCCACAGTCAAGGATGGCCAACTGATTGTGAGAGTTAAGAATTGACAAATCTTTCCCATCTTTTGATTCTTGTTCCTTCTTCCTCCTGTGATATTCATCCCTTTTTTCAGGATGTAATTGAAAACAGGTGGCTTTGGAGTGGGAGGCCAGTGGATTATGTTTTCCGTTGAAACAGAGATTTTTCCCTCTTATGTTAAATGCCATATTAGACGTTTTTGGGTCAGCCTTTCTACATTTGAAATCCTTTTCTAGCTCAGACAAAACTTTCTCAATAGTCAGTGTTTTCTTTGTAAATTTAATGTTAGTGAAAATGAGATGGGACACATTACAACAGGATTTGGGTAGTTTATGTAGGATATAGAAGGCTATGATGGTTGAGAGAACCTCGCCCAAGAAAAGTAAGGGTGAGATCTCAATTAAAAGTTTGAGATTTTATCAGAACTCCTCAATGGCGGCAGAAATGTCAGGAATTTCAAAGTGAATATAAAATAGGTTGGCAATAAAAATTACACAGTTCTCACTAGAAGTGGAGGCATAATGTTCTCAAATCTGTTCCCTATGTTTGGCAGGCTCAAATAAACATTTTTCTTGAACAAAGAAAGTGTGATTCTTGGGGTCATAAACATCTGTATTATCATGGAAGTTTGATTTTTAAAAAAGTTGAAAGTGTCGAGAGCAGTGGCATCTGTTGGGGCAACAACAGTTCTAAGCAGAAATTTATCGACATTACAGATCCCCAAGGCATAGTACATCTGGTTTTTCCAGGTGGAATAATTTTTTTTCATAAAAATTTCAACCCCTTTAATCTCTGAATAGGATGTGGATTTTATCTCTTTCCGGATTACAGGATGTTTGAACACAGAGGAAGTGAGTTTAGTGATGGTTACAAGAGAAGATGCAGATTCAGCAGAATCAGAATTTGTAGGAGATGATGCCAGCTTGTATTAATTTAGAGGAGTGCTGAGACCATAAACAATTGAATGATATGCTGTCAAATACCTGGTTCAGAGGAATAAGAGTCAAAGTTAATAAATGATCAGATAGAAAAAGAAATGCCGCCACTTTAATAAAGGAGTAAGAAGAGGAAGAGATAAGTGAAGAGTCATGGGAAAATTTCATAAAGACAGAAATAAGAAAGAAGGAGAATAAGAAAGGAGATGCATTGAAGCATGAAGAGCACACTAACATAAGTAGTAAATACCTGGTTCAGAGGAATAAGAGTCTAATTACATAAATGATAAGATAGAAAAAGAAATGCTGCCACACTAATAAAGGAGTAAGAAGATGAAGAGATAAGTAAAGAGTCAAGTGAAAATGTCGTAAAGACAAAAAAAAGAAAGAAGGAGAATAAAAAAGAAGATGCTGATAAGCCAACAGAGGTATCTCCTTTTAATTGTAAGCTAGGTGGCGTATGAAAAAGAGCCAGGCTACAGAAGTAAAAGAACGGAAACAAAAGTAATTTACTATTTAAATATGAAAGTGAATAACAATTATTGGAATATAAAGAATATAATATTATTCCAATATCAGTAACTTATTACTTCAAGGAAATTAAAAAAAATAGGCCATATAATGAACATAATTGATGGAATCAAATTGTTTTTTGGTAAAAGTGTCCAGCACAAGTTCAGCCAAATTTGTGCTGGACACTTTTGCTATATGAAGTTGGTTAGGTGCATGTTTTTTTCAAGAGAAATGAGTTGTTCCTCATAAAAGTGTCCAGCACAAGTTTGGTAAAGCTTGTGTTGGACACTTTTACCAAAAAAAAATTTTATGCCATCAATTATTTTCATTATATTGCCTATTTTTTTGGTTTCCCTTGCATTTTTTAGTCACTGGTTTTTTCCAAAGTGTCCAGCACAAGTTTGGCCAAAGTTTTTCTGGACACTTTTCCAATATGAAGTTGTTAAGGTGCATTATTATTTAAGAGAAGTGACCTGTTCCTCATAAAAGTGTCCAGCACAAGTTTGGCAAAACTTGTGCTGGACACTTTTACCAAAAAGCATTTCTTCATTAATTTCCATAACAACCTTTCAAGTTATACACTTTTAAAATTTTATGTACAATTAATTATGAAAAGTTGAAGTGTGAGAGAAATAAAACCAACTAGTCATCAAAAAATTTCTTTAAACATTCAATTTCCTCAACAGATTTTTTAGCTTTAACACATTCTATCAAGAAATCATTCTTTTTAGAATTTTCTTCATGATCATGCTTATATTTCATCTGTTCCATGAGGTTTTGATGCTTGAGTGTTTTCTCCTCTTTCTTTGATTTTTTAATACTTAGAGATAACTTGAATTTCTTCTCCTCCAAGTCTTGTGCCCTGTCATCCTTCCGTAAAGAGAGTTTGTACTTCCTCTCCTCCAAGACTTGTGCACTATCATCCTTTCATAAAGAGAGTTCAAAATTCCTCTCTTACAAATCATGTAACCTGTCATCCCTCCTTAAAGAGAGCTGATATTTTTGCTTTGCAAACTTTAGAGTCTCTTTAGCAAATTCTACTTGTTCTAGAGTGATAATAAATATTAAAAAAAAGTAGAATAAACACAGAGTAAAGTATTAAGAGGTATGGTATCACTTACCAGCTTCACGTTTCTCCAAAGGTTCTTTGATAGAAGAAAAAGGGGTTTGAGATGAAGTATCACTTTTTCTTCATCTTTGAGAGTGGAAATTTATACTACTTGAAGCCCTTTACATTTTTTTCAAGGACACATTTTCCTCCTCATCATTTTTTCTGGCTTCTGACTCAGTTGATTGTGGCTCCTTCATTTGTTCTTCAGCATTTTTAGAAATAATAAAATGTAAATAAAAAAATGAATTGGTAAGATAAAAGAAAAAAAAACATGCTTGAGTTTGATCAGGTTGATTTATATTGCCATAAGGATCTATTGAAAAGATATCTTGATTTGTGGAATTTAAATGAGGGGAGGCTTGAGTAGGAGATGAAGGAAAAAGATTTGTTTTGACATCATGTTCAGAGATAGCATCTTCACCATCAAATATGTTTTCATGATTAACATCAGCACACTCTCCAAAAATAGCATCCTTCTCTTTAGAGTAAGGACATAAAAATTCAAGTTTATCATCTATGTATTTTATGCCCTTACTGATATTGATGTCAGTAATACCAAAACTAGTGGAAGATGAAAAAGTCTTTGCCTTCTTGTATTTGGCTTGGTAATGCTTGAAACATTCAGAAATCTGTTTATGTAAAAGATATATCCTTCCCTTGGTCTTATTCCATAATTCATTGGCCATTAGCATATAACCAGTAACTTTTGATGTGGGGGGCCATCCTACTTTACTAGTATATTCAGTACCAAAAAAAGAATCATAGTTTAATTTAGTTTTCAGCCAGTTGATAAGAATGAGATGATCATCTTTTTTCAACTACACAGTTTTTGATTTCCCCGCTGAGCAGGGGAAAGAGGGAGTAGTGCGATATGAAGAAAAACTGGGGAAAGGCTGCCTTTGAGAAGATCTATGATGATGGGGAATGTTAAGATAATTGAAGATGAAAAGGAGAAAAAATAAGTAGATGAGATAGAGAGGTGTTCTGAATGGAGAAAATAGACAGGATGAGATGAGAATGGGAATTTGCAGCAAGGTAGAAGGCATATCCAGAGAGTAGTCAAAGATGTGGTTATTAATGAAAGTAGGCCAAGATGCGGTAATGAAAAAATTGAGTAGAAAAATGTCAGATAAAATCTCAACTTTGACACGTAAAGTGTCTAATAACCCAATTATTAGCAAAAATAATTGCTGAATATAATTGGGGTATAAGGATTTTTATCAACAATTAATTTAATTGCACATTGGTCAACATTGATACCCCCTAATATTCATATATTAACTATTAATTAATTATAAACATTTATTATAACTACAATTGTAAAATTGAATTATAATGTAATTAAAACTTAATTAGTTAAATTTATATATTAAATAAAACTTTTCATATGTTATAATCCATAAATATTGGGCGCTTTTTGACCCTTAATTGTGTCAGAAAAGTTATTAATTAAGTTAAAACACTTACTTAATAAAAGATTTTAAAATAATATTTTAAATTAGTAATTAGCTAAATTAATTACTTTTTTTCACTTAAATTATTTATTACTCTAATGAAATAGTTGAAGCAAACTACTTGTTTCTGTTTTATACTAGGATTAAATTGATTACATAAATTTTTGCCACAAAATGGCATGATTGTATTGGTTCAATCAAAACCACTTAAAAATCATTGTAATATCTGGTTTAGGTATATTACTCACAGATTCTGATGTTACAAACTTTCTTAGGTACTCAATATTTTAATTAACTGGTTTGGGAATATAGGATGGGAAAATTAGTTTCTTACTCATGGGTTTAATTACTTGTTTCATATTTTTCTCTCAATATCAAGGTTTTACTTATTTTATTTTATTTTCTTGTTTCACTTTATTATCAATTTTTATATACAATCTAGTGGCGCTTAAGAGGACCCCTTGCCTATAAAAGGGCCTTGGGTGTCCCCTTCAGTGAATCACTTACATTACTTACAATAGGGTTTATCAAAGTTAGAAATCTTCCATTTAAAAATACCTCTTTTTTCCTTCAAATCAACCATGATTATTTTTTTAAATATGCCATATTTCACCCCAAAAAAAACCTTTTAACTGAGAATTAATGTCAAGTTTGTGGCTTTCTATTTGTGTTGTGAAATACCTTTTAAGTAATTACAAATTTCTAACTTTGATACCCCCTAATATTTAAAATATTATATTATTTTTTTATTATTTGTTGTGGTGCTTCTGTCCCCTTAAATATTAAATAAATTAAAAGGTCTATTTAAGATCTATAATCATTAGTAATTGACACTTAAGCAGAGAGAATATATAATACTCACTATAGTAATCCAGTTCACCCATTGTCATTAGTTTTATCAATTCCATTATATCATTGTCACTTTATCTATATATCCTTTACTCTCTTCTCTTCTTTTATCTTTAAATTTGTCCTCCTTCTCCTTCCTCTTCCTCTTCTCCTTTTATTCCCCTTTTCTAGACAAACCAGCCAATACTTGAGGGCCTTTCCAAATGACAACAATAATTTTTTTAGATTTTTGCTTGACACATGGACCACCTCACGTGATTTTTCGAATTGTTGCTGCAACTGTGTTTCGAACTTGGGTTTGACATATTTGGTTTATATATTACTAAATACATATTATTTTAAGGTAATTTTTTGATCACAATAGTAAGTCAACCTTTGCACCTATCAACTCTATTATTAAATTTTTATTGCAATAACAGTGCCTTAGCTTTTTTGCTGATCCACTGAGTGTAAGTGATCAATTTTCATAAGAATTTTTTTTCCTAGTTGACAATAATAGAGCAACCCTCTTAGTCCTACAAGATCATTAATTTTTTTAATTAAATAATTAAATTTTGATAATATTTGTTGAAAATAATAGTACTATGTACTTAGTCCCAATTGTTGCCATTTAATTTTGGTATTATTAATATTGGTTGAAAATAATAGTACTCTGTGCTTAGTCCCAATTATTGCCATTTAATTTTGGTATTATTATTATTGGTTTACATTTATACTTTTGTATTTGTCCCATTTTAATAATTAGTGGTTATTATTCTATATTATAAATAAAATCACATTAATTTATTAACAATAAAATTTTTGATTGTTATTTATTATATTATAAATAATAATCTTAATAAATTTTTTTTATTATCAATTTTATTTTAACTCAAGAAATATATTAACATTTATATTCTTATTGTTTTAAAATATTGAACATCACTTTTGAGAAAATCAGTTCACTCTTGTTGACAAAAACTTGATTCTTTAGATATCATGTCTAGTAACTTGACTGAAACCATGGATAACTTAAATGTGGATGAAATTGAGTTAGAATGTAAAGTTGACTCTGTAAGTTCCTCTAAATTGACTTACAAAAACTCTTCTACTGACAAATATAAATAAAATTCTTTGGACGTGGAAATGTCAGGATGATTGATAGAACCCCCCCCAATCAACTCTGAAAGAATTCATGCCTCTAATAAATCTGGAAAATCTTTTAAAGGGAATAAAGATAAAAAAGACTCCACTGTCACAGCAGTTAAACAATTTATCAGGTCACATAAAGGCACTAAAGGAAGACAATATTACCCACAAGGCAATGGTGGACACCCTCTGGAGCCAAATTCAGGAGCTCTTGACTCAAAGACAGGAACATCCTCCTCCCTTGCAGACCAACCAGACTCAGCTACAGTCCCACCAAACCCCCCAGCTTTTCCCAGAAAAATCAAAAAACCCTGGAAGTGGAGCAGTGTAAATGGAACTATCTCATGAGCCACTACCAGCAGAATGTACAGCATCAACCAGCTCATAAACCTGGCCCATCCAGGACACAAACTTACCATCAACAGGCCAGTCCTTATCAGGGAGGCAGAAAAAAGAAAGCACAGGGGAAGTTTCCTCCCTTTCCATGGTGAGTAATTTGTTTGATAAAAACGTTGGTATTTATAATAATATATCTACTTCTACAGGTAATATTGTTGATCATGGTTAAAAAACTTCTAAACCTATTAAAAGACAACTTCCTGTTATGAGTAGTCCAAATGATGTAATTATTAAATTGTCATTTGATAAACCTCTACACTTAACTCCAACATCTTTAATTAATTCTTCTCTTGCAATTAAAAATGATTCTGTTGGCCCTGACGTATATGTCTTGCTTGAGAAAACTTCTGAGGAAATATTAAAAGATTCTCCTGATTTTGGTGTTATAAAAGATAGAATACTGAGAGATTTGTTGAAACATGATAATGGCAGATTAAATAATCTGCATTTACATTGTAAAGTGTGCTCTTTTGCTCAAGATACTGCTTATTTTAAATTGAAAGACACCTTGAATACTGTTCATGCTCATCAAAAACAATTGGAAAATGATCAAAAGTCTCTTGTGGATAAGTTTTCTAATTTGCACAAAATTATTCATGATTTAAAACCCATTTTTAATGCAAATGCTTCATTAAGAGATGAAACTTCATCCTTACATAAGAATTAAAAACATTGAAAATTGATTTGCAATCTTTGAGTAATAAATTCTCAGTATATGAAGACAGAAATGTTTTATCACTTACAGAAATTAATGATCAACTATCTGAAATCCCTAGGTTGAGAAATTCTTTCTCTTATCTTGAGAGGAAATTCTCTACCTTACCTCTTATTCCTGATGAACTTGAGTGTCAAATTGACACTACTACTCATAAGTCCTTCAAGAATAAGGGTAAACAACCTGAGAACAGTAGTTCTTACCCCCCTTTAAGGGTTTCCAGTAAACATCCTGACAATGTATCTATTACTTCTTCTGTGGACCACAAAAAGTTTTTCAATACTCATCATGAGCCAGATGTTTCTGTCAATAATGAAATTTCTGAACACCTATCCAGGCTTCAGAAACTAATTACAATGAATAATTCTAAAGTTGCTAGCCAAGTAGCCATAAAAATTGGCCTAAACGCGATCAATATCTAACCTTTGATGTTTATTCTTCATCTGACTTTCAGCATTTTATTCAAAGAATTGATAATTTAAAAAATTCTTATAAAATTCCAGATGAAGAAATAGTCTCTAAGCTTATTTCTTTATTCTCCACTGTTACCCTGATTTGGTATGAGTATGTCTTTCTGTAAAATCATCACTATACTTGGGCTGAGTGGAAAACCTTAATTGAAAATAAATTTTGTGGTTCAAAGTTCAGATTGGCACAGAAAAAATTTATATGAGAATGCTAAATATACATCCTCTTCTGCTGAGAGACCTATTAGTTTCCTCATGAAAATAACACAAATTCTTAGAGCTATGGATCCAAAAATGGATTATGATATTTGGAGAGACAAAATACTCTATAAATTGCAAAAATCACTGAGGGATTTGATTGTAACCAGGACTGAGCACGTGATGGAAAATTCTTCTTTTATTAATATATTTAATGAGGTATTACTCAACCATAGATTGAACCAAGGAATTATCCTTAAAAGCCTTCTAATGACCAAATCAAACCTTCACCAAAACTTCCAGAAAAACCTGGTAAACGCTCTTCTCCTGTTTCTTTAAAGAAATATGCAACTAATACTTGTTATAAATGTAACAAATCATGGCAAAAAGTACATGTTTGTGAAAAGAAAATTCATCTTGTTAAACAAACTGAAGATCCTAAAGATGCTACAGTTGAGCTTGATGAATCTTCAAGTGACTGTGATAGTAATATCTCTTATGAGAATGATTCCCCCAATACTGTTTTAATTTTAGAGCATGATGTAAGATACTTGGATAATTTTTCTGAATTTTTTAACTTGGATTTATCTTCAGTAGAAAATGCTGAAATTATTAAAGATATTACTTACAGTTTTATAATAATATCCCCTTTGAAAGCACCAGTTATTATTAATAGTAAATATTTTGAGGTTGTTCTTGACTTTGGTGCTGGTGGTAGTGTGGTTTCTGAAAAGGCACTTGCTTCAGTAGATAATATTTATCATAGTAAATTGTTACCTATAAAATCTGAAAAATGGAGAGGTTATGGTTCTTTTTTATTTCCCATTGGCAAGTATAAAACTAATGTATTCTTTAAATATTATGGTGGCTATGTCAGAGCTGTGTGTGAGTTTGTTGTGATGAAAAATGATAACTTAAGCAATTGGTTTATTATGGGTAATGACATTTTAACCATTTTTGGTATTAAGTTGGATCCAGAAAACAATTTTTTCACACTGGTCATGAAGGGAAAAAGAAAATTTAAAATTTCTCCTCCTAAAAAACATTCTGCACACCTGTTAAAATCTTGTAATTCATTGATTCAGTATAAAGGAAGACCAACAGAGGAAATGGAAGATTTATTGTCTGAAATAAATAATTCTTCATTTGTTGATCAGCTAACTGGTGACCAGAATTATTCTATAATTTCCTTATTTACTTCTTTTCCTATTGCTTTTTAATTTCTTTATCATGTAATTTGAGTGATATTCCTCCTAATCTGAAGAAAAAACCTTATCCTGCTTCTCCCACTAAAAGCAAAGAGATTGAAGATAATATTTCTACCTTATTAAAAATAAATATTATTGAATAAGTAGATGTGTCAATAGGTCTTTCAAGTCTAGAAGGCTTTAAAGGGAGGTCCAATGGCGGTAACAATGGGTTTTAAAGGATTCAAACTTGGGTAAATATTTTCTTATCTTAAGGATTATTTACCCAATAATAAGAGGTAAAAGGGTGGATTATTATTATAATTAATGGATTAGAATTACGTTCAATGTAAATACTAAAGCAGTAATAGGTAATAATAAAGGGGATTGTAAATAGTAGTAGTAAAGTAAGTAAGTAATGAATGAGATGAAAAGTACAAAAATTGAGGGCCTTTTATAGAAAAAAATGCAGGAAATAAAGACACGGAGTTAACATCACCTATTACAAGGGTATGAGAAGAAAACTGAATAAGAAAGAGTGTATATGAAATAAATGAAAAATAAATTAATTGGTACGTCAACAAGAGCATCATTTTCATTTGAGATAAAATATGAGTTCCCTTGGACTGTCACAATTAATACAACACATTTGATTTAAATATATTGATTTTACGGAAATCCAAATCTCTCAGTAAAATAATTTGATATTTTTAAGGATTTTATTATATTTTTATTACTTATTTTTATTCCCACTTAACTGTATTATTGAGCACGGTGTTAGGGAGTAAAAATGTATGGGACAATTACTTAAATTAATTATTTAAATTACTTAATATACTTAGCTAGTTAGTTGTAAGTAATACATAAGTAAATACTAAATAATTAATTATGAATAAGAGTTTTTTAAAAAAGGCGTGGCTGCATCTCAGTAAAATAATTAATTATTTTACTGGGTAAGTCTGGTAAAGATGTTACCCCAAAATATTGTGTCATCTCTCCAGTCTTGATCTCTTATGAGAAAGATAAGGCTAGATTTTGTGGAGATTATAGGGCCATAAATACTTAAACAGTAGATGATATTTACCCTTTACCAAGGATAAACTCCATACATACAACCTTGCAGGGTGCAAAGTTTATTTGTTTCCTAGATGGTAATAAGGGTTATCATCAAATACCTTTTGAAAAATACTCCCAGAATTTTTTACTAATTGTAACTCATATGGGAGTTTATAATTATGCTAGGATGCCTTTTGGCCCTAAGGATTCCCCTTCAGTGTCCCAAAAAGTAATGGATAATACATTTCATCAGGAGATAATTGAAGGATGGTTAATGGTTTTTATTGATGATATTATAGTTTTTTCTTAAACTTTTGATGAACATATCTAACACTTAGGAAGAGTCTTCAAAAAAATGGATGAAATCAACATGACACTATCCTTTAAAAATGTAAATTTGGCTTTCAATCCCTAAAGGTGCTGGGTCATGTTTTTTCTGGCTTACAAATATGTGTGGACCAGGGTAAATTTCTTCTATCCAGAATGTGAAAGCACCAGCTTCTGTAAGGGAATTACAAAGATTTTTGGGAATGTGTGGTTACTATATAAAATACATTAAAAATTATCAATTTATTGCCCTACCTGTAACCAAATAAACCAGAAAGGATGTTGCTTATTATGGAATGAGGATACTCAAAAAGCTTTTGACACATTAAAAAGATGTTTAATGAACGCCCCAATCCTCGCTCTCCCAGATTTTAATAAACCTTTTGTCCTCTACACAGATGCAAATTTTGTTGGACTAGGAGCTGCCCTCCACCTGAAACAAATTATAAATAATAAATGTTCAGAACTAGTGATTTGTTATATTTCAAGAACCATGAGAAATAGTGAATTAAAGTATTTTTCCACTTGAATAGAGTGCTTAGAAGTTGTATGGGCTTTAGAAAAGCTTCCTTATTACCTATATGATCAAAAATTTGAATTAGTTACTGATTTCAGTGCTGTAAAATCCCTCTTAAACTTGAAAACACCAAATAGACATATGTTTAGGTGGCAACTTACTGTTCAAGAATAAAGAGGTAGAATGACTATTATTCACAGAGCTGGTAATGTTTATTCCAATGTAGATAAGTTTTCTAGATTACCTCTTCCAAATAATTTCTCCAATCCAGCTTATGTACCTAAAGATGATACAGTTCATATACATGGTATATATATTGTTGATATGGAAGAGGAAATATTGCAATTAATTCTGGATTCATATGAAAAAGATTCTGATTTAAACAAATTAGTTACAATCTTAAATGATCCAAAGAATGCTTCTATTCAAACATTAATAAGAACTCTTCCTCCAAAGTACCAAAATGCTTTGAATAAAGGAAAGTTTTCCATTGAAGATGGCTATATTTACTACAGGAGAAAACTTACTAATGTCGTTGTTTTTTCTACTTCCATGAAAGAAACCATCTTGAAACTTTGTCATGATGGCATATTAGCAGGTCATTTTGATCTTGAGAAAACCATAATCAAGATTTAAAACACTTCTTGGTGGGATAATATGTCTGAGGACACAAAATTATATGTTGAATCCTGTGATTCTTGCCAAAAATCTAAAAGATATACAGGTAAAAGAGCAGGATTAATGCAACATATTGAAGCACCTGATGCTCCTTGGAAAATCATTAATATGGATTTTGTACTGGACTTCCTGCAGCAGAGAAAGATAGTTATAACTCTTGTTGGGTAATAGTGGATAGATTCACCACAATGTGTAAGTTTATTCCCACCCATAAAGATGTCTCCACCAAAGATTTAGCTTTCTTATGGTAGTCACATATGTTTAATATTTTTGGATCTCCCAAAGCCATCATCTTTGACAGAGACCCTAAATTTACCTCTGACTTTTGGATGTCATTGATGGATATATGTGTCTGTGAGTTGAAATTATCTACTTCTCACCATCCCCAAACTGATGGTTTAGCTGAAAGAATGATTCAAGCTCTAGAGGATATGATTAGAAGGTATTGTGCCTTTGTATTAGAATATAAAGACAATGACAGATTTACTCATGACTGGGTTACTCTATTACCAGGTCTTGAATTTGCTTATAATAGCACTGTTTGCTCTGTCACTGAGAAAAAGCCTTTTTAGATTTGGCTAGGTTATGTCCCAAATACTCCTGCTCAAATTCTCAATAATAAATTACCAAAGTAAGAATTACACCCTGGTGTGAAATCTTTTATGAAAATGCAACAGCTATGCACAAAACATGCTCAAAGCTGTATTGATAAGGCATTTTAATATGAGAAGAAAAGATGGGATAAATTCCATAAAGAATACACATTTATCAAGGGCGATGAAGTGTTGATATCTACTGTCCATTTCAATTTACAGGGCAACAACAAATTAAAATATCCTTTTGTAGGACCATTTGTTGTTAAAAGAATGGTTGAAGATAATGCAGTAGAAGTTGTATTGTATTATCCATATGATAGAAAACATCCTGTTTTCACCATTTCCTTTCTTAAACCTTATTCTTCCAACAGTGACTTATTTTCCAAAAGAAGGTAAAGACCTAAGAAAAATCCTCAGGAAGTCACAGAAACCGCAGAAATTGATAAATATCTAAATGATAGAATTATCACTTCTGAAAAGGGTATTGAATATTTATTGAGATATAAAAATAAATCATCTGAACATGATTCATGGATACCTGTAAAAGAAATTTTAACCTTCCTACTCTGTCAAAAAAGTATAGAAAGAAAATATCTTAGTATTTTTTTTATTGTTTTTTTAGAGTGAGGGAGTGTCATCCAGGCTGTCTCAGGAGCACAGTAAAATGTATAATACTTTATTGGAACCATAAGAGGGAATAAATTTATGTATTTTTTGTTTTTAAAATAATATTTTATTGCATAATAAAATTATATAAATATTTTATTAAAAAGAAGTAAAATAAGTATTATGTTAATTTTCTTATTAAATAAACTATTTATACACTTACATAAAACATTATAGGGGGTATCAAAGTTAAGAATTTGTAAACATTTAAAAGGTATTTCACAACACAAAAAGAAAGCCACAAACTTGACATTAACTCTCAGTAAAAAGGTTTTTAGGAGTCACAATATTTCATATTTTAATAAATAATCATGGTTGATTTGGTGGAAAAACGAGGTATTTTGAAATGAAGGATTTACAACCTTGATACCTTCTAATATATATTATATTCTATAAATCATGGCACATTTTTATGTATTTAATAGGGGGTATCAATATTCAGGGATCTGCAATTAGTGATCAGGAATTTTTTTTCCCAGAATCAGGCATTATTAATTGTGTAAGATTCTTATCAACTAGCCCCAGGGATAGTGGATAAAGAATCGACAATAATGCATTATCCTGCCTCTTATACCCTAATTTCCCTTCCTAATTCCTGATCCCAGACTCATCACATCCATGATTGATTTGTAAGCAATTCACATAACATATAATTGCAGATGCCATCCTTATGTATCTCATCACTCTATGATACTTAATTTTGGTGGCAAACACATAACATTTTTTCTCATCTTTATGTGTCTCTTCACTCTATGCTACTTAATTTTTGTGAAAAAAACATAAAAAAATTTTCTATCTACACACCCCATCTGCTCATTTGGTGGCAAATTTCCACTTCCCACTCATCTCCAAAACCTTCTACCAAAAATATTGAAGCACCTCTCTACTAGGAAGCAACTTCACACAGCTATGAATGCCATCACTTTAGTTTTAGCTGCTGACTATGAATCTGACTCTGAGTTAGAAGACACTTTAGCTTATATGTCTTTTCAATGATCTTTATGAAGAAGTGGATCCCAGACCTGTGCCAGCTCTCCCCTCACTTGAATCACAAAACATTCTTTCCACCAGCATATGCTCTGTCATTATGCCAACCACCCTCCAATATTATGAAACACAACCCTTTTAATTTTTTTTCATACTCTCCAAATTTTCAACTTCTGTGCTTTATTCACATGGTTTGGTGTTTTTATTTTGCATATTCTTTGTCATTTTGAATTTATGCTGAATGTCTCTTTTTTGGATGTCTCATTTGTTTTCATTCACCAGCTCAACATGAAATCACATATTTTCTGCAATAGCATAATTTTTCACTGTTTCTTTTTTTCATTCATCCCTCATATCCTTTTCCTTTTCTCCTCCAACATCCCTCAAACAATTTGGTTTTATTGATTTTCTCATCTCATCTCTCCAGGTAAGTCATTTTATTCATTTTTTTTACTTTTTGTTTGCTAATTAATTTTTTTTCTTTTTTGTATCTATTTCTTTCTGTAAGTGGTTACTTTTGATTTAAATGGTAAAGATAACCTTTTTTTTCTCTCCCTCTTTTCTTTCTTTTATAGCTCCATCACCCTACTCATCATTCCTACTTGGAATGGTCATTATCCCCCCTTTCTCCTATTTCACTTTTTTTGGTTCCATGTCATTAAAACACATACATTGCACATTCTTTATACATTTCACTTACTCCATATTTAATTTCCCCAAAATTCCAACATCATTCTTTCTTTCTCTATTTTTCATACTTTTCAATCAAGGTAAGTTTCATCTCCTTTTTTTATAACTAAATGATATTTCTTTCCTTCTATGAAAATTTCATACTTAAATATATGCATGACTCTTATCTGGATAACAGTGGACTTATTAAACCCTTCTTGTTCTCATCTCCATTACCACTTTTCCAGTTTTTGTAAAATTTTTATAATCAGACTCAAAAGAAGGGTTAAGTTTATTTAAATCTAGTGTTCATTTTACTGAAGATTCTCCTGAAGGCTACTTCTTATTTCCCACAAACAGATTTGAAGTTGGTTCAGTGGTTGCTGAGATATTGACCTTTAAATATGAGCCTTTTCTTCCAAATTTAATTTAATTTATTTCATATTTTTATGTAATAAATTAGGGTTAGGTTTTTTAAATAACATTTCCTTTAACTGAAGATTCTCCTGAAGCCTATCTTTCATTTCCCACAAACAGGTTTGAATTTGGTTCAGTGGTTGCTGAGATTTTGACCTTAAAAGTTGAGCCTTTTTTTTCCAAATGTTACTTAATTTATTTTATCTTTTTATTTTGCATAATTAGAGAAAAAGGCTTCTGAAACTCTTTTTTGATGATTATCTAGGCTTATATCTCCGTCTTGTTGGAATTTTCATCATAAATTTTCAAATTTTTGTGCAATTTTGAAAATCAGAGTCAAAATTAGGGTAAGGTTTATTTGAATCTTATTTTATTTTAGCTGAAGATTCTTCTGAAGCCTATCTTTGATTTGCCATAAATGTATTTGGATTTGGTTCAGTGGTTGCTGAGATATTGACCTTTATAGTTGAGCCTTTTTTCTAAATTTCATTTAATTTATTTCATGTTTAGACCAGGATTTGTTAAAGGATATTCTCTTGGTATGTCTGATAATATATGTTTCATTCTTAAAATCATGTCACTCATTTTATTTCCATAGGCATCTATTTTTTACTTAAAAAAAGTTTCTCAAGTTCATCACCAAACAACCAAAGCTTCATCTGGCTTGGAATCTTGTCAAGAGTTCACACATTTCAGATTTTCATTTCAAATCACTCAAAAATTAATTCACAGAATAAACAAGATAAAAAAAGAAGGTAAATTAAACAAATATAAAAAAACTTTAAAAGTACTGTGAGGAATTCACTCACTTTGGCTTTTCTTTTCAAATCAATAGGGAGCTGGTCAATAGGATTGATAAGGTATGAGAAAAAGTTGAGGTAAAACAGAAAACATTAAATAGAAAGAAAAAGTATGGGGTGTAATATAGGTTTTCAACTTTTATTTTTATTTCACAAATTAAAAGTTTACAAGTCATATATGATACAATACTTACCAAAATTAAAGAGCCATCAGCCGTGTGTCATATAACAGTAACAAGAGGAAATTTTATTTTCTCATGAGGTTCATATATACATTTGTGTTTGATTTCATTGACTTTGGTCACAGAAAATTTCCACTCACATTTTTACTTGAATTGTCATTAATTTAGGTTTGTAAATTACCTTATAAGACTTGTTTACATGCTAATTTATGCAATGAACATGAATTTTGGCAATCTATGCCCCTACTTCAATAAAACACAGGGGAGGGTATTGCCATTTTTTTTGTCATAATTTTTTTTCTGAAATAGAAATAAAAAGGTGATCCCCATCATCTGTTATGGTAAATAGCAGGGGAGGGTATTGCAAAATAATTATTTTTGACATAAATCATTTTTAATTCATTAGCTTGTAACTGAATTTTGGTGTTTTCCAATTGAAATTGATTATTTTTGAATCTTTCATCATTCTCTATTTGAATCCCAACCTTCTCCCTCTCCAAATCTAAACAATCTTTCTCAATTTCTAAAAATTGTTTTTCCTTTGATTGTGAATGAAACCACTTCTTTTCCTCAAAAAGTATTTGACGTTATGCAGTTTTTTCATGAGACTCCAACTTCATGATTTCAATTTGCACTTCTTCTTTTTCTGAAACAAGTTTATTTTTTAAGAGTATGAGAAATAAATAATAAAAAATTCTTTAATTATAACAAAAATAAAAAATGTATCAGTTTTTCAAATTTTTACAAAAAAAAATCATCTAGAATCAAGACCTTTAAAAAGTCAGCACATATGAAGTTATCACCAAAAAGAAATAAAACAAAATTTATTTAACCAAACAAATAAATAATCTAAAATGTTGCAAAAAAATGTTTCACATCTCAGTGAGGAGTGTGTGCCAAGGATTGATTATTAGCTTTAATGCATTCTATCAAGAAAAATTTCTAAACATAATAAAAAAAACTTGTTATCAAACATTTTTATTAAGTTTTTATTTCCTCAATAGATTTAGTAGCTTTAACACATTCTCTCAAGAAATCTTTATTTTTTGAACAATCTTCAAGTTGATACTTGAGTTTCATTTGATCCAATAGGAAATTGTACTCTAGAGCCTTATCCCCTTTCTTTATCTCCAATTTCTTCTCCTCCAAGTCATGTGCCCTCTCATCCCTCTTTAGAGAAAGCTCAAATTTATTCTCCTCCAATTCTTGTACCATCCCATCCCTCTGTAAAGAAAGTTCAACTTTCTTCTCCTCCAAGTCTTGTGCCCCATCATCTCTTTGTAAAGATAGCTTTTATTGTTTCTTTTGAAATTTGAGAGTATATCTTGCAACTTCAAATTTACCCAGAGTGAAAAGGAATATTAACAAGAGAAAATAAAAGCTCACCTAATTATTAAGAGATATGCTATCACTTATCAGATTAATGTTTCTCCAGAAAATTATCAATGGAAGAAAATGGGGTTTGGGAGAAACTATCTCTGTTTCACATTCTATTACTGCTGAAATTCAAAGTAGTTGATGGTCTTCACTTTTTTTTGAAAGTAACATTTTTCCTCTTCATCATTGATGCTAGCTTCAGACTTACTTGATTGAGGATCCTGTGTTTGTTCATTAGCCTTTTTAGAAACAAAAAAAATAAAACAACTAAACAAGAAATATAAAATTACTGGAGTGGGATCATGTTGGTTTATATCACCATAAGAATCTATTGGAAGCTATCTAGATTCTTTGAATTTAGAACAGGGGAGGCTTGAGTGGAGGAAGAGGATGGGAGAAGATTTATTTTGACATCATGTTTGGATATAGCATCTTCACCATCCAACATGTTGGCAGGATTAAAATCAACTTTCTCTCCAAAAATAGCATCCATCTCTTTAAAGTATGGACATAGAGATTCAAGTTTATCATCAATAAAGTTTATGCCCTTACTGATATCAATGTCGGTAATACCAAAACCAGTAGAAAATGAAAGAGTCTTTGCCTTCTTTTACATGGCTTGGTAATGCTTGAAATTTTCAGACATCTGTTTAGGTAAAATATCAATCCTTCCCTTTGTCTTATTTTGTAATTCATTGGCCATTAGAAGATAGCCATTGACTTTTGATGCATAGGGCTGTCCAAATTTAGTTGCATTCTCAGTACCAAAACAAGAATCATAATTGATTTTTATTTTCAGCCAGTTGATAAGTACAAGATTATCATCTTTTTTTAGTTGAAAATTCTTTGATTTCTCAGCTGAGCAGGGGAAAGAGAGAGTACTGGGATTTGAAGAACAACTGGGGGAAGGCTGAATTTGAGAATATCTATGATGATGGGGCATGTTGGGATATTTGAAGATGAAAAGGAGAAGAAAAAAACAGATGAGATGGTAAGGGGTTTTGAACAGAAATGAATAGACAGGATGGGAGTGCACAGAAAGGTAGGTGGGCTGGCACATCCAGAAAGTTGTCCAAGATGTGGTTATGAAAAATTGAGGATAAAAATGTTGAATAGAGGTGAAAATTTACATGTAAAAGGTCTAATAACCCAATTATTAGAAAAAAAAATTGCAGAAGATAATTGCGGTATAATGATTTTTATCCAAAATTAATTTAATTACGGATCAGTCAACATTGATACCCCCTAATATTCAAAAATTGATGATTAATTAATTATAAACATATTTTATAACTACAATTGTAAAATTGAATTATAATGTAATTAAAACTTAATTAATTAAATCTATATATTAGGGGGTATCAATGTTCAGGTATCAGCAATTAAATTAATTGCGGATAAAAATCCTTATACCCCAATTATCTTCCGCAATTATTTTTGCTAATAATTGGGTTATTAGACACTTTACGTGTCAATTTTCACCTCTTATCTGACATTTTTCTACTCAATTTTTCATAACCACAACTTGGCCATCTATTCTTCCTTACCTTGTCAAGTCTGTTTGCTCATCTACGCTCACACCCAACTCTCAACAACATTTTTTTTGCTTTCATTTCTGCTGGATTTCATACACCTATCTCTCATTGGCCTTTCATCTGCTTGGCTTTCTCAGTGGCAACTTCCTCCAAGAAAAATTTCAAAAATATGGGCTTAGCCAATTTTTCAAGTGGTAAAAGTGACTTATGCAAATTTTCAACTGTTTCAATCAACTTGGACAAATTTCCAAGTGGTGACAGTGAATCACACAAATTTTTGAGTGTTGCAAGTGACTTAGACACATTTCCGAGTGGTGAGAGTGAATCACACATATTTTTGAGTGTTGCAAGTGACTTAGACACATTTCCGAGTGGTGCAAGTGACTTGGAAAAATTTTTGAGTGTTATGAGTGACTTGGACAAATTTACGAATGGTGAGGGTGACTCAGACAAATGTTTGAGTGTTGTGAGTGACTTAGACACATTTCCGAGTGGTGCAAGTGACTTGGACAAATTTTTGAGTGTTATGAGTGACTTGGACAAATTTACGAATGGTGAGGGTGACTCAGACAAATGTTTGAGTGTTGTGAGTGACTTAGACAAATTTATGAGTGGTGAGGGTGACTTGGACCAATCTTTGAGTGAGGTGTGCAGATAAAAATTTTATTTTAGGGCTTAAGAACAGAAATGTAGGTGTGCTATGCTCCAGAAAGACATAAGGTTAGAATACGTGATTTGAAACAATGTGAATTGCTCATGGATGTGATGAGTTTGGGATCAGTAATTAGGAATGGAAATTGGGGTATAAGAAGCGGGATAATGTATTATTGTGCATTCCTTATCCACTAGCCCCAGGGCTAATGGATAAGAATCTTCCGCAATTAATAATGCCTGATTCTGGGAAAAAAAATTCCTGATCCCTAATTGCGCATCCCTGAACATTGATACCCCCTATTAAATAAAACTTTTCATATGTTATAATCCATAAATATTGGGCGCTTTTTGACCATTAATTTTGTCAGAAAAGTTATTAATTAAGTTAAAACACTTACTTAATAAAAGATTTTAAAATACTTATTTTCAATTAGTGATTCTGTCGGTCAGTTGTCTAGAAGATGGTAAGGAAAAGAGGAGAAAAGGAGGAGAGAAGGAGGAGGACAAGGGAAAAAATAAAGGAAATAAATTATAATAAAATATTTAATTTATTTAAAAGGAAAACAACGGTGAGCAACTTTGAGAGATGACAAAAACTTAGGATTTATTAATAATAATACTATTTAATGTAAGGGTTCTGCGCGGCAAACACTTTTAATTACTATCAGACTTAAAGCAACCTTTAACTTGTTATATAGAATTTTAATTAGAATTGTATTACTAATAAAAAAATATAAACGTAGTAAAATAGTATTTAATCTATGGAGTGTATAATAAGTGATGATGCAACAGGGGATTATCCAAGGCCCTTTTATAGGCAATGGGTCCTCTGAAGCGCCACTATGTTTTTAAATACAATAGTTAGAATAGAATAAAACAAATATATCAAAGAGTAAATGAAACATAACAATGTAGAGAAAAACATGAAACAAATAATTAAAACCCCAATTAAGAGTCCAATTTTCCCGCCATTAATTCCTAAATCAGTAAGTGAAAATAAAGAATAACTAAACAAGATTGGAACATAGGGACTATGAGAAAAATAATTCCAAACAGATGGTACAGTCTGATTTAAGGATATTTTAAGTGAAACAAAAAAATACTTTGACGCAACAAAACATGTAATTAATCTCAATTTAGTATAAATTAATTAATTGGTTTTTCCTGACACAATTAAGGGTCAAAAGAAGCGTCATTAATTATTGTTTAGTATTATATGAAAGGTGTTATTTAATATATAAATTTAAATAATTAATTTAAATATATTATAAGTCAATTTTACACTTATAATTATAATATATGTTTTTCAATTAATTAAATATAAATTTATAATTATTAAATACATAAAAATGCGCAATTATTTGTAGAATATATTATATTATGTTCAATTTAACTGTATATAAAAATTTATATAACCAATAAATTAATATAACACTTGTATATAATAAAATACTTATATAATTTTATTATGTAATAAAATATTAATTTATATTCATTAAATACAATTCTTACCCACTCTTTCAGGTTTTATAAGTTACATATCATTTTTACTGGACTCCTGGAATAGCCTGGCTGACACTCCCTCACTCTAAAAAAAACAATAAAAAAAATGCTAAGATTTTTTCTTTTTGTATTTTTTCAACAGAGTAGGCAGATTTGAAATTTCCTTGCCAGGTATCCATGCATCATGTTCAGATGATTTGTTCTTATATCTCAATAAATATTCAGTACCTCTCTCAGAAGTGATAATTCTATCATTGAGAATTTTATCAATTTCTGCTGTTTCTGTGACTTCCTGAGGGTTTTTCTTAGGTCTTCCTCTTCTTTTTGGAAATAAGTCACTGTTGGAAGTATAAGGCTTAAGCAAAGAAATGGGAAAGACAGGATGTTTCCTATCATATGGAGAATACAATACAACTTCTACTGCATTATCACCAACCATTCTTTTAACAACAAATGGTCCTACAAAAGGATCTTTTAATTTGTGGTTACCTTGTAAATTGAAATGGACAGTAGAGATCAACACTTCATCACCCTTGTTAAATGTGTATTCTTTATGGGATTTATCCCATCTTTTCTTTTCATATTCAAATGCTTTATCAATACAACTCTGAGCATGTTTTCTGCATAGCTGTTGCATTTGCATAAAAGATTTTACACCAGGGTGTAGTTCCAACTTAGGTAATTTATTATTGAGAATCTGAGAAGGAGTGTTTGGGACATAACCTAACCAAAGCTCAAAAGGCTTTTTCTCAGTGACAGAATGAACAGTGCTATTATATGCAAATTCAAGACCAGGCAAAAGAGTGACCCAATCATGAGTTAATCTGTCATTGTCCTTATATTCTAAACCAAAGGCACAATACCTTCTAATCATATCTTCCAGAGTTTGAATCATTCTTTCAGCTAGACCATCAGTTTGAGGATGGTGAGCTGTAGACAATTTTAACTCACAGCCACAAATATCCATCAAAGAGGTCCAAAACTCAGAAGTGAATTTTGGATCCCTATCAGAGATAATGGCTTTTGGAAAACCAATAATATTAAACATGTAAGACCACCATAAGAAAGCTAATTCTTTGGTGGATACATCTTTGTGGGTTGGAATAAATTGGCACATTTTTGTGAATCTATCCACTATTACCCAACAAGAGTTAAAGCTGTCTTTACCTGCAACAGGAAGACCAGTGACAAAATCCATATTAATGATTTGCCAGGGAGCACTAGGTGCTTCAATATGTTGTAATAACCCTGCTCTCTTACCTGTTAACCTTTTAGATTTTTGGCAGGAATCACAAGATTCAACATATAATTTTGTGTCTTCAGACATATTAGCCCACCATGCAGTGTTTTTGATTCTAATCAATGTTTTTTCAAGATCAAAATGACCAGCTAATATGTCATCATGACAAAGTTTGAGGATAGTTTCTTTCATTGAAGGAGGAATAACAATTACATTGGTAAGCTTCCTTCTATAATAAATATAACCATCTTCAATAGAGAACTTTCCTTTATTTAAAGCATTTTGGTACTTTGCAGGAAGAGTTTTTATTAATGCTTGAATTGAAGCATTCTTAGGATCATTTAAGATAGTAACCAATTTATTTAAATCAGAATCTTTATCATATGAATCCAGTATTAACTGTAATAACTCCTCTTCCATATCAACTATAAATATACCATGGATATGAACAGTATCATCTTCAGGTACATAAGCAGGATTGGAGTTATTATTTGGCAGAGGCAATCTGGAGAGACTATCAACATTAGAGTGAACATTTCCAGCTCTATGGATAATTTTCATCCTTCCTCTGTATTCTTGAACAGCAAGTTGCCACCTGAACATATGTCTGTTAGGTGTCTTTAGGTTTAAGAGAGATTTCACAGCACTACAGTCAGTTACCAACTCAAATTTTTGTTCATCCAAATAGTAATGAAGTTTCTCAAGAGCCCAAACAACTGCTAAGCACTCCAATTGAGTGGCACCATATTTCAATTCACTATTTCTTAAGGTTCTTGAAATATAACAAATTACAACCTCTGAGGATTTATCATTAATAATTTGCTTTTGGTGAAGGGCAGCACCCAGACCAATAAAGCTAGCATCTGTATAAAGGACAAATGGCTTGTTAAAATCTGGAAGAGCCAATATAGGGGCTGTCATTAAGTAACTTTTTAATGTATCAAAAGCTTTTTGACAGTCATTATTCCAGAGAAAAGCAACATCTTTTCTGGTCAGTTTTGTAAGAGGCAAGGCTATGACCTGATAATTTTTAATATATTGTCTATAATAGCCACACATACCCAAAAAACTTTGGATTTCTCTTACAGAAGTTGGTGCTTTCACATTTTGAATGGCAGCAACTTTGTTATGGTCTACACAAATTTGTAAGCCTGGCACAACATGGCCAAGGACTTTCAAAGATTGAAAACCAAATTTACACTTTTTTAAAGATAAGGTCATATTGATTTCATCCATTTTTTGGAAAACTCTATTCAAGTGAATCATATGTTCATCAAAAGTTTTAGAAAAAACAATAATATCATCAATATAAACCATGAGCCAACCTTCAATAATTTCTTGATCGAAAGTGTTATCCATAACTTTCTGGAAAACTGAAGGAGCATTTTTAGGGCCAAATGGCATCCTAACATACTTATATATTCCCATATGAGTAGCAATAAGCAAAAATTTTTGAGAATTTTTCTCAACTGGAACTTGATGATAACCTTTATTACCATCCAGACAACTAATAAATTTTGCACCTTGCAAGGTAGCATGTATTGAATTAATTCTGGATAAAGGATAAATATCATCAACAGTATAAGTGTTTAAAGGTCTGCAATCTCCACATAATCTAGCTTTATCTTTTTCATAAGAAATCAAGACTGGGGAGATGACACAATATTTGGGGGTGACATCCACTTTCTCAATGATATTCATTTTTAATAATGTTTCAATATTATCTTCAATATCTTTTCTTTTTGATGGAGAAGCAGGATATGGTTTTTTTAAGGGTAGGAGGAATATCACTCAAATTACAGGATAAGGTAATTTTCATCTCTTCCTGAACAATTCCCAAGACATGAGAACCATGAGCAAAAGCCATAGGGAAAAAGGTAATAGAGGCAAAAATAGAATCTTTTTGTTCACTAGTCAACTGATCACCAAAAGAAGCAGTATTTATTTCATGTAATTAATCATCCATTTCAGTTGTTGTTCTACCTTTACACTGGATCAGTGAGTTACAAGATTTCAACAAATGCCCAGAAGTTCTAGGAGAGGAAATTTTGAATTTCCTTTTCCCATTCATTCCTAAGGTAAAGCAATTATTTGCTGGGTCCAGTTTCACACCAAACATAGTTAAAATATCATTTCCCATAATAAACCAATTGCTTAAATTGTCATTTTTCATGACAAAAAACTCACAAATAGCTCTGACAAAACCACCATTATGTTTGAAGAATACAGAGGTTTTGTATTTGCCAATAGGAAATAAGGTAGAACCATACCCTCTCCATTTTTCAGAAGTTATAGGTAATAATTTACTCAAATATTCCTTATCCACTGAAGCCAAAGCTTTTTCAGACACTACACTTCCTCCAGCACCAGAATCAAGAACTACATCAACATTTTTACCATTAATAATAACAGGTGCCTTCAAAGGGGATATAGGAATAGAATTGTTAGTAATATCTTTGATTATCTCAGCATTTTCTACTGAAGATAAATCCAATACACAATCTTCAGATATATTATTTAAATAATGGACATCATGTTCCAACATTAAAACATCTTTACCAGATTCATTGTCATAGGAGATATTACTTTCACAGTCACTGGAAGAATTATTGACATCAAGTTCAACTTCATCAGTGTCTTCATTTTGTTCAACAAGATGAATTTTCTTGTCACAAACATGACCCTTCTGCCACGGTTTGTTACACTTATAACAAGTATTTGTTGCATATTTTTTAGGTGCAACTGGGGCAGAGGGTTTACCAGATTTTTCTGGGAGCTTTGTAGAAGTTTTATTCTGATCATTATAAGATTTACCAAGGTAATTCTTTGGTTCATATCTATGGTTGAGCAGTACCTCATTACAGATATTAATGAAAGAAGAATTTTCCCTTACATGCTCAGTTCTAGCCACAATCAAATCCCTAAGAGAATTTGGTAATTTATACAAGATTTTATCTCTCCAAATATCATAATCCATCTTTGGATCAATTGCTATAAGGATTTTTGTTATTTTCATCAGAGAAACAATGGGCTTTTCAACAGAGGAGGATACATATCTAGTATTTTCATACAGTCTCTGTTGAGCTAACCTGAATTTTGAACCACCAAACTGATTCTCAATCAAGGATTTCCAATCATTCCATGTATAATGATTGTTATCTAAAAGAACAGATTCATACCACATCAAGGCTACATTGGAAAATAAAGAAATTAGCTTAGAAACAATTTCTTCATCAGGTAGTTTATAAGATCTCTTTAAATTATCAATTCTTTGGATAAAGTGTTGCCAATAAGAGGAAGAATCACCATCAAAGGTAGGATATTGGTCTAACTTAGGCCAATTTTTCTGACTACTGGGATGGTCCACTTTTTGGTTTGAATTATTCATTATTAATAATTCCTGAAGTTTAGCCAGGTGTTCAGAAATTTCATTATTTACAGAAACAGCTGGTGCATGACCATCACAAGATTTTTTGCTAGTAGCAAAAGATTTTACAGACTCATTGTCAGTTTGTTTAATGGTTGAAATATGAGGAAGAAAGGATGAACTTTGTTCAGGTTTTTTCCTTTTATTTTTTTGCAGCTTATTGACAGAAATCTCATTTAATTTATTATTGATGGTTAAGGTTGAGAACTTTTCCTGCAGGTCAGACACATAGTTTCTTATTCTTGGAATTTCAGACATCTGGTCATTTACTTTTGCAAGAGATAGAACATTTCTGTCCTCAGAAACTGAGTGTTTGGTACTTAGTGCATGGAAATCATTTTTTAGCCTCTTAAACTCATTTTGCAGAGATTTTATTTCATTTTTGAATGAATAATTTTCCTCAATAAGGGGTTTCAATTCACTCAAGGTCTTATGTAGACTGATATTTCTATCTGAGATAGCTCTATGGTCACTTCTTATTTGTTTTTGTTGACTAAGAACAATATTCAAGGTTTGTTTGATTTTTAAATAAGCTGTATCTTGTACAGAAGAACTCACTTTACATTGCAAGTGTAAATTATTTAATCTATCATTTTCATGGATTAACACATCTCTCACATGTTTGTCTTTCACAACATTAAAATCAAGGGTATCTTTCAATATTTCCTCAGAAGTTTTTTCAATTAAGGTATAGATTTCAGGGGGAACAGAATCATTTTTAATTGCAAGAGAAGGATTAATTAAAGATGTAGAAGTTAAATGTAAAGGTTCATCAAATGACAATTTGCTAATTACATCAATAGGTCTACTAGTTACAGGAAGCTGTCTTTTAACAGGTTTAACTGTTCTTTCACCATGTTCAATAATATTACCTGCAGAGGAAGATTTATTAGAAAACATACCCAAGTGACTATCAACCAAATTACTTACCATGGCAGAGGAGGAAACTTCCCCTGGGACTGGGTTTGGGATTGTGCTTGGGCCTTCTTTCTCCTGCCTTGTTGGTAGGGATGAGGAGGTGGATGGAAATTGGGTGTTCTGGATGGGCCAGGCTGATGATGAGGAGGGTGTTGCACATTCTGTTAGTAGTGACTCATTAGATAATCCCATTTCCATTGCTCTACTTCCATAGTATTTGGATTTTGGATGGTTGAGCTGGGTGGCTGTGAAGGTTGAGCCTGAAACTGAGGCTGATTGGGAGGCAACTGAGGAGGGGCCTGGGCCTGAATCTGGTTCCTGAGTTCTTGGACCTGATCCCACAAGGTGTCTACCTTTGCTTTGTACGTCATATTTTCTGTCTTCAACTCTTTTATATGACTGGATAGGTTGCTGATTTGTTGTGGAAGAGGAAGCTTTTTTATTTTGAAGCCTTTTGGAAGACCTTCTTGAGGCACTAGAGGCTTTACTTCCTTCTGTGGTACTGGGGGAAGGGGGTTTGGTTTGTTTGCATTTCCTGTCATTTCCACATCCTGCAGTATGTGAATTCTTTGTGTTAGCATAAGATTTTTTATGACCAACTTTAGAAGAACTTACAGTGTCAGCATCATAGTCAATTTCTATTTCATCCACTTGCATGTTATCCATTTTTTCTGCCAAATTGTTGGACATACTAGTGGGAAGATTTTTAATTTACTTTTTATTTTATAAAAAAATAATAAAAGTTAGTCAATAATTGCTCCAAATAATAAAAAAAAATTTTATTAATTAAATTATAGAAAAAATAATTTTCAATATAAAGTAATAATTATAAAAAATTAATTTTTAAAAAAATGGATTGCAAGGTTAAATTGGGAATAACAATCAAGTTAATTCAACCAATTAATTACCAATATTAAATATGGCAATATATTTGGGACTAAGCACAATGTACTTTTAAGTCAACCAAAATTAACAATAATTAAAAATTAAAAAAAAATTAAATTAATAATTCAATTTGTATTAATAAAAAAATGTCAATTCTTCTAGGACTAAGAGGATTTAACACTCTATAATGGTCAACTAGGAAAAAAAAAATTTTAATATTTGAACACTTACACTCAGTGAATCAGCAATTAAGCCACAATCACTGTTATTGCAATAAAAATATAGTAATATGAGTGAGAGGCGCAAAGGTGAACTTACTATAGTGATCAAAAAATCACTTCAAAATAATATAAAAATTAATATAATATAAACCTAAGATGTCGAACCCAAGTTCGAAACACAGTCGCGGCAAAAGTTTTGTTTTTGCTAGGTGGTCCGTGCGTTTTGTCGTTTGTCGCCAGGCTCAATCGTCGTCGTCGTTTGGAAAGACCCCAGTTGTCGGTCAGTCGTCTAGAAGAAGGTAAGAAAAATAGGAGAAAAGGAGGAGAGAAGGAGGAGGACAAGGGAAAATAAAAGGAATAATTTGTAATAATATATTTAATTTATTTAAGAGGGAAAACAACGGCGAGCAACTTTGAGAGATGACAAAAGCTTAGTATTTATCAATAATAATATTATTCAATGTAAGGGTTCTGCGCGGCAAACACTTTTAATTACTATCAGACTTAAAGCAACCTTTAATTTGTTATATAGACTTTTAATTAGAATTGTATTACTAATAAAAAAAATATAAACGTAATAAAATAGTTATTTAATTTGTTGAGTGTTTAATAAGTGATGAGGCTACAGGGGATTATCTAAGGCCCTTTTATAGGCAATGGGTCCTCTGAAGCGCTACTATATTTGTAAATACAATGATTAGAATAGAATAAAACAAATATATCAAAGAGTAAATGAAACATAACAATGTAGAGAAAAACATGAAACAAATAATTAAAACCCCAATTAAGAATCCAATTTTCCCGCCATTAATTCCCAAATCAGTAAGTGAAAATAGTGAATAACTAAACAAGATTGGAACATAGGAACTATGAGAAAAATAATTCCAAACAGATGGTACAGTCTGATTAAAGATATTTTAAGTGAAACAAAAAATACTTTGACGCAACAAAACATGTAATTAATCTCAATTTAGTATAAATTAATTTATTGGTTTTTTCTAACACAATTAAGGGTCAAAAGAAGCGTCATTAATTATTGTTTTATATGAGAGGTTTTATTTAATATATAAATTTAAATAATTAATTTAAATATATTATAAGTCAATTTTACACTTATAATTATAATATATGTTTTTCAATTAATTAAATATAAATTTATAATTATTAAATACATAAAAATGCGCAATTATTTGTAGAATATATTATATTATGTTCAATTTAACTGTATATAAAAATTTATATAACCAATAAATTAATATAACACTTGTATATAATAAAATACTTATATAATTTTATTATGTAATAAAATATTAATTTATATTCATTAAATACAATTCTTACCCACTCTTTCAGGTTTTATAAGTTACATATCATTTTTACTGGACTCCTGGAATAGCCTGGCTGACACTCCCTCACTCTAAAAAAAACAATAAAAAAAATGCTAAGATTTTTTCTTTTTGTATTTTTTCAACAGAGTAGGCAGATTTGAAATTTCCTTGCCAGGTATCCATGCATCATGTTCAGATGATTTGTTCTTATATCTCAATAAATATTCAGTACCTCTCTCAGAAGTGATAATTCTATCATTGAGAATTTTATCAATTTCTGCTGTTTCTGTGACTTCCTGAGGGTTTTTCTTAGGTCTTCCTCTTCTTTTTGGAAATAAGTCACTGTTGGAAGTATAAGGCTTAAGCAAAGAAATGGGAAAGACAGGATGTTTCCTATCATATGGAGAATACAATACAACTTCTACTGCATTATCACCAACCATTCTTTTAACAACAAATGGTCCTACAAAAGGATCTTTTAATTTGTGGTTACCTTGTAAATTGAAATGGACAGTAGAGATCAACACTTCATCACCCTTGTTAAATGTGTATTCTTTCATGGGGTTCCTCTAGCCTATACCTGTGGAAAGTCCCAAACCTAGTTTCTAGACTTGATCTGCATTTTGGCTTAAGGAATTGTCATTACTTTAAAAGTAGTATACTTGACATATCTTATTTATATATTAATTAATTTATGTAATTATATTAAATTTTGATGACTTTCACCCTTTACTTCAATAAAATGCAGGGGAGGGTATTGCCAATTTTTTAAATCTGACATGTGAAATTGATGACTTAGAAAAATTTGGTGGTACCCACCCCTTGTTTCAATAAAATGCAGGGGAGGGTATTGCCAATGTTTTAAATCTGACATGTGAAATTGATGACTTAGAAAAATTTGGTGGTACCCACCCCTTGTTTCAATAAAATGCAGGGGAGGGCATTGCCAATTTTTTAAATCTGACATGTGAAATTGATGACTTAGAAAAATTTAGATAAGCAAACTTATTGACTAGCAAGTAAAGATAGAAAATTTTTATTATACATTCAAATTTTTGTCAAAAATAACGTACTATATTCTTTTCCTTTTATAAGTCAGCATATAAGAAAATATTACCAAAATTAAATTAACTAGAAAAACAATTTATCAATTGAAAAGGTCAAGTAATTTTTTAATGTCCTCATAAGATTGGCCATTTTTAACACATTCCATAATGAAATCTTTTTTTTTAAAACTCTCTTGTTTTTCCAATTCACAAGTAGCCATTTCTCTTTGAAATTGACGGTCATTTACTCTTTCCATCTGCTCTACCTCAAATTTTTTTTCTTCCAAATCTAAGGCTTGCTGATCTTTCCTTAGCATATGATCAAACTTCATCTTCTCAAAGTCAAGGGCATTATTTGCAATAGTTGATTTCGCTGAGAAAATTAAATTGAAATAAATAAATAAATGAGTTAATGATTAAGATATATAGTAAACAAAACTTACTTATATCTTGATCTTCTTCAAGTAAAGGTGTGTTGGGAGGATTATAGGAAGGTTTGGATCCAGAGGGTATATGCTTAGTAGTATCGTGTAGAAACCAAGGGTTTACATCAACTCGGGTGCCAAAAAGATTATCCATTTCCTCATAGAAAGGACACATGACATTGAGCTTTTTGGAAACAGTAGTAGTTCCAATCTCCAAATCATCATCGTCAATACCAAATCCAGTTTCATTTGCAGCATGATGAGCCTTTTTATATTTTGATTGGTAACTCTTAAATCTCTCCTTCATTTGTTTAGGATTGATATCGATTCTCTCCCTTGTTTTCTTCCTTACTTCATTGGCCATCAATAAGTAGCCATTAACCTTTGAAGAAGGTGGACATCCAATACGAGTGGACTTTTCACATCCAAAACATGCTTCAAAATTTTATTTTATTTTAAGGAAGTTGATTATGATGAGATAATCATCCTTTTTAAGCTGACCTGAACCTGACTTTGATTTTTCAGGTGTAGGGCTTGCTTTACGAGGGGACTTTTGTGACGAAGCAGATTTTTGAGTTACCTTTTGAGATTTGGAATGTCTGGGAGGCATTATGAAACTGGCACATAACAAGAAAAAAGATTAAAAAGTAGAAGAAATAAGTAAAAAAGAATGTAAACATGCCTGGTCAAAATATTGAAAATGTCAGGAAGGGGTGTGTGCCGAGGATTGATGGGTAGGTAGCGAGGAAGGTCAGTGTGTCACATGTGACAGGGATGGGGTAAGAAAGGAAGGGATGTTTTGTGGCCAAAATGTGGTTGTGAAAAAAAACGGGAAAAAAGTGCTGATTTGAGGTCATAACTGACACCCTTTTTTGAAATAAGTGACTTTTTTGCAAAATTTAAGTGCTGATTTGTAAGTGCTGATTTGGTTTGAAATCCGCACTTAATTTAAGTGCGGATTTGCCAGAACTGACACCCCCTAATATATGTTTTTCAATTAATTAAATATAAATTTATAATTATTAAATACATAAAAATGCGCCCTTATTTGTAGAATATATTATATTATGTTCAATTTAACTGTATATAAAAATTTATATAACCAATAAATTTAATGTAACACTTGTATATAATAAAATACTTATATAATTTTATTATGCAATAAAATATTAAGTTATATTCATTAAATACAATTCTTACCCACTCTTTCAGGTTTTATAAGTTACATATCATTTATTGGACTCCTGGAATAGCCTGGCTGACAGGGGGGTATTGCCAAATTTTCAAATCTGACATGTGAAATTGATGACTTAGAAAAATATTGGTGATATCCACCCCTTGCTTCAATAAAATGCAGGGGAGATTATTGCCAATTTTTTAAAACAGATATAGAATTTATTTGACTTGTAAATATTTTGGTGAAAATTTTTGACAAGAATGTGAAAGTAATTGTTTCCACCTTGAGCAGGTTTCTGGCTCAAAGGAGTAGCAGTACCATCAACAAAACCAATACATCCTGGGAAGCCCTCTGCTTGCATAACCTGAGATGATTCAAGTCGCTCTTCTTTTGTTGGCCAGGTGAGAAGTTGAGATTACAAGGAGTTGATGGCAGTGATACATTGTTTGGTATAAGTGTTAACTGAACCATACCCTAAATCAAAGACATTTTCTAAACGTTTCAAAGCGGCTCCATTACCATTTGAACCCAAATGACATAGTGTGATGGCCAATTGAATTGAAGGATGTTGTTGTTCTTTTTGAGAATTATTGTGAAATATGGGATGATCCTGAATAAGCTCAAGCAATTTAAGGAAAAACTCCTGAGAAGTCCTGAACAGCTGTCTAAAACTGGGTGTAGATAGTTTAAGAAGTGTTTGGATGGTGTACTTGGGGGTATGAAGTACTTGAGGCTTTCTGGGAAGAAGGTAACGTTTTGTGGCCATTTTTGATAAAAAGACAAAGTCTTCTTCTAGATCAGAATCAGAATCGCAATCAGAGTCCAAGAGCAGTTCAAGAGCTATGAAAGTCATTGCTTTATGTAATTTATCACAATTTGAAAGTGAGGAAGGCATAACTCTTATATGATATGATATGAAGATGTAAGTGATGTAAGATGTTTTGAGTTATGTAGTGTTATGCTGCGGAGTGCTGCGTATGAATGGGATGATGCTGACAAATCAGTGAAATGGGACTTGATGGTGAAATCAGCACTTTTGGTTGAGAAAGTGCGGATTTGAGTGAAATAAGTGACTTATTTCATTTTGAAATCCACCAGTATTGGGGCTAGTGTGTTTTGGAAATCCGCACTTATTTAAGTGCGGATTTGGTCAAATTTAAGTGCGGATTTGCCAGAACTGACACCCCCTATTAAGAGATATGCTATCACTTATCAGATTAATGTTTCTCCAGAAAATTATCAATGGAAGAAAATGGGGTTTGGGAGAAACTATCTCTGTTTCACATTCTATGACTGCTGAAATTCAATGTAGTTGATGGTCTTCACTTTTTTTTGAAAGTAACATTTTTCCTCTTCATCATTGATGCTAGCTTCAGACTTACTTGATTGAGGATCCTGTGTTTGTTCATTAGCCTTTTTAGAAACAAAAAAAATAAAACAACTAAACAAGAAATATAAAGTTACTGGAGTGGGATCATGTTGGTTTATATCACCATA
Organism: Hemileia vastatrix; assembly: GCA_030280995.1. NCBI lineage: Eukaryota > Fungi > Basidiomycota > Pucciniomycetes > Pucciniales > Zaghouaniaceae > Hemileia > Hemileia vastatrix. The sequence continues at coordinate 22,374,687 of JASXTE010000010.1, read as the reverse complement.
AGAATCTATTGGAAGATATCTAGATTCTTTGAATTTAGAACAGGGGAGGCTTGAGTGGAGGAAGAGGATGGGAGAAGATTTATTTTGACATCATGTTTGGATATAGCATCTTCACCATCCAACATGTTGGCAGGATTAAAATCAACTTTCTCTCCAAAAATAGCATCCATCTCTTTAAAGTATGGACATAGAGATTCAAGTTTATCATCAATAAAGTTTATGCCCTTACTGATATCAATGTCGGTAATACCAAAACCAGTAGAAAATGAAAGAGTCTTTGCCTTCTTTTACATGGCTTGGTAATGCTTGAAATTTTCAGACATCTGTTTAGGTAAAATATCAATCCTTCCCTTTGTCTTATTTTGTAATTCATTGGCCATTAGAAGATAGCCATTGACTTTTGATGCATAGGGCTGTCCAAATTTAGTTGCATTCTCAGTACCAAAACAAGAATCATAATTGATTTTTATTTTCAGCCAGTTGATAAGTACAAGATTATCATCTTTTTTTAGTTGAAAATTCTTTGATTTCTCAGCTGAGCAGGGGAAAGAGAGAGTACTGGGATTTGAAGAACAACTGGGGGAAGGCTGAATTTGAGAAGATCTATGATGATGGGGCATGTTGGGATATTTGAAGATGAAAAGGAGAAGAAAAAACAGATGAGACGGTAAGGGGTTTTGAACAGAAATGAATAGACAGGAGGGGAGTGCACAGAAAGGTAGGTGGGCTGGCACATCCAGAAAGTTGTCCAAGATGTGGTTATGAAAAATTGAGGATAAAAATGTTGAATAGAGGTGAACATTTACATCTAAAAGGTCTAATAACCCAATTATTAGCAAAAAAAAAATTGCAGAAGATAATTTGGGTATAATGATTTTTATCCAAAATTAATTTAATTGTGGATTGGTCAACATTGATACCCCCTAATATTCAAAAATTGATGATTAATTAATTATAAACATATTTTATAACTACAATTGTAAAATTGAATTATAATGTAATTAAAACTTAATTAATTAAATTTATATATTAGGGGGTATCAATGTTCAGGTATCAGCAATTAAATTAATTGCGGATAAAAATCCTTATACCCCAATTATCTTCCGCAATTATTTTTGCTAATAATTGGGTTATTAGACACTTTACGTGTCAATTTTCACCTCTTATCTGACATTTTTCTACTAAATTTTTCATAACCACAACTTGGCCATCTATTCTTCCTTACCTTGTCAAGTCTGTTTGCTCATCTACGCTCACCCCCAACTCTCAACAACATTTTTTTTGCTTTCATTTCTGCTGGATTTCATACACCTATCTCTCATTGGCCTTTCATCTCCTTGGTTTTCTCAGTGGCAACTTCCTCCAAGAAAAATTTAAAAAATATGGGCTTAGCCAATTTTTCAAGTGGTAAAAGTGACTTATGCAAATTTTCAAGTGTTTCAATCAACTTGGACAAATTTCCAAGTGGTGACAGTGAATCACACAAATTTTTGAGTGTTTCAAGTGACTTAGACACATTTCCGAGTGGTGAGAGTGAATCACACATATTTTTGAGTGTTGCAATTGACTTAGACACATTTCTGAGTGGTGCAAGTGACTTGGACAAATGTTTGAGTGTTGTGAGTGACTTGGACAAATTTACGAATGGTGAGGGTGACTCAGACAAATGTTTGAGTGTTGTGAGTGACTTAGACAAATTTATGAGTGGTGAGCGTGACTTGGACCAATCTTTGAGTGAGGTGTGCAGATAAAAATTTTATTTTAGGGCTTAAGAACAGAAATGTAGGTGTGTTATGCTCCACAAAGACATAAGGTTAGAATACGTGATTTGAAACAATGTGAATTGCTCATGGATGTGATGAGTTTGGGATCAGTAATTAGGAATGGAAATTGGGGCATAAGAAGCGGGATAATGTATTATTGTGCATTCCTTATCCACTAGCCCCAGGGCTAATGGATAAGAATCTTCCGCAATTAATAATGTCGGATCCGGGCAAAAAAAATTCCTGATCCCTAATTGCGCATCCCTGAACATTGATACCCCTTATTAAATAAAACTTTTCATATGTTATAATCCATAAATATTGGGCGCTTTTTGACCATTAATTTTGTCAGAAAAGTTATTAATTAAGTTAAAACACTTACTTAATAAAAGATTTTAAAATACTTATTTTCAATTAGTGATTCATTAAGTTAGTTACTTGTTTTCACTTAAATTAGTTATTACTCTAATGAAATAGTTGTAGTAAATTACTTATTTCTGTTTTATACTAGGGTTGAATTGATTGCATAATTTTTTGCAAAAAAATGGCATGATTGTATTGGCTCAATTAAAACCACTTAAAACTCATTGTAATGTCTGTTTTAGGTTTATTACTTACTGTTTCTCATGTTACAAAATTGCTTAGTTACTCATTATTTTAATTAACTGATTTGGGAATATAGGATGGGAAAATTAGTTTCTTACTCATGGGTTTAATTACTTGTTTCATATTTTTCTCTCAATATCCAGGTTTCACTTATTTTCTTTTATTTGCTTGTTTCACTTTATTATCACTTTGTATATACAATCTAGTGGTGCTTCAGAGGACCCCTTGCCTATAAAAGGGCCTTGGGCAATCCCTTTTAGCGCATCACTTACATTACTTACAATATTTTTAATATTATATTATTTTTTTATTATTTGTTGTGGCGCTTCTGTCCCCTTAAATATTAAATAAATTAAAAGGTTGCTTTAAGATTTTTAATCATTTGTAATTGATATTTAAGCAGAGAGAATATAAAATACTTACTATTGTAATCCAGTTCACCCATCATCATTAGTTTTATCAAATCCATTATATTATCGTCCCTTTATTTATGAATCCTTTTCTTTCTTCTCTTCTTTTATCATTAAATTTGTCCTCCTTCTCCTTCCTCTTCCTCTTCTCCTTTTATTCCCCTTCTTCTAGATTAACCGGCCAATAATCACTCACAATATCATTCCATGAAGCTAAGAAAGACACTAGATATCTAGTGCACAAACTTTTCCTTTTGTTTTATCCTCAAACTTCTATTTGCACATAATCTGGGATTTTAGAAGGGCAAACCATTGACAACTCCACGGAATTTACCTTCTCTCACACAAAATAAAATACAACAACTGAGCTGATGATTCAAGAGGATATCAACATTAAAAATCATTTACTATTACGTATGTCCATTTATCAGCTAGATTATAATCTAATATGAATTTTTTTTTCAGGTTGGTCATAATGAAAAAACCAATTGTTTCTTTCAAGGCAATGAACTCCGGGAAAGCTTTTTGTGAAGAAAGGATTGTGCTAGTGAGGTGGACATTTTTTACGGCAAATGTTGCCACTATCTAACAGTTTTTCTTTTTTAGTTTGGGTTTCATCTATTTTTTCAAGTATAATTTTCATTGAAACAACAACTATTAATAAAGTAAATTAAAATTAATGACACAATAAAAAATATTTACATTTGCTTCAAGTTTTAGATCAGTGTGTGTCACAGCTATTTGGAAAAACCTTGCCATTTTTTTGCCTGTCATTCCCCGCCAAAAGTGACCTAAATTCAAGTTTTTGGAAGGGGACGGAAGAAAAAAACATGGAAAGCATTTTTCGAGCAGTTTTATGTGAAAAATTCTTCTTTTATCTTGAGGCTTCACATTTTCCACTTCAAAGTCAATTGTTTTTTCTCACTTGAAATTTTTTTTTTCCTTGAAGTCAGTCTACAAGAATCTGACTTGAAAGCTCTCAATCAAAACCAAAATTTAACCAGGATGGGGTAATTCTTTTTAAAGAAATGTTTTAACAGGAGATTCATTTTGAGACAGGCCAAGGTTGGAAGACCAAAGCAAATTGGTATTGAATATATGCATAATGCAGAGGATGAATAATGCATTCCTTCATTCTTCCCCTCGCCCATGTTGATTTCTCGCTCTTGGCGACCATCGTCCCTTTCCCTTTCCCTCAATAATCGTCTCACTTCATATTCATCTTCGTATTCATATTCATATTCATCTTCATCTTCATCTTCATATTCATATTCATATTCATCGTCATATTCATCTTCATATTCATCTTCATATTCATCGTCATCTTCATCTTCATCCTCCACCCGCCCTCTTTTTATTCGATATGCCAACAATCCTTCTGAACTCGTCGTCCGCATCAATCATCTCGCTTCAAAACCCGCAGGTCTCAACGCTGCGTTCGACCTCGTCAAATCTTCTTCCATTCACGTCGCCCAGATCTCCGTTTGGACTCAGCTTTTGCTCATCCTCGTCCAGAATCATCGTTATTCTGCTATCTACAATATCTTTCTGCAGGTCTCATATTTTCCTATTCTTATCCCTTTCCTCTCCTCACCCACTCAATCACTCTCACCTGCTTTTTTATAGATCAAAAAAAGAGCCATCTCCCCTGATGGCCAATTTTTCACTACCCTTTTCTCTTGTCTCACTAAAGCTCCCCCTTCAAAATCTACCTCCCTCCCTCGTCTACAATCTCTTTGGGATCACTGGATCACCACCCGCTCCAAACTACCCCCTTCTCCCAACTTTCTCCATACTACTAATGCTTATCTTAGGTGTCTCGTCACCCATCGTTACTTTGACCAAGCTATCGAGTTGTTTAACAGCCTTCCCCAAGATGGCATCCATGCACCAGATAGTCTCACTTTCTCAGAAATCTTGATTCCTTTACGCACCCTCACCAATCAGCATCACAATTCCTCCGCTACCATGGCTCAGGTTCGTCAACTATGGACTCGCGCTCAAAAAATGGACTTGAACGTCCGTGCTATCATGAATTTCGTTAATATCTTTATCAAGTCTTCTGACCTGACTGATCAAGAAGTTGGCAAACGCATCCTCGAAGAGCGACTCGGACTTTGTGTTAACAAAACTTCCAAATCTCCGTTAGATCGCACAATCCGCTTCGATGCTGGATCCTTGATCACCTTATTCAGAAATCTGTTGGGAATTCGAAAGTATGCTTTGATTTGTAGGGTATGGACTCAGGTCTCTTCTAATCCTGATCTCTATCTCGAACGTCATTCAATCGATTCTTTGCATTGCGGACTAGTAATGGTCGCTATGGGCGAGTGTCATAAAATGGATCAAGTCCAAGGTAATGCAGTCAATCAATTCATCTCTCTATTCTCCTTTATTCATCCACCTTTTCTTCAAAAATTGTGACCAAATACATTTTTGTTTTGTTTCAGAGCTCTTGCGCTGGATGATAGCCAGCAAAAGTAAACGTCTTGTCCCTGTCAGTGATACGCTTGACAAAGCACTTCAAGCTGCTTGGGAAAATTCGGATCTGACAGCAGCTATCAGGATCTTGTCTTGTCTTACTGGTCAATTTGATTATTTGTCTCAACAACAACAACAAAAAGATCAACAAGATCCATCCCTTTTCCTGGTCGATCATCCACTCGTTCAAGAAGCTAAATCCGCATCTCACTTGATACCTATTCAACCATCAACACGCGCCATTTGCACTTTGTTTCAAACTGCTCAACGTTCAGGCCTCATTCGAAAAATCCACCGTGCTTTAACTTTGGTTCACAACCTTGGCTTTTTTCTCCCTCCCAATCCTACTCCCACTCATCATCTTCATCATTCTTCAAATCCAAAAACAAACAAACATTCATCATCTTCTCACTCTTTTTCCATCCCACCAATCAACAGTCAACATGAGGCTCATTGGAGAAAACAGTTCTTATACATCGGCTCTGATTTATTAGATCGTCTTATAACTCGAGCAGAGCATGATGAATCTCGGGAGAACCTGGAAAAGTGGAAAATTTGGAGAAGTTTAATGGATAGTGAATTAGAAAAGGATGTTGATTTGAGGGCTAAAGTCGAGAAACGATCTATGGACAGGATGGCCAGAGCTCAAACTCGAAAAAATGACATGTCAACCTCACGCGTTTTCTAGGATAGATCTACTATGATTTATTAAACTATGTAGATCTATATATTTAGCACACTCATGATAATTTTATATAAGTTTACTAGAATGATATGCATTTTGAGTTAATTTGAACATGATAGTTTCTTGATTTATTTTTGTTAGTAGAGCTACTGGTTTTTTTGAACAAAATATATATATTAGGGAGTATCAAAGTACTCCAATCTGCCATTGAATCAATGGTGGATAAAAAATGAAATACCCCAATTATTTTCTGTCTTTTTTTTTTTTTTTTTTTTTTTTTTTGACAACAGGGGGGTATCAAAGTTTGAAATTTGTAATTATTTAAAAGGTATTTCACAACACAAAAAGAAAGCTGCAAACTTGACATTAATTCTCAGTAAAAAGGTGTTTTTGGGGCACAACATGACATTTTAAAAAAATAATGATAGTTGATTTGGTGGAAAAAAGAGGTATTTTGAAATGGAACATTTCTAACTTTGATACCCCCTATTATTGAATCAAAAATGAATTAGGTATTGGCACCTGCTAGCAGGTTCCAGGTTATTTTTTGTGGTGTTTTGGTGTCACTAATGATGACAACATCAAGGAAACCCAATCATTTTGAAGAGAATCCGGATCATATTTGTCCATATTTTCAGAAGATGGATATCATATTTTGAGAGAAGCAAATATCAATCATGAGAACTTGTTGGATGCTTAACAAGTGGATTCAGAGAAAAAGGACAATTCTTTTATTTTATCTTCATCAATCAATCCTCTTTTGCAATGAATGAATTGTGATGATGATGATGATCTAGGATCAGTGGAACTAGATCAGGCCAACATCAATCTAGTAAGTTCTTTCAATTACACACTTCTCTTTTCTATGTTTACTAATCAAATGTAAAAGACTGGTTAACAAACACAATCTTTATTATTTGCACCATCTGATGCAAATCAAAATTATAATTTAAAATTTGATACCCTTTTAAAAACTCAACATAAGAAAAGAGCTTGAAATTCTGTCAGACTGAGTTCAAGTACAGAGAGGTGAATAGCTTGATTAGTCAGTTGTCTAGAAGAGTTTAATGGTCCAGTATGAATAGTGTTCTCCAAATCCAATTAAGTATTAAAATATAATTCAATAGAATTAATGATTTGAAAAAAAAAAAAATATTAGGGGGTATCAAAGTTAGAAATCTTTCATTTTCATAATTCCTTTTTTTCCACCAAATCAACCATGATTATTTTCTAAAATATGGCATACTGTGCCCCAAAAACACTGTTTTACAGCAAGTTAATGTCAAGTTTGTGGCTTCTGTTTTGAGTTGTAAAATACCTTTTAAATATTTACAAAACTCTAACTTTGATACCCCCTATTTAAAAGAGTTAACCATACTAACGAATATGTGTCGTAATTGATGGTTATATGTTTAAAATGTGATGTAAAAGAATGTAGAATAATAACCCGAAAAACTCCTCCTTATATACCCATAAATCCCTGGTGTTCACCCTTTGTTTCCCAGACCCATTACACCGCTATCCCCAGCCATTAAAGCAATCAGAGAGCGCTCATCTCCTCATGGCATCCACTTCAAGAATTTTCACAGGCCTAGTAACCAAAGGACTTTTCCCACACAAAATAAGGACCATTTCACAGGCCAAAAAATAGGAATAACATGAGATAATCCATCAAAATAAATAAACAACCCCAAAACAGAATATATGTATCTTATTATTTAAATAAACCTACTTAAAAAGGAAAGAAATAGACCAAAAATACTTTCTAAATAAGGGGGATCAACAGTATAAATTAAAATTCATATAACAACAATTTTCCCATTGAAATTCCCATTTAAAAATACCCAATATAGCCTAGAAACCCATTAACCAACCAGAAAAGGACATGAAATGTGAGGTAACTGAATTCAGAGTCTTGGAAGACACTTGCATTTGTAAATCCTTGGTTATTTAAGTGCATTCAGGAAATCTTAGGCATGATTGTAACTTGTGGCTATTGATCTTGAGGCTAACACAATTATTAGTACATATAATAAGGCCAGTGCATGTTTTATGCAATTAGGAGACTAAATAATTGCCTCTTGCCTAATGTAGAGTGATTACACCTATGGTGCATGTACGCAAGTGAGTAATTAGCCTGAAATTACTAACTTTTAAATTAATGAAGATATGCATGTGGGATAAATAGGGGGTATCAAAGTTAGAAATTTGTAATTATTTAAAAGGTATTTCACAACACAAAAAGAAAGCCACAAACATGAAATTAATTATTAGTAAAAAGGTGCTTTTGGGGAACAATATGGCATATTTTAAAAAATAATCATGGTTGATTTGGTGGAAAAAAGATGTATTTTAAAATAGAAGATTTCTAACTTTGATACCCCCTAATGAAGGCAGCATAAGGCCAGTACACATAAGCCAATTCTAGCATACAATTTCATCAATTAGTAGTAGTCTTATTTTAAAACATTTAAGGTGCCAAATCAATTATTCTGAATAAGGAAAAGTGATCTGTCAAAGTATAATAGGGGGTATCAATGTTGACTGATCCACAATTAAATTAATTGCGGATAAAAATCATTATACCCCAATTATTTATTCTAATAATTGGGTAATTAGACTGTTTACGTTTCAATGTTCATCTCTATCTGAAATTTTTATCCTCAATTTTTCATAGCCACATCTTAGAAAACTTTTTGGATGTGCCAGCCTCCCTACTTTGCTGCGCACTCCCATCCTGTCTATTCATTCTATCAGTTCAAAACCCCTCCCCATCTCATCTGTTAATTTCTTCTCCTTTTCATCTTCAAATATCTCAAAATGCCTCATCACCATAGATCTTCTCAAAGAAAGCCTTTTCCAAGTTGTTCTTCAAATCCCATTACTCCCTCTTTCCCCCACTCAGCTGAGAAATCAAAGACTGTTCAACTAAAAAAAGATGATCATCTCATACTTATCAACTGGCTGAAAATAAAAAACTAATTATGATTCTTGTTTTGGTACTGATAATGCAACTAAAGTAGGAAAGCCCCCCTGAATCAAAAGTCAATTACTATCTTCTAATGGCCAGCGAATTACAAAATAAGACAAAGGGAAGGATTGATCTTTTGCCTAAATAGATGTCTGAACACTTCAAGCACTATTGGGCTAAATACAAGAAGGCTAAGACTCTTTCTGTCAGCCTGGATATCCCCAGGACTGAGTAAAAAGAACTTATAAGTTATGTTAAACACATGGACTATACATGGGAGCAATAAATTAAAGTACACAAGTTCTATACATAAGTAAAAATTATAATAAAATACAATATATGCCATTATAACACCTTTTTTACATACATATATCCAACTTTTATAAGTCTTATGTACTTAATAATAAATTGGAATATGTTAAGGTAATCTTAAGAACCTTAAATATAGGGCTACATAATTTTTAAATAGACTTAAAGCTGTTGTTTTCATTGTTTTATGTAAAAATCAAGAAATGCACTTTAAATCACTTAAAAGTTGAATATATGTGCTATAAATTTAATAATATTAAAAATTCACTTTTACAGATCAATTTTTCTTAATTAGAGCTATTGATTTGGCTACACAAATTTATAAAAATAACACTTTTCAAATTTGGTGTTTTTTATGCCAGAAATGGCTTCTGTGTACTGGCCACATGCTGCCTGCATTTTTCCTGTGTAAATAGCTTCATTTTTAGTAAAGTTAGCTTTTTCACACTATAATTACCCCACATTCTATGTCCACTATGGGGAAACACACTAAAATAGGTGACTGGCACTTATTTAGTGTCCTAATTTAATTATAGGTGCATTGACCTTATTATATGCACTAATTTCATTAATAACTTCAAGATTGGCACTTTAATTCACTACCACACTTAAATTTTCCTAAATTAGTCAAAGATTTACCCATGAAAGCACCTGCCAAGGACTGCATTTAGTTACCCCACATCTCACACCCTTTTTTGGGTTTTTAAGTGGTTGCTCAGTCAATATTGGTTATTTTTGAATAGAGATTTCACATAGTTTAATTTCATGATTAGCCCCATAATTTCTACTGTTAATCCTTCTTAATATTGATTAATAATTAGTCTTATTTTTCACTTTTTAGTCTTTTATTTTAACGTATTACATGCATACACTCTCTTTTTTGCTTATTCTATATTTTTGATGGATTATCCATATTAAAACAGGATTTTGGCAGGTGATATCATTCTGATTATGTTACTGGTGACTCTTTATGTTGTTGGATAGGTCTATTATCTGGAATGAGGTGTCATTAGCTGTGTGTAGAGCTGGTAAATCAAGTGGTTCACTGGAGGAGTTATTGGGTATAAAATGAAGGGGTTTTTGGTCTTGTTTTCTACATTGTTTATCATTACAATCAAATATATAACCAATAAAATTACAATACATATTAATAGCACTTATAAAGTCTTTGAATAGTATGTGAGTTATTACATCTATTTTTCTACCAACTATAATATTGTAACCCATTTATAATTAGTGAGATTAAATTTACTGAGAGCCTTATATTGAGTTATATTTTAATACTTATAGGATTTGTACTACTGTATTCATACAGGACCATTAAAATCTTCTATAAAACTGACCATTCAAGCTAGTTCACGTCTCTGTACTTGATCTCAGCCTGACACTTTCTTCTTCCACTGTTTTTGGTATCACTGACCTTGATGTCAGTAAGGGCATCAATTCTATAGACAATAAACTTAATTCTTTATGTTCTTACTTTAAAGAGATGCATTCCATATTTGGAGAGCAAGCCAATGTTAATCCTGCAAACATTTTGGATGGTGAAGATTCTATCTCCAAACATGATGTTGAAACAAATCTTTTCCCATCCTCTTCCTCTACTCAAGCCTCCCCTTTTATATATTCAATGAATCTAGATAGCTTTCCAATAGATCCTTATTGTGATATAAACCAACGTGATCCCAATCCAGTAAGCTTTTATTTCTTGTCTAGGTTTTTTATTTTTTTACTTCTAAAATGGCTAATGAATGAACCCAGGATCCTCAAGCAAATGAGTCTGAAGCAAGCATCAATGATGAAGAGGAAAGTGTTACCTCCAAAAAAAGTGAAGACCATCAGCTTCTTTGAATTTTAATAATCAAAGAAAGTGAAACAGAGATAGTTTTCCTGAACCTCTTTTTCTTCCATTGATGATTTTCTGGAGAAAAGTGAATCTGGTAAGTAGTAGCATAGCTTTTTATAAATAAGTGGGCTTTTCATTTATTTTTTTAATAATTCTTTTAACTCTAGGTAAAGTTGAACTTGTAAGAAATACTCTCAATTTTCAAGATAAATAATACAAGCTCTCTTTACAAAGGGATGATAGGGCACAAGACTTGGAGGAGAAGAAATTCAAGATAAAGAAAGAGGGGAAGGCTCTTGAGTAAGATTTCCTATTGGATCAAATGAAACTCAAGAATCAACTTGAAGATGGTTCAAAAAAGAAAGATTTCTTGAGAGAATGTGTTAAAGCTAATAAATCTATTGAGGAAATTGAATGCTAAATTAAAGTATTTGATAACTAGTTTTTTTTATTTTGTTTACAAAGTTTTCAAGACAGGATGAATTAAAGCTAATAATAAATCCTCAGCACACTCCTCACTGAGATTTGAAACATTTTATTGCAACATTTTAGATTATTTGTTTGTTTGGTTAAATTGATTTTGTTTTATTTCTTTTTGGGGATAATTTCATATGTGCTGACTTTTTAAAGGTCTTGATTCTAGATGATTTTTTTTTGCAAAAATTTGAAAAACTCATACATTTTTTCTTTATTACATTCAAATCATTAAATTTACTTTTCTAAATACAGCTAATTCAAAAAAACTCTATATTTGTTTTAAAAATTTTGCAATTTCCTCCTCTGAATTTTATTGAAATAAGGGGTGCATATCACCAAAATTTTTCCAAGTCAAAATTTTTACATGTCAGATTTGAAAATTTGGCAATACCCCACTGCCCCTACATTTTATTGAAGTAAGGTGTGAAGATAACCAAAATTTAATATAGTTCCATAAATTAATAAATAAATAAGTTAATTATATCAAATTTACTAGTTTTAAATTAATTAAAATTCCTCAAGCCAAAATGCAGACCAAGTCTAGAAACTAAGTTTTGGACTTTCCACAGGTATAGGCAAGATGAAACCCATGAAACAAATTAATTTTATCATGATTGCCTTTTACACAACTCAAGGTCATTAGCCCATTACTTTGGTTTAGTAAATTGAAATATCAGATTTAATTATTAAAAATTTATGAAAGAATAAAAAATATTTGATGACTTTACTAATCCCTATACTTTTTAGATCTACTTAAATTTTAAATAAATATATAACTTTTACCTTATTTTTTTACCTTGTTTATTTTTTGGATTAGTTTTTGACTAATATAGAAGAAGCAGCCAAAATGAATAAAGTTGTGATAAGATTCCAGACCAGGGGGATCTTTTGTTGTTTGGTGATTATCCTTAGAAGAATTCCAAATTGTTTCTGTCAGTTTATGCTAGCAGATAAGTATGATTTAATAGTAAATATTAATGGTCCTACTACTTATTTTTTAATTATTTAGTGATTAAACCTCAGGGAAAGACTAATAAAATAGTTATTCTCAATATAAACTCACAATATTTGGATGTTATGCATTATAGTTATAGTTTATATAAAGATAATATCAATTTATAAATGCTTTAAAATATATTTATATATGATAATAATTGTGTTGTAGTGTTTATTTTATTTGTAGTAAGTAAGTGATGTCTAATAACCATCAAAATCCTCCCTTACTTATACCAAAATCCACTGGAGTGCACAGACCTTCAATCCAGATGATGTCACTGCTATCCCGAGCAATTACAGCACTGTGAGGGCCCATAACCTCCCCATGGCGTCCACTCAAGAAGTTTCAACACCCAGACCTCCAGTAAGGACCCTCCATCACAATTAATGATACCACAGACCCATACCATAAATAGAATAAACAGATCAAAGTGGATACCATAAAGAAAAAAAGTAAAATAACTCATCCAAAGAGTATAAAATTAAACCCAAAGCATATAAAGGAACCAATTTAACTGTACAAGATCCCAAAAACATCCCCAAGCATCCATAGTAACCCAGTAATCCTATCCCAACTCATAAATTTGTAAAAATCCATCCAAGGAAGCAGATTAAGTTGTCCAAACTGGATATATGCGCCTGAAATAGGTGTATATGCTTGTGTAGGCATTGTAAGTTTACTGGATACATCTATATGACCTAAAATAAGCATAAAAATAAAGATTATAGGCTATTAAGAGGTTTAAACCCACTTATAGACCTAAATATACATAATATAACTACATATTTCACTTAATATAAGGTTTATGTATACATATAAGCTTATGTATTTCTATAATTACTTAATATCACTTAAGATAAGTATATTATGACTCCATTAACACTTTAATAAGTATTATTAGGCTATGGATAAGCTATTTAAACTACTATAAGTCATATAATAGTGTAATAATAATATATATGTGTATTATAACCATATATATAAGTGTTTTAACCTTATTTTTAAGTAATAAGCTTAATGTAATTAAGGTTATCTTATTTTAAACATAAGAATTACTCAGTCCTGTAGATACCTAGGCTGAAGTTTTAATCATGCCATTTCCCAAATCAAAATCAATCATGCACAGATGGTCTGGAAAATATAAGCCATGTCCTTTGATTTTAGCTGGAGATGGTATTGGCTGGCCAGCTATTGGATTAATATAAGAGAAAATACCCAAAGTAAGATAATTGGCATCATTCTTATTGGTATGAATCTTGTTATGAAAAACAGAATGAGTAATTATAACATTAGAGAATAATAGATAATCACTGCTAGTCTCTTCCCACTTGGAGTAACACCTATTTGGAATCCCAACTCTGGTTGAAAGTTTATGATTGGGTTAAAAGGCTTTGTTACCAAGTATTTTTAGTCAAATAGCCAGAAAAGAATTAAAGGAAGTTAAGGAGTCCTATAATCAAAAGTCATTATTTCTTTCCACTTTAGATAAATTTATAAGTAAAGAATAGATGCCTATACAATTAAGTTGAGTGAACAATATTAAGAATGAAACCAAAAAAATTATTAAACTTAACAAGAGAATAACCTTTAATAAATTCAGGTCTTCATCCAAAACCAATCATGATACCACTCAAAATATTCTTATTTTTAATTGGTGATCAAAGCATAGAGATGAGATCAGATAGTTGATTAAAGGCTTCATCTTTTACTCCATCGAATGAATGATTTTTAAAAATAATTTTAGGTTTAAAAGTATTACTGATTACTGCCTTAACTTAATCACCTCCTATTTTGGTTAGATATTAAATATTTTCTGGTAACTTCCTGAGATATTTATCTCTTTTATTGAATTTAGTTTGAAATACTTTTTGTTTGATATATGGCCAAATAGAAGATACAATTTATTTTCTTTTTTAAATATCTTTTGCATTGATAAGATTGATCATCATTTTTTAGTGCTAAAGGTTTTGAAGAAGATTGAAAAGAAGTTGAAATCAAATAAGATGATAAAGAAGATAAAGATGAAGATAGATGTATAAGGCTTGAATTAGAAGAAACAGACTTTTTTTTGACAAATTTTGTGATTTTTTTTGATGAATGAAATAAAGTTGAAATCAAAGAAGATGATAAAGAAGGTAAAGATGAAAATAGATTTATAAGGTTTTAATAAGAAGAAATAGACTTTTTTTTTTCTAAAAAAATTTTTACTGGTCATAAAAACATCAATTTTTTTTAAAAATAATTAATAACTCACACAAATTAAATTAAAGAAACATAAATATTTTCATCAAATAATAAATAAAAATTATTATTACCTCAATTCAATTTGATGAGTTTTTGTGGCTAATTCTGGACAAAAAAATAAAAAAAATAAAAAAAAATAAAATATTAATAAAACTTTTCTTTCAATTTTTTAATTGCACCCTCATTGGTCCCTGTAAAAATTTTCTATTATTTCTTTCATTACTCCCTCTTTAGTCCCCTTTCTCCCCTTGAAAAAATTATCCAAATTTCATTCCAAACTCCCTCCAACCCCCCCAAATCCTCACCAAACACCCTCAAACCACACCTCAAACCCTCTCCAAAACCCCACCAAATATCCAACAAACACCCCCAAAATACCCCCATAAACCCTCATCAAACCACTTTAAACCACTCCAAAACACCACACCAAACCCACTCCAAAACCCCATCAATCGCCCCTATAACCCCCTTCAATACCCCCCTCAATACCCACCTACACACGCTTAAAACCCCTCCTGAAACCCCCCTCCATTCATTTATTAACAAACAATTGTTATCAATTGTTTGTTATTTAATGAAAAATTGATAACAATCAATCGTTAACTAAAAAAAATTGAGAAAAATTGTTTGTTAACTAACAAACAATTGTTATAAGTTATTTTTTAAGTAACAAACAAATATTATCAATTGTTTGTTAATAAGTAAATAGGCAGGAGTGGGTAAGGAGGTATTTGGAGGGGGATAAGAGGGGGTTTTAGGGGGGGGTTTTAAGCAGGTGTAGGGGGATTTGAGGGGGTTATAGGGGGGTTTTAAAGCAGGTGTAGGGGTGGTTTGAAGGGGATATAGGGGAGGCTTGAAGCAGGTGTAGGGGGGGCTGAGGGAGTAATAGGGAGGAGAAAAGGGGGGTTTGAGGGAGTAATAGGGGAGAGGAAAGGGGGGTTTGAGGCAGACGAGTAAGAAGGAAAGGGGGGGTGAGAGGCAGCCAAAGAGAGGGAGAAGATGGGATGAAGACACCAAGGAGGGGGGGAAAGGAGGGATAAAGAGGGGATAATGGAGAGTAAAAAAAGGAGAAAAAAGGGAGTGAAAGAAAAAAAGAGTTAATTTAACCTTGAAAACCACAAAAAGAACCACTTACAAAAAAATAAAGCAGAAAAAAAAACAAAAAAACAAAGAAAATTATTATTAGCAAACAAAAAATCAAAAGAAATGAATGTAATGACTTACCTGGAGAGATAAGATGATAAAATATGTGAAACCAAATTGTTTGAGGGATGTTTGAGGAGAGAAGAAAATGGATATGAGGGATGAATGAAAAAAACAGTGAAAATTATGCAATTTCAGAAAATATGCGCTTTAATGTTGAGCTGGTGAATGAAAACAAATTAGACATCCAAAACAGAGATATTCACCATAAATTCAAAAAAATTGAATATGCAAAAAAAACACCAACCAAAGTGAATTAAGCAAACAAGTTGAACATTTGAAAAGTATGAAAAAAAAAATTAAAAGTGTTGTTTTTCAAAATGTTGGAGGGTAATTTGGTGTAATGAAAGAGAGTATGCCAGTAGAAAGAATGTTTTGTGATTCAAGGGAGGGGAGAGCTGGAACAGGTTCAGGATCTTTGTCTTCATGAAGATCATTTCAATCATCCTTTAAATCAGCTAGGATATTGTGGAGTATAACGTAAGTCATTATACAATGATTTGCTGTATTGATTTCCATTTTTATTTGAAATTTGATTCTGAGTTCCCAGAGACTAGAATATCTTCCCTTTAAAATCAAAATAGCATGTTAAATTTGTACTCTTGACTGGTAAACGTGATAATTAAAGGTGGTTTTGGGGTCATTTTCTAAAGTTTCACCACTGAAAGCAGGTATAATGCACTTTCTACTTGCATATGCTGAGTCTTCAAGTAGGTATTGAGATTTTTCAAAGGATGATTCAGGACTTTGGGAAATTCTCAATCTTTGGAGGATAGAAGAGTCATGACATGAGCCAGGGCAGCCACTATGAAAAGCAATAAATTTTTTTTGACATCACAGACAAGTTGAACAGCAATATAGTATCTACAAAGAAGATAAAAAGTTAGTTTATTAAAGATGTGAAATTAGAGAACATTTTGAAGAAACTTTTTTTTCAATCAAAATAATGGTCGCCATCATGAGCAGGCTTTTGGCTAAAAGTTATAGTTGTACCATCAACAGAACCTAAACATCCAGGGAAACCTTTGGTTTGCATTACTTGATAGGATTCAAGTCACGTTTGTGGAGTTGGCCAAGCAAGTGTTTGAGACTTGAGAGAAAGGATAGCAATCATGCAGAGCTTGGTGTATAATATGAAAGTACCATATTCTATGGTAAAGAGATTATCTAAATGTCCTACAGCAGCACCATTTCAATTTGAACAAAAGCGACATGGTGCAGCAGAAAGTTGAAAGGCAGGATTACACTGTTTTTTATGGGAGTTATTATGGAAGATAGGATGATTGGAGATGATTTGAAAAAGTTTGAAAAAGTTGTGTGAAGTATAAATGAATAATTTCAAGAATTGAGGTAAGAACATATCTGCAATCATGATAATGATTGGGCCCCCTTGGGATGACATAAAGATTTTTGGAAAGAAAAGACATATAAGCTAAAGTTTCTTCCAAACCACAGTCAGAATCAGAGTCAGCAGCTAAAACTAAAGTGATAGAGCTCATAGCTGTGTGAAGTTTCTTCCTAGTAGAAAGGTGCTTCATTATTTTCAGTAGAAGGTTTAGTTGATGAGTGGAAAGTGGGAATTTGCCACCAAATCAGCAGGTGGGGTGTGTAGATAGAAAAAATATTATGTTTTCTCCAAAAAAATTAACTATAATAGTGTGAAGAGACACATAAGGATAAGAAAAAATGTTATGTGTTTGTGACCAAAATTAAGTAGCATAGAGTGAAGAGACACATAAGAAAATGAGAGTGTATGCATGTAATAACTTAAAATAAAAGACTAAAAGGAGAGATAATAACTCTAAATATTACAAAATATTAAGGTGTATTAACAGTAGAAATGATGGGGCTAATTATAAAAATAAACTATGTGAAATCCAAATCCAAAAATAACAAATATTGACTGAGAAACCCCTGAAAAACCCAAAAAAAGGCATGAGATGTGGGGTAAAAACATGCAGTGCTTGGAAGGTGCTTGCATGGGTAAATCCTTGCCTAATTTAGGCAAATTTAAGTGAAGTAGTGAATTAAAGGCGCCACGCTTGAGGTTATCAATGAAATTAGTGCATATAATAAGGTCAATGCACTTATAATTAAACTAGGACACCAAATAAGTGCCTGTAGCCTATTTTAGCATTTTTTCCCACAGTGGGTGTAGAATGTGGGGTAATCTTAGTGTGAAAAGGCTAAATTTGCTAAAAATGAAGCTATTCACTTGGGAAAAATGCAGGCAGTATGTGGCCAGTACACAGAAGCCATATGTGGCATAAAAACACCAAATTTGAAAAGTGTTATTTTTATGAATTTTAGTAGCTAAATCAATAGTCCTAATTAAGAAAAATTTATCTTCCAAAGCACATTTTTAATATTATTAAATTTATAGTGCATATAGTCAACTTTTAAGTGATTTAAAGCACATTTCTTGTTTTTCACATATAACAATGAAAACAACAGCTTTAAGTCTATTTAAAAATTATGTAGCCTTAAAATTAATATTTTTAAGAGTACCCTAGTATATTCTAAATAAATATTAAGTACATAAGAATTATAAAAGGTGGATATATGCATTTATATAAGGTGTTATAATTGCATATATTGTATTTTATCATAATTTTTACCTATGTATACAACTTGTGTAATTTTTTTATTGTTCCCATTTATAGTCCATGTTTTCAACATAATTTATAAGTACTTTTTACTCAGTCCTGGGGATATTTAGGCTGACACTTTCCCACCAAAAAAAAACAATAAAAAAATGATAATTTATACATTTTTTATTTCATTTTTCAGGTACTTAGAAAATTTTGTAGCATTAAAGATTAATTCTTAAAGAAATAAAATGTAAAAAAAAATTAAGAGTACTGGCTTTTAACCCCTCAGCTGGTTGAACAGATTTTTATTAATGTTTAAATTTTTTAAGAAGGGAGGATAGATCAGAGTTTTTTTTTCAAGTATCCATTTATCAAATTCATTTGATTTCTCCTTATATCTTAATAAATACTCAGTTCCTTTCTCTTTAGTAAGTGTTCTTTTCTTGAATTTTTTCAAAATCTGGGTTTTCCACAATTTCTTCAGGTTGCTTTTCAGGCCTTTGTCTTCTTTTTGGAAATAAGTCAGGATAATTTGTATGGTAAGTTTTTAATAATGAGATAATGAGAACTGGATGTTTCTTATCATATGGGGCATATAATATGACTTCCACAGCATTATTACCAACCATTTTGTTGATTAAAAAAGGTCCCACAAAGGGGATCCTTTTATTTAACAATACATTGTAAGTTAAAATGTAGTGTTGAAATTAGGACTTCATCTCCTTTTTTTGAATTCAAATTCTTTATGAGATTCATCCCACCATTTCTTTTTATATTCGAATGCTCTTTGCATGAATTCTTCTGAATTCTTTCTACACATTTGTTGCATATGAATAAAGGATTTAGTACCAGGGTGTATTTATAACCTTGGTAATTTGCTTAAATGATTTACTGGGGTATTTGGTACATATACCAGCCAGAGCTCATATGGTTTTTTCTCTGTTACAGAATGAATTGTGCTATTATAAGCAAATTCAAAGCCAGGAATTAATGTTACCCAGTAATGAGTGAATTTCTCATTGTCCTTGTACTCTAATCCAAAGGCACAATATCTTCTGATCTTATAAATCACAAATACATGTATTAACTCATTTTCATGTACATAAGCTGGGTTGTCAGTATCATTTAGAAAAGGGCTTCTAGATAATAAATTCACATTAGAATGCAATTTTCCTTCTCTATGAGTGATTTTAATTCTTCATCTGTACTCTTGTACAGCTATTTGCCATCTAAACATGCTCCTATTAGGTGTTTTCATGTTTAATAATGATTTAACTGCACTGAAATCTGTTATTAATTCAAACTTCTGATCTTCAAGATAGTAATGAAGTTTTACCAGGCCCACAAAACAGCTAAACATTCCAGCTGGGTGGAACCATATCTTAATTCTGTCTTTCTTATGGTTCTGGATATATAACAGATAACTAATTCAGATAATTTACCATTTTTTATCTGTTTTTGCTATAAAGAAGCACCTAACCTTGTAAAGCTTGCATTAGTGTATGAGATAAAAGGGAGGTTAAAATCTGGAAGTCCCATATAGGAGCTGACATTAAAAATTTGTTCAATTTATCAAAGGTGTGTTGTCTTTCATTATTACAAATGAAAGCTTCATTTTTCCTGATTAATGTTGTCAAAGGGGCTGTAATGGATTGCTAGTTTTTTATATACTTCCTATAATATCCACACATACCTAAAAAACTTTGAAAATCTTTCACATTCTTAGGTATACAAATGTTTTATATTGCTGCCACTTTACTCTGGTCAACACAAATTTGTAATCCAGATACAACATGTCCAAGTACTTTCAAGGATTGAAACCCAAATTACATTTCTTTAATGCAATTGTCATATTAATTTTATCAATTTTTTGAAATAATCTTTTCAGGTGATTTAAATCCTCATCATTTGTTTTGGAAAACACTATGGTGTCATCAATATAAACTAAAATCCATCCTTCAACCATTTCCTGGTGAAAAACACTATCCATCAATTTTTGGAAGACTGAAGGGGATTTTTTTGGGCCAAAAGGAATTCTCATATATTTATATATCCCCATGTGTGTGGTTATGAGTAAGAAATTCTTAGAATTAATTTCCACAGGAAACTGGTGTTTACCTTTGTTTCCATCCAGACAGGAAATATATTTTGCACCTTGTAAGGTAGCATGGATAGAAGCTATCCTTGGTAGAGGGTAAATAACATCTAGAGTGAATGTATTCAGAGCTCTGTAATCACCACATAAGTTTGCCTTATCTTTTTCATAAGAGATCATAATGGGTGAAATAACACAATACCTAGGTGGTGTGTCTAATTTTTCAAAAATACTTATTTCTAAAAACATTTTAATATTATTTTCAATGTCTTTCCTTTTTTGCAGGAGAAGCTGGGTAAGGTTTCTTTTTCATGTTGCCAGGAATATTCTCCAAATCACAACTTAAAGAGATTCTCATCTCATGATCTTTGACCAAACCTGGCTCATTTGAAACATGAGCAAATGCCATACAATAAGAATTTATCAATCTCAAAACTTTTTTTGCTTCAATTTTTTAAGAGTTGAGGCCTGAAAAAGGCTTTTTGGATTTCATTTTCCAATTTTACCACTTCAAAGGTGGGTCTTCCACCTTGAAGTTGTTTTTCTTTAGGGGAAACGGAATAAAATGAATTTTCAGAGAAAATCTTGCATTTTCTTTTCCCATTCACACCTATAGTGAAGCAACTATTTGCAGGATCTAGCTTGATGAAAATTTTTGTCAATAAGTTATTGCCAATAATAAACCAATAACTACAATTCTTATTATCTATTACTACAAATTCACATACTGCTTTTACATATCCATTATTATATTTAAAGAATACAGAAGTTTTGTATTAACAAATTGGACATAATACTGAACCAAAACCTCTCCAGTTCTTTGTCTGTACAGGCTCCAGTATTTCTTTTTACTAAATTCTTAACAAAAATTAGACTACCTGCAGCTCCAGTTTCAAGAATGGAAAACATTTCTTTTCCTCATATTATAACAGGTGCTCTAATAGGTGTGATTTTTTAAGTATCATTATTTAAATCTTTTACTTTTTATGCCTTGTAAATGAAAGTTAAAGACACCTCTGTGGGAGTTATTGCATCATTCAAGAACTTAATACCCTTTTCTAATAAAAATATCTCATTTTCATCATCACTGTAAGAAATCTTACTTTTACAATCTTCACTAGGCTCATCATTTTCATCTTCATGATTACTGGGTTCAAAATCTTGTGAGTTCTCAATAGCACTTATTCTCTTTTTACAAGTATGACATTTTTACCAAGGTTCATTACATTTTTAGCAAGTGTTACTTTCTTGCTTCTTAGGAACAAGAGGAGCAGAAGGTTTTTTCTTCTCCACTGGTAGCTTACTTGTAGTAGGTTTAACAACCTCTATATTTTACTCATAATGATTATGCCTTACTTTATATTTGTGTTTCAATATTATTTCATTACATATATTAATATATCCAGAAATATCCCTGATAGTTTCAGTTATAACTACAATAATATCCTTAAATGATATACCCAATTTATAAACTATTTTTCCTTTCCACTAATCATAATCCATTTTTGAATCCATGTCTTTCATGATTTTTATTAAATTTATTAAAAATACCAATGTTTTATCCCCAGAACTTGGATTATATCAGGTTTTTCATACAATCTTTTTTGAGTGATTCTAAGTTTTGGGCTACAGAATTTTCTTTCAAGTAGTGCCTTCCATTTAACCCAGGTGTAATTAATTCCCTCACCTAATACAGATTCAAACTATAATAAGGCCACATATCTATATAAAGATATTAATTTTAAAGTAAGATCTTCATCAAGTAATTTGTAAGAAAATTTGAAGCTATAAATTCTCCATATGAATTGTTGGAAATCATATTTGGAATCCCCATTAAAAGAAGGGTACTGATCTAACTTAGGCCAGCTCTTTTGTTTAGTTCTGAATTCCTTAACCTGATGAATATTTAGTGATTCACTTACTTTGAATAGATGATCATGTATTTTATCTTTTACTGAATTTTAACTCTCAGAGTCCATGAAACTATCTTTTTTTTCAATCATTCATTTTTCATATGAATGCTTCATATGAAGTGGTATATTTTCCACTTAAGAGGTGTTGTCATTTATTTTGTCAGTATTTTTCAAAATACTGGCTACTTCTATTTCTAATCTTTGTAACCTATCTTTTAATACACGTACATGTGTTAAATTATCATTTAGATTTGAAAAAGACATTTTTACCTGTTCCTCAATTTTAGCCATTTTATTCTGAGAATACTCTAATTTAATGTATACATTCTTGATCTCAGCGTTAATTTTACATTTTCATTGGTCAATTCATTATTTGAATCTTCAATGACCATTGATTAATTTAAAATATTACTCAATGATTTTTCAATGTTTAATAATACACTTTCTGTATTATTGTTAGACTCTCTAGAGAATTCTTCTAATATTTCAATTCTTAAAAAAAATTATTTATGATTTTTGATTCCATTGAATTTTCTTTCAAAAAATATTCAATTTTATCTGTGTCTACCTCAGAAGCCTCATCATTATTATTGCACTCAAGATTAAACTCATTTGGTTCAATTTTAATGTTACTAGTATTATTCTTTTTTTCCATAAAAACTATTTACACTTTAATCATTTATACATAAATTAAAAATATCATGTTCGAATAAATAATCCTTATGATCCTTATCAATTATAATCAATAAATCCTTTTCAATTTTGTCACCTATGAGTATTTTATTGTTAGTATTATATAATTGATCATTAGAAGATGGATGACTTACCAAAGTCTTATTCTGCTTCTACTTCCTCTTTTTCCCTTTCCCCTGTATGGGTTTCTGCTGAAACTCTGTTGAGGAGGATGGTTTTAGTTCTGAGAGAAACAATCCCTTTTCCATATCTACAATAACCTTTTTGTATTCTTCTTGATTTGGAGCTAAAAGTACTTCTGGAAGAACCGTGGAAGGGTTGTTGACTACTGTGGTAGGTTGATCTTTGTGTCCTACCAGTACTTGATTTACTTCTATGAATCTTTGAGATTCTCTCTTTTCCAGATTTCTCATCTGGTCCAACATTTTGTTGACTTTCACTGTGAGGTTTTTTAGAAGTGATGAAAGGGAATGAATTTACTTGTGTAAAGTGTTTCTTGACTTCTTTATAGTGATTTGCTTTAATAGCCTTTCTTTTCCTCTATAGTCACTTGAGAAGTTCTGCTTTTTTTTAGAGATACTTCTTCTATATGAGATTTCTGTAACAGGTTTTTCAACTCTTGGTATTAAATTGTAAGGTTTTTCCATGTTACTCACAATGTCAAAGTTGTCACACATTTTGTGCATGGAATTTAAATCAAAATTGAAATATGAGTTATTAAAACTTCAAAAAATGAGTTTAATCACTATGATAAAACAATACTAAAGTCAATTTATAAGTTTACTTGTAGTTATTTTAGTGAATTTATAAGTGCCAAAAGTCAAATATGCTTTTATGTGGTCAGTTGATTTAACTGGTCTACAATATGTAGCTATTTTTTTATGTTTAAAAAGAAATTTGGATTTAATATTTCTTGAAACCAAATCCAATGGAATCAAAAATAATAAGCAAACTATTATTAAGAATTGAAAAATAAGAAGAATTCTCTAGAGAGTCTAGCAACAATACAGAAAGTGTATTATTAAACCTTACAAAATCATTGAGTACTACTTCCAAAAATTAAAGTAATGAATTGACAAATTAAAATGAAGGATGAAATTCTGAGATCAAGAATTCATACAATAAATTAGAAAATTATCAGAATATAATGGCTACAATTGAGGGATGGGTAGAATTTTTCTTATTCAAATGTAAATGATACTATATAACAAGTACCTGTAACAAAAGATAGATTACAGAAATTAGAACTAGAAGTGACTAATATTTTGAAAAATACTGAAAAATAAATGACAACACCTCTTCTGTGGAAAACATACCACATTATATGAAAAAGTCATATGAAAAACCAATGAGTGAAAAAGAAAATAGTGACATGGTCTCTGAGAGTAAAAAATCAGTAAAGGATGAAATACATGATCATCTATCAAATGTAAGTGAATAATTAACTATTCATAAGGTTTAGTAAGTTAGAACTAACCAAAAGAACTGGCCTGAGTTAGATCAATACTATTCTTTTTATGGGTATTGAAAATCTGATGGGAAACAATTCCTACAAAGAATTGATATATTAAAATTTTCATACAAATTACCTGATGAAGAAATCACATAAAAATTAATATCTTTATTTACAGATGTGAACTTATTATGGTTTGAATCTTTATTGAGTGAGGGAATTAATTACTCCTAAGTTTAATGGAAGGAATAATTGGAACACAATTTGGTGGCCCAAAATTTAGAAACACTCAACAAAGATTGTATGAAAAATCCTGATATAACTTTAAGTGCTTAATATAAAATAAACTTATTTTTAATGAATTTAATAACAATCATGAAATACATGGATCCAAAAATGGATTATGATGAGTGGAAAGAAAAAATAATATATAAATTGTCTATATCAGTCAGAGACATTATTTTAGCTATAATTGAAACCATCAGAGATACTCCTGGGTTTATTAATATATGCAATGAAATATTATTGAAGCACAAATATGAGAAAAGGTGTAATCATTATAAAAAAATATTGATGTAGTTGAATGTACTACAATTTACCAGTGAAGAAGAAAAAACTCTCTGCTTCTCTTGTTCCTAATAGACAAGAAAGTAGCACTTGCTAAAATGTAATGAACCTTTTGTAAAAGGTCATACTTGTAAGAAGAGATTAAATTTTATTGAAAACTCACATGATTCTGAGCCCAGTAATCATGAAGATGAAAAGGATGAGTCTAGTGAAGATTTTAAATTCAAATAAGGTATTTATATTAGAACAGGATATTAAGTTCCTGAATGATGCAATAGCTCCCACAGATACATCTTAATATTCCATTCAGAAATCTGAGATAATGAAAAATGTAAATCATGATACTTAAAAGATCACACCTATTAGAGAACCTGTTATAATATGTGAAAAATAATGAATTCCATTCTCAACACTGGGGCTGCAGGTAGTGTAGTTTCTGTTAATACTTTAATGAAACTTGATAGTAAGTAAAAAGAAAATCTAGAGCCTGTGCAGACAAAGAACTGGTGAGTTTTTGGCTCAGTATTATGTCCAATTGGTTAATACCAAAATGCTATATTCTTTAAATATAATAATGGATATGTAAGAGCAGTATGTGAATTTTTAGAAATGAATAATAATGATTGTAGTGACTGTTTTATTATTGGAAATTACTTATTGACCAAATTTGGCATCAAAATAGATCCTGAAAATAGTTACTCCACATTTGGATTAGATGGAAAATGAAAATTCAATATTTGTTCTGAAAATTCAATTTATTCCATTTCTCCTCAAGAAGAAAAACTCCAAGGTGGAAGACCCACCTTTGAAGCAGTTGGATAAAAAATGAAATCCAAAAGGCCTCTTTCAGTCCTCAACTATCAAAAATTGAAGAAGACAATAGTTAAGGATTGATAAATTATAATTATATAACATTTGATTATGGTTCAAATGAACTAGGATTGGTTAAATACAATGAAATGAGAATCTCTTTAAGTTGTGATTTGGAAAATATTCCTGGCATCATAAAATAGAAATCTTACCCTGCTTCTCATGCAAAAAGGAAAGACATTGAAGACAACATAAAGAGGTTTTGAGAAATAGGTATTGTTGAAAAATTAGACACAATTCATAAGTATTGTGTTATTTCACCCAGTATTAATATATTATGGAAATTATAACGTAAGATTTTGTGATGACTACAGATGTCAGCCAGGCTATACCAGGAGCCCAGTAAATGATATGTTAACTTATTGGACCTGAAAGAGGGCATAAATAATTGCATTTGATGTATATAAATTAATATTTTATTGCATAATAAAATTATATAAGTATCTTATTAAATATAAGTGTTATATTAATTTTGTTGTTATATAAATTATTTATACATTTAAATTAAGCATAATATATTTTATATTCTACAAATAATGGCGCATTTTTATGTATTTAATAATTATAAATTTATAATTAATTAATTACTAACATATATTATAATTATATATGTGAAATTGACTTATAATGTAATTACATTAATGATTTAAATTTATACATTAAATAAAACTTCCTATATTATTAAACAATCAAATTGGGCGCTTCTTTTGACCCTTAATTGTGTCAGGAAAAAATTAAATAAATTATAATACCTATTTTATAAAATAGTATTATAAATTCTCAATTTGAATTAATTAATTGTTTCATTTAAATTAGTTATTTAATTATATAATGAAAACAATTAAATAATATTAATTTACACTGAATTAAATTGATTACATACCTTGTTACATCAAAACATGTTATTTGTTTCACTTAGAAATGCTGAAAACATATTGTAATACTTGTTTTGAATTGTTTTTCCCATAGTTCTTATGTCACAGGGTTGTTTAGTTACTCATTATTTTATATTAACTGATTTGGGAATTTGGGATGGGAAATTTATTTTCTTAATTGGGATTCTTATTATTTTCGTATATTTTTCTCTCAATTACTATGTTACAAATATCTTCTTTAATCTTCTTGTTATACTTCATTACTATTTTGTATATAGTCAGTTGTAGCGCTTTAGAGGACCCATTGCCTATAAAAAGGCCTTGGATAATCCCCTGTAGCATGATCACTTACTATACACTCAACAACTTGAACATATTTTTATATTACGTTTATATTATTTTTTATTAGTATCAAAATTCTAATTTAAATTCTATATAACTATTCAAAGGTTGCCTTAAGTCTGATAGTACTCATAGTGTTTGCCGCACAGAACCCTTACCTTAAATAATATTAACATTTAATATTACCTCTTTTTTTTTGTGTCATCCCTCAAGTAATTCGTTGTTTCTCCACTCCAATAAATTAAATAATTTTTTATATCTTATTTCTTTTATTTCCCAAAACCTTTTTCCTTTTCCTCCTCTCTTTCTTCCCCTCTTCTAGACGACTGAACGACAACAGAGCTCTAAAAACTTTCACTGTGGATGATATTTACCCTCTTCTAAGGATAGCTTCTATCCATGCTACGTTACAAGGAGCAAAATATTTTTCCTGTCTGGATGGAAAAAAAAGTTATTACCAGATTCCTGTGGAAATGAATTTTTAGGATTATTTACTCAAAACCACACATGTGGGAATATATAAATATGTGAGAATGCCTTTTGGCACAAAGAATGCCCCTTCAATCATACAAAAACTGATGGATAGTGTTTTTCATCAGGAAATGGTTGAAGTATAGCTCATAGTTTATATTTATGACATATTATTTTCAAAGTCCTATGATGAAAATTTAAATCACCTGAGAAGAGTATTTCAGATATAGATGAAATTAATATAACAATAGCATTAAAAAATGTAATTTTGGGTTTCAATCCTTGAAAGTGCTTGAACATGTTGTATCTGGCTTACAAATTGGTTTTGACTAGAATAAAGTGGCAGAAATAAAAAATATTGATATACCTAAAAACATGAAAGATGTTCAAAGCTTTCTAGGTATGTGTAGATATTATATGCAGTATATGAAGAACTACCAATCCATTTCAGACCAATGACAACATAAATTATGAAAACTGAGGTTTATTTGGAATAATTAAACACAAAATGCCTTTGAAAAATTAAAGTAATTTTTAATGTCAGCCCAAATATTGGGACTTCCAAATTTAACCTCGCTTTTATCTTGTATACTGATGCAAGATTTACAGGGTTAGATGCTACTTTACAGAAAAACCAGATAATAAATGGTAAATTATCTGAAGTAGTTATCTGTTATATATACTGAACCTTAAGAAAAACATTTTTAAGGTATGGTCCTACTCAACTGGAATGTTTAACTGTTTTTGTGGGCCCTGGAGAAACTTCATTACTATCTGTAAGACCAGAAGTTTAAATTTATTACAGATTGCACTGCAGTGAAATCATTTCTAAGCATGAAAACACCTACTAGATAAATTTTTAGATGGAAACTAGCTGCACAAAAATACAGAGAAAGAATTAAAATCACTCACAGGGCAGGAACACTGCATTCTAATGTGAATTTATTATCCAGAAGTTCATTTCCAAATGATACTGACAACCCATCTTATGTGCCTGAAAATGAAGTAATACATATATTTGGGATAAATATAGTGGATTTAGACAAAGAATTTGTGCAAAAAATTTAGAGAATTATTCATCTGATAAGGATTTTTCTAAATTATCAACCATCATAAATGATTCAAAAAATGCCTCAATGAGTGCATTAATTAAACCTTTACCTCCAAAGTATAAAAATGAATTGAAACAGGTAAACTGTCAATTGAAGATGGATACATATATTGCAGGAAAAGCTAATAATTTAATAGTTATTCCTCCATCTATGAAAGAGTCAATTTTAAGTACTTACCATGATAACATCTTATCTGTTCATTTAAGTTTTAACAAAACATTATTTAGAGTTGAAAACTCAGCCTGGTGGATAAATATGAAAGAAGAAGTACAAAAATACATTGAAAAATGTGACTCTTTCAAAAATATAAAAGATTTAGTGGAAAGAGAGCAGTGTTTTTAAAAAAATAGAGCAGCCAAAAGCCCCATGGTAAATTATAAACATGGACATTGTAACTGGCTTTCCATTAGTAGGAAAAGAAAGTTTCAATTCTTGCTGGGTAATTGTGTGGATAGACCAACAAAAATTTGTAGGTTTTTTTGTACCCATAAAGAGGTACCTGAATTTACTTGGAATTGATATGGAGGACTCAAATTATGAATACTTTTGGGTTCCCCAAAGCCATAATCTCTGACAGAGACTCAAAATTTACTTCTGATTTCTGAATATCTTTGATGGAATTATCAGGTAGTCAATTAAAATTTTCTTAAGCACACCATCCACAAACTGATGGGCTGACTGAGAGAATGATACAGAATCTGGAGGATATGATCAGAATATATTGTGCCTTTGGATAAGAATACAAGGGCAATGAGAAATTCACACATGACTGGGTAACATTAATTACTTGCCTTTATCTGCTTACAATAGCACCACTAATTCTGTAAAAGAGAAAAAACCATTTGAAATCTGGCTGGGGAATATTCCAAATACACCAGTAAATCATTTAAACAAAATACCAAGGTGTAAATACACCCTTTTACTAAATCCTTAATTCATATGCAAAAAATGTGTAGAAAGCATGCAGAAGAATGCATTCAAAAAGAATTTGAATATAAAAATAAAAGATAGGATAAATCTCATAAAAAAATCAAATTTAGAAAAGGAGATGAAGTCCTTATTTAAACACTACATTTTAACTTGAAAAAGAATGTTAAATTAAAATATCATTTTTGGGACCATTTTGAGTCAAAAAAAATGGTTGGAAATAATGCTGAGGAAGTCATATTATTTGTCACATATGATAGCAAACAATCAGTTTTCCCTATCTCATTATTAGAAACTTACCATGCAAATGATCCTGATTTATTTCCAAAAAGAAGAGGAAGGCCTAAGAAACATCATGAAGAACTTGTGAAAAAAGCAGAGATTAAAAAAATACACAAGAAAAGAGTCCTTACTAAAGAAAAATAAGTGGAGTATTTATTATGATATAAGGGGAAAAAATGACTTTGATAAGTGGATACCTAAAAAAGAAATTTCAAATCTATCCTCCCTTCTTAAAAAATTTAAACAGAAATAAGATTCTGTTCAACCAGCTGAGGGGTTAGAATCAGTAATCATAATAATAAATTAAAAAGTATAATTTCTTTATAGAATCACTCTTCAACTCTACTAATTTTTCTGAATACCTAAAAAATAAAATAAAAAAGGTATGATTTATCAATTTTTATTGTTTTTTTGGGTTGGAGAGTGTCAACCTGGATATTCACAGGACTGAGTGAAAATTTCTTAAAAGTTATGTTAAAAACATTGAGTACACATGGGAACAATAAATAAAGGTACACAAGATGTATACATAAGTGAAATTAAAGATTAAATACAATATGTGCCATTATAATACCTTATATACATGCATATAACCACCTTTATAGCCCATATTTATTGAATATTAAGTTTGAATATGCTAGGGTAATCTTATGAATCTTAATCATATGTTACATAATTCTTAAGTAGACTTAAAGCTGTTGTTTTCATTGTTTTTGGAAAAAATAAGAAATGTAGTTAAATCACTTAAAATTTGATTATAAGCACTATAAATTAAAAATGTTGAAAATTCACCTTTAAAGATCAATTTTTTTTAATTAGAAATATTTATTTGGCTATAAATATGCATAAAAATAACACATTTCAAATTTGATGTTTTTATGCCTGAAATGGCTTCTGTGTACTGGCCACATACTGCCTGCCTTTGTCCAACATGAATAGCTTTATTTTTAGAAATTTTAGATAGTCATACTATATTTATCCCACATTTAATTCCCACTATGTGGAAACACAGAAAAATAAGTTACAGGCACTTATTTAGTGTACTAATTTCATTATTGGTGCATTGACCTCATTATATGCAATAATTTCATTAATAACCTCAAAATCGGCGCCTGTAATTCACTACCATGTTTAAAATTGCCTATTTAGTCAATTATTTATCCATGAAAGCTCTTTCCAAGAGACTGCATTCAGCTACCCCACATTTCATGTCTTATTTTGGGTTTCTCAATGGCTTCTCAGTCAATATTGGTCATATTTGAATGGGGATTTCATGCATTTATTTGGAATAATTAGCCTTTCATTTCTAATGTTAATCCCTCTTAATTATTTGTTATATTTAGCACCTTTTCTTCTTTATTTAGCCTTTCATTTTAAGAATTACATGCATATTCTCTTATTTTGATTGCTACTCTATTTTTGATGGATTAACACTTGTTATTTATGTATTTTGGAGTGTGATATGATTCTTCTTTTGTTACTGGTTGATCCTTAGGATTATGGGTATGTGTAACCAATAATTTGAAGTGTCATTGGTTATGTAGAGGATTGGTAAATCAAGGGGGATCATCAGGGACTTCATTGGTATAAAAGGAGGAGGTTTGTGAGCTTATATTCTACATTATTTATCATTAAAATTAAAGCATATAACCATTACAATTACATTTCTTTTTATTAGTACTATCAACAATCTTTGAATAGTATTTGAATTGTTATCTCTATTTTTCTATCAACTATAAATTGTAAACTGTTCATCATTAGTGAGATTGAATTACTGAGACCCTTATATGGAGATATATTTTAATACTTATTGGATTTTTACTACAGTATTCATCTAGGACCATTAAAATCTTTTATACATCTGAATAATAAAGCTATTCATGTCTCTCTATTTGAACTCCACCAGACATTGACTCTTATATGGTATAAAAATGTAAATGTTGTATGATGGTTTGAGTTATAAATTTTTATGCTGTGGAGATCTGCATATGAATGGGATAATTCTGAAAAATCAGTGAAATGGGACTTTATAGTAAAATCAGCACTTTTGGATGAGAAGGTGCCAATTTGAGCAAAATAAGCCATTTATTTTACATTTAAAATACACCAGTGTTCTGGCTAGTGTTTTTTAGAAATTCACACTTAGATAAATGCAGATTTGGTCAAATTAAAGAGTAGATTTTTCAGAAAAGAAAACCCCCATTTGGGGGCTGCAAACATGGAAAATGTGGAAACACATCAAATTCATTTCTAGTCACAAAAATGGAAATCCCATCTATATTAGGTCATCAAGAGAAGGATATATAAGAGTAAAATTAAATATAAGATAAATTTTATAAGCTATTTTCTGATTGAAAAAAATGAGATTTTTAAATGGGTAATTTGAAATGTTTAACACTATCATGTGCCATGTGACGCTCAAAGTAAAAGTCAATATTTTAATCCATACCTAAGACGCAGAAAGCAACATCTACCTAACATCTGCTTTTCTCCTTTGTTATCTCAATTTGAATACACTAGTACCTGTGCTATCTAAATCTTAAATCTAAATTAGTCAATAATCTGCTTATAATTTTCAACTTTAAGCAAATACATGGTGTATTAGTGCTTGGATCAATAGTATAGTTTTGAAGTTGGGTTATTGTGTGATAACAGATAATTAAAGGTCTGTGAGTGGGAATAGGAGTAAGGTTAAAGTATCTGTGGGTTATAGTGGAGGGTTAGTGGTAAATTAAGGGTGGATAATTAAAGGGGTAAATGCATGGAGGAGTTGTCTATATAATTGGGGGGATTTGGCTCAACATTCCTTAGAATTAAATTATAATATTGTTGTGATAATAGTTAAATTTATATAAAGCTATTATTGTTTCCTACCTTTCTTAATAATTGATTCTCTAAAAACTATTAAACTCATAAATTTCTTTTGATTGTTAAGTTCCAACCCTTTGTAAGATTCCTCAAATTTTAGTGTTACTCTACCATACATTATTATTCACCTCAAACTTGTCTCAAAGTAGATAAATTATCTTTTATGTATCTTCAAATGAATTCCTTGAAGTAATCCTCTGTATTTTGAAGTAGTCCTCAATTACTTTCACCCTTCTCACTTACTCAGGAAAAACTCTTGACCTTGTGCATAGGCTTTCAGGTGACAGTATAATTTAATTCTCTGTAGTTATCATTTGTTTTTGAAATATATGTATTTTAGGGGCTACGTTTTAAATGTCACCTTTTTAACACACTGCTCCTATGGGCACTACTACCAGAGCATGCACCAGGGATAGGCCAAATTTTTCCTGACCTGTTTCCTGCACTCACTCTCTTGAACCTCTCAAATTAAGGGAACAGAAATATTCAATTTGGGTTTCTAGGTGGTTTCTCAGTCAATTTTGGTCATTTTTGAATGGGAATTTCACGTAGTATAATGTCAGGATTAGCCCCATTATTTCTACAGTGAATCTCCCTTATTATTAAGCTATTATTAAACTTAAAAATTCCCCTTTAGACTTTTATATTATTGTTTATTACACATATATTCTCTTTTTATCTTATTTCTTAAATTTGATGGATTTTCCTTATTAATACATGATTTTGGCGGTTGTTACTCTTCTAATTATGTCATGGACTACTGGGAATGTTGATGGGCATGTCTATTAGTTTTTAAGAGGCGTCATTAACTGTGTATTGGGTGGTACATCAAGGGAATCATTGGGGAACTCATTGTGTATAAAAGGAGGAGGGTTTTTGGTTGTATTTCTTCATTCTTTATCATTTACAATTTAACCAATATAACCAAATATATTACAATACATATTAATTAGTACTTTTATAAGACTTTTGAATAGTATCTGAACTATAAAATCTATTTTTCTACCAACTAAAAAGATTGTAAGCCATATATAAAAATAGTGAGAATTATATTACTGAGACCTTTATTTTTGATTATATTTTACTACTTGTTGAATTCGTACTACAGTATTCATATAGGATCATTAAAAATCTTTTAGACAACTGACCATTCAAGCTAGTTCACGTCCTTGTACTTGACCTCAGCCTGACAGAATATAGGGTTTATGTATACAGATAAGCTTATGTATATCTATAATTACTTAATATCTCTTAAGATAAGTATATTATGACTCTATTAATACCTTAATAAGTATTATTAAGCTACGGATAAGCTTTTTAAGCTACTATAAGTCATATAATAGTGTAATAATTATATATATATATTTATTATAACCATATATGTAAGTATTTTAACCTTATTTTTAAGTTAAAATCTTATTTTAATAAAGGCTATATTATTTTAAACATAAGAATTACTCAGTCCTGGGGATACCTAGGCTGAAACTACCTCACCCAAAAAAAACAATAAAAAAATGTTAAGACATTTTAAATAATAAGTAAGGAGTGAATAGAAAAATAATTTTTAAATTTTCTATGATACATATACTGAATTAAAAAGTATTATTTGGATTTAAATTTTTCAATAGATCTTTAATATCAGAGACTTAATTTTCTCGAATCCACTGGTCATATTCACTTGTTTTATTTTTAAACCTTAATAAATACTCAACTCACTTTTCTTTTATAAGGTGTCTCTTTTTAAGTATTTTTTCAATTTCTTCCTTTTCAACTATTTCTTCAGGCTTCTGTTTATGCCTTCCTGATATTCTTGGAAATAGAGCAGTATTATTAGAATGGTATGGTTTTATAAGAGAAATAGGAAATACTGGATGTTTTCTATCATATGGTGCATATAGAATAACTTCAACAGCATTTTTACCAACCATCTTTTTTACTACAAATGGTCCAATGAATGGATCCTTCAATTTAACATTACCATTTAAATTTAAATGTAGTGTAGAAATAAGGACTTCATCACCCTCTTTGAAAGTATTCTCTTTTTGGGCTTTATCCCATCTTTTCTTCTCATACTCAAATGCCTTGTTTATACATTCTTGAGCATGCTTTCTGCATAATTCTTGAATATGAAAAAAAGACTTTGTACCTTGATTGATATCCAATCTAGATAACTTATTAAGAGTTTTAGCAGGGGTATTAGGTACATAACCCAACCATAAGTCAAATGGCTTTTTGCCTGTGACAGAATGTACTTTACTGTTGTATGCAAATTCTAAATCTGGGATAAGGGTTACCCAATCATGCGTGAATTTATCATTGTCGTTAAATTCAAGACCAAAAGCACAATATCTTCTTATCATATCTTCTAAAGTTTGTATCATTCTTTCTGCTAGCCCATAATTTTGTGGATGGTGTGCTGTAGAAAGTTTTAATTGACACCCTGAATTATCCATAAGTGATGTCCAAAACTCAGAAGTAAATTTAGGATCTCTGTCTGAAAAAATTGCTTTTGGGAATCCCGCTGTATTTAACATTTGTGTCCACCATAAAAAAGCTAAGTCTTTTGCAGAAGCCTCTTTGTGGTAGGAAGAAATTTACACATGTTTTTAAAACTAGCTACAATTACCCAGAAGGAGTTATAACTCTTATGCCCTGCTATTGGCAAACCTGTTACAAAGTCCATGTAAACTATTTCCCATGGAGCTTTTGGTTGCTCAATTTGTTGTAATAAAACAGCTATTTTGCCTGTTAGTCTTTTAGATTTTTGACAAGAATCACATGTCTCAACATATTTTTGAACATCATCAGAACTTTTAATCCACCAAGCTGTATTTTTTACTCTGGTTAATGTTTTATGGAAGTCAAAATGACCTGCTAATATATCATCATGACATATACTTAACATTAACTCCTTTATTGAAGGTGGAATTACAATTACATTTCTTAGTTTCTTCCTGTAATATATAAAACCATTCTCAATGGAAAATTTTCCTTTTTCTAATGCTTCTTTATACTTTTGTGGTAATGTTTTTATTAAAACACTCATTGAAGGATTAGATGGATCATTTAATATTGTAGTAAGTTTACTCAAGTCAGAATCTGAAGCATACATATCAAGAATTGATTGCATAAATTCATCCACAAGATCTACAATATAAATGCCATAAATGTTAGTAATCTCTGTTTCAGGAACATAAGCAGGATTATCATCATTATTAGGTAGAGGTAATCTAGATAACAGATCTACATTAGAGTGTAAGTTTCCTGCTCTATGTGTAATATTCATCTGTCCTCTTTATTCTTGTACAGCTAATTTCCATCTAAACATATGTCTATTAGGAGTTTTCATGTTTAAGAGTGACTTAACTGCACTACAGTCAGTTATTAACTCAAATTTTTGGTCTTCTAGGTCATAATGTAGCTTCTCAAGAGCACATACTATGCCAAACATTCAAGTTGAGTAGCACCATATTTCAATTTACTACTTCTTAGAGTACATGAAATATAGAAAATTACTACTTCTGACATTTTCCCTTCAATAATTTGTTTTTGATGAAAAGCAGAACCCAAACTAATAAAACTTTCATCAGTATATAATACAAAAGGTAATTGGAAATCTGGAAATCCCAAGATAGGAGCTGTCATCAAAAATTCTTTCAACTTATCAAAAGCCTGTTGTCTTTCATTATTCCAAATGAAAGCTTATAATTTCTTTATCAGTGTGTTCAATGGTGCAGTAATTAATTTTTAGTTCTTTATATATTGTCTATAATAACCACAAATACCAAGAAAAGATTGTACATCCTTTAAATTTTGTGGAATTTCAATAATCTTGATTTCAGCCACCTTATTTGGTCTACACATATTTGTAAGCCAGATACAATATGACAAAGCACTTTTAAAGACTCAGACCCAAATTTACATCTTTTCAATGCAAGGGTAATTTTTATTTCATCCATCTTTTGATATAACTTCTTTAAATGGATTAAGTGCTCATCATATGTCTTAGAGAACACTATGATGTCATCAATGTATATCATTAACCATCCCTCAATCATTTAATTATGGAATGTTATATCCATTAACTTCTGAAATACTGAAGGAGCATTTTTTGGTCCAAATGGAAACCTGACATATTTATATATTCCCATATGTGTTGCTATCAAAAAAAAGTTCTGTGAATTCTTTTCAACAGGAATATGATGGTACCCTTTATTTCCATCCAGGAAACTTATGTATTTAGCACCTTTAAGGGTAGCATGTAGAGAGTAAATTCTTGGCAAGGGATAAATATCATCTACTGTAAATGTATTTAATGCTCTATAATTACCGCACAGTCTTTCTTTATCTTGTTCATAAGAAATTAGCACTGGTGATATTACACCATATTTTGGTGTATTTTAAATCTTCTCAAGAATTTTCATTTTTATTAACATCTTAATATTATTCTCTATGTCTTTCCTCTTCATTGGTGAAGCAGGGTATGGTTTCTTTTTAAGACTAGCAGGAATATTATCCATATCACAGGTAAAACTAATTTTCATCTCATGATCTTTTACAAGGCCAAGTACATTGGTCCCATGTGAAAAAGCCATTGGAAATGCTTTAATTAAGTCCAAAATATTTTTTTTCTCAGATTCACTTATCTGAGTGCTAAATGATGCTTTAGAAATTTCTGTTTCCAGAAGTTCCATCTCATCGGATGCCCTTCTTTTGCAAGGAATATTAATCACTGACTCAATGTTTAAGACTGTGTTAAAAGAATTTATTTTAAACTTTCTTTTACCATTCATGCCAATTGTAAAATTATTCTTAGCAGGGTCAAATTTCACACCAAACTTAGTCAGAATGTCATTTCCAATGATAAAACAGCTACTACAATTAGTATTATCCATTACTACAAATTCACAAGTTACTCTAACATAAACATGTTGATGTTTAAAGAAAAAAGCAGATTTGTATCTATCAATGCGGTGTAGTACTGATCCAAAACCTCTCCCATTTTTACTTTTAAGGGGTTCAAGCTTTGACTTATAATCACTATCAATTTTCTGTAATGTATTTGTAGAAACAACAGAACCAGCAGCTCCTGTATCCAATACTATAATTACATTTTCTCCAGAAATGATAGCTGGAACCATGATAGGTGTCATTCTTAAGCTATCAGCTTGTATATCCTTAATGACCTCAGCATCCTCAAAGTTCATTAAAGATTCATTTTAGTCCATATTTAATATTGGATTTTCAAAGATGGACAATCATCTTCCAACATACAGACTTCATTTTCATCACTATATGAGATATTACTGTCATAATCACTTGAATCTTTACTTTTTTCTGTGTCATTGTCAGATTCATGTTGATTTTCAACAATATTTATGTTTTTGTGACATTTGTGACCTTTAACCCAAGGCTTATTACACTTATAACAAGTATTAGTCTCATACAATTTAGGTACTACAGGTGCAGTAAGTTTTTTCTGTTTTTCCTGCAAAGTTTTAAATTCTGATTTTTCACAGGTTCATTATTTTTTAGAAGTGGTGTACCTTGCTTCATACTTATGGTTCAATACTATTTCAATAAATATATTAATAAATTCAGAGTGTTCATTAACTGTTATTGTTCTAGCTACAAAAATGTCTCTGACAGATATAGGTAATTTATATATTATTTTATTGTTCCATAAGTTAAAATCCATGTTTGGCTCAATGGCTTTCAATATTTTATTTAAATTTATTAGAAATACCATAGGTTTGTCACCATTCAATGGATTATACCTAGCTTTCTCTTCTAATCTCTGTTGAGTCAGTCTGAACATAGAACCTCCAAATTTTTTTTCAATCAGGTGCTTCTATTCATCCCAAGAGTAATCTTTACCCTCACTTAATACAGCTTCAACCATAATAAAGCAACATCTTTAAATAAAGAAATCAATTTTGATGTTATTTCTTCATCTGGTAATTTATATGAGAATTTTAAATTATCAATTCTTTGAATAAAATGCTTTGAATCAGAGCTGGCTTCCACATCATAAGTTGGGTAGTGATCAATAATTGGCCAGTTCTTTTAATTGTATTTAGTCTCACTAATCTTAGGCAAATTCAATAACTCATTCACTCTTGATAAATGGTTTTGTATTTACTCTTGCACATATTTGTGATTTATATTTTTCTTCTCAGACTTGACACTTCCACCAGATGGTTTTACTTGTGGTGGCATTGGAAATGATTGAGATTCATTTTTGCAAATGAAAGGATCATTATCATACTGTGTATACTTATGATGATCCTGATTCATTAGTAGATCGGCAGTTTCAATATCAAAATTATTTAATCTTTGTAACAGATCAGAGACACTCTGATTTGTTTGTGCAAAAGACAACTTTGTTCTTGATTCATATTTTAATAAATGTGCTTCATACATTTTTTCTAACTCACTGAATTTTTTTGAAAGGTCACTATATTTATTACTTAAAGAATCTTATTTAAGAGTTTGTCAGGCTGAGGTAAAGTAAAAGACGTGAACTAGCTTGAATATTCAGTTGTCTAGAAGATTTTAATGGTCCTATATGAGTACTGTAGCACAAATCCAATAAGAAAGCTATAACTCAATATAAGTGTCTCAGTAATTCTAATCTCACTAATTATATATGGCTTACAATATTTATAGTTGGTAGAAAAATAGATTTAATAGATTCAGATACTATTCAA
Organism: Hemileia vastatrix; assembly: GCA_030280995.1. Lineage (NCBI taxonomy): Eukaryota > Fungi > Basidiomycota > Pucciniomycetes > Pucciniales > Zaghouaniaceae > Hemileia > Hemileia vastatrix. The sequence continues at coordinate 22,334,926 of JASXTE010000010.1, read as the reverse complement.
ATACTTTATAAGTACTATTGATATGTATTGTAATTTTATTGGTTATATGTTTAAATTGTAATGATAAAGAATGTTGAAAACAAGACCCAAAACCTCCTCCTTTTATACACCTTGAGTTCCCCAACAAATCCCTTGATTTACCAGTCCAATACACAGTTAGTGAAGCCTCCATCCAACTAATAGACATGTCCATCAACATCCCTAGTGAACCATATCATAATTAGAAAATTAAATACCGCCAAAATCCTGGAATAATAGGGAAAATCCATCAAAATTAAAGAATAAGTAAAAAAGAGAGTATATGCGTATTATACATCAATATAAAAGACTAAAGAGGGAAAATTAAGGTTAATAAGAGCTTAGTAATAAGGGGGATTTACTGTAGAAGTGATGGGGCTAATACTGACATTATACTACGTGAAATTCCCATTCAAAAATGACCAAAATTGACTGAGAAACCACCTAGAAACCCAATAAAGGGTGTGAGATGTGGGGTAACTACATGCAGTCCTTGGCAGGCGCTAGCACAGGTAAATACTTGACTAATTTTAGGCAAATTTAAGCATGGTAGTAAAATAAGGCGCCAAGAGTGAGGTTATTAATGAAATTAGTGCATATAAAGAGGGTAAATGCATTTGTCAGGCTAAGATCAAGTACAAGGACGTGAACTAGCTTGAATAGTCAGTTGTCTAGAAGATTTTAATGGTCCTATATGAATACTGTAGTTTTAATCCACTAAGTTGTAAAATATAATCAAATATAAAGGTCTCAGTAATATAATTCTCAATATTCTTATATATGGCTTACAATCTTTATAGTTGGTAGAAAAATAGATTATATAAATTTAGATACTATTCAAAAGTCTTATAAAAGTACTACTTGATATGTATTGTAATTGATTTGGTTATATTGGTTAAATTGTAATGATAAAGAATGAAGAAATACAACCCAAAAACCTCCTCCTTTTATACACACTGAGTTCCCCAATGATTCCCTTGATGTACCACCCAATACACAGTTAATAACGCCTCTAAACAACTAATAGACATTCCCATCAACATTCCCAGTAACCCATGACATAATTAGAAGAGTAACAACCGCCAAAATCCTGTAATAATAAGGGAAATCCATCAAAATTAAAGAAAAAGACAAAAAGAGAGTATATGCGTATAAAACAATAATATTAAAGACTAAAGGAGACTTTTTAAGGTTAATAATAGCTTAATAATAAGGGGGATTGACTGTAGAAATAATGGGGCTAATCCTGACATTATACTACGTGAAATTCCCATTCAAAAATAACCAAAATTGACTGAGAAACCACCCAAAAACTTAAAAAAGAGCGTGAGATGTGGGGTAACTACATGCAGTTCTTGGCAGGCGCTTGCACGGGTAAATCCTTGACTAAAATTAGGCGAATTTAAGCGTGGTGATGAAATAAAGTGCCAAGAGTGAGGTTATTAATGAAATTAGTGCATATAAACAGGGTCAATGCATTATTAATTAAGCTAGGACACTAAATAAGCGCCTGTCGCATATTTTAGTGTGTTTCCCCACAGTGGGCGTAGAATGTGGGGTAATTATAGTGTGAAAAAGCTAACTTTGCTAAAAATGAAGCTATTCACACGGGAAAAAAGCAGGCAGTATGTGGCCAGTACACAGAAGCCATTTCTGGCATAAAAAACACCAAATTTGAAAAGTGTTATTTTTATGCATTTAAATAGCCAAATCAATAGTTCTAAATGAGCACAATTGATCTGTCAAAGCGCAATTTTGATATTCTCAATTTTATAGCGCATATAGTCAACTTTTAAGTGAAATAAAGCGCATTTCTTGTTTTTTGCATAAAACAATGAATATAACAGCTTTAAGTGTACTTAAAAATTATGTAGCCTTATACTTAAGGTTCTTAAGATTACCCTAACATATTCCAACTTAATATTAAGTACATAAGACCTATAAAAGGTGGATATATGCGTGTATATAAGGTGTTATAATGGCATTTTTTTGTGTATCATCATAATTTTACTTATGTATACTATTTGTGTACTCTTATTTATTATTCCCATGTATAGTTCATGTGTTTAACATAACTTATAATTACTTTTTACTCAGTCCTGGAGGTATACAGGCTGAAAGCATTATTAATTAAGCTAGGACACTAAATAAGCACCTGTTGTCTATTTTAGTGTGTTTCCCCACAGTGGGCGTAGAATGTGGGGTAATTATAGTGTGAAAAAGCTAAATTTGCTAAAAATGAAGCTATTCACACGGGAAAAATGCAGGCAGTATGTGGCCAGTACACAGAAGCAATTTCTGGCATAAAAAACACCAAATTTGAAAAGTGTTATTTTTATGCATTTAAGTAGCCAAATCAATAGTCCTAAATGATAAAAGTTGAACTGTCAAAGCACATTTTTAATATTCTTAGATTTATAGCGCATATAATCAACTTTTAAGTGAAATATAGCACATTTCTTGTTTTTTGCATAAAACAATGAAAATAACAGCTTTAAGTATACTTAAACATTATTTAGCCTTATAATTAAGGTCCTTAATGTTACCCTAACATATTAAAACTTAATATTAAGTACATAAGACTTATAAAAGGTGGATATATGCGTGTATATAAGGTGTTATAATGGCATTTTTTTCAGTATTATCATAATTTTACTTATGTATACTGTTTGTGTACTCTCATTTATTGTTCCCATGTATAGTTCACGTGTTTAAAATAACTTATAAGTACTTTTTACTCAGTCCTGGGGATATACAGGCTGACACTCACCCACCCAAAAAAAAATAATAAAAATGATAAGTTATACATTTTCTTTATTTATTTGTAATTTTTCAGGTATTCAGATTAATTCTGTAGCATTAAAGATTAATCTTTAAAGAAATTAAACATAATTAAATATTATGAGTACTGGTTTTTTAACCCCTCAGCTGGTTGAACAGAAATTTATTTCTGTTTAAATTTTTTAAGAAGAAAGGATAAATTTGAAATTTCTTTTTCAGGTATCCATTTATCAAATTCATTTGATTTCCCCTTAAATCTGAATAAATACTCAGTTCCTTTTTCCTTAGTAAGGATTCTTTTCTTGAGTATTTTTTCAATCTCTTCTTTTTCCACATTTTTTTCAGGTTGCTTTTTAGGCCTTCCCCTTCTTTTTGGAAATAAGTCAGGATCATTTGCATGGTAAGGTTTCAATAATAAGATAGGGAAAACTGGATGTTTCCTATCATATGGGCATATAATATGACTTCCACTGCATTATTACCAACCATTTTTCTTACTACAAAAGGTCCTACAAAGGGATCCTTCTATTAAACATTACCTTGTAAGTTAAAATGTAGTGTTGATATTAGGACTTCATCTCCTTTTTTGAATTAAAATTCTTTATGAGATTTATCCCACCTTTTCTTTTCATATTCAAATGCTTTTCAAATGCATTCTTCTGCATGCTTTCTACACATTTGTTGCATATGAATAAATGATTTAGTACCAGGGTGTATATCTAACCTTGGTAATTTATTTAAATGATTTACTGGGGTATTTGGTACGTATCCCAGCCAGAGTTCAAATGGTTTCTTCTCTGTTAAAGAATGAGTTGTGCTGCTATAAGTAAATTCAGGCCCAGGAATTAATGTTACCCAGTCATGTGTGAATTTCTCATTGTCTTTGTATTCTAATCCAAAGGCACAATATCTTCTGATCATGTCTTCAATAGTTTGTATCATTCTTTCAGCTAAGCAATCAGTTTGTGGATGGTGTGCTGCAGAAAATTTCAATTGACAACCTGATACTTCCATCAAAGATGTCCAGAACTCTGAATTAAATTTAGGGTCTCTGTCAGAGATTATGGCTTTGGGGAACCCAGCAGTATTCATCATTTGAGTCCACCATAGTAATGCCAAGTCTTTTGCAGATACCTCTTTATGGGTAGGAATAAATTTACACATTTTGGTTAATCTATCCACAATTACCCAGCAAGAATAGAAACTTTCTTTTCCTGCTAATTGCAAGCCAGTGACAAAATCCATGTTTATAATTTCCCATGGAGCTTTTGGCTTCTCTATTTGTTGTAACAACCCAGCTCTCTTCCCAGTTAATCTTTTAGATTTCTGACAAGAATCACATGTTTCAATGTATTTTTGTACATCTTCTTTCATGTTTATCCACCAGGCTGTATTTTTAACTCTGGTAAATGTTTTGTTAAATTCAAAATGACCAGCTAAGATGTCTTCATGACAAGTACTCAACATTAACTCTCTCATAGAAGGTGGTATTACTATTACATTACTTAGCTTTTTCCTGTAATATATATATCCATCTTCAATTGATAGTTTACCTTTTTCCAACGCATTTCTATACTTTGGAGGTAAGGTTTTAATTAGTGCACTTATGGAGGCATTAGTTGGATCATTTAGAATGGTAGATAGTTTAGTCAAATCTTTATCAGATAAATAATTTTACAATATAGTTTTCATAAAATCCTCCTCTTAATCCACTATATAAATCCCAAATATATGTATAATCTCATTTTCAGGTATATAAGCTGTGTTGTCAGTATCATTTGGCAAAGGACTTCTGGATAATAAATCCACATTAGAATGCAATGTTCCTGCTCTATGAGTGATTTTCATTCTTCCTCTGTACTATTGTACAGCTAGTTGCCATCTAAACATGTGCCTATTAGGTGTTTTCATGTTTAGCAATGATTTTACTGCACTTCAATCTGTTATCAGTTCAAACTTCTGGTCTTCCAGATAGTAATGAAGTTTCTCCAAGGCCCACACCACTGCTAAACATTCCAGTTGTGTAGCAACATACCTTAATTCTGTTGTTCTTAAGTTTCTGGATATATAACAGATAACTATTTCATATAATTTTCCATTTATTACCTGATTTTGCTGTAAAGCAGCACCTAACCCTGTGAAGCTTGCATCAGTGTACAAGATAAAACGTAGGGTGAAATCTGGAAGTCCCAATATTGGAGCTGACATTAAACATTCCTTTAATTTATTAAAGTTGTGTTGTCTTTCATTATTTCAAATGAAAGCCTCATTTTTCCTGATTAGTGTTGTTAAAGGAGCTTCAATGGATTGGTAGTTTTTAATATACTGTCTATAATATCCACACATACCCAAAAAACTTTGAAAATCTTTTACATTCTTAGGTATACCAATGTTTTTAATTGCTGCCACCTTATTCTTGTCAACACAAATTTGTAATCCAGATACAACATATCCAAGTACTTTCAAGGATTGAAATCCAAATTTACATTTCTTTAATGTAATTGTCATATTAATTTCATCCATCTTTTGAAAGACTCTCTTCAGGTGATTTAAATTTTCATCATATGTTTTTAAAACACTATGATGTCATCAATATAAACCAAAAGCCATTCTTCAACCATTTCTTGATGAAAGACACTATCAATCAATTTTTGGAAGACTGAAGGCACATTCTTTGGGCCAAATGGCATTCTCACATACTTATATATTCCCATATGTGTGGTTATTAATAAGTAATTTTAAGAACTCTTTTCCACAGGAATCTGGTGGTAACCTTTGTTTCCATCCAGAGAGGAAATATATTTTTCTCCTTGTAAGGTAGCATGGATAGAAGATATCTTTGGCAGAGGGTAAATATCATCTACAGTGTATGTATTCAGAGATCTATAATCACCACATAATCTAGCTTTATCTTTTTCATATGAGATTAATACTGGTGAAATAACACAATACTTAAGTGTTGTGTCTACTTTTTTAACAATACCCATTTCCAAAAACATTTTTATATTGTCTTCAATATCTTTCCTTTTTGCAGGAGAAGCTGGGTAAGGTTTCTTTTTCAAGCTTCCAGGAATATTATCCAAGTCACAACTTAAAGAGATTTTCATCTCGAGGTCTTTGACCAATCCTAGTTCATTTTAACCATGGGAAAATGCCATAGGATAAGATTTGATCAACCTCAAAATATTTTCTTCTTCAATTTTTGAGAGTTGAGGACTGAAAGAGGCCTTTTGGATTTCATTGTGCAATTCTACCACTTCAGTGGTGGTTCTTCCGCCTTGCAGTTTTTCCTCTCTAGGAAAAATGGAATATACTGAATTTTCAGAACATATCTTGAATTTTCTCTTGCCATTCACACCTATAGTGAAGTAACTGTTTGCAGGATCTATTTTAATGTTAAATTTTGTTAATAAGTCATTTCCAATAATAAACCAATCACTTCAATTATTATTATCCATTACAACAAATTCACACACTTCTCTAACATATCCATTATTATATTTAAAGAATACAGCAGTCTTGTATTTGCCAATTGGATTTAATACTGAACCAAAAACCCTCCAGTTCTTTGTTTGAACAGGTTCTAGTTTTTCCTGGTACTTACTATCAAGTTTCATCAATGTCTTAATTGAAACTACACTACCTGCAGCCCCAGTGTCAAGAATGGCATTCATTTCTTTTCCACATATAATAACAGGTGCTCTGATAGGTGTTATTTTGTAAGTATCATGAGTTACATCTTTAATTATTTTAGCTTCTTCAATGGAAGTTAAAGATGTGTCTGTATGAGGTATAGAATCATTCAGGAACATAATATCCTGTTCTAATACAAATATCTCATGTTCATCATCACTTTAAGATATGTTACTTTTCAATCCTAACTGGATTCCACATTCTTATCTTCATGATTACTTGGTTCATAATTCTGTGAGGTTTCAATAACATTTATTCTCTTCTTGCACGTGCAACCCTTTACCCAAGTTTCATTACATTTGTAACAAGTGTTATTCTCCTGTCTCTTAGGGACAAGGGGAGCTGAAGGTTTTTTCTTCTCCACTGGTAACTTACTTGTAGTAGGTTTTACTACATAAACACTTTGTTTGTAATTATTAAACTTTGTTTCATATTTATGTTTTAATAATATTTCATTGCATATATTAATGAACCCAGAGGTATCTCTGATTTTTCAGTTCTAGCTACAATAATGTCTCTAACTGATATAGGTAACTTGTATATTATTTTCTCTTTCCACTCATCATAATCCATTTTTGGATCCATAGCTTTCATGATTTTAATTAAATTCATTAAAAATACCATGGGTTTATCACCAGCATCTGGATTATATCTGACTCTTTCATACAATCTTTGTTAAGTGATTCTGAATTTTGGGCCACCAAATTGACTTTCAATTAGTGCCTTCCATTCATTCCAGGAGTAGTTAATTCCTTTACTCAATACAGATTCAAACCATAATAAGGCCACATCTGTAAGTAAATATATTAACTTTGAAGTAATTTCTTCATCATGTAATTTGTATGAAAAGTTTAAGTTATCAATTCTTTGAATGAATTGTTACCAATCAGATTTTGAATCCCCTTCAAAAGAAGGGTACTGTTCTAACTTAGGCCAGTTCTTTTGGCTAGTTTTTTCTTCCCTAACCTGAGGAATATTGAGTAATTCACTTACTTTAGAAAGATGATCATTTATTTCATCTTTTACTGATTTTATATTCTCAGAGCCCATGACGCTATGTTCATTTTCAATCATCTGTTTATCATCAGAGTGTTTCATAAAAACTGGTACTCTTTTCACATAAGAGCTATTATCTTTTATTTTATCAGTATTTTTCAAAATTTTAGCTACTTCAATTTCTACTCTTTGTAACCTATCTTTTATTACAGGTACATGAGTTAAGGTTTCATTCACATTTGAAAAAGACAATTTTACATGTCCCTCTATGGTAGCCATAATATTCTGAGAATGTTCCAATTTATTTTCTAAATTTTTAATCTCAGAGTTTAATATTTTGTTTTCATTGATTAATTAATTATTTGAATTCTCAATAATTTTTAACCTATTGGCTGTTGTACTCAATGATTGTGTGAGGTTTAATAATACACTTTCTGTATTATGTTTGACTCTCTAGAGAATTCTTCAAATTTTTTAATTCTTAATAATAATTTACTAATTATTTTTGATTCCATTGGATTTTCTTTTAGAAAATATTCAAATTTTTCTGTGTCCAATTCAGAAGACTCATCATCAGGTTCAAGATTTAATTCATTTGGTTCCATTTTTATATTAATAGCATTTTCCTGGTGGTCAATAAAACTATGTACATTTTCCTCATTTAAAGACAAGTTTAACATGTTATTTTCAAATGAATAATTTTTTAAATTCTTATCAATTATATCCAATAACTCTCTATCAATTTCATTACCTATAAGTAACTCATTGTTAGGATTATATAATTGATCCTGAGAAGATGGATGACTTATCAAGGTCTTATTCCATTTCCCCTGCCTCTCCTTGCCTTTCCCCTGTAAGGGTGACTGCTGGAGCCCTGCTGTTGAGGATGGTTGTTGTAATTTTGGGCGTACCAATCCCACTTCCATTTGCTGAATGTAATTTTTTGGTCCTCCTCTTGGACTGGAGGTGTTTCTATGGAATTGTTTGGTGCCACTGTTGGTGGTTGAGCCTTTATTTCTACTAGAGCTTGATTGACTTCTACAAAACCCTGAGATGCTCTTCTCTCCAGATTGTTTATCTGGTCCACTATATTGTTTACTCTTATTGTCAAGGTGTTCAGTAGAGTGGAGAGGGAGTGAATTTGTTCTTGTAAGGTATTTTTTGTTTTCTTTATTGATACCTGTTTTAATAGTTTTCCCCTTTCCTCCAGAGACATTTGTGGAGTGATGGTGTTTGTGGGGGAATCCTGGCCCTCCATTTGAATGTCCTGTACCAGGTCTCTCAGCTCTAGGTCTTAAGCTATAAGGCCTTGCCTTATTACTCACAATATCATTGTTGTCACACATCTTTACATGGAATTTAATTAAAGAATTAAAATTTGAGATTTTAAAACTTCAAAAAGGAGTTTTATCAGTATTTATCAATACCACTGAAGACAACTTTATTGCTTACTTGTAGGTATGAAGTGAATTTAGAAGTGCCATAAGTCAAATATGCTTTTATGTGGTCACTTAACTGGTCTACAATATGTAGCCCTGTTTTTATATTTAAAAAAGAAAATTTGTCAATAAGATTCTTTCTAAATATTAAATGAATTTTATAAACCAATAAAAGAGATTAAGAGTCCTGTTAAAAGAAAACAATTAATCAGTTTAATTGGTTATCATCTGCAAAGATCACAAATTTAATTGGTCTATTGACAGACTCCCACTAAGAACAATTTTATGTTAAATTAGTGGTACAAAAAATTTATCTGCAAAAAGATCACAAATTTAATTTGTCTATTGACAGACCCACTAATAACAATTATATGTTAAATTAGTGGTAAAATTTTTGATTCACTATCACAATTTTATTATATAACAGGTCTTCTTTTTCTGAAATCACTATATAAGTGACCCCAACCTGTTGTAATTATCCAAATATTTCTATAGGGATTTTATTTACTTGTAGCCTCTTTATTGAATTTTTTACTTACTGGAAGATAACCAACAGAATTCTTGAGGAAAGATCCCCAATTGTCAGGCTGAGGTCAAGTACAAAGACGTGAAATAGCTTGAATGGTCAGTTGTCTAGATGATTTTAATGGTCCTATATGAATACTGTAGTACAAATCCAATAAGAAAGCTATAACTCAATATAAGGGTCTCAGTAATTCTAATCTCACTAATTATATATGGCTTACAATCTGTATAGTTGGTAGAAAAATAGATTTAATAAATTCAGATACTATTCAAAGACTTTATAAGTACTATTGATATGTATTGTAATTGTATTGGTTATATGTTTAAATTGTAATGATAAAGAATGTCAAAAACAAGACCCAAAACCTCCTCCTTTAATACACCTTGAGTTCCCCAATGAATCCCTTAATTTACCAGTCCAATACACAGTTAATGACGCCTCCATCCAACTAATAGACATATCCATCAACATCCCTAGTGAACCATATCATAATTAGAAAAGTAAATACCGCCAAAATCCTGGAATAATAGGGAAAATCCATCAAAATTAAAGAATAAGTAAAAAAGAGAGTATATGCATATTATACATCAATATAAAAGACTAAAGAAGGAAAAATAATGTTAATAAGAGCTTAAAAAAAGGGGTATTCACTGTAGAAGTGATGGGGCTAGTACTGACATTATACTGCGTGAAATTCCCATTCAGAAATGACCAAAACTGACTGAGAAACCACCTAGAAACCCAAAAAAGGGCATGAGATGTGGGGTAACTACATGCAGTCCTTTTCAGGCACTAGCATGGGTAAATCCTTGAATAATTTTAGGTGAATTTAAACGTGGTAGTGAAATAAGGCGCCAAGAGTGAGGTTATTAATGAAATTAGTTCATATAAAGAGGGTCAATGCATTATTAATTAAGCTAGGACACTAAATAAGCACCTGTTGCCTATTTTAGTGTGTTTCCTCACAGTGGGCATAGAATATGGGGTAATTATAGTGTGAAAAAGCTAAATTTGCTAAAAATGAAGCTATACACATGGGAAAAATGCAGGCACTATGTGGCCAGTACACAGAAGCCATTTCTGGCATAAAAAACACCAAATTTGAAAAGTGTTATTTTTATGCATTTAAGTAGCCAAATCATTAGTCCTAAATGATACAAATTGAACTGTAAAAGCGCATTTTTTAATATTCTTAAATTTATAGCACATATAATCAACTTTTAAGTGAAATAAAGCGCATTTCTCGTTTTTTGCATAAAACAATGAAAATAACAGCTTTAAGTATACTTAAAAATTATGTAGCCTTATAATTAAGGTCCTTAAGGCTTACCTAACATATTCCAACTTAATATTAAGTACATAAGACTTATAAAAGGTGGATATATGCATGTATATAAGGTGTTACAATGGCATTTTTTTGAGTATTATCATAATTTTACTTATGTATACTGTTTGTGTACTCTCATTTATTGTTCCCATGTATAGTTCATGTGTTTAAAATAACTTATAAGTACTTTTTCCTCAGTCCTGGGGATATACAGGCTGACAGAGTTAGAGCCAATTGTTCATTCTCTAATTCTTTATTTCTTGCTGCCAATTTAGAAATATTCAATGTTAAGGAAAAAAAATTTCACTTGTGAGCTTAATTGTCTGTTCCTCACACTCAGTCATTCTATTCCATAATTCTGAATTAATTATATGGACAGTTGGGTTATTATTAAAATACTCCATGTCTTCCTTCTCAATTTCTTCACTATTCTGTGAATTTCTCATCTCACTAATAAGTGGTGGCAACTGAGGGTTAACTGTATTATTATTGTAACTAGTACTTTTGTTATTAACAAAATATAAATTAGGTGTATCTACATCAAAACCTAATTGTCTTAAGTCCTCCTCATTTTTCTGGACAGATTTCACATCAATAACATTACCTACATTGTAATCATTAGTATTGTGTTCAATCTGAGAGGGTAAACTACTTGCCATGGGATAGGCCTGAATTTTGGCGCTTTTGCTTTCCTTTGTAGGGTTAAGCTGAGGTAGTCTGGTGAGGGGGCGGATCCCTGTTGCAATTGTGGCTTGACCACTGCTGATGGAACCAATCCCACTTCCATTTCTCTACAAAGATCTTTTCTTGGGACTGATTTGATCCTCCTTGGATAGGGGGTTGTTTTTTTGACTGTCCTCCCTTTAAAACTGCAAGAGTTTGATTCATTTTTTGAAATCCAACCTTGCAGTTTTTTGCAGCTGCTATACCTCCTTTAATATGGTAGATCTTGACTCCTCTAGTCTCAGAACCTGTTTGGCCAGATAAGACAGTTGATCCTGAAGAGGAGGTGAAGTCTTTTTTATTTTTATCTTTTTAATAGGGCATCCTTTTCCTCTATTCTCATTGCTTCTGGCTGTGGGTAGGATTGGCCCACCATAGTGATGTCCTGGAACAGTGTTTTTAGCTTTAGACCAGGTATTAAAAGCAGGTTTATCACTTACATTTACATGTGGAGCACTCATGATGACTTTGGATAACTATTATTCACCTCTACATAAGAGAAAACCTATATGGTAATTTGAAGACAAAAATTATTAGCAATATGATTACAAATAAAAGCACTGGAGCTTACCCTGAATTTATATCTTTATTTATTTAAATAAAATATAAGAAAAATTTGAAAAAATCTGTTAAAATTAAATAAAAAGCTTAACTAGACCTTTATCAGGGTGAATAATTAGCTTACCAAGCTTTTACCAAATAACAATTTAATTGGTTGTTATATTGGTTACCAAATACTAAGTAAAATTGGGCTTATATTGGGTACACTTACTACTGTAAATACCTAATCTTTATTATAAAAAATTAGTAAAATTATTATAAGGGTTTTTTTCTGCAATAAATGAGTTATTATGACCCACTAATGTGCTTCAGACCCAAATATTTGGTTTGTTTGAGATATACTAGAGTAAAAATCACGTCCTAAGGCTTATACTAAATAATAAGTACTAATTAAGGAAAGACCCCCAATTGTCAGTGTGCTAGTATCTATGTATTATTTAATAGTAAATATTAATGGTCCTACTACTTATTGTTAAATTATTTAGTGATTAAACCTCAGGGGAAGACTAATAAAATAGTTATTCTCAATATATACTCCCAATACTTGGATTTTTATGCGTGCTAGTGGTGGGAAATAGATCAATAAAAATATTTATAGCTTATATAAAGATAATATCAATTTAGAAATGCTTTATTATATATTTATTTATGATAATGATTGTTTTATAGTTTTTATTTGAAGTGTAGTAAGTAAATGATGTCTAATAACCTGTCAAATCCTCCCTTACTTATACCAAAATCCACTGGAGTGCACAGACCTTCAATCTAGATGTCACTTCTATCACTGGAAATTACAGCACTTTGAGGGCCCATAACCTTCCCATGGCATCTACTTCAAGTAGATTCAACACCCAGAACTCCAGTAAGGACCCTCCATCACAATTCATGATACCACAGACCCACACCATAAATAGAATAAACAGATAAAAGTGGATACCATAAAGAAAAAGGTAAAATAACTCATCCAAAGAGTATATAATGAAACCCAAAGCATATAATGGAACCAAATTAACTGTTCAAGTCCCCAAGAACATCCCCAAGCATCCATATTAGCCCAGTAATGATATTTCAACCCATAAATCAGTGAAAATCCATTTAAGGAAGCAGATTAAGTTGTCCAAACTGGATATATGTGTCTGAAATAGGTGCATATGCTTGTGTAGAATTTGTGAGTCCACTGAATATGTCCATATGACCTAAATTAAGCAGAAAAAAAATTTTATAGGCTAGTAAGAGGTTAAAACCCACTTTTAGACCTAAATATACATAATAAAACTACGTATTTCAATGAATATGAGGTTTATGTATACAGATAAGCTTATGTATGTCTATAATTACTTAATATCACTTAAGATAAGTATATTATGACTCCATTAACACCTAAATAAGTATTATCAAGCTATGGATAAGCTATTTTAACTACTATAAGTCATATGATAGTGTAATAATTATATATATATGTATTATAACTGTCAGCCAGGCTACTAGACTTACCCAGTAAAATAATTAATTATTTACTGGATGAAGATACACCTTATTATTTTAATTATTTAATTAAATTAGTTACATTAAAATTACCTTTAATAAATTAACTAATTACAGAATGGTAAAATTAAATGAATAATTAAAATTAAATATAAAATGTCCCTTATATTTTTATTCTCTAACACCGTGCTCATCGACAGGTTAGAAGAAATAAAATTTTATATTAAAAAATAGAATTTTAATATTCAAATAAAAATAAATATATACAAAAAATTCAAATTTCTGATTTAGAATTGACTTCTACAGTAAATATTAAATAAATTTATGTATTTCTGACATACTCTGTAAATACATCTTTAAAATACATCTTTTTGACGCCTTCTTTTTCAAACAACTTTGTTATTTGAAATACTCCTTCTAGAATATTCTTTTTCTCTTTCTCTCATACTACTGTTTTTAGAATTTCATTGCCGTGGTTTGTCCCTCCTTTGCTATATAAGGTGTCAGCCAGGCTACTAGACTTATCCGGTAAAATAATTAATTATTTTACTGAGTTGAAGCCATGCCTTTCTTATTAATAATATTTATTTATTTATTTACTTAAGTAGTACTTACAATTAACTAAGTTAAGTACAATAAGTAGTATAAATAAATAATATAAATAAAATGTCCCTTATAATTTTACTCCCTAACACCGTGCTCAAAATTATATGTCAAAGGGAATAAAATTAATAATAAATTTATAATATAAAAAATTTAAAACAATTATATTACCTCAGTGAGAGATCTGTAATCCCGTGAAAGTAATATAATTGATTATTTATTGTGTAATAATTGTGACAGTCCAAGGAATTCAAACTTTGTTGCTAATAAATTTGATGCCCTTGTTGACATACTAATTTATTACTTTCTTATGTCATTTATGTACTCCTTTTTCTTGTCATTCTTTTCTCTCACACTCACATTAGACGGTGTAAATTCCTTATATTTTATACTCTCATATTTTTCCTATAAAAGGCCTCTGATTTTGTGCTTTTCAATCCATTCTTTTATCACCTTACTTCTATTACCACGTATTACAACACAAAACTTATATTTTATACTTTATCACATTAGTATTTACAATAGTGTAATTCTAATCAATAGACTATAACAATATTAAAAATCTACCTCTTTTTTTGATTAATAAATCACTTAGATTAAGAAATACGTACAAATCTTTGAGAGTCCATTTAAAACCTTTAAAATCCTTGAAAAACTCTGTACCAAATCTTCTAGACCAAAAGTGTACCTTGACATAAGGCCTCTCTCTTGGTTGTTTTTTATTCATTCATTACTTACTTATTTTATTATAACTATTTACAATCCTTTTATTAATATTTATTAATGCCTTAGTATTTGCAATAAAAGTAATTCTAATCCATTAATTTTAATAATAATCCAACTCTTTACCTCTTATTATTGAGTAAATAATCTTTAATACAAGAAAATGTGTACCTGAGTTTGAATCCCTTAAAAACCATTGTCACCACCATTGGACCTCCCTATAAAACCTTCTAGACTTGAAAGACCCCTTGACAATAACCATATATATAAGTATTTTAACCTTATTTTTAAGTTATAATCATAATTTAATTAAGGTTATCTTATTTTAAATATAAGGATTACTCAGTCCTGGGGATACCTAGGCTGAAACCTAACAATAAGGATATAAATTTATAGATTTTAAATAGTGGACAAGATTCTCCATTAGCTCATTACTTTGGTGTTGATAAAACCTACCAGTTAATAGCAAGGGATTTCTTCTGGACAGGAATGGCCAGGGAAATTAAGGCCTATATAAAAGCCTGTTATGAATGTAATAGGAACAAGGTACTTTGAAATAGGAAGTATGGGTTGCTTTAACCTCTTCCAACTCCCTCTAAACCATGGGAATCAATTTTGATGGATTTTATTTCTCAATTACCTCCATCAGATAAATTCAATGCTATATTAGTGATAGTTAATAGATTTTATAAAATGTCTATTTTCATTAATACTAATACTAGTGCAACTGCAGGGTATTTAGCTAAATTATTTCCAGAATTTGTATTTTCTAAACATGGATTACCCACTGATATTATTTCAGATAGAGGATCTCTTTTTGTCTCTAATTTCTGGACTCAATGTTTTCAACAACTAAATATTACAAGGAATCTTTCCACTGCTTATCATGCTGAAACCAATGGTTAAACCAAAAGAATCAATAAAATTCTCAAATATTATCTTTGAATTTATTTCAACTACCAACAAGATTATTAGACCACATGGCTACCATTGGCCAGATTTTCTTATAAAAACTGGACACGTTCTTTGACAAAGCAATCTCCTTTTGAAACAATCTATGGAAAAAATCCTCAATTCAATCTAATTCATGTAGTAATTAATCATCCTGCTGAACATTATCTTCAACCCATTTCACAACTTCAAGGAAAAATTCAATCTAACCTCAAGGTGGCAAATCAAAGATATAAGGAACAGGCCAACAAACATCAACAATCTGCTCCACTTTTTAAACCAGGAAATAAAGTATGTCTTGACTCTAAAAATATTCAAACAACTCAACCATCAAGGAAATTATTTGAAAAGCGCTTGGGTCTATTTGAAATTGATGCAGAAGTTTTTAAAAATGCATTTTGACTCAAGTTACCTTTAAAATGGCAATAAATTTATCCTTTTTTTCACATATCTCTTCTGGAACTGGCTCAAGAAATATACCCAGGCAAGAACCAACCCCCCCCCCCCAGAACCAGTTGAAGAAGAAGATCATCTAGGGTGGGAAGTAAGTCTGATTCTTGACTCAAGAAGGTGAAAGGGGAAACTTCAATACCTTGTGGAATGGGAAGGCTACCTCAGTGACTCAAATAAAACATCTTGGGAATCGGCCATAAATGTTTTAAACTGTCCTGAACTTTTAAAGTCTTTTCACTTAAAATATTCTAAAAAATGTAAACTTTGAATTCAATTTTCTTCCCTTAAAACTTTTAAAAAAAATTCTTTCTTTTTCTTTTTCTTTCTCTTTTCTTTTTTCTCTAAATTGATTTTAAATTTGATATATATTTTTCTTTTCATTTCTTTTCATTTTTAAAATTTCTAAATACTCAAACAAATCAAAATCAAACTAAAAGTAAATTAAAATAAGATAAAATAAAATATAAATAAATTAAATTAAATTAAAATAAATTAAGAAATAAATTAAAATAAAATTTCTGTTTCTCTTAATCTTACTACACAAAATTATGTATTTTATCAATTGTTTCATTTCTTAAAACTTCAATTCAATCTATTTTCAAATAATTTTTTTTCTTTATTTCTTTTCTTTTTCTCTTTCTTTTTCTTTTTTCTCCTAAGTCAAAAAACTCTCAATCATCTATGTATTCACCATACAACTTAAAACCATCTTATTTTTTCCAGCAAATCCAAAAAAAATTCTTTTTCTTATCTAAAATCAATTCATTTCATCCTATGAAACTTCTTTTTCAAAATGCATCTTTTCTCTTTTTCTAAAACTTTTCTTCTAAAATAATTCTTTTCTCTTCTTATTTCCTTCTTTTCTTAATAAATTAGAACTAAACTAAAATTTAAAATTAAAACAAATTTTTAAATCTCATTTTTTTCTCTTCTCTCAATTTTAATTTTCTTTTCTTTTGTTTCTTTCTTAAAACAAATAAAATTTCAACACAAAATAAAACAACAAAATTAATAAATATTTAAGATACAACTATATACAAATTTTTCTTCTTTTTCTTCTATTTTTCTCTGAATTAATTCTTTCATCTTTTCAACCACCCTTCAAATTTCCTTCCTACTATTTTCAAATACCACTTCTTCCCCAACTGGAACCACCTTGCCAATATACAGTAATTCCTTGGCTACATTTAAGGAAGCTGCATCCACTATCAAATCAATCTCATCACATAATTGGGTGATTAAAGTGGCTTTACAAGCCTTCTCAAGCTTCTTTGACCACACCCAATCCAATTCTGCCTCTTTACTCAAAGCATTAGTTGTGGTTTGTGCAGTGGAAATTCTTGAGGGACCCGCTTCAAAAGGTTGTTCAACATCAACTTGAGGTTTGACCACTACTACCCCCAGTTCAATAGGCAATACTTTATTAATTTCTTCCTCCTAAAAAATTAAGGATCAATTAGCTACCAAAGAAAAAAAAAAGTTAAAATTTTAAAAACACTTACTTCAAACTCTGGATCAGCTTCAATAGATAAGCTAGGTTTGGTGGGCTCAACTACATCCACCACCTCATCATCATCATCTCTGACCACTAGTAGATGACATTTCTCCATAGGAGAAACCTCCACTACTGGATCTGATCCATCCTCAACCAGCTTGTTGACCTCTTCATTGGAAGCCATTGGCCTCTTCTCTTGCCTCAAAACAGCTACCCAGCGGGAAATCTCCTTCCTTTCCTCCTGATCCAGTGCATCCCCAGCACCATCTACCGCCAAATTGTTTTCAATGGGTACCTCCCAAATATCCTCAATGATTTCCTGATCTTTTGCAATTGACCAAAATTTGGTTGTCAAATATTGACCTTTGATAGTTGGATTCTTTTCCAATGTGTTTCATGACACTTGGTGCCATTGAAAAAACTTGCACTTCTTGAAAGGGCCTCAGGACGTGGTGCTCTCCACACAGGAGAGGTCCATAGAAATGCAGGATGTGCATTTTATTTTGAATTGAAGCATAAGAATTCCACCATCAGCTCAAGGGTGAGGAGGGGCAGGGGTAGGATCATTGTTATTGGTCATATTAAAATATTAAAATAAAATATTATTTACAAAACTCTAATCATGAGAGAGATAAGGTTAATAAAGAGTTCTCACACTCAACAGAGCTGGAATTTTCTACCCATGTATCTGTTATGCGCCATGTGACACTCAAAGCAAAAGTCAATCTTTTAATCCATACTTAAGGCTCAGAAAGAAACATCTAACTAAGAACTGCTTTTCTCCTTTGTTGTCTCAATTTGAATAACTAGCAACTGTTCTATCTAAATCTTAAATCTAAATTAGTCAATCATCTTCTTATACTTTTCAACTTTAAGAAAATACATGGTGTATTAGTGCTCAGATTAATAGTATAGTTTTAAAGTTGGGTTATTGTGTGATAACAGGTAATTAAAGGTCTGTGAGTGGGAATAGGAGTAAGGTTAAAGGATCTGTGGGTTATAGTGGAAGGTCAGTGGTAAATTAAGGGTGGATAATTAAAGGGTTCAATGCATGGAGGAGTTGTCTATATAATTGAGGGGATTTGGTTCAACATTCCTTAGAATTAAATTATAATATTGTTTTGATAGTAGTTAAATTTATATAATGCTATTATTGTTTCCTAAATTTCTTAATAATCAATTTTCTTAAAACTATTAAACTTCTAAATCCCTTTTGATTATTAAGTTCCAACCCTTTGTGAGATTCCTCAAATTTTAGTGTTACTCTACCATACATTACTATTCACCTTGGACTTTCCTTGAAGCAGATAAATTATCTTTGACATATCTTCAAATCACTTCCTCAAAGTAATCCTCTGTACTTCAAAGTAGTCCTCAATTACTTTTACCCTTCTCACTTACTCAGGAACACCCTCGACTTTGTGCGTAGGCTATCCAGAGACAGACACCCCCTATTGCTTAATTTCTAGTTTCTACTTGTGTCATCATCAAGATTGGCTTTTCATCCCTTCCTCTTCATCATCAATACAGACTGTTTCTTCCAAATAATTTCCAAACTAGGCCATTTTCCCTGTAATCTCACTAGCTCAACCTTTCTGTTAGGCCTTAGTCCTTGGCTTGGTCCATCATTTTGGGTCATTTATTCTTCAATACTTTTTTATCCTTTTATTATTTTCACCTCTATATTTTGGCTCTTTATTTACCACCTTTAACCATTTAGAGATCAAAATTACATTATTTAATCATTTTAAACATATCCCACTTTGAAAATTTTGACATTAAAATGGATTGGAAAAATAAAATACAAAAATAAGAAATAAAGAAAAAAAATACATGATGAAATAAAAGAGAAATAATCAGAAAAGGTAATAGTATTTTTTTGGAGTGAATCTTTTGAAAAGAAAAGCAATTGAATTTAGAGTTAATTACTCAAGTAAATTCAATATGATGGAGTTGTTATTGAGAGGAATGCTAGGACTTGTGGTAATTTCACAAAAATGTGTAATTTGAAATTAAAAATAAAACTACATTTCAAAGATAAGATATAAAATTATAAATACACTAGGAGAAATTAGGTTTCTGGGCTTCTTAATTAAGGTAGCTTAGGGTTCTAAAACAGAAGGGGGGCGATAGAGAATGCGCTCCTGAATCTCTTTGATAGACAAAAAACAGTCACAGTGTAAAACAAGTGAAGAGTAGATGTCTAGACTCAAAAAAAAATTGAGTTGAATCAATTTGGAGAAACTTACAAGATGATTGGTAGCTGATTTTTCCTTTTGCGCGTCTTTTTGTACTCAAAAATGTGAGAGCTTAAAAAGGCCTCAAGGAGTGCTCAATATCTAGCAATGCCCCCATAAATTTACTGGTCATGAACGATATATTTCTTGAAATATTTCTTTACACATTAATAAAACATGAGAAAGAAGATTAATATAAATTTTTAGGGTGATTTCCTCATGCTAATCATTTTAATGTGAAGCAAATTAGCTAGCGAGCCCTCCCACTCCATCTAATCTTTTTTGAACAAGAAATATAAGGGTGAGACAAAGAATTAAACATTAAAAACTCTATCATTTTCAAACATATATGACCACCCAGGCAAATATATGCGAATAAGAAAAAATATAGCCAAATATTCAGTTGCTCATTTGATTTTTCTCCAATCGAATATTATCATTCAAAAATACATCTGAAGCAGCAGCTTGTGTTTTTATTCAAAAAAATGTAGAACAAAAAACAATGCAGATAACGAGCAGGGAAAAATTAAAAAAATTATGGAAAAGTTTCCTGTTGAGTAAGGCTCAATTAATGTAGCTTAAGGGTGTTTTGCAAGGTATTTGTTAGAAAAAACGACGTATCTTCAATACTTGGTTGATTAAATTAGTACAATTTGCGAGGAAGATAGTAATTTTAAGTCACTAATTTTTTACACGTGGATCAAGGAAATGCAGGATCTTCATGATGATGAATGTGGTCATGAATGAATCATTGAATTTCTGTGACTCTCGGAAATGTTGGATTTAATACAGGAACGTGAATCGAGTCAGCTGGATCTCTTGGTTCTGACAGTTCTGCTCTACTGGACTGAAGATCGTGATTTGTAATAGATCTTCCACAATCCATTTCTTGAACCTCAAAATAGGTCGGTGGAAGATCAGTTTGACTAGGCTCATGGAAGGTGGGGTCTGAAAGCAAGATAAGTGACGTCTGTCGAGGTGCAGACACCAACTATTGTGTCACATAAAATATAAGAATAACAAGTACTTAATTTAATTTTAAAGGAAACCCGTAAAAAAAATGATGGGAGATCTTACTTGGATTGGAAGAGAAAGTTGCAAATCATTACCGTGTCCTGGAACTGAGATAGTAACTGTAAAAAAATACTACAATAATAACTTGAATGAGGAATAATTCAGGAAAATTTGTGCTCAAGTGATTGAATACCTGTATATCTATATTAGGACAAGAAAAGTTCGGCATCGCGCTGCCATTTAAATTGAGTTGACCATAGTATCTCCTACTCCAATGTTCACCTGGGTAATTTGTACCGTGTGTAATTCCTTGATTCGGTCCGTCAGGTCTTGGGTAGCCTTTGATAACAGCATTCTACAATGTCTTCATATTAATCCGGATGATCTTTTTAAAATTCAATTTGTTTAAAACTTTTGGATTTCAGACTTACTTCGTGCAATCCAGAAACTCCAATAGCTGTCAATACAGCTTTTTGATGGAGAGCTACTTGAATAGAGCTTACAGGAAATTCTGAAGTGAGGGCAGGATTAGTAGAAACAAATTTGAGATAGTATGGAAGTGGCTGATTTCTGGCGTAGCAAAGAGGTGACGGCAGCAAGACCATGACTAAGAGAATAAATTTTTATTTGTTAACATAACTTATAGCTGATTTTTGATTGGTTAAAAAAGAAATGACAAGAGGATAGGCCACCTACCTTCATACCATACTGGGGGAGCAGTACGAAGCAAAGACGTATTTTGAATCCGTATATGTTGACGAACTTTACGACCAACCCATCCATCTGGATCGACCATAGGGCTTGGAATAGGTAAGCCTAATCTTGAAGCAGTCAATCTTGGAGCAGAATTTATGGGAGGCATAATTTGTCTTGACAAGAGGATGAAGGGAGCAAAAAGGCGATCGTTGCTTCTAAGTATTCCTCGACGTGCAAGGGTGACTTTCTGATGAACAAATAGCTCCAGTTAATCAAATAAAATTTCGGATACCATCAAATGGTATATGATAGAAAGAAACTAAAAGAAAACTTCAAAAAAGTAAATTAAAACTCACAATATAATATTTAACACTTGCCCATTCCGTTACGGGATCTCCTCCTTGAAATTCGAGTGATGTGCCCGTCAAGGAAAAGCTGGGTGGTAAACTCATATAATTGGGAATAGTTGCAGGAATGTCAAATTCAAAAGGAAAAGAAACCGCTCCGGTCAATCGGTAATCATTGGACGAAAGAAGTGGAGGTTGATAAAGAGATTTTTCTAATTGCATAAATACATGTTCATCTCTACCCAAAAGCGATCAATCAGAAAAAAATAAAAATAAATACAATTTAGTTTATGAACATAATTCGTACTTACTGGATAGGATGCGTTGCCCCACCAGCATGGGTTTTGATGACCAACGTTCTCGCAACACCTTTGCATTTAACACGTATTTCACTTAGTGGTTCACCAGCTGTACCAAGATTAAGTTTTAACTCTCCTTTAATTTTGTTATCAATACCTTGCAGAAGGACGGGATAGCTTCCTTGGCCAGGGGAATAGAGGGTAAGCTGCATTTTTCCGGAGCTTGAAGAAATTAAATGAGGCTTCAAAACAACACTGGAAGTTGATTGAGTTAACAGGGGTTGCGGTGTTTGACAAATAGCCAAAGAAACTGGTCTAATATTTGGAGGTCTTCTGGTGTATGAAGGAAGCTGATCTTCAATATTTGGAACATTTATATTTGCAGAGTGTGTAGTCAAATTTGAGGAGGGTGGGGGTATAGTCTCTGGAGCTATGCGATTGGTATGAGCAAATGGGTGATAGGATTGAGGGCGTGGATTGGCAGCCGGGGCTAGCATAGATGGGAGACTTGTAGAGACTTGAGAATGACGCGGTAAACGAGGTGGCGCATTATCTAACTCTGAAGAAGGACGCCGCGCAGCTGGGCTGTTCCTGGGGCTCACTGTTTCTATAGAAGGGTTAATGGCACAAGATTGTTGTGCCATTCCAAGCACAGCACTCAAACGGCGAGAAGATGCAGCAAGGGAACGAGAAACAGACCTGTTATGGTGTGTTAGAGGAGAGAGTGAAGAGGCGATCTGGGTGGCAGAGGAAGAGGAAAAAAGACGCTGATGAGCAGATAAGGTATGGGCTGCACATGTAGTGGAAGGAGAGAAGGAGCGCTGGAGGGACGCCAAGCGTGCGCGAGGAAAACGCAACCTTTCTGCGCGCGATACAGGTGTGGGTAAAGGGGTGGAAGTCCCCAAGCCTGCAGTAAGTGAAAGACGAAAGGAAGACAATGCATTGTCGAGGGACTGACAAGAGAAAGAGAAAGAGAAAGAGAAAGAAGGGCAAGATCACAAAAAGGGCTGATCAGCTACAAAACTTGATTCATGCGTAAGGAAAAGAATTCAGAGCACTTACTGCAATGAGATCTTCTGTTGTTGACAGTACACTGGCGTTTGTTTGAGTCATGGTGGAGTTGGCGACAAAAGTTTCTAAGAGTCAGAATTAAATGCGCAAGCGTCTGGCGATTTTGGGTGAGGGAAGAAGGGGATAGTAGCTGGCTGTTCAATTGAAGGAGCTGAAATATAACCAATGTGAAAGGGGGACGCCACAAATTCACCTTTCAGGGGGGTAGCGAGTTGGACCCAATAGAAATATAGATATGAAGTGGATTATAATGGGTTGTTGAGTCAGTGGAGAGCACTTCAATAGCGGTTGGAATGGCAATGCTATGCGCAATAGATGGAGAAAGGCAATTTTATTGAAAAAGAAAAATAAACGCGAGAAAAAATTGCAGGTCGAAAAAAAAATAAAAAATAAAAAAAAAGCCAAGCACCAACACTACAGCTTAGTAAGAGAAAAGAGAAGCGAAAAAAAAAAACGATTATAGAAAGTAGTAAGAAAAAAAACCAAACAAGTCAGGCCAATTGATCATATGAAAACAATAATGTTGTTGTTGATTAACTCAGGAAGGGAAGAGGGAAGGGAAGTAAAAAGACAAATGTAGGATGGAATGACTTTCACCTGGGGGTGTCCTATCGCCTATCCGAGCACTAATCCTAATATTGATATCAATATCAATCCTAACTGAAAGTCTGTTCCTAATCTCAATCCCAATCCAATGATTCTGTGATCCTTTATTACTCCCAGACACGGATAGCCAGAAGAAGACTCCACAAATTACCCGGTGCGTCTTTGCTTTGAGGCTGTCGATAGAAACGGGCGGATGCTGAATCTAGTAAGTGTTATTAATTTTAGCGGTAAGGGTTTAAAAAAAAGTAGCCTGGATTTGGAAGGTCTTATTTTATTTTTCGCGATGGATTCACACCCTTACTTCTGGATTGGATTGGTTGCAAGTTAATGTTCGTATGTGTGTTAACTTGGTTTTATACTCAAAGCCACTGACAACCTGTATATACAGTAAGGTGTACTGGTCACTCGTTAATTGCTATTTTAGAGATATCTACACCTAAGTGTTCGGTGTTATCACTCATGAGTCTTCGGAAGCAAGAACGGATTCGTATTCTACAATTTGCATCCATTATGATCTCGCTTCCATCAGCTGTGTTTCCTCGCTCAATTGAATTTGAACATTCATTTTATTTTCTTTATTTTGTGCCCTTGAACGAGCTGTTGTTGCCAGCCTTTCGCTCCGTTGAAGTCGACGTCTCTGATTTTAAATTCTCATGAATACATGATTCTACAGTAATTTTTTCAGTAAGTAGGTGGCCAATCAGCCTATAATATGTAGATTACTGGATACTGATATCAAAGATAGTCAGTCAGATCCGGTATTTATTACTCTCTCTTCACCTGACAACAATACTTTCATCTTTTACCTCGCAATACTCCTCTTGCACTTACAACTTCACAGCACCCAGCAAACCAGTTGCATAGTCATTCCTAGTGAGAGATGATCTGACTATGTTCTCTTCTACCATGTGTTTTTAATTTGCTCCCGCACTTAATTAAGTATTGCCTTGTTTTTAATCCGGCACATGACCTTTTACCGCTCTTAACTTATATGGAATCGTGTTCTCAAAATATTCTTCCTCATAGGCCTTTCACCAGGCTATGAAGCTGGAACAATTATTGAGATGAGATAACGTTTTATATGTTGACGTATTAGCGAGCTGCCAAAATTCTCGTTGCGTTGTGAATGTTCTTCGCCAGCTTAATCATCCTATTCATAAATGGGACTTGGCTAATTATTTCATTTGCTGTAATTTTTTTTGAAAACGCAGTTTGCAAGCCTTCCGGTTTTGGCAACTTTTGTTTTCTCCCTCCTCAATGTCCATTTTGGGCGTTTGCCTATTATTTCCTGTGTGTTGCTTTGTCTGAAGGCAAGAAAGAGAAAGTCATATCCATTATATTGATACAAGCGATGATAAAAAAAAATACTATAAATTACAACAAACAAATCAATTGATCAGTACTCTTATTAGTCACTCGTACAGCCAAGTCTCAAAAGCTTGCGGAAGCATTGACGAAAAAAACAAAAGTTTTGCCCTCAAAAAAATGATTTGCTTATTCAAACGGAAGTACCCCCGACCTTTGAATAGGCAAATAATTTTTTGGTTAGAACAACTTTGATTTTTTCTTCAAAACTTCCGCAAGCGTTAGTGACTTGGCTGTATCTTTTCAGTTTGTTAGTTAGCTAGCCCCGCGCAGTATATTTGGTGGTTACAGGTCCCACCCTCGTTATGTGTTTATATATTTTTAAACCCAAATTTTTCGTGAAAGTTGTCAATATAACTCTCTTTCCGAGTTGACTGCTGACATGTTTTTTAGTAATATTTTGATAGTGGTATATGGGACGCTTTTCCTCAGAGAAATTTTGGAAAAGGCTTCCCATAATGATTTTTGAGAATCCATGCGATGCTAAAAAGTCTCAAGGATTTCTTAGTAAGAATTCAGTCTTTCCTATGTATCTACTGCTCACGTGGGTGAATGTTCTGGAGTAAATACAAGTTGTTTCGTTTTGTGCTCGATAATTTGAGGTTAAAATGTATTTAAGATTACAGCTAAACCGGAAAAGTTTCCGGGTTTCATGCCACTTATTCCCTGCCAAAAGCGATTTAAACTCATTTTTTTGGCGGGGGATCGGAGACGAGAAACCCGTAAGATTTTCAAGTTTTGCACTATTAACTTCTTGCCAGGGACTCTGCATCATTTTAGAACTCTTTCATAAAATGAAAAATCAGATTAAATTATTATTGCAGCCAAGTCACAAAAGCTTGCAGAATTTTCGACGAAAAAATCAAAGTTGTTCTCACCAAAAAATGATTTGCCTATTCAGAAGTGTCGGGGATCGGGCAGAATAACTTCTTTTTACACTGAAAGACTCCCTAATAACTTGCCTCTCTCTCTTCAGCCTAGTCCTTAGTCTCTTCACTTTAATTGCCATTAGTTTTCTCCCCTCTCAATATCTAGTCTACTCTACTGTAACTACTATATGTCTACTTTTCCTTCATGCCCCTATGTTGGGTGAGATTGTATGAAATAAATAAATAAAAAAACTTCTTTTTGAATAGGCAAATCATTTTTTATTGGCGAAACTTTTATTTTTTCGTCAAAAATTCCGCAAGCTTTTGTGACTTGGCTGTATTACTTTGAAAAAATAATTTTGAGCAAATCAGGATGCAGCTAATCCTGGAAAGCTTGCGGTTGTTTTGCATCACATCGCCAGGCTAAAATCATGAATTTAGGCCAGCTGACCTATTCTTTTGGCGGAGATGAGAAGCAAGACAACCGCAAGCTTTCCAGGATTAGCTGTATAAACACCAAGGTGCGTACATGTATACAATGAAATAATTGAGAGATGCCAGTGATAACTCATTTAAGGTATAAAAATCTTGGGATGCGATATCACTGAGATAGAAAAATATGGGAAATGCTAAATTTAAAACGGGGATCAGTTTAAAAGTCAACGAAAAATTAAGTCACATCGTAAGATTCCCATTTGAACATCCATTTCCTGCCAATTTAAGTCTACTTTCACATGCATAGCACAGAGGTGGAGCAAAGTAAATGGGGAGACTCGCATCAACTTTCCCCAAGATGTTTGTTTAAGAAAAAGTCTTTACATTGCTAGTACACTGCCTTTTAAAATAAGAATAATTGAAAATATGTAAATGATGTAATGCTTTGATAGGAAAATAGATAAATATGTTGAATGTAAAGATTTGATGTTTGTGCAAAATGTTATTAAAGAGTATTAATTTACATGGGAAAACCGCAGGGGACGGTAACAGCAAATCTGAGTTGTTTGTTATCAAGAGTGAATACAAGTTTTGACGTGATAAGTAATACAGCCAAGTCATAAATATTGCGGTGGACGATCTATGTCAGGATACAATTACCTATCATTTATGTCGTCCACTGGTCTATATACATTTGTTAGGGCATCTGTCCTCGTGTCGGTAAAAAATAAGTATATAATTGCATTTTACTTGGTCATTTCATAATGAATTTCAATATTCAACCGCCCTACGCGGTATCTTTTGCTAATCACTCATTAAAATTAATATTCAACCCTCGCGCTCATTCAGTAAAACTCAAGTATCTCACATGCCCTTCAATGTTCTTAATGAATTACTTGATATGGAAGAAGAAGAATATATTATTTCCTATGTATTCAACACTCCAAATTCAAACATATGAAGAGAAAAAAAAGAAAGATTGAATCAACAACATACGGAAGGCCATCAACAACTAATGAGTGACTACTCTATCCCCAATTGTAAATACAACAATATCATGTTTGAGAAACGTTTCCGGATGAGCAGGGATCTATTCAACAGTATCTGTCAGGACCTACAAGATCATTACCGTTTTGGTTATGGAAAAAGGTAAGTTATGAAATATTTCAACATGCTAGTCACAATTTAATTGTGTTACATTTACTTAGGATGGCTGTGGCAAAGTCAGTTTGACACCAGGACAGAAAATGATGGCTTTCCTATGACAATTAGCATATGGTACTTCAGCTGATAGCACTGATGAGTATGTCCGTATTGGCAAAACTACGGCCCTGAGAGCTCTAAAGCACTCCATCAAAGATATAACTAGTTTATATGGAAAGGAGTACTTATGAGAACCTAATGCTTCTGAAAAGAAAATTATATTGAGAGAGTACAAAAAACAACAATTTCCTGGATGTCTTGGTTCAATAGATGGGATGCACTGGGTTTGGAAAAACTTCCCAGCAGCTTGGGTAGGTCAATTTCAAGGAAAAGAAGGCACACCTACAATGATACTTGAAGCTGTTGCTAGCAAGAACCTGCGTTGTTGGAATTGCTTTTTTGGAACTCCTGGAGCACTCAATAATATCAATTTTCTCCATTGAAGTAACATATTTGACAGACTATTGGCTGGTACTCAAGATGAGGTGCGTTTTAAGATAAATAATCATAGATATAAAAATGTGTATTACCTGGAAGATGGAATCTATCCTCCATGGCCCATGCTTGTTAAGACTATACCCCACCCACAAGATGAAGCAAGCCAATACTTTTCCAAACTACAAGCTTCACAAAAATACATTGAGTATGCCTTTGGAGTATTAGGTGCATGATTGCCTATGGAGGAGAGAAATTGTCAATCAAATAATGGAATGTTGTATAACATTACACAACATGATCATTATTGGCCGGTCGTCTAGAAGAATGGAGGAAAAGAAGAGGGAAAAGGACAGGAGGAGAGGAAACTATAATATCTTATAAGTATGAGTAATAAAACTAAAATATTTGTAGTTTGAGAAGAGAGGACGACGAGAGATTTTGAAGAGTTGACAAAACTTGTAAAGAATTATGTCAAGGTATACTTTTAGTCTAGAAGATTTGGTACGTAGTTCTACGAGGATTTAAAAGGCTTAAATGGATTCTCAACAATTTTGTACGTATTTCTTAATTCAAAGATGAATGTTTTTACTCAATAAAAGAGGTAGGATTAAAATATTAATATAAATTATAAATTAGAATTACGCTATTGTAAATACTAATGATATAGAATATAAGAATAAGTGTTTATTTGATTAATAGTTGTAATAAAATGGTTTGGTAAGATAGAATGATCAAAAGACAACAAAAAGAGAGGCCTTTTATAGGCAAAGGAGAGACAAAGCACGGAAAACAAATTCTAAAAACAGTAGGAAAAGAGAGAGAAAAAGAAAATTCCAGAAAGAGTATTTCAAATAATAAAGTTATTCTAAAAAGAAGGCGTCAAAAAGATGTATTTACAGAGTATGTCAGAAATACATCAATATTTTTAATATTTACTGTAAAAGTCAATCCTAAATAAGAAATTTGATTTTTTTGTATATATTTAATATTATTTGAATATTTAAATCTTATTTTATCTTTGTATTTATTTTTTAATATAAAATTTTATTTTTTCCCAACCTGTCAAATGAGCACGGTGTTAGAGAAAAATATAAGGGACAAAATTATAATTTTAATTTTAATTATTTATTTAATTAATTAATTTAATTTTAACATTTTGTAATTAGTTAATTTATTATAACTAATTTTAATGTAACTAAATGATAATTAAATGATAATTAAAAATGATAGGGTGCGGCTTCATCCAGTAAATAATTAATTATTTCACTGGGTAAGTCTAGTAGCCTGGCTGACACTCCCTCACTCTAAAAAAACAATAAAAAAAATGCTATGATTTTTTCTTTTTATACTTTTTTAGTAGAGTAGGAAGATTAGATATCTCCTTCCCAGGTATCCAAGAATCATATTCAGATGATTTATTCTTGAATCTCAATAAGTATTCTGTACCTTTCTCAGCAGTGACTATTCTGTCATTTAAAATTTTTTCAATTTCTGCTGTCTCAGTGATTTCATTTGGGGTTTTCTTTGGTCTACCCCTCCTTTTTGGAAATAAATCACTATTGGATGTGTAAGGTTTCAAAAGAGATATTGGAAAAACAGGATGTTTTCTGTCATATGGGGAATACAGAATAACTTCAACTGCATTATCTCCAATCATTCTTCTGACAACAAAAGGACCAACAAATGGATCTTTTAATTTGTTATTACCTTGTAAGTTGAAGTGGACTGTAGAAATCAACACTTCATCACCCTTTTTAAAAGTGTATTCTTTATGGGATTTGTCCCATCTTTTCTTCTCATATTCAAATGATTTTTCAATACATTTTTGAGCATGATTTCTGCATAGTTGTTGAATTTGAAGAAAAGATTTTACACCAGGATGTATATCCAATTTAGGTATTTTGTTATTGAGAATTTGGGCAGGAGTATTAGGAACATATCCAAGCCAGAGCTCAAAAGGCTTCCTTTGAGTAACAGAATGAACAGTGCTATTATAAGCAAATTCTAACCCAGGAAGTAAGGTAACCCAATCATGAGTGAATCTGTCATTATTTTTATACTCAAGGCCAAAGGCACAATATCTTCTTATCATGTCCTCTAAAGTCTGAATCATTCTTTCAGCTAAACCATCAGTCTGAGGGTGATGGGCAGTAGAAAGTTTCAGATCACAACCACAAACATCCAACAGAGACATCCAAAATTCAGAAGTAAATTTAGGGTCTCTGTCAGAGATTATGGCTTTAGGAAAACCAGCAGTATTAAACATATGAGACCACCATAAGAAAGCTAATTCTTTAGTGGAAACATCCTTGTGGGTAGGGATAAATTTACACATTTTTGTGAATCTTTCCACAATAACCCAACAAGAGTTATAACTGTCTTTACTAGCAATAGGTAATCCTGTTACAAAATCCATGTTTATTATTTGCCATGGGGCATCAGGAGGTTCAATATGTTGCATTAATCCTGCTCTTTTACCAGTTAATCTTTTTGATTTTTGGCATGAATCACAGGATTTGTCAGCCTAAATATCCTTAGGACTGAGTATTTCTTATGCTTAAAATAAGATAACCTTAATTTGATTAAGCTTATATCTTAAAAATAAGGTTAAAATAATAATATATATTATTTTATTATATATATATATAATTATTATTCTATTATATAATTTATAATAGTTTAAATAGCTTATCCATGGCCTAATAATACTTATTAAGGTGTTAATGGAGTCATAATATACTTATCTTAAGTGATATGAAGTAATTATTGACATACATAAGCTTATATGTATACATAAATCTCATATTCAGTGAAATATGCAGTATATTATGTATATTTAGGTATATAAGTGGGTTTTAGCCCCTTAATAGCCTATAACCTTTGTTTTTCTGCTTATTTTAGGTCATATGGACGAAATCAGTGGATTCACAACGCCTACAGAAGCATAGACACCTATATCAGGCGCATACACCCAGTTTGGACAACTAAAATTACTTCCTTGGATGGTTATTCACGGATTTATGGGTTGGAAAGATGTTTTTGGGTTAATGTGGATGCTTGGGGATGTTATTGGGGGCTTGGACATTTTATTTGTTTCCTTTATATGCTTTTAGTTTCATTAAATCTCTTTTTGATCATTTATTTTACCTGTTTCTTTATGGTATCCGCTTTTATCTGGGTTTTCTATTTATGGTTTGACTCTGTGTTATTATTAATAGTGATGGAGGGTCCTTACTGGAGGTCTGGGTGTTGAAACTGCTTGAAGTGGACGCCATGGGGAGGTGATGGGCCCTCACAGTGCTGTAATTGCCGGGGATAGCAGTGACATCATCTGGATTGAAGGTCTGTGCACTCCAGTGGATTTGGGTATAAGTAAGAAGGGATTTTGACGGTTTATTATCATCATTCAATTACTACACTCCAAACA
Source organism: Hemileia vastatrix (assembly GCA_030280995.1). Classification (NCBI taxonomy): domain Eukaryota; kingdom Fungi; phylum Basidiomycota; class Pucciniomycetes; order Pucciniales; family Zaghouaniaceae; genus Hemileia; species Hemileia vastatrix. The sequence goes on along the minus strand of JASXTE010000010.1, from coordinate 22,303,145 downwards.
AACATTACACTACAATTATTAACATTCAGAAATATATTATAAAGCCCTTATAAATTGATATTATCTTTATAATAGCTATAACTATATTTTATTCTTCTATTTTCCACCACTAGCACGCATTTAAATCCAAGTATTGTGAGTTTAATTTGAGTATAACTATTCTATTAGTCTTCCCCTGAGGTTTAATCACTAAATCATTTATTAATAAGTAGTAGGACCATAAGATAACACTATTATATCATACTTATATACTAGACTATACTGACAATTGGGGGTCTTTCCTTATATTTTACTTATTATTTAGTATAAGCCTTGGGACATGATTTTTACCTTAGTACAACTCAAAATTAACCAAATATTTGGGTCTGCGGCATATTAGTGGGTCATCATAACTCATTGATTGCGGAAAAGAACCCTTATAATAATTGTACTAATTTTTTATTATAAAAATTAGATATTTACAGTAGTAACTGTACCCAATATAAACCCAATTTCACTTGGTATTTGGACACCAATATAACACCCAATTAAATTGGTATTTGGCTAAAGCTTGGTAAGCTAATTATTCACCCTTATAGAGGTCTAGTTAAACTTATTATTATATTTTTAACAGATTTTTTCGAATTTTTCTTAGATTTTATTTAAATAAATAAAGATATAAATTCAGGGTAAGCTCCATTGCTTTTTTATTAGTAATATAATTACTAATATCTTTTGTCTACTAATTCCACAGAGTTTTTTCCTTTTGTAGACGTAAAATATTGCTATTCTGAACAATATGAGTGCTCCCCAGGATAGTGTAAGTGAACAGCCTGCTTATAATACCAGGTCTAAAGCTAATAAAAACTTTCCAGGACATTACCATGGAGGGACAACAGTACCCCCAGCCAGAAAGCATGAGTATAGAGGAAAAGGACGCCCTCTTAAAAAAGATAACTATCAAAAAGACGTCTCCTCCTCTTCAGGATCAACTGTCCCACCTGGCCAAACAGGTTCTGAAGCTAGAGGAATCAAAATCTCTCATGTTCAAAGAAGTAGAGCAGTTGCAAAACAATTGCAAGGTAGGATTTCAGCAGATGAATCAGGCAATGGCAGAATTAAAGGGAGGCCAGCCCAGTCAATCAAATCAGCAACCCCCTACCCAAGGAGGGTCCACTCACTCCCAGGAGAAAATCCTGGTAGACAAATGGAAATGGGACTGGTTTCACCAACAGTGGACAAGCCACAGTTGCAACAGGGATCCGCCCCCTCATCTGACTTCCTCAGCTCACCCTTACAAGGGAAAAAAGCGCCAAAAATCAGGACTGGCAACCATCCCTTGGTAAGTAACTTACCCTCTCAGATTAGACATAATACTGATAATTACAATATAGGTAATTCTATTGATGTTAAATCTGTACAAAAAATAGAGGAGGATTTAAGAAATTTAGGTTTTAGAGTAGATACACCTGACTTGTCTTTTGTCCATAATAACAGTACTATATACAATGATAATACAGTTAATCCTCAGTTGCAACCACCTACTAGTGAGATGAGAAGTTCACAGGAGAGTGAGAGAATTGAAAAGGAGGACATGGAATATTTTAACAATAATCCAACTGTCCATAGAATTGTTTCAGCATTGTGGAATAGAATGACTGATTGTGAGGAACAGACAGTTAAACTCACTAGTGATACAATTTCATCCTTAACATTGAACATTTCTCAATTAGCAACATGTAATAAAGAATTAGAGAAAGAACATTTGTCTCTAACTCTTAAATATGATTCATTGAGTAATAAATATAATGAACTTTCAAACAAATTTTGTGAGTTAGGAAAATTATATGAAACACACTTATTAAAAACTGAATCAAGAACAAAGTTATCTTTTGCACAGACAAATCAAAGTGTCTCTGAGCTGCTACAAAGATTAACTAAAGTTGAGATTGAAACTGCCAATCTACTAATGAACCAGGATAATCATAAGTATAATCAATATAATAATAATCCTTTCATTGGCAAAAGTGAATCTCATTCCTTCCCTATACCACCACAATTGAAACCATCTGGTGGTAGTGTCAAATCTGAAAATGTAAGTCACAAATCCGTGCAGGAAGAAATACAAGACCATTTATCAAAAGTGAATGAGTTGTTGAATTTACCTAAGATTAGTGAGATAAAATCCAATCAGAAGAACTGGCCTAAGATAGATCAGTACCCAACTTATGATGGGGAAGCCAGCTCTGATTGGCAACATTTTATTCAAAGAATTGACAACTTGAAATTCTCATATAAGTTACCAGATGAAGAGATAACATCAAAATTAATTTCTTTATTTAAGGATGTTGCTTTATTATGGTTTGAAGCTGTCTTAAGTGAGGGTAGAGACTACTCTTGGGCTGAATGGAAACAACTTATTGAAAAACAATTTGGAGGTTCTAAATTCAGGCTTACTCAGCAGAGACTGTATGAGAAGACTAGGTATAATCCGTTGAATGGTGACAAACCTATGGTATTTTTAATGAATTTAAACAAAATATTAAAAGCCATTGAGCCTCATATGGATTTTAACTTATGGAAAGATTAGATAATATACAAATTACCTATATCTGTCAGAGACATTGTTGTAGCTAGAACATTAAATGTTACTGAATATTCTGACTTTATTAATATTTGCAATGAAATATTATTAAACCATAAGTATGAATCAAGGTATTCCACTTATAAACAAAATGTTGAACCTGTAAAAACTCAGAATTCAAAAACACTTCAGGAGAAGCAGAAAAAACCTACTGCACCTGTAGTACCTAAAAAGTATGAAACAAATACTTGTTATAAGTGTAACAAACCTTGGGTCAAAGGTCACAAATGTGAGAAAAATATAAATATTGTTGAAAATCAACGTGAATCTGAAACTGAAACTGAAAAAAGTAAAGAATCAAGTGATTATGACAGCAATATCTCATATAGTGATGAAAATGAAGTCTGTATGTTGGAAGATGATTTTTCCATCTTTGAAAATCCAATATTAAATATGGACTCAAATGAATCTTTAATGAATTTTGAGGATGCTGAAATCATTAAGGATATACAAGCTGATAACTTTAGAATGACACCTATCACGGTTCCAGCTATCATTTCTGGTGAAAATGTTAATATAGTATTGGACACAGGAGCTGCTGGTTCAGTTGTTTCCACTAATACATTACAGAAAATTGATAGTGAATATAAGTTTAAGCTTGAACCACTTCAGAATAAAAATTGGAGAGGTTTTGGATCAGTACTACACCCCATTGGTAAATACAAAGCTGCTGTTTTCTTTAAACACCAACATGGTTATGTAAGGGTAACTTGTGACTTTGTAGTAATGGATAATACAAATTGTAGTAACTGTTTTATCATTGGAAATGATATTCTGACTAAATTTGGTGTAAAATTAGACCCTGCTAATAACAATTTTACAATTGGCATGAATGGTAAAAGGAAATTTAAAATAAATTCTTTTAACACAGTCTTACACATTGAGTCAGTAACAAATTCCCCGTCTAAAGGAAGAGAATCCAATGAGTTGGAACTTCTGGAAACAGAAATTTCAAAAGCATCATTTGGCACTCAGATAAGTGAAACTGAGAAAGATAATATTTTGGAATTAATTAAAGCTTTTCCAATGGCTTTTGCACATGGTACAAATGAACTTGGCCTTGTAAAAGATCATGAGATGAAAATTAGTTTAACCTGTGACATGGATAATATTCCTGCTAGTCTTAAAAAGAAACCATACCCTGCTTCACCAATGAAGAGGAAAGACATAGAGGATAATATTAAGATGTTATTAAAGATGAACATTCTTGAGAAGGTTGAAACTACACCAAAATATTGTGTAATATCACCAGTGCTGATTTCTTATGAACAAGATAAAGCAAGACTGTGCGGTGATTATAGAGCATTAAATACATTTACAGTAGATGATATTTATCCCTTGCCAAGGATTGCCTCTATACATGCTACCCTTAAAGGTGCTAAATATATAAGTTGCCTAGATGGAAATAAAGGGTACCATCAAATTCCTGTTGAAAAGAATTCACAGAACTTTTTGTTGATAACAACACACATGGGAATTTATAAGTATGTCAGAATGCCATTTGGACCAAAGAATGCTCCATCAGTATTTCAAAAGTTAATGGATATAACATTCCATAATGAAATGATTGAGGGATGGTTAATGGTATACATTGATGACATCATAGTGTTCTCTAAAAATTTTGATGAACACTTAATCCATTTAAGGAAAGTATTTCAGAAAATGGATGAAATAAAAATGACCCTTGCATTGAAAAAATGTAAATTTGGGTTTGAATCTTTAAAAGTGCTTGGTCATATTGTATCTGGCTTACAAATATGTGTAGACCAAAATAAAGTGGCTGCAATAAAGAATATTGGCATTCCTCAAAATGTAAAGGATGTACAATCTTTTCTTGGAATGTGTGGTTATTATAGACAATATATAAAAAACTACCAATAAATTGCTGCACCACTGACCACACTGATAAAGAAATCAGAAGCTTTCATTTGGAATAATGAAAGACAAAAAACTTTTAATAAGTTGAAAGAATGTTTAATGACAGCTCCTATCTTGGGATTACCAGATTTCCAATTACCTTTTGTATTATATACAGATGCAAGTTTTATTGGACTGGGTGCTGCTTTGCATCAAAAACAACTTATTGAAGGTAAAATGTCAGAAGTAGTAATCTGCTATATTTCACGTACTCTGAGAAGTGGTGAATTAAAATATGGTGCTACTCAACTTGAATGCTTGGAAGTAGTATGGGCTCTTGAAAAGCTACATTATTACCTTGAAGACCAAAAATTTGAGTTAATAACTGACTGTAGTGCAGTTAAGTCACTCTTAAACATGAAAACTCCTAATAGACACATGTTTAGATGGCAATTAGCTGTACAAGAATACAGAGGACGGATGAATATTACACATAGAGCAGGAACCTTGCACTCTAATGTAGATCTGTTATCTAGAGTACCTCTGCCTAATAATGATGATAATCCTGCTTATGTTCCTGAATCAGAGATTATTAACATTTATGGCATTTATATTGTAGATCTTGAGGATGAATTTATGCAATCAATTCTTGATAATTATAATTCAGATCCTGACTTAAGTAAATTAACTACAATATTAAATGATCCATCTAATGCTTCAATGAATGTTTTAATAAAAACATTACCAAATAAGTATAAAGAGGCATTAGAGAAAGGAAAATTTTCCATTGAGGATGGTTTTATATATTACAGGAAAAAATTAAGTAATGTAATTGTAATTCCCCCTTCAATGAAGGAGTTAATGTTAAGTATATGTCATGATGATATATTAGCAGGTCATGTTACTTGAGGCGTAATCGAGAGGACCATCGGCGTAGAAGCACCTGTAAAGGACGAGTGGAGGCAGGAAAACAACGAACGTCATACGTCACGTGATAAAAGATTTTGCTGCGAACGGGAATCGAACCGCGCTCCAAAACTTAAGTTCATATACTGACTAAAGATCGTATATATCGTGGTAATTATTGTGATTACTATTTGTGGGTTACTCTTCACTCTTCATTTGCTACGTATTTCCTTTTACTCAGCACTCTGTAAGTGGCATTAATTTGCTCATTTTGCAGGGGGAGGTGTCTGGTAATTGGAATTTAATTTTATTATTATAATTTTTTTTATTTTTCCTGGTTGACCATAATAGAGCAATAACTGTTCTTAGTCCCAGAGGTAATAAAATAATTATATATTAATATTAATTATTATCATTTTTCAGTTGACAATTGTCCTGATTAATTTGAATTTTAATTGTTCCAGTTGACAAACTGTCCTGACAATAAAATATTTTATTAAATAAAATAATTATTATAATTTTTCAGTTGACATTTGTCCTGATTAATTAATTGTTCCAGTTGACAAATTGTCCTGACAATTATATTTTTTTAATAAATAATTAACATTTCATTACTTCAGTTGACTTTGAGTCCTGGTAATCCAATAAATCTTTTTAAGTAATAAAATTCATATTTAAATTACTTCAGTTGACATTAAGTCCTGGTAGTTAATTAATCAGTTAAAATAATTTTTATTAATAAAGATTCATATTTGATTATTTCAGTTGACAATAAATCCTGGTAATAAATTAGTTGATTTAAATCCTGAAAATAAAAATTAATAGATATTCTAATTTATTTCTACAGTTGATTGCATTATCCTGGTTTTAAATTTTTTTATTAATTTTATTTAAGTTGATTTTTATCCTAATAAGATTTTTTTTTTGATTTATTTTTATTTTATTTCTGTTAAATAAAAATTAAAAATAAAAGACTAATTAATTTTGTCTCTTTTCCTTCATTTCAGTAGAATCTTAAAATGACTGATCAAAGTGGTTTTACTGCACGTGAAGAAGAACTAGACTTAATTGATTATGATGAGCCTACTTCTGTAAGTTCTCCTTTAACAAGAAGAATTTCTCAAACTAATAAATCCTTGCCCCAAACAGGATGTGGAAATGGAAGAAGTAGAAATCCTAGTTGAAAATACTCAGGATCAGAAACCCAGGACAAACCCACCAGAAGAGCTTCCAAGAGGCTTCAAAATAAAAAAGATGCCGTTGTCCCAGCAGATAAAGAATCTGTCAACCCACATAAAGGAGTTAAAGACAGACAGCTTAAAACTAAAGGTAAGGGTAGATGCCTTGGAAGAATGGGAGAAAAGAAAAAATACTTCTCTCCAAGAGAAAAGGAAACCTCTTCCTCCCAGGGATCAACAACAATTGGCTCCCCAATCCCAAGAGATGGTAGAAGTGTCCAAGTGGCAGTGGGACTGGCTCAACACACAGTGGGACTACTTAGCTCAAAATCAGCATCAATTACCTCAGGTAGGTCCATCAAGGCCCACCCAGGCAAACCCCACTCCTCCCCACCCTTATCAAGGAGGCAAAAGAAGAAGGAAGCCCAACATCGTGATACCCAGCAAACCCTGGTACGTCCCTCTATTGATTCTCAAGTGCCTTTTCTTGTGGCTGACTCTTTTCCTTCAGGTAAATCTGGAAGGCAAGATGAAACCTTGAGACCTATAGAGGCTGGGAATAGTAGACAGTTATCTTATGTATCCAATCCATTACTTTTAATTGCTACCTCAATGATTAATCCTGATATGGCTGTGATTGATGAAACTCTTGACCCTGAGTTCTATGAGAGTCTGGAAAGTTACTCAGTTTCCTTATTGAGAAACACTCCGGATGTAGCAAGAATTAATGATGAGCACTTGAGAGATATTATTGCCAAGCAAAATCATATAATGAACAATATGCAATTGACTCAGAGATATAATAGTTTGTTAACTGATCAGGGTTATCAAGCATTAAAAAGTGAAGCACAGAGAGTCTCTGATGAATTGTCTCATTACAAAGCAACCCATGAAAAGAAAATTGCTTTATGGCAAAATATAAAAAATGATTTGTCTAAACTAAAAGATACTGTATCTGCCTGTTGCCAGGAGGTAGAGATAGATAAGATAAATCTAAAAAGATTGAGTGACCAGTTGTCATCTTTTCAACATAAAAATCAATTATCTTTTGCAACTGTCAATGAAAGTTTATCTAGTCTTCCAAGAATGAAAACACGACTAACAACCATTGAAGAAACATTGAACTCATTGTTAAATGACCAAAAATATTCTGACAATTCTGTGAAGGAACATATAGTGCAGGATTCTCAACCAGTACCTGTGGCTAGTTCATCTAAAATAAAAATTGATCCAGAAATACCTGTTGATAACACTGAGTTTCCATCAAAAACTGATGATGCACCAGGATCTGCAACAGAAGGATTAAACAATGAGATTTCAGCACATTTAGAGAAATTACAGCTGCTTCTTACTCAGAAACAAGCTAGTACTAAGGAGACTCCTTCAAATCAAAAGAATTGGCCAAAACTTGACCAGTACCCAACATTTGATGGTGATTCTTCCTCTGATTGGCAACAATTTATTTGCAGAATTGATAATTTAAAAAATTCTTACAAACTCCCAGATGAGGAAATTGTGTCCAAATTAATTTCTTTGTTCACTAATGTTGCCCTGATGTGGTATGAATCTGTTCTCCTGGATGGGAATGACTATTCATGGGAGGATTGGAAGAAATTAATTAAAGCACAATTTGGTGGCTCCAAGTTCAGAATGGCTCAACAAAGGCAGTATGAGGAAACTAGATATAGCTCTTCTACTGATAAACCTATTGAGTTTTTAATGAAACTTGTAAAAATCTTCAGGGCAATGGACCCAAATATGGAGTTTGATTTATGGAAGGACAGGATCCTCTATAAATTACCAATGTCTCTGAGAGACTTGATTGTGGCTAGGACTGAGTTCTCCAAAGAACCCTCTTCTTTCATTAATACTTGCAATGAGATACTTCTAAACAATAAGTATGATGCAAGAAGATTCATTCCTAGGACCCCTTTGGAGAAACCCTCCACTTACCAACAAAAACCTCTGGAAAGGGTTGGTAAACCTTCTGCCCCTGTTGCACCAAAGAAGTATGCAACAAACACTTGCTTCAAGTGCAACAAGCCTTGGCAGAAAGGCCATGTTTGTGACAAGAAGATAAATCTTGTGGAACAAACAGAGGAGCATGCTGATGACACAGTGGCACTGGATGATACATCAAGTGATTGTGCCAGCAATATTTCATATGAATCTCAACAAGAAATCTTGATGCTGGAAGAAGATATTCATTATTTAAATACTATTGACATTGATAATAATGATTTATCTACAGTTGAGGATGCTGAGATCATAAAGAACATTGAGGATAACTCAATTGTTATTGCCCCTCTTAAGGCACCAGTCTTGATTAATGGAACCAGCATTGAAGTTGTTCTGGATTCTGGAGCTGGAGGAAGTGTGGTATCTGAAAGAGCACTTGCCTCAGTAGATCAAGACTATAAATCTAAACTGTTGCCTATCATTTCTGAAAATTGGAGAGGGTATGGCTCTGTTTTGTCCCCCATTGGTAAATACAAAGCCACTGTGTTTTTTAAATATAACCATGGTTTTGTAAGAGCTATTTGTGATTTTGTTGTCATGAAAAATGATAACTTGAGCAATTGGTTTATTGTAGGGAATGATATTTTAACCAAGTATGGCATAAAATTGGATCCTTCAAACCAATGTTTCACAATGGGGTTGAATGGGAAGAGAAAATTTAAAATTTCCTCCCCTAAAAAATTATTAAAACCAGAATTGAACACATGTAATTCTGTGGTTCAATATAAAGGAAGATCTACAAAGGAAATGCATGCCCTTATGTCTGAAATTGACAATGCCTCTTTTGGAGAACAACTTTCTGGTGAGGATAAAGATTCCATCATTAACTTGATAAAATCTTTTCCTATGGCCTTTGCTCATGGGTCACATGAACTGGGATTAGTTAAAGAGGAAATGAAACTTTGATTGTCTTGCCCATTAACTGATATACCACCTAGTTTAAAGAAGAAGCCTTATCCTGCTTCTCCCACAAAGAGAAAAGATATTGAAGATAATATCTCTACCCTTTTAAAAATGAATATTATTGAAAAGGTAGTTGAAACACCTAAATATTGTGTTATCTCACCTGTCCTAATTTCTTATGATAAAGATAAAGCCAGGTTATGTGGTGATTATAGAGCACTAAATACTTATACTGTTGATGATATCTATCCTTTACCTAGAATCAGCTCTATACATGCTACTTTACAGGGTGCTAAATATATCAGCTGTTTGGATGGTAATAAGGGATATCACCAGGTACCTGTTGAGAAAAACTCTCAGAACTTTCTGATGATTGCCACTCATATGGGTATTTATAAGTATATTAGGATGCCATTTGGCCCTAAAAATGCCCCTTCTGTTTTCCAAAAAGTAATGGATAACACATTCCATCAAGAGATAATTGAAGGTTGGCTGATGGTTTATATTGATGATATCATTATATTCTCAAAAACATTTGAGGACCATCTTAAACACCTGTGTAAAGTATTCCAGAAAATGGACGAAATAAATATGACACTTGCTTTGAAGAAATGTAAATTTGGTTTCCATTCTTTAAAAGTTCTTGGCCATGTTGTTTCAGGCTTACAGATATGTGTTGACCAGAACAAAGTGGCAGCCATACAACAGGTGAAAGCTCCTACAACAGTAAGAGAGCTCCAAATTTTTTTGGGAATGTGTGGATACTATAGACAGTATATTAAAAATTACCAAGTCATAGCTTTACCCCTTACCCAATTAACTAGAAAGGATGTTGCTTTTGTCTGGAATAGTGAAAGACAAAGAGCCTTTGACACTATGAAACACTGTTTGATGTCAGCACCAATTCTTGCTTTACCTGACTTTGATCAACCATTTGTTTTGTACACTGATGCCAGTTTCATTGGTCTTGGTGCTGCCCTCCATCAAAAACAAGTGATAAATGATAAAGTTTAAGAAGTAGTAATTTGTTATATTTCAAGAACCTTGAGAAATAGTGAATTGAAATATGGTGCTACTCAATTAGAGTGTTTAGCTGTAGTATGGGCTCTAGAAAAGCTTCATTATTACCTAGATGACCAGAAATTTGAACTTGTCACTGACTGCAGTGCAGTTAAATCCCTTTTAAACTTGAAAACACCTAATAGACATATGTTTAGATGGCAGCTGGCTGTTCAAGAGTACAGAGGGAGAATGACAATTGTTCACAGAGCTGGTATTGGTCACTCAAATGTGGATATGTTATCAAGGTTACCCTTACCAAATGATGACTCAAATCCTGCATATGATCCTGAGGATGAAATTATTCATATACATGGGATATATGTGGTTGATATGGAGGAAGAGCTATTACAGCTTATTCTGGAATCATATGATAAGGACACTGACTTGAAAAAGTTATGCACCATATTAAATGATCCAAAGAATGCTTCAATACAAGCATTAATTAAAACCCTTCCACCAAAGTACCAAAAAGGTTTGGAAAAAGGAAAATTTTCAATTGATGAAGGATATCTATATTATAGAAGAAAGTTGAGTAATGTTATTGTTATTCCTCCTTCTATGAAAGAAATCATCTTGAAAATTTGTCATGATGACATATTAGCTGGACATTTTGATCTTGACAAAACAATGATCAGAATTAAGAACACTGCTTGGTGGGCTAATATGTCTGAAGACACAAAATTATATGTTGAATCCTGTGATTCATGCCAAAAATCAAAAAGATTAACTGGTAAAAGAGCAGGATTAATGCAACATATTGAACCTCCTGATGCCCCATGGCAAATAATAAACATGGATTTTGTAACAGGATTACCTATTGCTGGTAAAGACAGTTATAACTCTTGTTGGGTTATTGTGGACAGATTCACAAAAATGTGTAAATTTATCCCTACCCACAAGGATGTTTCCACTAAAGAATTAGCTTTCTTATGGTGGTCTCATATGTTTAATACTGCTGGTTTTCCTAAAGCCATAATCTCTGACAGAGACCCTAAATTTACTTCTGAATTTTGGATGTCTCTGTTGGATGTTTGTGGTTGTGATCTGAAACTTTCTACTGCCCATCACCCTCAGACTGATGGTTTAGCTGAAAGAATGATTCAGACTTTAGAGGACATGATAAGAAGATATTGTGCCTTTGGCCTTGAGTATAAAGATAATGACAGATTCACTCATGATTGGGTTACCTTACTTCCTGGGTTAGAATTTGCTTATAATAGCACTGTTCATTCTGTTACTCAAAGAAAGCCTTTTGAGCTCTGGCTTGGATATGTTCCTAATACTCCTGCCCAAATTCTCAATAACAAAACACCTAAATTGGATATACATCCTGGTGTAAAATCTTTTCTTCAAATGCAACAACTATGCAGAAATCATGCTCAAAAATGTATTGAAAAATCATTTGAATATGAGAAGAAAAGATGGGACAAATCCCATAAAGAATACACTTTTAAAAAGGGTGATGAAGTGTTGATTTCTACAGTCCACTTCAACTTACAAGGTAATAACAAATTAAAAGATCCATTTGTTGGTCCTTTTGTTGTCAGAAGAATGATTGGAGATAATGCAGTTGAAGTTATTCTGTATTCCCCATATGACAGAAAACATCCTGTTTTTCCAATATCTCTTTTGAAACCTTACACATCCAATAGTGATTTATTTCCAAAAAGGAGGGGTAGACCAAAGAAAACCCCAAATGAAATCACTGAGACAGCAGAAATTGAAAAAATTTTAAATGACAGAATAGTCACTGCTGAGAAAGGTACAGAATACTTATTGAGATTCAAGAATAAATCATCTGAATATGATTCTTGGATACCTGGGAAGGAGATATCTAATCTTCCTACTCTACTAAAAAAGTATAAAAAGAAAAAATCATAGCATTTTTTTTATTGTTTTTTTAGAGTGAGGGAGTGTCAGCCAGGCTACTAGACTTACCCAGTGAAATAATTAATTATTTACTGGATGAAGCCGCACCCTATCATTTTTAATTATCATTTAATTATCATTTAGTTACATTAAAATTAGTTATAATAAATTAACTAATTACAAAATGTTAAAATTAAATTAATTAATTAAATAAATAATTAAAATTAAAATTATAATTTTGTCCCTTATATTTTTCTCTAACACCGTGCTCATTTGACAGGTTGGGAAAAAATAAAATTTTATATTAAAAAATAAATACAAAGATAAAATAAGATTTAAATATTCAAATAATATTAAATATATACAAAAAAATCAAATTTCTTATTTAGGATTGACTTTTACAGTAAATATTAAAAATATTGATGTATTTCTGACATACTCTGTAAATACATCTTTTTGACGCCTTCTTTTTAGAATAACTTTATTATTTGAAATACTCTTTCTGGAATTTTCTTTTTCTCTCTCTTTTCCTACTGTTTTTAGAATTTGTTTTCCGTGCTTTGTCTCTCCTTTGCCTATAAAAGGCCTCTCTTTTTGTTGTCTTTTGATCATTCTATCTTACCAAACCATTTTTACAACTATTAACCAACTAAACACTTATTCTTATATTCTATATCATTAGTATTTAGAATAATGTAATTCTAATTTATAATTTATATTAATATTTTAATCCTACCTCTTTTATTGAGTAAAAAAATTCATCTTTGAATTAAGAAATACGTACAAATTTTTTCAGAACCTATTTAAACCTTTTAAATCCTCGTAGAACTATGTACCAAATCTTCTAGACTAAAAGTATACCTTGACAATACTCTTCATTCAGTAAAAGTAAGGGTAATTTAATTATTTTAAATATTCCAAGTAATTTAATGATTAAATTAATTGAAACAATCAATTAATTTAATAAACAACTTATTTAACATGAGAAATTAAATTTAATCATATTAAATAATTTTTTTTTAATTGAGTTAGTAATTTTATTGATACAATTAAGAATAAAGGAAGCGCCAAATATTTATGGATATTATTATATGATGAGTTGTACTTAGTTTATATAAATGTTATTATTAAAATTATAATTACAGTGTAAGTTAAATTTACACTTATAATATAATTTTGAATAATTTATTTATACTGTCAGCCAGGCTGTCCATGGAGCCAAGTAATAAACATACAATTTTATTGGAGTTAATAAATGACATAATAATTGAAGCTTATGTATATATATTAAATTTATATTACATAATAAATTATATTAAAATATTATTTTATAATTAAAATAAATTTTATACTAATTTTATTATCATATAAATTAAGTATACATTAAAATAATTATTATATTCCATATAAAGAGGTGTTATGTGTATTTAATGAATAATTAATTAATTATGTCAGCCTGTATATCCCCAGGACTGAGTAAAAAGTGCTTATAAGTTATGTTAAACACATGAACTATACATGGGAACAATAAATGAGAGTACACAAACAGTATACATAAGTAAAATTATGATAATACACAAAAAATGCCATTATAACACCTTATATACACGCATATATCCACCTTTTATAAGTCTTATGTACTTAATATTAAGTTTTAATATGTTAGGGTAATCTTAAGAACCTTAAGTATAAGGCTACATAATTTTTAAGTACACTTAAAGCTGTTATATTCATTGTTTTACACAAAAAACAAGAAATGCGCTTTATTTCACTTAAAAGTTGACTATATGCGCTATAAAATTGAGAATATCAAAATTGCGCTTTGACAGATCAATTGGGCTCATTTAGAACTATTGATTTGGATATTTAAATGCATAAAAATAACACTTTTCAAATTTGGTGTTTTTTATGTCAGAAATGGCTTCTGTGTACTGGCTACATACTGCCTGCTTTTTTCCCGTGTGAATAGCTTCATTTTTAGCAAAGTTAGCTTTTTCACACTATAATTACCCCACATTCTACACCCACTGTGGGGAAACACACTAAAATAGGCGACAGGCGCTTATTTAGTGTCCTAGCTTAATTAATAATGCATTGACCTTGTTTATATGCACTAATTTCATTAATAACCTCACTCTTGGCACCTTATTTCATCACCACGCTTAAATTCGCCTAATTTTAGTCAAGGATTTACCCGTGTAAGCACCTTCCAAGGACTGCATGTAGTTACCCCACATCTCACGCTCTTTTTTAAGTTTTTGGGTGGTTTCTCAGTCAAATTTTGGTTATTTTTAAATGGGAATTTCACGTAGTATAATGTCAGGATTAGCCCCTCCATTCTACTGTAGATCCCCCTTATTATTAAGCTATAATTAACCTTAAAAAGTCTCCTTTAACCTTGTTATAATATTGTTTTCCACGCATATACTCTCTTTTTGTCTTTTCTTTAATTTTGATGGATCTCCCTTATTATTAATAGGATTTTAGTGGTTGTTGTTTGTTTAATTATGTTATTGGTCACTAGGGGCGTTGATGGAGAGGTTTATTACTTGCTGAAGGCGTCATTAACATTGTATTGGATGGTAAATCAAGGTGTTTATTGGGGAGCGTAGTGTGTATAAAAGGAGGGGGTTTTTGGTCTTGTTTTCTGCATTCTTTATCATTTACAATTAACCAATATAACCAAATAAATCACAATACATATCAATTAGTACTTTTATAAGACTTTTGAATAGTATCTGAATTATAAAATCTATTCTTCTACCAACTACAAAGATTGTAAGCCATATATAAAAATAGTGAGAGTTATATTACTGAGACCTTTAATCTTGATTATATTTTACTACTAATTGGATTTAGATTACAGTATTCATATAGGACCATTAAAATCTTCTAGACAACTGACCATTCAAGCTAGTTCACGTCCTTGTACTTGACCTTAGCCTGACAAATTACATGTTGATAATATAATTATATCTTATTAAATTATCTTATATTGTAATTACATTAATTTTTAAATTTAAATATATAATTGAACCCTTTTCATATTCAAAATTATCCATAATTATTGACGTTGTTTTTTGACCCTTATTTGTGATGAATATTAAATGCATTATAATATTTATTATAATAAATTTTTAAATTCTAAATTTGGTTCAGTAGAAAATTTAATTAATTGTTTCAACTAGTTATTACATAGTCAAAACAATCTATTAATTTTCTACAGACTAACACTAAAATTGATTACAATATTTTGTTGCGTCAAAACATTCCATTTGCTTCACTTAAAAAATCTTTTAAAAATATTGTTATACTTAATTTGATTACTTTTTCACATGGTTCTCATGTCTCAGAGTTGTTTAATTACTCACTATATTACTTAAATGATTTGGGAAATGGTTGCGTGAAAATTGTTTTCTTAATTGGGATTTTAATTACTTGTTTCATCTTTTTCTCTCCATTGTTATGTTTCAATTATTTTCTTTTATCTTTTTGTTTCATCCTATTATTACTTTGTATATACTCAGTGGTAGCGCCTCATTGGTCCCTTTGCCTATAAAAGGGCTTGTGTTATTTCATTTATGATCATCACTTACTACTCAAACATATTTTAATTATACTACAAAATACATTTTATTTACTACTAATTAAAATGCGCTTCTGCCTATTTAAGTAATACAATAAAATGTTAAAGGTTGTAATAAGAATATTTTAGTATTAATAGTTGATAATTGAGCAGAGAGAATAAAAAAGTACTTACTTTATTAACCACATTGATCCCCGTCCATTTTTATTAAAAGTCTTTAAATTTTTTATATATTTCTTTATTTCAGTTCCTTTTTATTTCCCCTTCTACCTTCTTTTTCCACCTTCCTCTAGATAACCGGCCAACATATACATACAAATTACGCCATGATATTATAGAATATTATATTTGTTTATGTAATAAAATTTATATAATAAAATTAAGTATAATAATTATTTTATTTATTCATAAAATATTTATAATTTTATTTTAATAATTTTTTGTAATTACATAAAGTTATTCATCTATATGATTACAGTAATTTATTGTATAATTTACTGGACTCCTAAGATAGCCTGGCTGACAATCATTGAGTCAAAATCTACAACAGCTCAATTCCTATCTAATACACACAATATATCAATTCAAGTAGTTGAAAGTCATCATGATCCTGCCTTGTTCAACAGTATATGTCAGCCAGGCTACTAGACTTACTCGGTAAAATAATTAATTATTTTACTTAGTTGAAGCCACACCTTTCTTCTTAATAATAATTATTTATTTATTTACTTAAGTAGTACTTACAATTAACTAAATTTAAGTATAATAAGTAGTATAAATAAATAATATAAAATGTCCCTTACAATTTTACTCCCTAACACCGTGCTCAAAAGTATATGTCAAAGGGAGTAAAATTAATAATAAATTTATAATATAAAAACTTAAAAACAACTATATTACCTCAGTGAGAGATCTGGAATCCCGTGAAATTAATGTAATTGATTATTTATTATGTAATAATTGTGACAGTCCAAGGAATTAAAACTTTGTTGCTAATAAATTTGATGCTCTTGTTGACGTACTAATTTATTACTTTCTTATGTCATTTATGTACTCCTTTCTCTTGTCTTTCTTTTCTCCCACACTCACAGTAGACGGTGTAAATTCCTTACATTTCATTTCCTCATATTTTGCCTATAAAAGGCCTCTAATTTTGTGCTTTTTCAAACCATTCTTTTTTATCACCTTACTTTAGTATTACTATTTACAACACCATACTTATTTTTATATTTTATCACATTAGTAGTTACAAGAGCGTAATTCTAATCAATAAATTATATTAATATTTAAAAATCTACCTCTTATATTTGAGTAATAAATCATTTAGATTAAGAAATACGTACCAATTTTTGAGAGTTCATTTAAAACCTTTAAAATCCTTGAAAACCTCCGTACCAAATCTTCTAGACCAAACGTGTACCTTGACAGTATATCTCATTATATGCAGAGGAGTCAAGATCTACACAACTCAACTATCCACTTTCAACTATATGAAGATTTAAAAATTCATAACTGGGCAAGTAGGGGAACTGTAATTGAAGAGTAATTAAAAATTATTTTATTTAAATAAAAAATCTACAGAATATAAGCCTAGTTAAAAAAATACTACAAAAATTTATATTTTATTATTCCTATGTTTTCTTCCATTTTAAAAATGTGAAAAAATTTTATTACTTATTTAAAATTTGATAAAACCCAAAAAAAATAATTCTTTTACTATTTAAATATAACAAGATGTTAAAAAAATTAGTTTAACTGCTCTCTAATTAAAAACCACAATAAAAATAAATGCTTACCTTTAAATAGTTTGTTGAATGTCCATTATCCTGCAATTTATCTTATATATGTAAGTAAAATATATAATATATAAATATTATTTAAGTAGAGTTGAGAACAAATATTAAAATTAATATGAAAAGTAAAAAGGAACCCAGAAAAGATAAAATTTTAGAAACAGATAAGTTCTAACTAATAAATTAATAATTCATGGGTAGATAATTAAAATGTCAAATAATATGTAAGGATTTTGGAAAAGGGTTATATATATAAATTTATAATGGAAAAGGGTCACTTATATTAATATATATAAATTTATAATGGAAATGGGCCACTTATAATAATTTATTTAAATTTATAATGGAAATGGGTAGCCTTTATTAATATATATTAATTTATAATAGAAATGGGTCACTTTTATTAATATATATAAATTTATAATGGAAATGGGTTGCCTTTATTAATAAATATATATTTATAATTGAATGGTATGATGAGGGAATGTTCAGCAGAACAACCCTCCTTATATATAGCAAGGAGACCCTCAATGGCCAGTGGTTTTTGCACTGGCAACTTGTGTTTAGAGGGGCCACCTGACACAAATATGCCTCACTCCTGGTAGATTGGGACAGTTTATCATAATTTCCAAGAAAAAAAAAAGTACTTACCCTTACCTTGACCAAAAAAAATCCCACGTATCTCCTGGAAAATAAAGATAGTAATACTATAGAAGTTAAAAATCAATGGTGAGCCAAAGAAAAAAAGATTATTAAGAAAAAAAAATTAAAAATAAGAAAAAAAAATTCCAACTAAAAGAAAATAGAGAGGCAAAAAAAAAAGTTTATTGCTAAAAAAATGGGAGAGCCAAAGGAAAAAAATAAAAATAAAAACAAATTAAAAATAATAGAAAACAAAGATTTACCTACGTAAAAAAAAGGGAGAGCCAAAGGAAAATGAAATAGTAAGAAAAACAAATTAATTTTCCTTTAGATCCCCCTTCTTTTTTAGTAGGCAAATCTTTTTTTTCTCTTATTTGTAATTTGTTTTCAATTTTTTTTTTGTTTCCTTTGGCTCTCCCATTTTTTTAGTAGGTAAATTTTTTTCTTTGTCTCTCCCTTATTTTTTAGGTGAAATAATTTTTTCTCGTTTTTTTAATTTGTTTTTTTTACTATTTTTTTTCTTTGGCTCACTGTTGATTTTTAATTTCTATAGTATTACAATCCATATTTTCCAGGAGATATATGGGATTTTTTTTGGTCAAGTTAAGTGTCAGCCAGGCTGTCTCAGGAGCCCAGTAAAATATTATAATACTTTATTGGAGGCAATAAATTTATGTATTTTATGTATTGAAAATAATATTTTATTGCATAATAAAATTATATAAACATTTTATTAAAAATAAGTAAAATAAGTATTATATTAATTTTATTATTAAATAAATTATTTCTACACTTGTATAAAACATAATATATATTATATTCTATAAATCATGGCGCATATTTATGTATTTAATATTCATAAATTAATGATTAATTAATTTTAAAAGTATATTATAATTACAATTGTAAAATTGAATTAGAATATATTTAAAACTTAATTAATTAAATTTATATATTAAATAAGACTTTTAATATGTTATAATAAATAAATATTGGGAGCAGTTTGACCCTTAATTTTTTCAGAAAAGTTATTAAATAAGTTAAAACACTTACTTAATAAAACATATTAAAATACTTATTCTGAATTCGTAGTTCATTAAATTAGTTCCTTGTTTTCAATTGAATTAGATATTGCTCTAATGAAATAGTTAAAAAAAATTACTTATTTCTGTTTTGATATTGGATTGATTACATAAATGTTTTCATCAAAATGGAAAGATTGTATTGTTTCAATCAAAACACTTAAAACTCATTGTAATTGTCAGTTTATGCTAGTATATAAGTATGATTTAATAGTAAATAATAATGGTCCAATTTCTTATTAATTAATTATTTAGTGATTAAACCTTAGGGGAAGACTAATAAACTAGTTATTCTCACTTTAAACTTACAATACTTGGATGTTATGTGTGATAGTGGTGGAAAATATAATAATAAAATATAGTTATAGCTTATATAAAGATAATATCAATTTATAAAGGCTTTATAATATATTTCTATATGATAATATTTGTGTTAAAGTGTTTATTTGATTTTTAGTAAGTAAGTGATGTCTAATAACCATCAAAATACTCCCTTACTTATACCAAAATCCACTGGAGTGCACAGACCTTCAATCCAGATAATGTCACTGCTATCCCCGGCAATTACAGCACTGTGAGAGCCCATCACCTCCCAATGGCTTCCACTTCAAGCAGTTTCAACACCCAGACCTCCAGTAAGGACCCTCCATCACAATTAATGATACCACAGACCCATACCATAAATAGAATAAACAGATCAAAGCGGATACCATAAAGAAACAGGTAAAATAACTCATCCAAAGTGGATAAAATGAAGCCCAAAACATATAAAGGAACCAAATCAACTTTCCAAGATCCCAATAACATCCCCAATCATCCACATTAAACCAGTAATCATATCCCAACTCGTAAATAAATGAAAATCCATCCAAGGAAGCAGATTAAGTTGTCCAAACTGGATATATGCACCTGAAATAGGTGTATATGCTTGTGTAGGCATTGTGAGTCCACTGGATACATTCATATGACCCAAAATAAGCAGAAAAATAAAGGTTATAGGGTATTAAGAGGTTAAAACCCACTTATAGACCTAAATATACATAATATAACTACATATTTCACTGAATATAAGGTTTATGTATACATATAAGCTTATGTATGTCCATAATTACTTAATATCACTTAAGATAAGTGTATTATGACTCCATTAACACTGTCGGTCAGTCGTCTAGAAGAGGTAAGAAAAATAGGAGAAAAAGAAGGAGAGAAGGAGGAGGACAAAGGAAAATAAAGAAATAAACCAAATATAGATATATAATTTATTTGAGAGGGAGACAACGGTGAGCAACTTTGAGAGGTGACAAAAACTTAGATTTTATTAATAATAATATTATTAAATGTAAGGGTACTGCGCGGCAAACAATTTTAATTACTATTAGACTTTAAGCAACCTTTGATTTGTTGTATAGAATTTAAATTAGATTTGTATTACTAATAAAAAAATATAAACGTAATAAAATGGTTATTTAATTTGTTGAGTGTGTAATAAGTGATGAGGCTACAGGGGATTATCCAAGGCCCTTTTATAGGCAATGGGTCCTCTGAAGCGCTACTATCTTTGTAAATACAATGATTAGAATGGAATAAAACAAATATATCAAAAGAGTAAATGAAACATAACAATGTAGAGAAAAACATGAAACAAATAATTAAAACCCCAATTAAGAATCCAATTTCCCCGCCATTAATTCCCAAATCAGTAAGTGACAATAGTGAATAACTAAACAAGATTGGAAACATAGGAACTATGAGAAATATAATTCCAAACAGATGGTACATTCTGATTAAAGGACATTTTAAGTGAAACAAAAAATAATTTGACGCAACAAAACAAGCAATTAATCTCAATTTAGTCCAAATTAATTTACTTGTTTTTTCTAACACAATTAAGGGTCAAAAGAAGCGTCATTAATTATTGTTTAGTATCATATGAGAGGTATTATTTAATATATAAATTTTAGTAATTAATTTAAATATATTATAAATAAATTTTACACTTGTAATTATAATATATGTTTTTCAATTAATTAAATATAAATTTATAATTATTAAATACATAAAAATGCGCCATTATTTGTAGAATATATTATATTATGCTCAATTTAATTGTATATAAAAATATATATAACCAATAAATTTAATGTAACACTTGTATATAATAAAATTCTTATATAATTTCATTATGCAATAAAATATTAAGTTATATTCATTAAATACAAGTCTTACCCACTCTTTAAGGTTTTATAATTTATATATCATTTACTGGACTCCTGGAATATCCTGGCTGACAAACACCTTAATAAGTATTATTAGGCTATGGATAAGCTATTTAAACTACTATAAGTCATATAATAGTGTAATAATTATATATATATGTATTATAATCATATATATAAGTATTTTAACATTATTTTTAAATAATTAGCTTAATGTAATTAAGGTTATCTTATTTTAAAAATAAGAATTATTCAGTCCTGGAGAAACCTAGGCTGACACTCCCTAACCCAAAAAAAACAGTAAAAAAATGTTAAGACATTTTAATTAATAACTAAGGAGTGAATAGAAAAATAATTTCAAAATCTCTATGATACATATACTGAATTAAACAGTATTATTTGGGTTTAAGTTTTTTCAAGAGATTTTTAAGATCAGAGATTTCATTTTCTGGAATCTACTGGTCATATTCACTTGATTTATTTTTATACCTCAATAGATACTCAACTCCCTTTTCTTTAGTAAGGTGTCTCTTTTTAAGTATCTTTTCTATTTCTGCCTTTTCAACTATTTCTTCAGGTTGCTGTTTATGCCTTCCTGATCTTCTTGGAAATAGAGCAGTATCATTAGAATGTTATGGTTTTATAATAGAAATAGGAAATACTGGATGTTTTCTATCATATGGTGCATATAGAATAACTTCAACAGCATTGTTACCAACCATCTTTTTAAATACAAATGGTCCATTGAATGGATCCTTCAATTTAACATTACCATTTAAATCGAATTGTAGTGTAGAAATAAGGACTTCATCACCCTCTTTGAACATTTTTTCTTTATGGGCTTTATCCCATCCTTTCTTCTCATACTCAAATGCCTTATTTATACATTCTTGAGCATGTTTTCTGCATAATTCTTGCATCTGAAGAAAAGATTTTGTACCTGGATGGATATCCAATCTAGGTAATTTATTAATAGTTTTAGCAGGGGTATTAGGTACATAACCCAACTAAACTCAAATGGCTTTTTTCCAGTGACAGAATGTATGTACTATTGTATGCAAATTCTAAACCTGAGATAAGGGTTACCCAATCATGTGTGAATTTGTCATTGGCTTTAAAGTCAAGACCAAAATCACAATATCTTCTCATCATATCTTCTAAAGTATGTATCATTCTTTCTGCTAGCCCATAAGTTTGTGGGTAGTGTGCTGTAGAAAATTTTAATTGACACCTTGAAACATCCATAAGTGATGTCCAGAACTCAGAAGTAAATTTAGGATCTCTGTCTGAGACTATTGCTTTGGGGAAACCTGCTATGTTTAACATTTGTGTCCACCATAAAAAAGCTAAGTCTTTTGCAGAAACCTCTTTGTGGGTAGGAATAAATTTATACATTTTTGTAAATCTATCTACAATTACCCAGCAGGAGTTATAACTCTTATGCCCTGCTATTGGAACACCTGTTAAAAATTCCATTTTAACTGTTTCCCATGGAGCTTTTGGTTGCTCAAGTTGTTGTAATAAACCAGCTCT
Organism: Hemileia vastatrix; assembly: GCA_030280995.1. Lineage (NCBI taxonomy): Eukaryota > Fungi > Basidiomycota > Pucciniomycetes > Pucciniales > Zaghouaniaceae > Hemileia > Hemileia vastatrix. The sequence continues at coordinate 22,279,876 of JASXTE010000010.1, read as the reverse complement.
TTTGCCTGTTAATCTTTTAGATTTTTGACAAGAATCACATGTCTCAACATATTTTTGAACATCATCAGACATGTTAATCCACCAAGCTGTATTTTTTACTCTGGTTAATGTTTTATGGAAATTTAAATGACCTGCCAATATATCATCATGACATATTTTTAACATTAACTCCTTCATTTAAGGGGGAATTACAATTATATTGCTTAATATTTTCCTGTAATATATAAAACCATCCTCAATGGAAAATTTTCCATTTTCTAATGCTTCTTTATACTTTTTGTGGTAATGTTTTTATTAAAACACTCATTGAAGAATTAGATAGAACATTTAATATTGTAGTAAGTTTACTCAAGTCAGGATCTGAAGCATAATTATCAAGAATTGATTGCATAAATTCATCCTCAAGATCTACAATATAAATGCCATAAATGTTAATAATCTCTGTTTCAGGAACATTAGCAGGATTATCATCATTATTTGGTAGAGGTACTCTAGATAACAGATCTACATTAGAGTGTAAGGTTCCTGCTCTATGTGTAATAGTCATCCGTCCTCTGTATTCTTTTACAGCTAACTGCCATCTAAACATATGTCTATTAGGAGTTTTAATGTTTAAGAGTGACTTAACTGCACTAAAGTCAGTTATTAACTCAAATTTTTGGTCTTTTAGGTAATAATGTAGCTTCTCAAGAGCCCATACTACTTCCAAACATTCAAGTTGAGTAGCACCATATTTTAATTCACTACTTCTTAGAGTATGTGAAATATAGCAAATTACTACTTCTGACATTTTTACTTCAATAAGTTGTTTTTGATGCAAAGCAGCACCCAGACCAATAAAACTTGCACCTTTATACAATACAAAAGGCAATTGGAAACCTGGTAATCCCAAGATAGGAGCTGTCTCAAACATTCACCACGGGAAATCTGGGGGTGAACTGCTAGCAGTTCACTCTTTTTGAAACTATTAGGAATTTGTCAGGAAACTGTTGGGAAACCATCCTGAAACTGTCAGAAAGATGTTTTTAAATCTGATGAAAAAACATTGAAAAAATAAACTGTCACAGATTGAATCTAGAACAATCCCTCCTTGAGCAGAGCTTAAGAACCACATTGAACATCAGTTAATCTCAGGTTTGGCAAAAGGTTGAACAACATCACTTAGCATACCTTAATATTCAAATATTAAACTTGAATATATGTTGCGTGTATGATATAGATGCATATGCATTTGAATTTGCATGGTGGATACTTATTGCATGCTAAAAATTGATTTGAATTGCCTATCCAAAGTGTATGCATAATGACTATGAAAAATAAATATGCATAAAAAATATGCATAGTGATTATGCATAAAAAATATGCATATTGAATATGCATAAAAATATGCATAAAAATATGCATATTGAATATGCATTAAAAATATGCATATTGAATATGCAAAAAAAGGTGCATATACGTATATGAATAAAATATATTAATATGCATATAAATCTGTATAATGAATATGCATATGAATATGCATAAATATGCATAATGATTGAAAAATGCAAAAAAATGATGCTTAACGAGTATATTTTATGCATAAATAGAAATATGCAATATGAATTCATATTGCATACAGATAACACTGGCAAACCATTTTGACCAAAACTCATACTAAATTTTCATTCTGGACTAAAGGTGTGAGGGAAGGAAGAAAAACAGTCCGACGTTAGAAAAATGCTACATGCACTCATTTTGTAGCAGAGCAAATGAGAAGTGCTGAATTATGGTTGGTGCCCATAATTTAGTATGATATCATAATTTTATTTAATTGTTTTCAATATTGAAAAGACTTTAGGTCGGTTGGTATAGATCTAGCTGTGCCAGGGTCTAATCTAATTATTTTAACAATTTCTTAATAATTAATGGGCTTTAATACAAAAACAGGTTGTATTTTTTGTGGGATATTGGATATGATAAGGTCTTTTGTAAAAAAAACTTATATTGTTTAAAAATATTCCTGAATCAGATGTGGGATAATCACTACAAAAAATTGTAGTACTGTGGGCAATAAAATATATGCACAAGCAGTAAAGAAAGGACCAAGTGAACCCTTTTTGTGCAGTGGGAATCATTAGAGTGGAATTGTGGATGAAAAATATAATTCATTATTACCATTTTATTTAATCAAAAAATTTATAATATTAAAAAGAACTATTGATTAATTGGTATTTGACCTTTGTGCCTCACTCATATTTATCATTTGATTGATTTTTGTCACCATTATGTTATTAATATTATAAGTATAGCAAAAACTTGCGTGCCAAATGCATACCGGGTGATGTTACACCTTTTATAATATTATTAAATAAAGGTAAAAAAATATGAAAATGATTTGTTTTACAAAAAATAAATTGATATCCAAAAGCAATATGAGGGATAAAAATGTAAAATTAAAGGGATCAAATATGAAATAAAAAATTAAAGTGAAATTCCTCCCATCAAGAGCACGTAGACATGATGGGGTGAACGCCCACCAGTGGCACTAAACTTGGACTATAATTTCTTTTTTGTAAAAATAAAAAAAAATCAACTGGAGCTTTACCAAAACTTCAGGATGACAATTTTGCCATATCAAACAACTTCTAGTGCAATTATTAAAGAAAAATTCATCTTCATTGCAATAGAGAGAATTGATCACATCAGACTGCATGTGACCAAAAGTGTCCAGCACAAGTTCAGCCGAACTTGTGCTGGACACTTTTATGATGGAGGTTAGCTAGGGTGGAATTTTTCTTCAGTTCATCTGGTATTTCTTATAAACATGTCCACTGGTATTTGATCTTTGTGCTTCACTCATATTTATCATTTGATTGATTTTTTGTCACCATTATGTTTTAATATTATAAGTATAGCAAAAACTCGTGTGCCAAATGCATACCGGGTGATGTTACACCTTTTATAATATTATTAAATAAAGGTAAAAAAATATGAAAATGATTTGTTTTACAAATAATAAATTGATATACAAAAGCAATATGAGGGATAAAAAGGTAAAATTAATCTCAAAGAGATCAATTATGAAAAACAAAATACTAGTTAAATTCTTGCTCTCAAGAGCCAGTAGAAGTGTTGAAAAAAATGGGAGCCATCAGGGCTAAATTGTAATAAGTGACTTTTTTTTTAACAATAAAAAATTATACACCTGAGGTTGGGAAGAACAACAGGTGTATGATTCAGCTAAACAAAACTGCTTGTAGTGAAGTTTAATAAAAAAATGTTTTTTTGTTGCCATATAGAGAATTGATCCCATCTGACTGCATGTGACTAAAAGTGTCCAGCACAAGTTCGGCTGAACTTGTGCTGGACACTTTTATGATGGAGAGTAGCTTGGGTGGAAATTTTCTTCAGTTCGTTCATCTTGTATTTCTCATAAACATGTCTACTGGTATTTGATCAGTCTGTATCTTTCGTATTTATCATCTGATTAATATTTTATCACCATTATATTATTAATGTTATTAGTATAGCAAAAACTTGTGTGCCAAATGCATACCATGTGAAGTTATACCTTCAATAATTTTTTAAAATAGATGTAAATATATATGGAAAGGAATAGTTTTACAAAACTTAAATTGAAATTTAAAAGTAAAAAGAGGAATAAAAGAGTAAAATAAAAGTCAAAGAGTTAAAATATGAAAAAAATACTGGTAAAATTCCTGCTATCAAGAGCCAGTAGAGGTGTTAAAGCAAATGGGAGCCATCAGGGCTTAATTGAAATAAGTGACCTTTTCTTTAAAGATAAAAAATTATACACCTGATATTGGGCAGAACAGCAGGTGGATGATTCAGCTAAACCAAACTACTTCTAGTGAAATTTGATAAAAAATTTTTTTTGTTGCCATACAGAGAATTGATCCCATCTGACTGCACATGACCAAAAGTGTCCAGCACAAGTTCGGCCGAACTTGTGCTGGACACTTCTATGATGGAGAGTGGCTGAGGTAGAATTTTTCTTCAGTTCATCTGGTATTTCTTACAAACATGTCTACTGGTATTTTATCTTTGTGCCTCACTCATACATATTGTTTGATTAATTTTTTGTCTTAATTATATTATTAATTATATAAGTATAGCAAAAAATTGTGTGCCAAATGCATACTGAATGATGTTACACATTTTATAATATTATTAAAAAAAATGTATAAAAATATTAAAATAATTTATTTTAAAATTTATTAATTGATATCCAAGAGCAATATGAGGAATAAAAAATTAATTTAAAGCAATCAAATATGAAAAAAGAAATCCAAGTATTATTTCTAATATCAAAGGCCAGTAGAGATGTTGAAGCAAATGAGAGCCGTCAGGGATAAATTGTACTTAATTGATTGTTTTTTAAAGATAAAAAATTGTGTACCTGTGGTTTGGATGAACTCTAGGTGGATAATTCAGCTATATCAAACTACATCTAGTGAAGTTTCTTATCAAATAATTTTTTTCATTTCCATAGAGAGAATTGATCTCATCTGACTGCACCTGACCAAAAGTGTCCAGCACAAGTTCGGCTGAACTTGTGCTGGACACTTTTATGATGGAGAGTAGCTAGGGTGCAGGTCTTCTTCAGTGCAACTGTTTTTTTTTAAAACATGTCAAATGGTATTTGATCATTCTGTGTTATTCATATTTTATTATCTGATTAATTTTTTGTCATTAGAATTTTATTAATTTTATTAGTACAGAAAAAACTTGTGTGCCAAATGCATGCCATGTTATATTACACCTTTTATAATATTATTAAAAAATGTTAAAAAAATATGAAAATGATTTCTTTTCCAAAATTATAAATTAATATCCAAAAGTAACATGAGTGATAAAAAAGTAAAGTAAAAGAGATCAAATATGAAAAAGAAAAATTCAAGAAAAATTCCTGCCTTCAAGAGCCAGTAGAGGTGTTGAAACAAATGGGTGACATTAGGGCTAAATTTGATAAAATTTAATTTTTTTTAAAGATAAAAAATTTTTCACCTGAGGTTTGGAAAAACTCAAGGTGGATAATTCAGACATACCAAACTACTTCTAATGTAATTATTTAGCATTTTTTTAAATTTAATTTCCACAGAGAGAATTGATCCCATCTGACTGCACCTGAACAAAAGTATCCAGCACAAGTTCGGCCAAACTTGTGCTGGACACTTTTATGATGGAGAGTAGCTAGGGTGGAAGTGTTTCTCAGTACATCGGTTTTTTGTTTTTCACATTTCTATTGGGTTTTTAACTTTTTTTATCATTCATATTTATCTTATAATTAATTTTTCACCACCATATATATTATTAATGTTTCTAGTATAGCAAAAACCTGCATGCCAAATGCAAAATTTGGTGATGTTACAACTTTAATAATATTATTATATAAAGTTAAAAAAATATGAATATGTTTAGTTTTTAAAAAAATAAATTGATATTTAAAATTAAAAAGAGTAATAGAAAAGTAAAATGAAAATAAATGGGATCAAATACGAAATAAAAAATACAAGTAAAATTTTTACTATCAAGAGCCAGAAGTGGTGTTGGGACAGTTGGGGACCCCTAGTTCAAGACTTGGTCTAAACTTACTTTTATGTATAGCTAACAAATTTTGAACTGAGGTTTGGACAGACATCCAGGGGACAATTTTACAATATTAAACATTCTTTACTTCAATAATTGAGTGAAATATCATTTTTTATTGCCATAGAGAGAATTTATCTCATATGACTTCATGCAACCAAAAGTGTCCAGCACAAGTTCGGCCGAACTTGTGCTGGACACTTTTATAATTGAGAGTAGGCATACAGCAAATCTTCTTAAAGTCAAAAGGGATTTCTTATAAACATTTCCACTGGAATTTGATCTTTCTGTGTCATTTAAATTTACCATTTGATTAATTTTTTGTCATCATTATATTGTTAACGTTATTACTATATTAATAACTTGTGTGAAAAATGCATACCAGGTGGTGTTCAACCTTTAATCATATATTATTAAATAAAGGTATAAGAGAATGAAAATTATTTATTTTAAAAATTAAAAATTGATATCCAAAGCAATATGAGCAATAAAAAAGTAAAATAAAAGGGATAAAATAAGAAAAAAAAATCTAAGGAAAATTCCCACTATCAATAACAAGTAGAAGTGTTAGATTAATAGTGCACCACCAGGGCTAAACTTGCACTATATTTTCCTTTTTGTTAGACCAAAGAAAGTGTCCTGATGAGTTTTGAAAAATCATCAGGAGGAAATTTTGGCAATATCAAACTACTTATTGTGCAATGATTGAGCAAAATGTCATTTTCATTTCCATAGAGTAAATTTATACCATCTGACTGCATGCAACCAAAAGTGTCCAGCACAAGTTCGGCCGAACTTATGCTGGACACTTTTATGATGGCGAGTATCTAGGGTGCAGGTCTTCTTCAGTTCATCAGGTATTCCTTATAAACAAATCCACTTGTATATGATCTTTCTGTGTCATTCATATTTATCATTTGATTCATTGTTTTTCACCATTATAATATTAATGTTATTAGTATTGAAAAAATTTGTAAGCCAAATGCATACTGGGAGATGCTACATCTTTCATAATCTTATTAAATAAAAGTAAAAAAAATATGAAAATTATTAGTTTTACAATAAATAAATTGATATTTTGAAAGCAAAAACAGGAATAAAAAAGTAAAATAAAAGTGATTAAATATGAAATTAAACATTCAAATAAAATTTCTGCCATCAAAGATAATTTGAGTTTTCAGACCAAATTTGCACCACCAGTTCTAGATTTGGAATATTTTTTCTTTTTTTTAAAATTAATAAAAGTGTCCACCTAATGTTTTCCAAAAAATCAGGAGGATAGTATAGCAGTATAAAGCTACTTCTTGTGAAATGATTGAGCAAAAATTCATTTTAACTTCCATTGAGTAAATTCATCCCATCTGACTGCATGCAACCAAAAGTGTCCAGCACAAGCTCAGCTGAAATTGTGCTGGACACTTTTATGATGGAGAGTAGCTAGGGTGCAAGTCTTCTTCAATTAATCTTATATTCATTTTAAAAATGTCTATGGGTATTTGATATTTCTGTGTCATCCATATTTATTATTTGATTATTTTTTAGTCACCACTATATTATTAATGTTTTTAGTATAGCAAAAAAATGTGTAATGAATGTACACTGGATGATTTTACAACTTTAATAATATAATATAATAAATATAAAAAAATGTGAAAGTTATCAGTTTTACCAAAATAAAATTGATATTTAAAAGCTAAAGGATAAATAAAAGGGTAAGATTAAAATTAAAGAGATCAAACATGAAATAAAGATATTAAGTATAATTTCTTCTATCATGAGCCAGTAGAGGCTTCAGAAAAAATGGGCACAATCATAGATTAACATGGATCAAATTTACTTTTTACCAAAGGAAAAAATTGTCTACCTTAGGTTTGGTCAAACTTCCAGGGGACAATTTGTCTATGTAAAACTACTTTCAGTGCAATTATGGAGTGATAATTCAGTCTCATTTCCATAAAAAGAATTGATTGCGTCTGACGGCATGCAACCAAAAGTGTCCATCACAAGTTTGGCCAAACTTGTGCTGGACACTTTTATCATGATGAGTATCCAGGGTGCAAGTCATTTTTACTCATCTGAAATTTCTTGTAAACATTTCCACTGTTATTAAATCTTTGTGCCTCACTCATATTTATCAATTGATTAATTTTTTCTCACCATTATATTATTAATATTATCAGTATAGCAAAAAATTGTGTGCCAAATGAATACTGGGTGATGTTACACCTTTTATAATATTATTAAATAAAGGTAAAAAAATATGAAAATGATTTATTTTACAAAAAATAAACTTCTATCCAAAAGCAATATGAGAGGAATAAAGTAAAATAAAAGAAATCAAAGATGAAAATTAAAATCCAAGTTAAATTCCTGCCATAAACAGAAAAAAGAGATGTTGAATTAAATTAGAACAATCAGGGCTAAACTTGCACTAAATTTTCTTTTTTGTAAAAATAAAAAAAAATCCACTTGAGCTTTACCAAAACTTCAGCATGAAAATTTTGCCATATCAAACTACTTCTAGTGTAATTTTATATCAAAAATTTATCTTCATTTCCATAGAGAGAATTGCTCCCATCTGACTGCACCTGACCATAAGTGTCCAGCACAAGTTCGGCCGAACTTGTGCTGGACACTTTTTTAATGTAGAGTAGCTAGGGTAGAATTTTTCTTCAGTTCATCTAGTATTTCTTACAAACATGTCTACTGGTATTTTATATTTGTTCCTCACTCATTAATATCATTTGATTAATTTTTGGTTGCCATTATATTATTAATTTTATAAGTATAGAAAAAACTCATGTGCCAAATGCATACCAGGTGATGTTATGCCATTTGTAATATTATTAAATAAATGTATAAAAATAGTTTATTTTAAAAATTATTAATTGATATCCAAAAGCAATATTAGGAATAAAAAATTAATTTAAAGGGATCAAATATGAAAAAAGAAATCCAAGTAATATTCCTACTATCAAAGGCCAGTAGAGGTGTTGAAGCGAATGAGAGCCATCAGGGATAAATTGTACTAAATTGACTTTTTTTCAAAGATAAAAAATTGTGCACCTGTGGTTTGGATGATATCTAGGTAGAAAATTTGGCTATGTAAAACTACTTCTAGTGAAGTTTTTTATCCAAAAATTTTTTTTCATTGCCATAGTGAAAATTGATCTCATATGACTGCAACTGACCAAAAGTGTCCAGCACAAGTTCGGCCGAACTTGTGCTGGACACTTTTTTGATGGTGAGTATCTAGGGTGCAGCTCTTCTTCAGTGCAACTGGTATTTTTTTAAAACATATCCACTGGTATTTGATCTTTCTGTTTTATTAATATTTTATCATTTGATCAATTTTTTGTTACCAGTATATTATTATTTTTATTAGTATAGCAAAAAAACATGTGCCAAATGCTTACAGGGTGATGTTAAACCTTTAATAATTCTATTAAATACAGGTAAAAAATTATGAAAATGATTTGTTTTACATAAAATTAATTGATATCTAAAAGAAAAAAAAGGGATAAAAAGAAATAGGTTGAATAATAGAGATTTTATATGAAATTCAAAATTCAAGCTGAATGCCTACTTTCAAGGCTCAGAAGAGGTGTTGGATAAAATGGGCATCATCAGGAATAAAATTTTACTTAATTCGATTTTTTGAAAAACTAAATGAAGTTTTCAACTGATTTTTTTCCAATATTTAGTTGGACACTTTATCTATATCAAATTACTTCTAGTACCATGATTGACAAAATTAAATCCTCATTTCCATATGCAGAATTGATCCCATATGGCTGGACCAGGCCAAAGGTGTCAACCACAAGTTTGAGAATTCTTCTGGTGGACACTTTTATGATGGAAAGTAGTAGGGTGCAAGTCTTCTTTAGTTAATCTAGTATTCCTCATAAACATTTCCAACTTATTTTTGGCCAAAAATCAGGTGGAAAGTTTTTCCATATAAAATTACTTCTAATGCCATGATTGACTAAAAATTGATTCTCATTGCCATATAGAGAGTTGATCCCATATGACTGGATCTGGCAAAAGTTTCACCACAATTTTTGATAAACTTAAGTTTGAAAATTTTATGATGGAAAGTAATTGCAAGTCTTCTTCATTTCATCAAGTAATCCTCATAAATATTTCTACCTATATTTTGGCCAAACTTCAGGTGGACACTTTGGCCATATTAAATTAATTCTAGTTCCATGTTGATAAAAAACTGATACTTATTTCCATATATAGATATTAAACCCATTAGACTGTGCCTTTCCAAAAGTGTCTACCTGAATTATGGCTAAACCTCAGTTGGACACTTTTATGATGCAGAGTAGCTAGGGCAAAAGTATTCTTCATTTAATTTGGTATTCATAATAAATTTATCCTCCTGAAGTTTATCCTAACTTGAGGTGGAAAATTTCGGAAAGCACCAGTTAGTCACTATCCATCAAAAAAGCGTTCACCAAAATTTTGGCTAAACTTGTGGTGGACCCCTTTGATCAGCCACAGTCAGATGAGATCAACTCTTTAGATGGGAATGAGGATGATGTTTTGGTCAATCATGGAAATAGAAGTAGTGTGATGTGGCCAAATTACCCCCCTGAAGGTCAGATAAACCTCAGAAGGACACTTTTTAGCAGGTAGTAACTGAGAAAAATACATTTATCAGAAGGAAAATCTTTTATTGGATAGATGCCAAGGTTTCATACTTGTGTATTATGGTCAGTATTAATTTTGAAAGAGTCTGTCCAAGCAATTTCATTGCCCATCATGACTCATTTTGTTTTAAATGTTTCAAACTGCATGATACAGTATTAAGGTGTCACACAGTATAATTAAGTTCTATTACGTGCCCTCCTATGATGCCTAAATTTATAATTAAATATCTTACATAATAATTTTTTTTATATAAATTCATCAATATTTTTTTTATTATCAAATTTAATAGAGCAAGTATCCTGAATTATTATATATGCATAAGCTTAGGTTAGATCAATTTGTGCTCAATTTGTTCTCATAAGAGGACCAAAATCAAGTTCTGGAGGATCAACTTGTGCATAATTTGGAATCAGTTGATATTCTGTCTATAATCAATCTGAGAATAAATGTAAATCTAACTCTAATTTACTTATGTTTATAAAGTATTCATAAACCTGGCATATTTAAGGGACACTCTAAATTTCAAGAGAGGGGATTGCTAGCAATTCACCCCTAGATTTCCCGTGGTGATTCTTTCAACTTGTCAAAAGCCTGCTGTCTTTCATTATTCCAAATGGAAGCCTCTTATTTCTTTATCAGTGTGGTCAATGGTGCAGCAATTAATTGGTAGTTCTTTATATATTGTCTATAATAACCACACATACCAAGAAAAGATTGTATATCCTTTACATTTTGAGGAATTCCAATATTCTTGATTGCAGCCAACTTATTTTGGTCTACACATATTTGTAAGCCAGATACAATATGACCACAAACTTTTAAAGACTCAAACCCAAATTTAAATTTTTTCAATGCAAGGGTCATTTTTATTTCATCCATTTTCTGAAATACCTTCTTTAAATGGATCAAGTGTTCATCGTATGTCTTAGAGAACACTATGATGTCATCATTGTATACCATTAACCATCCCTCAATCAATTCATTATGGAATGTTATATCCATTAATTTCTGAAATACTGACGGAGAATTTTTTTGGTCCAAATGGCATCCTGACATATTTTTATATTCCCATATGTCTTGTTATCAACAAAAATTTCTGTGAATTCTTTTCTACAGGAATCTGATAGTACCCTTTATTTCCATCCAGGCAGCTTATATATTTAGCACCTTTAAGGGTAGCATGTAAAGAGGAAATCATTGGCAAGGAATAAATATCATCCACTGTGAATGTATTTAATATTGTCCCATATATTTTATTTTACTTTCTAACTCTGTGCTCAATGACAATTCAAAGAATATAAAATTCAATATTCAAATACAGATTAATATTAAAATAAAATTTAATACTTGAAATATAATTTAAAAATAAATATAAATATATACAACAAAATCAAATGACTTATTTAAAAATGGAAATTACCAGAAATTTTAATTAAATCAAATTCTGTTGACATATACTGCAAATACAATATTTTAAAACCTTCCTAATAGAAAATTCTTAATATTTGAAATTTTCTTTCTTCTGCAAAATTTTTTCTCTCTCATACACTTGTATTTAATAATTTTAACTATGTACTTTGTCTCTCTTTTGCCTATATAAGGCCTCCCTTTCTGGTTGTTTTGAATCATCCATTACTTACTTATTATCTTATTAAACCCATTATTACAAAAATATATTTATTACTACTTATTGTTTTTAGTATTTACTTACACGTAATTCTAAATCATTAATTATAATAATATTGATAGAATTTTATCTCCTTAAATTGAGTAAAGCAAAAAAAAGATCAATTATACGTATTCTGACTTTGAAACTGTCAAGGGGTCCTTTTGGGTCTAGAAGTTTATTTGAGGTTTTACGGGGTATTTAAGGGTTTTAATGGTCTCTCAACAAAAAGGTATGTATTTCTAAATCAATTTAATTAATTTACTCAAGTATAAGAGGTAGTTTTTAAAATATTAGTATAGATTATAGATTAGAATTACGCTGTTGTAAATACTAAAGTTATAAAATATAGAGATAAGTGTTGTATTGTAATTGTAATAGTAAAGTAAGTGATGAATGAATGATCTGAAAAGCTCAAAGTAAGAGGCCTTTTATAGGCAAAACATGAGGGAATAAAATATACGGAATTTACACCATATATTGTAAGAATGTGAGAAAAAGAATGACTGAAAGGAGTACATATATGACATAAGAATTAAATAAACTGGTACGTCAACAAGGGCATCAAATTTATTAGAAATAAAGTTTGAGTTCCTTGGACTGTCACAATTAATTACACAATAATTAATTAATTATATTACTTTCACGGGATTCCAGATCTCTCACTGAGGTAATATAATTGTTTTAAAGTTTTTTATTATATTTTTATTATTAAATTCTATTCCCATTGACTTATACCATTGAGCACGGTGTTAGGGAGTAAAATTGTCAGGGACATTTTATTTACACTAATTAATTATACTACTTATTGTACTTAACTAGTTAATTGTAAGTAATAATTAAGTAGATAATTAATTATTAGTAAGAAGAAGGGGCGTGGCTTCAACTCAGTAAAATAATTAATTATTTTACCGGTTAAGTCTAGTAGCCTGGCTGACACTCCCTCACTCTAAAAAAACAATAAATAAAATGCTATGATTTTTTCTTTTAATAATTTTTTAGTAGAGTATGAAGATTAGATATCTCCTTCCCAGGTATCCAAGAATCATATTCAGATGATTTATTCTTGAATCTCAATAAGTATTCTGTACCTTTTTCAGCAGTGACTATTCTATCATTTAGAATTTTTTCAATTTCTGCTGTTTCAGTGATTTCATTTGGGGTTTTCTTAGGTCTTCCCCTCTTTTTCAAAATAAATCACTATTGGATGTGTAAGGTTTCAGAAGAGATATTGGAAAAACAGGATGTTTTCTGTCATATGGAGAATACAAAATAACCTCAACTGCATTATCTCCAATCATTCTTCTGACAACAAATGGACCAACAAATGGATCTTTCAATTTGTTATTACCTTGTAAGTTGAAGTGGACTGTAGAAATCAACACTTCATCACCCTTTTTAAAAGTGTATTCTTTATGGGCTTTGTCCCATCTCTTCTTCTCATATTCAAATGATTTTTCAATACATTGTTGAGCATGATTTCTGCATAGTTGTTGCATTTGAAGAAAGGATTTTACACCAGGATGTATATCCAATTTAGGTGTTTTGTTATTGAGAAATTGGGCAGGAGTATTTGGAACATATCCAAGCCAGAGCTCAAAAGGCTTTCATTGAGTAACAGAATGAACAGTGCTATTATAAGAAAATTCTAACCCAGGAAGTAAGGTAACCCAATCATGAGTGAATCTGTCATTATCTTTATACTCAAGGCCAAAGGCAAAATACCTTCTAATCATGTCCTCTAAAGTCTGAATCATTCTTTCAGCTAAACCATCAGTCTGTGGATGGTGGGCAGTAGAAAGTTTCAGATCACAACCACAAACATCCATCAGAGACATCCAAAATTCAGAAGTAAATTTAGGGTCTCTGTCAGATATTATGGCTTTAGGAAAACCAGCAGTATTAAACATATGTGACCACCATAAGAAAGCTAATTCTTTAGTGAAAACATCCTTGTGAGTAGGGATAAATTTACACATTTTTGTGAATCTGTCCACAATAACCCAACAAGAGTTATAACTGTCTTTACCAGCAATAGGTAATCCAGTTACAAAATCCATGTTAGTTATATGCCATGGTGCATCAGGAGGTTCAATATTTTGCATTAATCCAGCTCTCTTACCAGTCAATCTTCTTGATTTTTGGCAAGAATCACAAGACTCAACATATAATTTTGTGTCTTCAGACATATTAACCCAACAAGCAGTGTTCTTAATTCTGATCATTGTTTTTTCAAGATCAAAATGTCCAGCTAATATATCATCATGACAAATTTTCAAGATGATTTCTCTCATAGAAGGAGGAATAACAATAACATTACTCAACTTTCTCCTATAATATAGATATCCTTCATCAATTGAAAATTTACCTTTTTCCAAAGCCTTTTGGTACTTTGATGGAAAGGTTTTAATTAATGCTTGTATTGAAGCATTCTTTGGATCATTTAATATGGTGCATAACTTTTTCAAGTCAGTATCCTTATCATATGAATCCAGAATACGCTGTAATAGCTCTTCCTCCATATCAACCACATATATCCCATGTATACGAATAATTTCATCCTCAGGATCATAAGCAGGATTAGAGTCATTATTTGGTAAAAGTAGCCTAGATAACATATCCACATTTGAGTGAACAATACCAGCCCTATGAATAATTGTCATCTCCCTCTGTATTCTTGAACAACCAACTGCCATCTGAACATATGTCTGTTTGGTGTTTTCAAGTTTAAAAGGGATTTAACTGCACTGCAGTCAGTGACAAGTTCAAATTTCTGGTTATCTAGGTAATAATGAAGCTTTTCTAGAGCCCACACTACAGCTAAACATTCTAATTGAGTAGCACCATATTTCAATTCACTATTTCTCAAGGTTCTTGAAATATAACAAATTACTACTTCTGAAACTTTATCATTTATCACTTGTTTTTGATGGAGGGAAGCACCAAGACCAATGAAACTGGAATCAGTGTACAAAACAAATGGTTGATTAAATTCAATAAAGCAAGAATTGGTGCTGACATCAAACAGTGTTTCATAGTGTCAAAGGCTCTTTGTCTTTCACTATTCCAGACAAAAGCAACATCCTTTCTAGTTAATTGGGTAAGGGGTAAAGCTATGACTTGGTAATTTTTAATATACTGTCTATAGTATCCACACATTCCCAAAAAACTTTGGAGCTCTCTAACTGTAGTAGGAGCCTTCACCGGTTGTATGGCTGCCACTTTGTTCTGGTCAACACATATCTGTAAGCCTGAAACAAGATGACCAAGAAATTTTAAAGAATGGAAACCAAATTTACATTTCTTCAAAGCAAGTGTCATATTTATTTCATCCATTTTCTGGAATACTTTACACAGGTGGGTAAGATGGTCCTCAAATGTTTTTGAGAATATAATGATAACATCAATATAAACCATCAGCCATCCTTCAATTATCTCTTGATGGAATGTGTTATCCATGACTTTTTGAAAAACTGAAGGGGCATTTTTAGGGCCAAATGGCATCCTAATATACTTATAAATACCCATATGAGTGGCAATCATCAGAAAGTTCTGAGAATTTTTCTCAACAGGTACCTGGTGATATCCTTTGTTACCATCCAAACAGCTGATATATTTAGCACCCTGTAAAGTAGCATGTATAGAGCTAATTCTAGGTAAAGGGTAGATATCATCAACAGTATAAGTATTTAGTGCTATATAATCACCACATAACCTGGCTTTATCTTTATCATAAGAAATTAGGACAGGTGAGATAACACAATATTTAGGTGTTTCAACTACCTTTTCAATAATATTCATTTTTAAAAGGGTAGAGATATTGTCTTCAATATCTTTTCTCTTTGTGGGAGAAGCAGGATAAGGCTTCTTCTTTAAACTAGGTGGTATATCAGTTAATGGGCAAGACAATCAAAGTTTCATTTCCTCTTTAACTAATCCCAGTTCATGTGACCCATGAGCAAAGGCCATAGGAAAAGACTTTATCAAGTTAATGATGGAATCTTTATCCTCACCAGAAAGTTGTTCTCCAAAAGAGGCATTGTCAATTTCAGACAAAAGGGCATGCATCTCTTTTTTAGATCTTCCTTTACATTGAACTACAGAATTACATGTGTTCAATTCTGGTTTCAATAATTTTTTAGGGGAGGAAATCTTAAATTTTCTCTTCCCATTCATCCCCAATGTGAAACATTGGTTTGAGGGATCCAATTTTATTCCATACTTGGTTAAAATATCATTCCATACAATAAACCAATTGCTTAAGTTATCATTCTTCATGACAATAAAATCACAAATAGCTCTTACAAAACCGTGGTTATATTTAAAAAACACTGTGGCTTTGTATTTACCAATGGGGGACAAAACAGAGCCATAAACTCTCCAATTTTCAGAAATGATAGGCATCAGTTTTGATTTACAGTCTTGATCCACTGAAGCAAGTGCTCTTTCAGAAACTAAACTTCCTCCAGCTCCAGAATCCAGAACAACTTCAATGCTGGTACCTTAAGAAGGGCAATAACAATTGAGTTATCCTCAATGTTCTTTATGATCTCAGCATCTTCAACTGTAGATAAAGCATTATTATCAATATCAATAGTATCTAAATAATGAATATCCTCTTCCAGCATCAAGATTTCTTGTTGAGATTCATATGAAATATTGCTGGCACAATCACTTGACGTATCATTCAGTGCTACTGTGTCATCAGCTTGCTCCTCTGTTTGTTCTAGAAGATTTATCTTCTTGTCACACACATAGCCTTTCTGCCAAGGCTTGTTGCACTTGAAGCAAGTGTTTGTTGCATACTTTTTTGGTGCAACAGGGGCAGAAGGTTTACCAACCTTTTCCAGAGGTTTCTGTTGGTAAGTGGAGGGTTTCTTCAAAGGGGTCCTAGGAATGAATCTTCTGGCATCATACTTGTTGTTTAGAAGGATCTCATTTCAAGTATTAATGAAAGAAGAGGGTTCTTTGGAGAACTCAGTCCTAGCCACTATCAAGTCTCTCAGAGAAATTGGTAATTTATAAAGGATCCTGTCCTTCCATAACTCAAACTCCATATTTGGGTCCATTGCCCTTAAGATTTTTACAAGTTTCATTAAAAACTCAATAGGTTTATCTGTAGAAGAGCTATATCTAGTTTCCTCATACTGCCTTTGTTGAGCCATTCTGAACTTGGAGCCACCAAATTGTGCTTTAATCAATTTCTTCCAATCTTCCCATGAGTAGTCATTCCCATCCAGGAGAACAGATTCATACCACACTAGGGCAACATTAGTGAACAAAGAAATTAACTTAGACACAATTTCCTCATCTGGGAGTTTGTAAGAATTTTTTAAGTTATCAATTCTGCAAATAAATTGTTGCCAATCAGAGGAAGAATCACCATCAAATGTAGGATATTGGTCAAGTTTTGGCAAATTCTTTTGATTTGAAGGAGTCTCCTTAGTACTAGCTTGTTTCTGAGTAAGAAGCAGCTGTAATTTCTCTAATTGGGCTGTAATCTCATTGTTTAATCCTTATGTTGAAGATCCTGGTGCATCATCAGTTTTTGATGGAAACTCAGTGTTATCAACAGGTATTTATGGAGCTATTTTTACTTTAGATGAACTAGCCACAGGTACTATTTGAGCATCCTGCACTATATGTTCCTTCACAGAAATTTCAGAATATTTTTGGTCATTTAACAATGAGTTCAATTTTTCTTCAATGGTTGTTAGTCTTGTTTTCATTCTTGGAAGACTAGATAAACTCTCATTGATAGTTGCAAAAGATAATTGATTTTTATTTTGAAAAGATGAATAATGGTCATTCAAACTTTTAAGATTCATCTTATCTATCTCCACCTCCTGACAACAGGCAGATACAGTATCTTTTTGTTTAGACAAATCATTTTTTATATTTTGCCATAAAGCAACTTTCTTTTCATGGGTTGCTTTGTAATGAGACAATTCATCAGAGACTCTCTGTGATTCACTTCTTAATGCTTGATAACCCTGATCAGTTAAAAAACTATTATATCTCTGAGTCAATTGCATATTGTTCATTATATGATTTTGTTTGGCAATAATATCTCTCAAGTACTCATCATTAGTCCTTGCTACATCTGGAGTATTTCTCAATAAGGAAACTGATTAACTTTCCAGACTCTCATAGAACTCAGGGTCAAGAGTTTCATCAATTACAGCCATATCAGGGTTAATGATTGAGGTAGCAATTAAAAGTAATGGATTAGATACATGAGTTATCTGTCTACTGCTCCCAGCCTCTACTGGTCTCAAGGTGTCTTCTTCCCTCTCAGATTTACCTGAAAGAACAGAATCAGCTACAAGAAAGGCACTTGAGAATCAATAGAGGGACATACCAGGGTTTTCTGGGTATGACCATATTGGGCTTTCTCTTTCTTTTGCCTCCTTGATAGGGGTGAGGAGGTGTGGGGTTGATCTGGTTGGGTCTTGACGGACCTGCCTGAGGTAACTGATGCTGATTTTGAGACAGGTAGTCCCACCGAGTGTTTAACCAGTCCCACTGCCACTTGGACACTTCCAACTTTTCTTGGGACTGGGGAGCCAATTGTTGTTGATCCCTGGGAGGAAGAGGTTTCTTCTTCTCTTGAAGAAAGTTATCTATACTTCTCACCTTTTCTTCCAGAGCATCTACCCTTGCCTTTAGTCTCAAGTTTTCTGTCCTTAGCTCCTTTATGTGAGTTGACAGATTCTTTACCTGTTGAGGCAATGGCATCTTTTTTATCCTGAAGCCTTCTGGAAGTTCTTCTGGTGGGTTTATCATAGGCTTCTGATCCTGAGTTGTGTCTACTAGGATTTCCACTTCTTCCATCTCTACATCCTGTTTGGGGCAAGGATTTATTAATCTGAGAAATTCTTCTTGTTAAAGGAGAACTTACAGAAGTAGGCTCATCATAATCAATCAAGTCTAGTTCCTCTTCACGTGCAGAAGAACCACTTTGGTCAGTCATTTTAAGATTTATCTGAAATGAAGAAAAAAGACAATAAGATTAATTAGTCTTTATTTTTAATTTTTATTTAACAGAAATAAAATAAAAATAATAATAAAAAATATTTTTAGGATAAAAATCAACTAAATAAAATTAATCTATTAATTCAAAAAAATAATTTAAAACCAGGATTATAATATAATCAGCTGTAGAAATAAATTAAAATTTTTATTAATAATTTTAAATTATTTATTTTCAGGATTTAAATCAACTAATTTATTACTAGGACTTATTGTCAAATGAAGTAATTAAATATGACTCTTTATTAATTTAAAATTTTTTTATTAAACTGATAACTTAACTACCAGGACTTAATGTCAACTGAAGTAATTAAATATGAGTTTTATTAATTAAAAAAAATTTATTGAACTACCAGGACTCAAGGTCAACTGAAGTAATTAAATATGAATTATTTATTAATTAAAAAAATATTATTGTCAGGACAATTTGTCAACTGGAACAATTAAAATTAAAATTAATCAGGACAAATGTCAACTGAAAAATTATAATAATTAGTATTAAAATATAATTATTTTATTACTTCTGGGACTAAGAACACTTATTGCTCTATTATGGTCAACCAGGAAAAATAAAAATAAATTCCAAATTACCAGACACCTCCCCCTGTAAAATGAGCAAAGTAATGCCACTTACAGAGTGCTGAGTAAAAGGAAATATGTAGCAAATGAAGAGTGAAGATTAACCCACAAGTAGTAATATCAATAGTTACCACGATATATACGACATTTAGTCAATATATGAACCTAATTTTTGGAGCGCGGTTCGATTCCCGTTCGCAGCAAAAAATTTTGTCATGTGACGTATGACATTTGTCGTTTTTGTTGCTTTCTTGTCCTTACAGGTACTTGAATGCCAATGGTCCCTTCAATTTACGCCTTCAAATCACGATGCGCCGTCAATAATTTGGGAAGGCCTCAAATTGTCAAGGGGTCCTTTTGGGTCTAGAAGTTTATTCGAGGATTTACGGGGTATTTAAGGGTTTTAATGGTCTCTCAACAAAGAGGTATGTATTTCTAAATCAATTTGATTAATTTACTCAAGTATAAGAGGTAGTTTTTAAAATATTAGTATAGATTATAGATTAGAATTACCCTGTTGTAAATACTAAAGTTATAAAATATAGAAATAAGTGTTGTATTGTAATTGTAATAGTAAAGTAAGTGATGAATGAATGATCTGAAAAGCTCAAAGTAAGAGGCCTTTTATAGGCAAAACATGAGGGAATAAAATATACGGAATTTACACCATATATTGTAAGAATGTGAGAAAAAGAATGACTGAAAGGAGTACATATATGACATAACAATTAAATAAACTGGTACGTCAACAAGGGCATCAAATTTATTAGAAATAAAGTTTGAGTTCCTTGGACTGTCACAGTTAATTACACAATAATTAATTAATTATATTACTTTCACGGGATTCCAGATCTCTCACTGAGGTAATATAATTGTTTTAAAGTTTTTTATTATATTTTTATTATTAAATTCTATTCCCATTGACTTATACCATTGAGCACGGTGTTAGGGAGTAAAATTGTAAGGGACATTTTATTTACACTAATTAATTATACTACTTATTGTACTTAACTAGTTAATTGTAAGTAATAATTAAGTAGATAATTAATTATTAGTAAGAAGAAGGGGCGTGGCTTCAACTCAGTAAAATAATTAATTATTTTACCGGCTAAGTCTAGTAGCCTGGCTGACAGAAACCCCAAAATTCAGCTGTCTTTGCCATTGGATCTCTCTTAAAGATCTTCTAGAACAGAAGGACCCTTCAAAACTTGAGGCCCTTTCTGAATTGTCAAAGGCACATTGATATCTTGAAGCTGGCAACTGATGGACCATCAACAACAAGGTACCAATAAGACGGGTAAAGAACAAAAACGATGAATGTCATAGACCACGTGACTTGTTTTTTTTTCTGTGACCAGGAATAAAACGGCACTCCAAAATTTAGGTTCATATATTGGAAATAGTCATATATTATTGTGGTAATTATATTGATTACTATTTGTGGGTCATTTTGCACATTTCATTGTCCACGTATATCTTTTTTACTCAGCACTCTGTAAGTGGCATTAAATGGGTCATTTTACAGGGGGGGGGGTTCCTGGTAAATAAATTTTTTTTTCCTAGTTTACCAAGATAGAACTATATTGCTCTTAGTCCTAGATGTAATATAAATTAAATCAATTATTTTATATTTTTTTAATTATTTCAGTTACCTCTGTCCTGATTATTAAAATTTTATATTATTGTTTCAGTTTACAAATTGTCCTGCAAGTAAATTAATAAGATTCAAAATTAATTTAGTTAATTATATTAAAATTGTTTCAGTTGACAATAAGTCCTGGTAATTAAATTATTTCAGTTGAAATCAAGTCCTGGTAATTAAAATTATTTTCAGTTGACATTAAGTCCTGGTAATTACAATTATTTTCAGTTGACATAAAGTCCTGGTAATTAAATTATTTTAGCTGAAATTAAGTCCTGGTAGTTAAATTGTTTACAGATGACATTAAGTCCTGGTACTTAAATCCTTCAGTTGACCTCTAGTCCTAATAATTATCAACATATACATTACTAATTAATAAATAATTTTATATTTCTTCTCACTAAGAAACAAGCTTGTAATAAGGAGACTATTTCAAATAAAAAGAATTGGCCAAAACTTGGCAAGTATCCAACATTTGATGGTGACTCTTCCTCTGATTGGCAGCATTTCATTTGCAGGATTGATAATCTAAAGAATTTTCACATACTCCCAGATGAGGAAATTGTGTCAAATTTAATTTCTTTATTTATCAATGTAGCCCTAATGTGGTATGAATCTATTCTCTTGGATAAAAATGACTACTCATGGGAAGATTGGAAAAAATTAATCAAAGCACAATTTAATGGTTCCAAGTTTAGGATTGCTCAACAAAGGCAGTAAGAAGAAACTAGATATAGCTCTTCTACTGAAAAACATATTGAGTTTCTGATGAATCTTGTGAAATTCTTGAGGGAAATGGTTTTAAAGATGGAGTTTGAGCTTTTGAAGGAGAGGATCCCCTATAAATTACCTATATCTCTGAAAGACTTAATAGTTGCTAGGACTGATTTCTCAAGGGAAACTTTTTCTTTTATTAACACCTGAAGTGAGATCCTTATAAACAACAAGTATGATTCTAGAAGATTCATTTCTAGAACTTCATTGGAGAAAACCTCCAATTACCAACAAAAACCTCTGGAAAAGGTTGGTAAACCTTCTGCCCCTATTGCACCCAAAAAATATGCAAAAAACACTTGCTTCAAATGCAGAAAGCCTTGGCAGAAAGGCCATGTTTGTGACAAGAAGATAAATTTTGTTGAACAGACAGAGGAACATGCTGGTGACACAATAGCACTGGATGATACTTCAAGTGGTTGTGCCAGCAATATTTCATATGAATCTCACCAAGAAATTTTAATTCTGGAAGAGGATATTCATTATTTAAAAAATATTGATATTGAGAACAATGATTTATCTACAGTGGAAAATGCTGAGATCATAAAAAATCTTGAGGATAGCTCAATTATTGTTGCCCCTCTCAAGGCACCAGTCTTGATCAATGGAAAAAACATTGAGGTTATCTTAGATTTATGAGCTAATGGAAGTGTAGTATCTGAAAAAGCACTTGCTTCAGTGGACCAAGATTATAAATCAAAACTTATGCCTATCATTTCTGAGAATTGGAGAGGTTATGGCTCTGTTTTGTCCCCCATTGGTAAATACAAAGCCATGGTATTTATCAAATATAACCATTTTTTTGTAAGAGCCATATGTGATTTTTTTGTCATGAAAAATGATAATTTGAGTAGCTGGTTCATTGTGGGAAATAATATTTTAACCAAGTATGACATAAAATTGGATCCTTTAAACCAATGCTTCACAATGGGTATGAATGGAAAGAGAAAATTTAAAATTTACTCCTGAAAAAAATTATTAACACCAGCATTGAACACATGTCATTCTGTGGTTCAATATAAAGGAAGATCTACAAAAAAAATGCCTGCCCTTGTGTCTGAAATTGACAATGCTTCTTTTGGAGTACAACTTTCTGGTAAGGAAAAAGATTCCATCATCCAATTAATAAAATCTTTTCCTATGACCTTTGCTCATGGGTCACAAGAATTAGGATTGTTAAAAGAAGAAATGAAACTTCGATTATCTTTCCCGTAAAATTAAATACCACCTATTTCAAAGAGGAAGCCTTATCATGCTTCCCCCACAAAAAGAAAAGATATTTCAGACAATATCTCTACCCTTTTAATAATGAATATTATTGAAAAGGTAGTTGAAACACCTAAACATTGTGTTATCTCACCTGTCCTAAATTATTATGAGAAAGATAAAGCCAGGTTATGTGGTTATTATAGAGCATTTAACACATATACTGTTGATGATATCTATCCTTTACCCAGAATTAGCTCTATAAATGCTACCCTACAAAGTGCTAAATGTATCAGCTGTTTGGATGGTAACAAGAGATATCATCAGGTACTTGTTGAGAAGAATTCCAAAACTTTCCTGATGATTGCTATTCATATGGGTATTTATAAGTATATTAGGATGCCATTTGGCCCTGAAAATGCCCCTTCAGTTTTTCAAAAAGTTATGGATAAAACATTCCATCAAGAAATAATTGAAGGATGGCTGATTTTTTATATTGATGATATCATCATATTCTCAAAAACAATTGAGGAAAATCTTAACCACCTGTGTAAAGTGTTCCATAAGATGTATGGGATATACATGAAACTTTATTTGAAGAAATGCAAATTTTGTTTTCATTCCTTAAAAGTGCTTGGTCATGTTGTCTCGGTTTTAAAGATATGTGTTGACCAGAACAAAGTGGCAGCCATACAACAGGTGAAGGATCCTACCACAGTTAGAGAGCTCCAGAGTTTTTTGGGAATGTGTGGATACTATAGACAGTATATTAAAAATTTTCAAGTTATAGCATTACCCTTACCAAATTGACTAGGAAAGATGTTGATTTTGTTTGGAATAGTGAAAGACAAAGAGCTTTTGACATTATGAAACATTGTTTAATGTCAGCACCAATTCTTGCTTTACCTGACTTTAATCAACCTTTTGTTTTATAAACTGATGCCAGTTTTATTGGTCTTGGTGCTGCCCTCCATCAAAAACAAAAGATGAATAATAAAGTATCAGAAGTAGTAATTTTTTATATTACAAGAACCTTGAGAAAAAGTGAATTAAAATATGGTGCCACTCAACTAGAATGTTTAGCAGTAGTGTGGGCTCTAGAGAAGCTACATTATTACCTGGAGGAGCAGAAATTTGAACTTTTCACTGACTGCAGTACAGTTAAATCCCTATTAAACTTGAAAACACTTAACAGACATTTGTTCAGATGGCAGCTGGCTGTTCAAGAATACAGAGGGAGAATGACAATAATTCATATGGCAGGTATTGTTCACTCAAATGTGGATATGTTATCCAGGTTACCTTTGCCAAATGATGACTCATATCCTGCATATGTTCCTGAAGATGAAATTTTTCATATTCATGGGATATATGTGGTTGATCTTGAGGAAGAGCTACTACATCTTATTCTGGATTCATATGATAAAGACACTGACTTAAAAAAGATATGTACCATATTAAATGATTTAAAGAATGCTTCAATACAAGCATTAATTAAAACCCTTCAATAAAAGTACCAGAAGGCTTTGGAGAAAGGTAAATTTTTAATTGATGAAGAATATCTATATTATAGAAGAAATTTGAGTAATGTTATTGTTATTCTTCCTTTTATGAAAGAGATCATCTTGAAAATTTGTCATGATGACATATTGGCGGGACATTTTGATCTTGAAAAAACAATGATCAGAATTAAAATCACTTCTTGATGGGTTAACATGTCTGAAGACACCAAACTATATTTTGAACCCTGTGATTCTTGCCAAAAATCAAAAATATTGACTGTTAAAAGAGCTTGATTAAGTCAACATATTGAACCTCCTGATACACCATGTCAGATAATAAACATGGATTTTGTAACAGGATTACCCATTGCTCAAAAAGACAGTTATAACTCTTGTTGGGTTATTGTGGACAGATTCAGAAAAATGTGTAAATTTATCCCTACTCACAAGGATGTTTCATCTAAAGAATTAGCTTTCTTGTGGTGGTCTCATACGTTTAATTCTTCTGGTTTTCCTAAGGCCATATTCTCTGACAAAGACCGTAAATTTACTTCTGAATTTTGGATGTCTCTAATTGATGTTTGTGGTTGTGATCTGAAAATTTCTACTGCCCATCACCCCCAAACTGATGGATTAGCTGAAAGATGATTCAGACCTTAGAGGACATGATAAGAAGGTATTGTGCCTTTTGCCTTGAGTACAAAGACAATGACAGATTTACTCATGATTGGGTTACCTTACTTCCTGGTTGGGAATTAGCTTATAAGAGCACTGTTCATTATGTTACTCAAAGCAAGCCTTTTGAGCTCTGGCTTGAATATGTTCCAAATACTCCAGCCCAAATTCTCAATAACAAAATACCTAAATTGAATTTACATCCTGGTGTATAATTTTTTCTTCAAATAAAACAACTTTGCAGAATTCATGCTCAAAAATTTATTGAAAAATCCTTTGAATATGAGAAGAAGAGATGGGAAAAATCCCATAAAGAAAACATTTTTAAAAAGGGTGATGAAGTACTAATTTCTACAGTCCACTTCAATTTACAAGGTAATAACAAATTGAAAGGCTCATTTTTAGGTCCATTTGTTGTCATAAGAATGGTTGGTGATAATGCAGTTGAAGTTATCTTGTATGCTCCATATGATTGAAAACATCCTGTTTTCCAATATCTTATTTGAAACCTTAAACATCCAATAGTGATTTATTTCCCAAAAGGAGGGAAAGACCAAAGAAAACCCCTAATGAAATCACTGAGACAGCAGAAATTGATAAGATTCTGAATGACAGAATAGTTACTGCATAAAAAGTAAAGAATATTTATTGAGATTCAAGAATAAATCATCTGAATATGATTCTTGGATACCTGGGAAGGTGATATCTAATCTTCCTACTCTCCTGAGGAAATATAAAAAGAAAAAATCATAGCATTTTTTTTTGTTTTTTTAGAGTGAGGGAGTGTCAGCCAGGCTGCTAGACTCACCTAGTAAAATAATTAATTATTTCCTGGGGTGAATCCATGCCTTTTTTATTACATATTATTTTTAATTTTATTATAATTACTTCAAATTTACTTGTAATAAATTAACTAGTTACAAAAGAGTAAAATTAGTAAAAAAATAAAATTTATATTAATTTTCCCATATATTTTATTTATTTTCTAACTCCATGCTCAATGACAATTTAAGGAAAATATTAATATTAAAATAAAATTTAATATTTTAAATATAATTTAAAAATAAATATAAATATATACAACAAAATCAAATGACTTATTTAAAAATGACAATTACCGGAAATTTTAATTAAATCAAATTCTGTTGACATATACTGTAAATACAATATTTTAAAACATTCCTTATAGAACATTCTTAATATTTGAAATATTCTTTCTTCTGGAAAATTCCTTCTCACTCATACACTTGTATTTAGAACATTTAACTCCATACTTTGTCGCTCTTTTGCCTATATAAGGCCTCCCTTTCTGGTTGTTTTGAATCATCCATTACTTACTTATTATCTTATTAAACCCATAATTACAAACATATATTTATTACTACTTATTTTTTTGTATTTACTAATATGTAATTCTAAATCATTAGTTATAATAATATTTATAAAATTTTACCTCTTTAAATTGAGTAAAGCAAATAAAAGATCAATTTTACGTACTCTGACCTTGAATCACCAAAATCCACCTGTCTCCGCCGTTGGACCTCCGTTAAAAATCTTCTAGACTATTATGACCCTTTGACATATATGATAATTGAATTACCTATATTAATTAGCCATTGGCCCTGTGTTGTATAATGGTAATCATGAGGAAATATGTTATTCTCATTGGGTTCATGTATATATTTGTGTTTGATTTCATTGACTTTGGTCACAGACAATTTCCACTCACATTTTTACTTGAATTTTTATTAATTTAGGTTTGTTAATTATCTTAGAAGACTTTTTTTCTTGTTAATTTATGCAATAAAAATAAATTTTGGCAATCTATGCCCCTACTTCAATAAAACACAGGGGAGGGTATTGCCATTTTTTTTGTCATGAATTTTTTTCTGAATTAGAAAAAAAAATGGTGAACCCCACCCACTTTTATAGTAAATAGCAGTGGAGGGTATTGTCAAAAAAAATTAGGGACACCCTAAATTTCAGGAGAGGGGATTGCTAGCATTTCACCCCTAAATTCTTCATGGTCAATCTTTCAAATCTCATTAAGGAGTGTGTGTCAGGGATTTATTATTAGATTTAATGTATGCTATCAAGAAAACATTTTAAAAAAATAAAAAAAACTAGTTATCAAAAATTTTCATTAAGCATTCAATTTCTTCAATAGATTTATTAGCTTTTTCACATTCTCTCATGAAATCTTTCTTTTTTGAATTAACTTCAAGTTGATACTTGAGTTTCAGTTGATCCAATAGGAAATTGTACTCAAGAGCCTCCTCCTATTTTTTATCTTGATTTTCTTCTCCTCCAAGTCATTTGCCCTCTCATCCCTCTTTAAAGAAAGCTCTAATTTCTTCTCCTCCAAGTCTTGGACCCTCCCATCCTTCTGTAAAGAAAGCTTAAATTTCTTCTCCTCTAAGTCTTGTGCCCTATCATCCCTTCATAAAGAGATCTCATATTGTTTCTTTTGAAAGTTGAGAGTATCTCTTTTAACTTCAACTTTACCTAGATTGAAAAGGAATATTAACAAAAGTAAATAAAAGCTCACTTAATTATTAAGAGGTATGCTATCACTTACCAGATTCATGTTTCTCCAGAAAATCATCCATGGAAGAAAAAAGGGTTTGGGAAAAACTATCTCTTTTTCTCTTTCTATGACTGTTGAAATTCAAAGTAGTTAATGGTTTTTGCTTTTTTTTGGAGGTAACATTTTCCTTTTCATCATTGATGCTAGCTTCAGGCTCACTTACTTGAGGATCCTGGGTTTGTTCATTAGGCTTTTTAGAAATAAAAAAAATAATTCAACTAGATAAGAAATAAAAACTTACTGGAGAGGGATCACATTGGTTTACATAACCATAATGATCTATTGGAAAGCTATCTAGATTTGTTGAATTTAGAACAGGGGAGGCTTGAGTGGAGGAAGAGGATGGGAAAAGATTTGTTTTGAAATCATGTTCAGAGATTGAATCTTCACCATCCAACATGTTGGAAGGATTAAAATCAGCATTCTCACCAAAAATATCATCCACCTCTTTAAAGTATGGAGATAGCTATTCAAGTTTATCATCTATGGATTTTATGCCCTTATGGATATCAATGTTGGTAATACCCAAACCTGTAGAAAATGAAAGAGTCTATGCCTTCTTGTATTTGACTTGATAGTTCTTTAGGCGTTCAGACATCTTTTTAGGCCAAAGATTTATCCTTCCAGTTGTCTTATTTCATAATTCATTGGCCATTAGAAGATAGCCATTGAATTTTGATGCAGGGGGCCATCCTACTTTAGTTGCATTCTCAGTACCAAAACAAGAATCATAATTAGTTTTTATTTTCAGCCAGTTGATAAGTATGAGATGATCATCTTTTTTTATTTTATTAGTCTTTGATTTCTCAGCTGAGCAGGGGAAAGAGGGAGTAATGGGATTTGAAGAACAACTTGGTGAAGGCTACATTTGAGAAGATCTATGATGACAGGGAATGTTGAGATATTTGAAGATGAAAAGGAGAAGAAAAAAACAGATGAGATGGGGATGGTTTTTGAATGGAAATGAGTAGACAGGATGGGAGTGCGCAGAAAGGTAGGTAGGCTGGCACATCCAGAAAGTTTTCCAAAATGTGGTTATGAAAAATTGAGGATAAAAATGTTGGATAGAGGTGAAAATTGACATGTAAAATTTCTTATAACCCAGTTATTAGCAAAAATAATTGTGGAAGATAATTGGGGTATAATTATTTTTATCTGCAATTAATTTAATTGCAGATTGTCAACATTTATACCCCCTATTTGAATTATATTATCATAATTTTGTTATATAATCTTATTATTTAATATATTATTAATTTTTATACATAATCTGTTTAATTTTACTCCCTCTTTTAGTTCCAATAAATAAACATAAAATTTACTGGACTACTGGTATAGCCCTGTCTGAAAGATAGTGTGTTTCAGAAATCTGCACTTAGATAAAAGCAGATTTGTAAGTGAAAATTTTCCAGAACTGAAACCCCCTTAAAATTATTGAAAAAAGGCAAGTAAGTTGAATAAAAAGCTAGTGAATAGTGAAATGTTATATATAATTATCAAAATGTAAGGGGGAAGTAGAAAATAGTAAATGGGTGAGCTTAAAAAATGATGAAATTTAATATTTAAGAATAAATTTTAATGTAAAAGTTTTCAGTGAGATTATTAAAATACTAGAAAATAATGACATGAGATTATTTAGTATAAATTTATAATTAAAAATTAACAATTGAGAACATTAAGCAATTATCAAATGATGAAATGTGATATTGGAAGGTAAAATTATATAAAACATTTATAAATGAGACTTATAAATAATGTGAAGAATTGTTTAAATGTGGCATGAAATATTGAAGTGGAAAAAAAAGTTAAAAGTAATTTTACCATGAATTAAGGAAATGTTGCCAAATAGGCCACATAAACACACCACAAAAAAGTTACTAAATCTTCCATAAAAAATGAAATACACCTTTCCTGGAAAGGTGAATTTTAGAAGCTTATTTGTCCCCAAACATGCATTCTTGTGGGTTAAAAAATTTGTCAAAACACTATCCTTCTTCCGTAAAATTAGTCAGAACTAGGTACAGATATTCCAGAACTAGGGGTTGTCAGTTCTGGATAATCCACACTTAAATTAAGTGCAGACTTCAAAGCAAATCAGCACTTGAAAATCAGCATTTAAATTTTGAAAAAAAGTTGCTTATTTCAAAAATGGGTGTCAGTTATGACCTCAAAGCATCACTTTTTTCCCAATTTTTTTTCACAAACACATGTCTCCCATATCATCCCTTCCTTTCCACCCAATCCCTGTCACATGTGACACCCTGACCTCCATCTCCTCATCAATCCTTAGCACACACTCCTCACTTAGATTTGAAATATTTTATTACAACATTTTAACCAGGTATGTTTTTTCTTTCTTTTTTATTTTTTCAACCTCTTAACATCTTCTCTTGTAAAATACCAGTTTCATAATGCCTCCCAGAATATCCAACACTCAAAACGCAGCTCAAAAAAATGCTTCATCACAAAGGTTTTCCCATCATTCAAGCCCCTCACATGAGAAATCAAAGTCTGGACAGTTAAAAAAGGAAGATTATCTCATCATAATCAAATTCATTAAAATTAAATTAAATTATCATTCATGTTTTGGATGTGAGAACTCCACCTTCATCAAATTTCCATGTCTTCTTGCTGATTGAAAATGAAGTAAATAACAAAACAGAATGGAGAATTGACATCAATCCCAAGATATTAAAGGAGAGGTTCAAAATTTATCAATCAAAATATTAAAAGGCTCATTTTTCTTCCAATTCTACTGGCTTTGGTGTTGATGATGATGATTTGGAGATTGGAATTACTACTGTTTTTGGAAAATCTCAATGTCATGTGTCCTTTCAATGAGGAAATTGATAATATTTTTGGTTCCTGAGTTGATGCCAACCCTTGGTTTATACACAATACTACTGAGGATATATACCCTCTGGCTCTCAACCATTCAATAATCCTCCTAACACACCTGTTCTTCAAAAAAATTAATCACCTCCAGCTTCTAACAATAGTTCAGCTGAAGATGATCCTGACCATCAAACAGAAAAATTATTTTGCAGGATATCTGAGTCCTCAGAGCCCCAGTATTTTAATGTATGTTAACATTTTCTTTTTTCATAAATTTTTCTCTAAATCTCTTATTATTTCTATTCTATTCTCTTCCTACTCAAACTCAAATTTCTAAAAATATTAATGATTCCAGAAATGAAAATCATGTTTTGGAGGCAGCTTAAGATGAGCTTCCTGAACCCTCTAGCTCCAACTCCAAACTAAAGTGTAAATCCTCAAGTCAATTAACTTGAACCATCTTTTAAAATGTGGTAATACCTCAACCAGAACTTTTCCCTTCCTTGACCTTAATTTTGAGAAAACAATATAAATAAGTTTTTCTCACTATATATCTTTTCAATAACATATTTATTTATTTTTTCTTTTCATTCTTCTCAGAAAAATTCTCTATTACAAAAAATGCCCTCAACTTTGAGAAGATGAAGTTTGATCATATGCTAATTAAAGATAAAAAGGCCTTAGATTTGGAGGAAATTTTTTTTCGCTTTAATCAAATTTTTAAAATTCCAGAGTTGATGCAGAAGAGATTGAAATAGTTCATATTTGCTCAGATAAAACAAAAGGCCTTTATTATCAAAGAGAATTGGAAATCTGTGATTTGTAAAAGGAAGAAAAATTTTAAAAAAAGAATTTATCATGGCATGTGTAAAAATGGCCAATCTTATGATGACATAAAAAAATTACTTGACTTTTTTAATTGATTAATTTTTTAGTTGTTAATGGTTGGGGAATGACCTAAATAGTTACTTTTAATATTATCATAAATAGTTGTATCATGAGATTTTGGTTACACCATTTGTCCTTTCTGGACTATAAAATATCACATCTTGGAATTACAGATGGTAAAATAATAATGAAACCTGTGCAAAAATCCTCATCACCAACATACTTTTATCACCTCATCATCAATTTGCATTTCTAAATATAGATAATTCAACAAAATTCTATATCTGTTTCGAAAATTTGGCAATACCCTCCCCTGTGTTTTATTGAAGCAAGGGGTGGGTATCACCAAATTTTTCTAAGTCATCAATTTTCCATGTCAAATTTAAAAATTTGGCAATACACTCCCCCGAATTTTATTGAAGTAAGGGGTGAAAATCACCAAAATCTAATATAATTTCATAAATTAATAAATAAATAAACAAGATAAGTCAAATTTACTAGGTTCAAAGTAATGAAAATTCCTCAAGCTAAAGTGCAGACCAAGTCTAGAAACTAAGTTTGGGACTTTCTACAGGTATAGGCTAGAGGAACCATTGAAAGAAATTAATGCTTTCATGATTACTGTTTATATAAATTAAAGCTTTTGGCCCATTACTTTAGTTTATTAAACTGAAATATCAGATTAATTAATTAAAAATTTATGAAAGAATAATTAATATTTTATGAATTTTAAAATACCCATACTTTTCTTATCTACTTAAAGTTTTATTAAATTTATTACTTTTACCTTCTTTTTTTACCTTTTTTATCAATTTGATTAACTTTTGACTTATTTGGAAGGAGAAGCCAAAATGAGTAAAGTCCTGAAAAGATTCCAAACCTGAAGGAAATTTTTCTGTCTGTTGATTATTGTGAGAAGAGTTCCAAAAAGATTCAATGATTCTATTTTCTAATCTAAAGTCAAATATACACCTATGATCCAGGAAATATAAATTATGCCCTTTGATTTTAGCAGCTGAAGAAGAGGTTGTCCTTTAATACAAACAATATAAGAGAATATCCCCAAAGTAAGATAATTGGCATCATTAAAATCTGTATGAATCTCTTTATGAAATCCTGAATTAGTGATTATAACATTTGAAAAAAATATATATTCATTGCTAATTTCTTTCTATTCAGAGTCACACCAATTTGATATTCCGTATTTATTCAAAAGTTTGTGATTTTTATGAAAGGCTTTATTACATATTTTTTTGAGGCAAAAATCAAGAAAATAATTAAAGAAAGTTAAAGAGTCCAATTTTCAAAATCATTATCTATTTCCACATTGAATAAATTTTTGAGCAAAGAATAGATGCCTATAGAATTGAAATGAGTGAAATATATTAAGAATGAAACAACATAAATATTATTAGACTTACCAAGAGAATAAACTTTAATAAATCCTGGTTTCTATCTAAAACCAATCAAGATACCAACAAACAAATTATTATTCCTTATTGGTAAGTAAACCAAAGCCATTGGATATAGTTTAGAGATCAGATCAGATAGTTGAATAAAGGATTCATATTTTACTCTATAAAATTAATAATTTTCATAAAGAAATTAAGGTTCAAAAGTATTACTGATTACAGCCTTAACTTCATTTCCTCCTAATTTGGTTAGATATTTGATATCTTCAGGTAAATTCTTGGGATAATTTTTTTTATCAAATTTAGTTTTATAATACTTGATATTTGATATGTGTCCAAATAAAATATCCATGTGTATTTAAAAAAAAAATTTTTTTTTGATAAGATCAATCATCAGTTTTTATGTTTGAAAGTTTTGAAGAAAATTGAAATGAAGTAGAAATTGAAGCAGATGATAAAGAAGATAAAGATGAAGATAAACATAAAGGGCTTGAATCATAAGAAAATGTTTTTTTTCTGAATTTTTTTTTTGAAACTTAAAATGAAGTAGATTTTAAAGAGGATTACAAAAAAGATATAAATGAGGATAGAGGTGTAAGGCTTGTATCAGAAGAAGCAGATTTTTTTTCTGAAAAAATTTTCACTGTTCAAAAAAACATCATAATTATTTTTGAAAAATAAATTAAAACTCATATAATTTAAAATAATAATCCTTAAAAATTTCCTACAAATAATTATCAAGAAAATTTTTTACTTTAATTGAACTTTAAGAATTATTTTGGTTAAATCTGCACAAAAAAAAGATAAATGTTAAAAGAAGTTGTAAAGCTTTTCTGTCAATTTTTAATGGCTCCCTAATTGGTCCCTTTTCTCCAGTTGTAAGTCTTCTCTGAAGCCCACTCCATATTTCTAAAAGGACTTCTTAATTTCTTTAAAATGGAAAAATGAACTTTCAAGATTCCAATAGAATGTTCAATACAGACTTTTTACTTTGCCAAATGATTTTTGAACTTGGCATTTTGACTGTATCCAGATTCTGCTCCCCAAAAATGAGGAAGTACATACTTTACATTCTCATTAGCAGAATCTGCCAGAAGATATTGAACTTTATCAAAGAATTCTTCAGTCTCTTTTGAAGTTTGAATTCTTTGAAAGATGTAGGAATAATGGAATGATCCAGGATAGCCAGCAGAGAAAGAGATATATTTTTTGTTGATGTCACATATAGCTGAATGGAAATTGAATATCTATAGAGAAGATATAGTTTTTTGTGTTAGCTTAAAAAAGAAAGAAAGGAATTAAAAACAATCTACCACTTTTTACAGTCAAAGTTATTGTTTCCACCTTGAGCATGTTTCTGACTCAATGGAATAGTAGTACCATCAAAAAAACCAATTCATCCTGGGAAGCCCTCTGGTTGAATAACCTGAGATGATTCAAGTCACCTTTCTTCAATTGGCCAGGTGAGAAGTTCAGCTTTCAAGGATTTGATAGCAGTGATGCATTTTTTGTATAAGTTTTGACAGAAACATACCCCAAATCAAAGATATTTTCCAAATTTTTCAAGGCAGCTCTTTTATTATTAGAATTTAAACAACAAAGTGTGATTACCAACTGAATTGAAGTATCACATTGTGGTTTTTAGAAATATTGTTAAAAATGGGGTGGTCCTAAATAAGCTCAAGAAATTTAAGGAAAAATTCCTGAGCAGCCCTGAACAACTGTCTAAAACTGGGTGCAGATAGGTTAAGAAGTTTTTGGATGGTGTATTTGGGGGTATAAAGTACTTGAGGCTTTCTAGGAAGATGGTAAAAATTCTTGGCCATTTTTGATATAAAAAAAATCTTCTTCAAGATCAGAGTCCAAGAGGAGATCAAGAGCTATGAAAGTCATTGCTTGATGTAGCTTATCATGATTTGAGAGTGAGGAAGGCATAATTTTTATATGGTATAAAAATTTAAATTTTGTACAATGTTTTGAGTTATAAAGTGTTAGGCTGTGAGTCTCTGTGTATGAAAGGGATGATTCTGACAAATCAGTGAAATGGGATTTTATGGTTAAATCAGCACTTTTGGTTGAGAAAGTGCCAATTTGAGTGAAATAAGTGACTTATTTTGTTTTGAAATTCACCAGTTTTGGGAAAAGGGTTTTTTGAAAGTTAGAACTTAAATAAGTGCATATTTTGTCAAATTTAAGTGTAGATTTTCCAGAACTGACACCCCCACTAGGTACAAAAGCACCAACACCTAGTTTTTTTTAACCTAATCCTTAAGAGCTTATTCATAAAAGTAAGGTATGTGACTTTGAAGAAATTAATAAGTACCTTAATCATAAGCTTACCCTAATTCTTAATAAATTTTCACTAACATGCCACTTTCAGTCCACCATCAACTTGAGATCACTGCTACAGCTCTAGCTCTTGATCTAATGCTAAGTTATGATACTTATTCCAATGCTGTACTACCCCCACCAATAGAATATAGCAGTAATTAATTATCTTAAACCAGTGCTATAGATTCTAAGCCACTACAAATTACCCTCTCTCATTTTAAAGGACATGCTTAACTTATTTACAACTTTGTGCAATGGAACTCCTCAGTTTCCCAGTTTCATTTATTTTGGTTCAGCTTCCAGACTTGAAATTGCATAGCATTTCTAAGATTCAGTCTCACTAAGATACTTCATCTTCTCTTCATCTCTCACTTCTGTCATTCATTTTTGGTAATGATACTTCTCACTTCACAGCTCCAAAGGTAAATCACTTTTTCACTTTTTGTAATTTAATATCTGATTGACATGTCTTTTTTTGTCTCTTTTTTCTGTTCTTTTTTTATCATTTTTTTCTTTTAATAGCTGGTTAAACTTTTCATTTTTTTCCTTTTTTCTTGGTTCACCATCTTTTTTATTTTTTATTTATTAACTTGAGATAGGAGATGACACTTTGAGACCAGTAGAAGCTATTTTCTAGCAGGTTTAATAATCAATTTCCTATTCATGTAAATTTCCAAAGGGTTCTTTTGGTCTAGAAGATTTTTATTGAAAGTCCAACAGCAGTGGTAGGTGGATTTTGGGGCTTCAAAGTTGAGTACATTTATTTTATCTTTTGTTTGCTTTACTAAATTAGAAGAGGTAAAATTTTATAATTATTAAAATTAATGATTTAGAATTTCTGTAGTAAATACTAAAAACCATAAGAAGTAATAAATATTTGATTGTAGTAAATTGGTTTAATAAAATAATAAGTAAGTAAAGGATGATCCAAAACAACCAGAAAGGGAGGCCTTATATAGGCAAGGGAGTGACAAAGCACAGAGCTGAAATCCTAAATACAGTAGTATGAGAGAAGAAAAGAATATTCCAGAAAACAGTTTCAAATAATAAGGTTGTTCCAAATAGAAGGTGTCAGAAAAGTGTATTTACTGCATATGACAAAAGTAAGTTAGTTTATTTTAAAAATTACTGTAAATGTCAATTCTAAATAAGTAATTTGAATTTTTTGTATGTATTTATTTTTATTTGAATTTTGAATTTTATTTCAATTTAAAAATTTATTTTTTTCTTTATTTTAATATTAATTTTTATTTCTCTTAACCTGTCATTGAGCACAGGGTTAGAAAATAAAAATATAAGGGAAATTTTAATATTAATTTTAATTATTTACTAACTTTACCTTTTTGTAATTAGTTAATTTATTATAAGTAATTTTAATGTAAATATATTATAATTAATAAAAATAAGAATAATAAGGCTTTGCTTCATCCCAGTAAATATTTAATTGTTTTACTGGGTAGGTCTAGCAGCTTGGCTGACACTCCCTCACTCTAAAAAAAACAATAAAAAAAATGCTATGATTTTTCTTTTTATAATTCTTTAGCAGAGTAGGAAGATTAGATATCTCTTTCCCAGGTATCCAAGAATCATATTCTGAAGATTTATTCTTGATTCTCAATAAGTATTCAGTACCTTTTTCAGAAGTAACTATTCTGTCATTTAGAATCATATCAATTTATTCTGTCTCAGTGATTTCATTAGGGGTCTTTTTTGGTCTACCCCTTCTTTTGGGAAATAAATCACTATTGGATGTGTAAGGTTTCAAAAGAGATATTGGAAAAACAGGATGTTTTCTGTCATATGGAGAATAAAATTTAACTTCAACTGCATTATCACCAACCATTCTTCTGACAACAAATGGACCTACAAATGGGTCTTTTAATTTGTTATTACCTTGTAAATTGAAGTGGACTGTAGAAATTAGTACTTCATCACCCTTTTTAAAAGTGTATTCTTTATGGGATTTATCCCATCTCTTCTTCTCATATTCAAAGGATTTTTCAACACATTTTTGAGCATGAGTTCTTCAAAGTTGTTGCATTTGAAGAAAAAAATTTTACACCAGGATGTAAATCCAATTTAGGTATTTTACTATTGATAATTTGGGCAGGAGTATTTGGAACATATCCCAGCCAGAGATCAAAAGGCTTTTTCTAAGTAACAGAATGAACAGTGCTATTATAAGCAAATTCCAACCCAGGAAGTAGGGTAACCAAGTCATGAGTAAGAATGTCTTTGTCTTTGTACTCAAGGCTCAAGGCACAATACCTTCTTATCATGTCCTCTAAAGTCTGAATCATTCTTTCAGCTAATCCATCAGTTTTGTGGTGATGGGCAGTAGAAAGTTTAAGATCACAACCACAAACATCCATCAGAGACATCCAGAATTCAGAAATAAATTTAGGGTCTCTGTCAGAGATTATGGCCTTAGGAAAACCTGCAGTATTAAACATATGAGACCACCATAAGAAGGCTAACTCTTTAGTGGAAACATTATTGTGGTTTGGGATAAATTTACACATTTTTGTGAATCTATCCACAATAACCCAACAAGAGTTATAACTGTCTTCCCCAGAAAAGGGTAATCCTGTTACAAAGTACATGTTTATTATCTGCCATGGTGCATCAGGAGGTTCAATATGTTGCATTAATCCAGCTCTCTTACCAGTCAATATTTTTGATTTTTGGCAAGAATCACAAGATTCAACATATAATTTGGTGTCTTCAGACATATTAACCCACCAAGTAGTGTTTTTAATTCTGATCATTGTTTTTTCAAGATCAAAATGTCCAGCCAATATGTCATCATGACAAATTTTTGAGATGATCTCTTTCATAGAAGGAGGATGTCACGCGCCACGTGACACTCAAGGCAAAAGCAGCTCATTAAATCAATAATATCGAGTTCTAAATCTATACTCGAAGCACAGATAGCAATTCTTCATAGCAACTGCGATTCCCCTTTGTGTACTTACTGTTCAACTGCGCTAGCCTAAACTCTAAATCTAAATTAGTCAATCTCTCAATAGTGTGCCTTAGTCCTAATTTCAATAAGCGACGCACAGCGCTATGATCAACGTAATAGTACATTAGTAGTTTTCATTAAAAGTTTGTTACTTAATTAAAAGGGGTAAATTGAGCATGGACGGATATTAGCGAAGAGGGTCTAAGTGTATGTTAGTAATGGTCAATAGTATGGGAATGTGGAGATGAGAGGGAGGTCAATGCGAGGAGGAATAAAGGATATAAAAGGGTTGGGTATTTGGTTCGATATTCCTTAGAATTAAATTATAAAACGTATTTACATTTAATAGTGGTAAAATCTTTAAAATAAATCATTGTTATTGTATCTTTCTTTTATTTTCTCAATATTCATTTCTATATCCTAATTCTTTGATTATTGAGTTTCCAACCCTTCATGAGATCTTAAGAATTCCTATTACCTTTGAAACTATCTTATAATTCTCCTCGAACATACCTCAAACCTGTAGCTCTTACTTCAAGTGACCTTCGAATCACTTCCTCGAATCATTCCTCTGTGCTTCGAAGAAGTTTCTAAATCTCTCATCTCACTTTCAGGAACATCCTCGACCTTGTGCGTAGGTCGTCCTGTGACAGTATAATTTAATTCTCCGTAGTTCTCATTCTTTGCACTACTACGTCCTTTTAGGTGTTTTTTAAAATTTTAAAATGGCACCTGTTCAACGCACTCCTCCTACGGGCACTACTACTAGAGCTCGTGCTAGGGGCAGGCCAAAAGCCACAAGGTCTGTTTCCGGCACTCACTCTTTGGAACCACTCGACCTTAGGGAACGGCAACATTCAGTTCAATCTGTAGAAGACATCCCACAAGATTTTGAGGATTCTAGTGATGAAGAAGAAGGAGAGGATACAATGCATGAGGCACCATCCGCCCCAGCCAATCACCCTTCTTGTCAATCCTCAGAACCTGGACCATCTAACTCTCTGGAAGATTTCATGAGACTTTTCATGAAAACCCTTTCAAATCCAACGTCTTCAGAGGGATCTAAGTTCAAAACTCCTTCTATGAAATATCCTGAAAAATTCAACGGGGATCACCCCGACAGATTGCGACCCTTCTTGCAAACCTGCAAGCTACTGTTCCATAATGACCCTTGAACCTTTAATAGCGACCGATAAAAGGTTGTTTACGCTTCTTCATTCCTAGCCGGGAAAGCAGCAAGATGGTTCAAACCTTATCTGCTCATGCTTTCTTTGACAGAAACCCACTTACTTATCAATAATTGGGAAAAATTCGAAGACCAACTTTTTACGTTGTTTGAGGACCCTAATGAAACTGACAACGCAGAAATTGAACTTGATTTTCTTCGCATGAGTGATAATGGTAAAGCCTCTGAATATATCTCGAACTTCAGAGCACTTCAAACTCGAGTAGGTTGGAATGATGCTGCCCTTAAGTATCATTTTAAGAAAGGACTTCCTTTGAGGATTCTGGATCAATTAAATCTTCACGGTCAGAAGATGACTACTTTAACGGATTTAATGGATCGAACCCTCGAACTTGACGGAGTTTATCAAGGACGACTTCAACATCGTCGATATGCCAACAAATCTCAAGGCCTAAATTTTAAATTGGGATCTTCTTCACACCCACGACCAAATCAATCCTCCTTGACTCAATCCAAACCCAATAAGGGAAAGGATAAACCTCGACCAAAAGGCTTGACCCCAGGCGATATCAGAAAGGTACTGGATCCTAAAGGGGAGCTTAAAGAAGCTGAGAGGAAGAGGCAAGCAGATAATGGGTTATGTATGTATTGTGGGGGTAAGCACAAGTTGGAAGACTGTGTAAAGTTGAAGGAAAGAGAAGGTACTAGTT
The DNA here is from genome assembly GCA_030280995.1 of Hemileia vastatrix. Lineage (NCBI taxonomy): Eukaryota > Fungi > Basidiomycota > Pucciniomycetes > Pucciniales > Zaghouaniaceae > Hemileia > Hemileia vastatrix. The sequence goes on along the minus strand of JASXTE010000010.1, from coordinate 22,239,632 downwards.
CGAAGTCAAAAAAACTAGTAGATAGTTTACTTGTGTGCAAAGCAAACTATCTTATCTCTCCCAGTGCACAGAACCTTCATGTCTTAAGGACTGGAGTTGCCTTAAACCGCTTGAGATTCATTCTTTTTAAGGAGGATATCCCCTTCAGTTGTCTTATAGACTCTGGAGCTTCAATTTCTTTTGTTAGTTTATCTTTTTCCGAGAAGCTTCAACTAACATTTACAGATGTCGATCAAACTCCAATCTATTTGGTCGAATCAGAGGAGCCCAAATATTGGGTAAGTAAGAAAGTTTTATGGGTTTTCAACTTTCCGAACTTTCCCCCCTTTGAGTGGGAATTATCAGTCTTGGACGCCCCAAGGATGGACGATACCATTCTTGGCCATGACTTTTTAACGCATTGGAATCCCGAAATTGATTGGACTAAGGGATTGATCACCCCACGCTCTAAGTATATTTCTGATTCTTCAATGCAGGTCAATAGGGAGTTAAACAACCCGCCTGACAACGTCCTGCTAGAGGACAAATCACTGCCAGATGACTTGCAAGCATCTGATCTTTCTCTAAATGAGCAATTGGCTAACCCTTCTAGATCAATCAATTCACTCAAAGAGGATTTAAATTGCCTTGAAGTAATAGAATTCTGCTCTCTCAATACAGGTATCCCCTCGACAGATTCTCTCAAAGATGAAGAGGATGACCAAATCAACATTGAAGCCATTAAATCAACTCTACCAGAAATCTACCACGATTTCCTCGATGTTTTCTCAATCCGCAAGGCCGATAAGTTACCACCTCATCGACCCTACGACCATCAAATAGAGTTAACAGGCCCAGTACCTCCGGCAGGTCCTGTCTATTCTTTGTCAAAGGACGAATCTCAAGTTCTTTGAGACTACATTGCAGAGAATGTAGCCAAAGGTTTCATCAGAGCCAGTAAATCTCCAACCGGCTCCCCTGTCCTCTTTGTAAAAAAGAAGGATGGTAGTCTTAGGTTGTGTGTTGACTATAGAAAGCTCAACACAGTTACTAAGAAGAATGCATATACTGTTCCTCCTATGTCATTAATTCTTACCCTTTTCAATGGTGCTAATTTCTTTTCTAAAATTGATCTTAGAGGCGCTTACAATCTGATTCGCATTGCAGAAGGTCATGAACCACTGACTGCAATGCGCACTAGATTTGGTAGTTTTGAATATTTAGTTATGCCTTTTGGATTGTATAACGCACCTTCAACTTTTCAAAATTTTGTTAATGAAATCTTTCAAGATGTTGTTGAACAATTCGTAGTCGTCTATTTAGATGATATTTTAATATTATCGAAAACACTAGATGAACATATTCATCATGTTCCACAGGTCCTAAATCGTCTTCGAGATCATGGTCTCTACTCCAAGCATAATAAATGCGAATTCCACCTCAAATCAATTGATTTTTTGGGTTTTACGTTGTCCACTGACGGTTTAGTCATGGATTAAAAAAAAGTTCAGAAAATCCTGGAATGGCCTGAGCCCAAAACCATTAAATCACTCCAAGGATTTTTGGGTTTTGCAAACTTCTAAAAAAGATTTATTAAAGATTACTCTAAAACTATTTCCAATCTTACTTCTCTTCTTAGAAAAGACATTCCTTTTGTTTTTACTCCTACAGCACGAAAGGAATTTGAAGCACTAAAAACGGCGTTCACCACAGCCCCAATTCTTCGACATTTTGATCCTTCTGCTTCAACAATAGTTGAGACAGATGCGAGTGATTATGCTATTGCAGGAGTCATCTCCCAATTAAATCCTGAAACAAATTTGTTTCATCCTGTTGCTTTTGAGTCACGCAAACTCATAGCTGCAGAATTAAATTATGAAATTCATGACAAAGAGCTTTTAGCTATTATCCATTGTCTTAAAAAATGGTCTTCTTTTCTTCTCAGCCTAGATAGTCCTTTTCAAATTTTAACAGATCATAATGCTTTAAAATACTTCATGTCTTCCAAAGTGTTAACCAGGCGTCAAGCCAGGTGGGCTGAATTTTCGACTGAATTTTCCTTCTCTATTTCCTATCGCCCAGGTAAAACCTGCATTGTCCCAGATATCTTGTCACGTCGGGACAATGTTTACCCACAGCGGGGGGATGCATTTTCTGACAAGAGCCCAGCAAATGTGCAATCAATCTTCAACGAATCAATGTTAAAGACTCATCAACTTAATTCGATGACAATTCAATCTTTTCAAAATCCACTATCCAACATCCTCAAAGCTCAGTTGAAGGACAATTATTGTTTAGGGTTAAAAGACAAAATACTCTCAAAGCAAGGGGCCAAAAGATTTAGTATTGAATCAGGTCTATTAGTCTTCGAAGGTAGAGTAGTCATACCTGACAACAATGAGATAAAATTATGGATTTTCAACAGTCGACATGATTCCCCATTAGCTGGTCATTTTGGGGTTGATAAAACCTACCAGTTAATAGCGAGGGATTTCTTCTGGCCAGGTATGACCAGGGAAATCAAGGCCTATATAAAAGCTTGTTACGAATGTAATAGGAATATGGCTCCCCGTCACCGGAAGCATGGGTTTCTTCAACCACTTCCTATTCCCTCTAAACCTTGGGAATCTTTATCGATGGATTTCATTTCTCAACTTCCTTTTTCTAATGATTTTGATGCTATATTAGTAATAGTAGATAGATTTTCAAAAATGTCTATTTTCATTAAAACCACTACTACTGCTACAGCAGAAGATTTGTCAAAATTGTTTCTAGAATATGTATTTTCCAAACAAGGCTTACCAAATGATATTATTTCAGATAGAGGCTCATTGTTTGTATCCACATTCTGGACCCAACTGTGTCAACAACTCAATATCACGAGGAACCTCTCCACAGCCTATCATCCTGAAACTGATGGACAAACAGAAAGGGTCAACCAAATCCTCGAACAATACCTTCGAATTTATGTCAGTTACCAACAAGACGATTGGACCACATGGTTACCACTAGCCGAATTTGCTTATAATAACTCGACTCATTCTTCGACATGACAATCTCCCTTCAAAACCATTTATGGATGACATCCTCGATTCAACTCAATCCATGTAGGAACTAATCATCCTGCGGAACATTATCTTCGAACTATATCACGACTCCAAAAAGAACTTAAAACAAATTTGGAATCAGCGATTCGAAGAAACAAGGAACAGGCCGACAAACATCGACAATCTGCTCCTTCCTTTAAACCAGGGACAAAGTATGGCTCGATGCACGAAACATTTGAACAACACGACCATCAAAGAAACTGGCTGAAAAGCGCTTGGGACCATTCGAAATCGACTCTGAAGTCTCTAAAACTGCATTTCGACTCAAGTTACCTCCTAAATGGCAGGCGATTCACCCTGTTTTCCATGTATCTCTCCTGGAACTGGCTCGAGAAATATACCCGGGCAAGAACCAACCCCCTCCGGAACCGGTTGAAGTAGAAGATCATCTAGAGTGGGAAGTAAGTCGTATTCTTGATTCAAGAATGCGCAAGGGGAAACTTCAATACCTCGTGGAATGGGAAGGCTTCCTCAATGACTCAGACAAAACATCCTGGGAACCAGCCATCAATGTTTCTAACACCCCTGAACTCCTAAAATCTTTTCATTTGAAATATCCTTTAAAACCAAAACCTTAAAATTTCTTTTATTTTAAATTTTCTTTTTCTTTTTTCTTTTTCTCTTAAAAATCTAAAACACCTCTTAAATTTCTTAGCCTTGTTTTATTTTTTCTCTCTTCTTTTTCTTTCTTCTCCTTCTATAAAATTTTCTCCAAAACCAACTAAAAGTAAAATCAAAATTAAAATTAAAAAAAAAAATTATTAAAATTTAAAATTATAAAAATTAAAATTTAAAATTAAAAATTAAATAAAATAAAATAAGATAAATAGAATAAACATAAATAATAAAATAAAATAAAAAAACTTTTAAATCTCTCTAAATGTTTTCTTTCTCTTTTCTTTTCCAATTCTCTAAATACATTCTTTTCTTAAAATTAAAATTCCCTTTAAAAAAAAAATTTCTTTTCTAAAAATTTATTCTCTCTTTAAAATTTTCTTTCCTTCGAATCATCAAAATCTTGTACGACACGACCATTTCCTCGAACTTAACTTCAACCTCTAAATCTCCCTATAAAATTCTTCAAACAAATGATTCTTCTTTTTCAAATTCTCTTTAAATTCTAATTCTGTTTTTTTTCTTCCTCTCTTTTCAACTAAAAAATTCCTAAAAAAATCAATAAACAACTTTTCGCAAATAACAAATTCTTCTTTCATTAAATTCTCATTTCAACAAACTCATCTCAATCACCAACCATTTTTTTTCTTTCTCTCTTCTCTTACATAAATTTTTCTTTTAAAACTTAAAACTTCCTTCAATTAAATAACTTCTTTCTTTCTTATTTAAATTTCTTCTTTCAAATTCTAAAGCAAAATTTTAATTAAAATTTTTATTTCTCTCTCTCCCAAATCTTATAAAAAATAATAATATTCACCTACAATAATAAAAAATAAAATAAAATAAAACTAAAATACAATTCTACTTTTCTACTTCTTTACATCTCTGCTTTTCATTTCAAATTTTTCTCTTTTAATTTTTCTCGAACCAATCTTTTCATCTTCTCCAAAATTACCCTTATCTCCTTCCTGCATTTCTCAAATACCTCCTCCTCTCCTACCAGAACCACCTCTCCAATCTCCAAGAGCTCCTCTGCCACGTCGAAGGAAGCAGCATCAATAATTGTATCGACCTCCCCACACAACTCTTCTGCAAACCTAACTTGTCGACCCTGACGGGGTTTCTTCGACCACACCTGGTCCAGCGTGTCCTCAGGTTCTTCGATTCCACCCGTGACCGGAGGGTTTGCCTCAGTTGGCAAAAGCGACGCAGGTTCCCCAATTGGGTCTTCAATGGTATTCGATGTCTAAACAAAAAACTCATCAGTAACCTCATCCCTAAAAAAACAACAACTAAAACTTACTTCAAAGATGGGGTCAGGTTCTAAGAACAACCTTGGAGCCACCTCTACCTCTGCTTCTCTCTCCTCCTCGTCATCTTCAATGACCACCCGTCGTTTCTTGGGTGTCTGCCCTGGAACAGGGACTTCATCCTCATCTTCCTCCACCAATTTGCAGACCTCTTCTTCGACACCCCGTTTCAAACTCGTGGCCTGGGTTACCCAGGCTGTGATCTCGTTGTTAAGTTCCTTATCATTCTCCCCCACCGATTGATCTTCTCCAACCGAGACATCCCAAATGTCTTCGACCACCTCTTTTGTTTTAGGGATCACCCAAAACTTGGTCTTGGTGAATTGTTGTTCGATCTCTGCGTTCTTCGTCAACGCATCGCACGCCACTCGTTGCCAATGGCAAAACTCGCATTTCTGGCGAGGGCCTCGAGTCGCCGTACTTTTGACACAGAATTATTCCATAGCTTCACAAGCCGTGCAAGCCTGGAAAAACTGCCGCGTAACCATTCCCCCATCCGCTTTAGGGTGTGGAGGCGTAGGTGTTGGAGTAGGACAATTCATTATAATGGGGAAATTAATAAATAAGAAAAAATATATAGAGAGAGGAAAGGGAAACTAGTGTGAGAAGATGGCTCAAGCTCAACGGAGTTCGCGATTCTTATACCCGGGCATCTGTCACGCGCCACGTGACACTCAAGGCAAAAGCAGCTCATTAAATCAATAATATCGAGTTCTAAATCTATACTCAAAGTGCAGAAAGAAATTCTCCATAGCAACTGCGATTCTCCTTTGTGTACTTACTGTTCAACTGCGCTAGCCTAAACTCTAAATCTAAATTAGTCAATCTCTCAATAGTGTTCCTTAGTCTCAATTTCAATAAGCGACGCACAGCGCTATGATCAACGTAATAGTACATTAGTAGTTTTCATTAAAAGTTTGTTACTTAATTAAAAGGGATAAATTGAGCATGGACGGATATTAGCAAAGAGGGTCTAAGTGTATGTTAATAATGGTCAATGGTATGGGAATGGTGCGATGAGAGGGAGGTCAATGCGAGGAGGAATAAAGGATATAAAAGGGTTGGGTATTTGGTTGGATATTCCTTAGAATTAAATTATAAAACGTATTTACATTTAATACTGGTAAAATCTTTAAGATAAATCATTGTTATTGTATCTTTCTTTTATTTTCTCAATATTCATTTCTATATCCTAATTCTTTGATTATTGAGTTTCCAACCCTTCATGAGATCTTAAGAATTCCTATTACCTTTGAAACTATCTTATAATTCTTCTTGAACATACCTCGAACCTGTAGCTCTTACTTCGAGTGACCTTCGAATCACTTCCTCGAATCATTCCTCTGTGCTTCGAAGAAGTTTCTAAATCTCTCATCTCACTTTCAGGAACATCCTCGACCTTGTGCGTAGGTCTTCCGGTGACAGAGGAATAACAATAACATTACTCAACTTTCTTTTATAATATAGATATCCTTCATCAATTGAAAATTTACCTTTTTTCAAAGCCTTCTGGTACTTTGGTGGAAGGGTTTTAATTAATGCTTGTAAAGAAACATTTTTTGGATCATTTAATATGGTACATAACTTTTTAAAGTTAGTTTCCTTATCGTATGAATCCAGATTAAGCTGTAATAGCTCTTCCTCCATATCAACCACATATATCCCCTGAATGTGGATAATTTCATCTTCAGGATCATATGCAGGATTTGAGTCATCATTTGGCAAAAGTAACTGTCAGTTTATTCTAGTATATAAGTATGATTTAATAGTAAATATTAATGGTAAAATTACTTATTAATAAATGGTTTAGGGATTAAACCTCAGGGGAAGACTAATAAAATAGTTATTCTCAATTAAACTCACAATACTTGGATTTTTATGCATGCTAGTGGTGGAAAATAGAATAATAAAATATAGTTATATATTATATAAAGATAATATCAATTTTTAAAGCTTTGTAATATATTTCTATATGATAATAATTGGTTTGTAGTAAGTAAATTATATCTAATAACCCTCAAAATCCTTTCTTACGTATACCAAAATCCACTGGAGTGCACAGACCTTCAATCCAGATAATGTTACTGCTATCCTCGGCAATTACAGCACTCTGAGGGCTTATAACCTCCCCATGGCGTCCACTTCAGGAAGTTTCAACACACAGACCTCCAGTAAGGACCCTCCATCACAATTAATGATACCACAGACCCATACCATAAATAGAATAAATAAATCAAAGCGGATACCATAAAGAAACAGGTAAAATAACTCATCCAAAGAGGATAATATGAAACCAAAAGCATATAAAGGAACCAAATTAACTGTCCAAGCATCCAAATTAACCCAGTAATCATATCCCAACTCATAAATCTGTGAAACTCTATCCAAGGAAGCAGATTAAGTTGTCCAAACTGGATATATGCACCTGAAATTAGTGTATATTCTTGTGTAGGCGTTGTGAGTCCACTGGATACGTCCATATGACCTAAAATAAGCAGAAAAATAAAGGTTATAGGATATAAAGGGGTTAAAACCCACTTATAGACCTAAGTATACATAATATAACTACATATTTCACTGAATATGAGGTGTATGTATACATAAAAGCTTAAGTATGTCTATTATTACTTAATATCACTTAGGATAAGTATACTATGACTCCATTAACACCTTAATAAGTTTTATTAGGCTATGGATAAGCTATTTAAACTACGATAAGTCATATAGTAGTATAATAATTATATATATATGTATTTTAATCATATATATAAGTATTCTAATCTTGTTTTTAAGTAATAATCTTAATGTAATTAAGTTTATCTTATTTTAAACATAAGAATTATTCAGTCCTGGAGATACCTAGGCTAACAGTAGCTATGATAACATATCTACATTTGAGTGAACAATACCAGCCCTATGAATTATTGTCCTTCTCCCTCTGTATTCTTGAACAGCCAGCTTCCATCTGAACATATGTCTTTTAGGTGTTTTCAAGTTTAATAGGGATTTAACTGTACTGCAGTTAGTGACAAGTTCAAATTTTTGGTCATCCAGGTAATAATGTAGCTTCTTTAGAGCCCACACTACTTCTAAATATTCTATTTGAGTGGCACTATATTTCAATTCACTATTTCTCAAGGTTCTTGAAATATAACAAATTACTACTTCTGATACTTTATCATTTATCACTTGTTCTGATGGAGGGAAGCACCAAGACCAATAAAACTGGAATCAGTGTATAAAACAAATGGTTGATTAAAGTCTGGTAAAGCAAGAATTAGTGCTGGCATTAAACAATGTTTCATAATGTCAAAAGCTCTTTGTCTTTCACTATTCCAGACAAAAGAAACATCTTTCCTAGTCAGTTGGGTGAGGGGTAATGCTATGACTGGGTAATTTTTAATTTACTGTCTATATTATCCACACATTCCTAAAAAACTCTGGAGCTCTCTAACTGTGGTAGGAGCCTTCACCTGTTGTATGGCTGCCACTTTGTTTTGGTCAACACATATCTGTAAACCAGAGACAACATGGCCAAGCACTTTTAAGGAATGAAAACCAAATTTGCATTTCTTCAAAGCAAGTGTCATATTTATCTCATCCATCTTATGGAACACTTTACACAGCTGGTTAAGATGGTCCTCAAATGTTTTCTAGAATATGATGATATCATCAATATAACCATCAGCCATCCTTCAATTATTTCTTGATGGAATGTGTTATCCATAATTTTTTTTAAAACTGAAGGGGAAATTTTTAGGGCCAAATGGCATCCTAATATACTTATAAATACCCATATGAGTAGAAATAATCAGAAAATTCTGGGAAATCTTCTCAACAGGTACCTGATGATATCTCTTGTTACCCTCCAAACAGCTGATATATTTAGCACCTTGTAGTGTAGCATGTATAGAGCTAATTCTAGGTAAAGGATAGATATCATCAACAGTATAAGTGTTCAATGCTCTATAATCACCACATAACCTAGCTTTATCTTTCTCATAAGAAATTAGGACAGGTTAGATAACACAATATTTAGGTGTTTCAACTACCTTTTCAATAATATTTATATTTAAAGGAAAGGGGATATTGTCTCCAATATCTTTTCTCTTTTGTGGGAGAAGCTGGATAAGGCTTCTTCTTTAAACTAGGTGGTATTTCTGTCAATGGGAAGGATAATGAAAGCTTCATTTCTTCTTTTATCAATCCTAATTCATGTGACCCATGAGCAAAGGCCATAGGAAAAGATTTTATCAATTTAATGATAGAATCTTTATCCTCACAAGAAAGTTATTCTCCAAAAGAAGCATTGTCAATTTTAGACACAAGGGCAGGAATTATTTTTGTAGATCTTCCTTTATATTGAACTAAAGAATGACATTTGTTCAATCCTGGTGTTAATAATTTCTTGGGGAAGAAATTTTAAATTTTCTCTTCCCATTCATCCCCATTATGAAGCATTGGTTTGAAGGATCTAATTTTATGCCATATTTGGATCAAATTTCATTTCCCACAATGAATCAACTACTCAAATTATCATTTTTCATGACAACAAAATCACATATAGCTCTTACAAAAACATAGTTATATTTAAAAAATACTGTGGCTTTGTACTTACCAATAGGGGACAAAACAGAGCCACAACCTCTCCAATTCTCAGAAATGATAGGCATAAGTTTCGATTTATAATCTTGGTCCACTGAAGCAAGTGATTTTTCATATACTACACTTCCTCCAGCTCCAAAATCTAAGACAACCTCAATGTTGTTTCCATTGATCAAGACTGGTGCCTTGAGAGGGGCAACAATAATTGAGCTATCCTCAAGATTTTTTATGATCTCAGCATTTTCCACTGTAGATAAATCATTATTCTCAATATTAATATTCTTTAAATAATGAATATCCTCTTCAAGAATTAAAATTTATTGGTGAGTTTCATATGAAATATTGCTGGCACAACCACTTGAAGTATCATCCAGTGCTATTGTGTCATCAGCATGTTCCTCTGTCTGTTCAAAAATATTTATCTTCTTGTCACAAACATGGCCTTTCTGCCAAGGCTTTCTGCATTTGAAGCAAGTGTCTGTTGCATTTTTTTTGGGAGCAACAGGGGCAGAAGTTTTACCAACCTTTTCCAGAAGTTTTTGTTGGTAATTGGAGGTTTTCTCCAATAAAGTTCTAGAATAATACTTGTTGTTTAGAAGGATCTCATTACAAGTGTTAATAAAAAAAGAGGGCTCCCTTGAGAACTCAGTCCTAGCAACTATTAAGTCTCTCAGAGACATAGGTGATTTATAGAGGATCCTGTCCTTCCATAACTCAAACTTCATATCTGTGTCCATTGCCCTCAAGATTTTCACAAGTTTCATCAGGAACTCAATATTTTTTTCAGTAGAAGAGCTATATCTGATTTCTTCATATTGCCTTTGTTGAGCTAACATAAGCATGGAACCACCAAATTGTGCTTTAATTAATTTTTTCCAATCTTCCCATGAGTAGTCATTTTTATCCAAGAGAACAGATTCATACCACATTAGGGCTATATTGGTAAATAAAGAAGTTAATTTTGACACAATTTTCTCATCTGGGAGTTTGTAAGAATTTTTTAGATTATCAATCCTGCAAATGAACTGTTGCCAATCAGAGGAAGAGCCACCATCAAATGTTGGATACTGGTCACTTTTTGGTCAACTCTTTTGATTTTAATTATCTTCCTTATTACAAGCTTGTTTCTGAGTGAGAAGTAGCTGTAATTTCTACAATTGGGCAGTAATTTTATTGTTTAATCTTTCTGTGGAGGATCCAGGTACATCATCAATTTTTGATTGAAACTCAGTGATATCAAAAGGTATTTCTGGAACTAATTTTTCTTTGTATGAGCTAGGAACAGATAAAATTTGGGTATCTTGCACCACATTTTCTTTCAAAGAAATGTCAGAAAACTTTTTTTGTATAAAAATGAATTCTGTTTCTCCTCAATGGTTGTTTACCTAGTTTTTACTCTAGGAATACTAGATAAATTCTCATTGATTGTTGCAAAAGATAACTGATTCTTTTTTTGTAAAGATGAATAATGGTTACTCAATCTTTTGAAGTTCATCTTATTTCCTTCTAGCTCCTGGAAACAGATGGACACATCATCTTTTAATTTAGAAAAATCATTCTTGATATTTCGCTATAAAGCAACTTTCTTTTCATGAGTTACTTTTTAATGAAACAAATCATCAGAAACTCTCTGTAACTCACTCCTCAATGCTTGATAACCCTGTTCAGTTAACAAACTATTATATTTCTGATCCAATTGCATGTTGTTCATTATATGATTTTGTTTAGCAATAATATCCCTCAAAGATTCATCATTGATGTTAGCTACATCTGGAGTATTTCTCAATGGTGAAACAGAATAACTTTCCAGATTCTCATAAAACTCAGGATCAAGTGTCTCATCAATAATAGCCATATCCAGATTTATCATTGAAGTAGCAATCAAAACCAAAGTATTAGATACATTAGAATATTGAGAAATTTGTCTACTATTCTCAGCCTCTACTGGTCTCATAGTCTCATCTCCTCTTCCAGAATTACCTGAAGGAACTGAAGCAGTTACAAGAAATGGTACTTGAGATTCAATAGAGGAGCTTAATATGGCTTGGGAAAGAATTGAATGTGATTTTTTTTTCTCTTTCTTCCTACTTGATAGGGGTGAGGAGGTGTGGGGCTGAACTGATTGGTTCTTGAAGGACCTGCCTGAGGTACTTGTTGCTGTTGTTGTTGGTACAGATAATCCCACTGGGTGTTCAGCCAATCCCACTGCCACTTTGAGACTTCCATCTTTTCTTGTTACTGGGGGGCCAATTGTGGAAGGGCTTTTGGAAGAGGAGGGTTTGTCTTCTCTTGAAGGAAGGACTCTATTTTTCTTACCTTGTCTTCTAGAGAGTCTGTTTTTGACCTCAGATTGAGGTTTTCTGACCTCAACTCCTTGATGTGAGTGAAAAGATTTTTGACTTGCTGATTCAAGGGAATTTTTATTATTTTGAAGCCTTTTGGAAGCTCTTCAAGGGGGTTGATAGAAGGCTTTTGATCTTGAGTGGTTGTCTCCACTAATATTTCCATCTCCTGCATTTCTACATCCTTATTGGTCCAGTAATTTATTAATTTGAGCTAGTTTTGTAGTCAAAGGAGAACTTACAGAAGAAGCTTCATCATAATCAATTAAATCAAGTTCCTCATCAGGGCCAGCAGAAGCACCTTGATCAGTCATAGTTGTAATTAACCTGAGCTGAGAGAAAGAAATAATTAATCAATTATTATTTTTACTTTATTTAAAGAAAAATAAGGAAAAAAATTATATAAGTAGTTATCAGGACTTTGTAATCAACTGGAATAATTAAAATATAATTTTTATCAGGACAAAAAATCAACTGAAATAATAATCACAATTTTATTAATTTTAAGTTGATTTTATAAACAGGATTTAAAATAAATCAACTGAAGTAATAAAATAATTTAATAATTAGTAATATTTTGATAATTATCAGGACTAGAAGTCAACTGAAGAATTTAATTACCAGGACTTAATTTCAACTGAAAATAATTTTAATTACCAGGACTTAATGTCAACTGAAATAATTTAATTATCAGGACTTATTGTCAACTGAAATAATTTTAATTACCAGGACTTAAAGTCAACTGAAATAATTTAATATAATTAATTTAATTAATTTTTAATATCATTAATTCACTGCCAGGACAATTTTTCAACTGAAAAAATAATATAAAATTTTAATTATCAGGACAGAAGTCAACTGCAATAATTAAAAAAATTAATTTAATTAATTTAATTTTTTATATCACTTCTAGGACTAAGACCAATATAGTTCTATCTCTTTTAACTAGGAAAAAAAATTATATTTAATTTACCAGGCACCTCCCCCTGTAAAATGAGAAAGTTAATGCCACTTACAGAGTGCTGAGTAAAAAAGATATACATGGACAATTAAATGTGAAAAATAACCCACAACTAGTAATCAATATAATTACCACAATTATATATGACAATTGTCAATACATGAACCTAAATTTTGGAGCATGGTTTGCTTCCCAGTTGCAGCAAAAAAATAAGTCATGTGGTTGATGATGTTTGTCGTTTTCATTGTCTACTTGTCCTACTGGTACCTCGTTGTCAATGGTCCCTCAGTCCCCGGCTTCAAGATATTGATGCACTGTCAACAATTCAGAAAGGCCCTCAAGTGTCAAAGGGCTCTTTTGGTCTAGAAGATTTTCAATGCAGGTCCAACGGCAGTGGTAGGTGGATTTTGGGGTTTTAAATTTAAGTACATATATTTTATCTTTTGTTTGCTTTACTCAATTAGAAGAGGTAAAAAATTTATAATTATTAAAATTAATGATTTAGAATTTCTGTAGTAAATACTAAAAACCATAAGAAGTAATAACTATTTGATTGTAATAAATTGGTTTAATAAAATAATAAGTAATTAAAGGATGATCCAAAACAACCAGAAAGGGATGCCTTATATAGGCAAAGGAGAGACAAAGAACAGAGCTGAAATCCTAAATACAGTAGTATGAGAGAAGAAAAGAAAATTCCAGAAACATTTTCAAATAATAAGTTTGTTCCAAATAGAAGGTGTCAGAAAAGTGTATTTACTGTATATGACAAAAGTAAATTAGTTTATTTTAAAAATTACTGTAAATGTCAATTCTAAATAAGTAATTTGAATTTTTTGTATGTATTTATTTTTATTTGAATATTGAATTTTATTTCAATTCAAAAATTTAATTTTTTTTCTTTATTTTAACATTAATTCTTATTTCTCTTAACCTTTCATTGAGCATGGGGTTAGAAAATAAAAATATAAGGGACATTTTAATATTAATTTCAATTATTTACTAACTTTACCTTTTTGTAATTAGTTAATTTATTATAAGTAATTTTAATGTAAATATATTATAATTAATAAAAATAAAAATAATAAGGTGTGGCTTCATCCCCTTAAATAATTAATTATTTTACTGGGTAAGTCTAGCAGCCTGGCTGACATAAATACATCTTTTGTTTTATTTTCTACGTCAATTATAAACCTAGATATGGCTATTGTAGATAAATCAATTGATCCTGAAGTATATGAGACTCTTTAGAACTACACTGTCTCTATCCTGAGAGATGCCCCTGATTTAGAAACTATTGATGACCAATATTTGAGAGACATTATCACTAAACAAAATCAGATTATGAACAACCTACAATCAACACAGGTATTTAGTAGCTTTTTAACTGAGGGAAGTTACCTGGAATTGAAAAGTGAGTTAAATAGGTTTTCTGAAGAATTGTTTATTTACAAGGTAAATTATGAAAATAGTAATATGAAATTTGATTTGTGGAAAAATATTAAAAATTATCTTTACAAATTTCAAGAGACTGTGTCTATCTGTTTCCAAGGACTAGAAGATCATAAAACAAACTTGAAAAAACTAAATGATCATTATTCATCTTTAAAACACAGGAACCAATTATCTTTTGCTACCATCAATGAGACATTAACTAGTATTCCAAAGATGAAAACTAGGTTAACTAAAATTGAAGAACAATTGGACTCATTATTATATGACCAAAAATACTCTGAAACTCCTCTTAAAGAAACTGTTGCAAAGGATACTCCAAATGTACCTGATCCAAGCTCTTCTAAAAAAATTAGTACAAGAGAAACCTGTAAATATTTCTGAGGTTCCATCAAAAATTGATGATGCACCCTGTTCATCTACAACTGGGTTAAATAATGAGATTACTGCTCAATTACAAAAATTTCAGCTTCTTCTTACACAAAAACAGGTAAGCCAAAAGGAAATTACTTCAAATTAGAGAAATTGGATTAATGGTGACCAATATCCAACATTTGATGGTGACTCTTCCCCTTATTGGCAGAAATTCATATGCAGAATTGATAATCTTAAAAATTCTTATAAACTACCAGATGATGAAATTGTGTCTAAATTAATTTCTTTTTTTCCAATGTTTCCCTGATGTGGTATGAATCTGTCCTTTTGGATAATAATTATTAATCTTTGGAGGATTGGAAAAAATTAATTAAAGCACAATTTGGTGGTTCAAAGTTTAGGTTAGCCTGACAATGGAAGTACAAAGAATCTAGATATAACTCATCCTCTACAGAAAAACCTATTGAGTTCCTTATGAAACTAGTGAAAATCCTGAGAGAAATGGATCCAAACATGGATTATTAATTATCGAAAGATAGGATCCTTTATAAATTGCCAATGTCTTTGAGAGATTTAATTGTTGCTAGAACTGAATTCTCAAGGGAGCATTCTTCTTTTATTAATACTTTTAATGAATTCCTTTTGAATGAAAGGTATGAACTGGGAAGTTCATCCCTAGATCTTCATTGGAGAAACCCTCCAATTACCAATTAAAACTTCCAGTAAAAGTTGGTAAGCCTTCTTCCCCTGTTGCACCTAAAAAATATGCAACAAACACTTGCTTTAAAAGCAGAAAGATTTGGAAGAGAATTTTTGTGAAAAAAAAAATCTTGTTGAACAAACAGAGAAGCCTGCAGATGACACATATCACAGGATGATACTTCAAGTGACTGTGCCAGTAACATTTCTTATGAATCTCACCAGGAAATCTTTATGCTACAGGAAGATATTCAATATTTAAATAATATCAACAATGATACAAATGATTTATCCACAGTTGAAGATGCTGAAATCATAAGAAATATTGATGACACCTCAGTAATTATTACCCCTCTCACAGCACCAGTCTTGATTAATTAAAAAAAATTGAGGTTTTTTTGGATAATGGAGCTGGAGGAAGTGTTGTATCTGAGAAAGCACCTGCTTCAGTTGATCAGGACTATAAATCATAACTTATGACTATAAATTCTGAAAATTTGAGAGGTTATGGCTCTTTTTTGTCCCTCAATGATAAATACAAGGCTACAGTGTTTTTCAATATAGACATGTCTTTGTAAGAGCTATGTGTGACTTTTTAGTTATGAAAAATGATAGCTTAAGCAATTGGTTCCTTGTGGGAAATGATATATTAACCAAATTTGGCATTAAACTTGATCCTTCAAACCAATTCTTCACAATGGGATTGAATTGGAAGAGAAAATTTAAAATTTCTTCCCTCAAAAAATTAATAACACCAAGATTGAACACATTTAATTTGGTGGTTCAATGTAAAAAAAGATCTATAAAAGAAATGCCTTTCCTTCTTCATGAATTACACACAGCCTCTTTTGGAGAAAAACTTTCTGGTGAGGAAAAATATTCCATCATTCATTTGTTAAAATCTTTTCCTATGACCTATACTCATGGGTCACATGAACTAGGATTGGTCAAAGAGGAGATGAAGCCTTCATTATCTTGTCCATTGACTGAAATACCACCTAGTTTAAAGAAGAAGCATTAACCAGCTTCCCCCACAAAGAGAAAAGATATTAAAGACAATATCTCTACCCTATTATAAAAAGGATCACCACACAATATGGGGGGCGGACTTGCTAGCAAGTCCGCAACCTTGGACCCAAACTCACCATAGATTGAACACACATTGAGCTATTGATAAAGGAACCATACAATCAGGGATGAACACCACTCAGCAGAACAGTTTTAGGTGGGTGTTCAAGTAGAGTTCAGTATGGGTTCAGTCTGAGTTCAGTCTGAGTTCCATCTGAGTTCCATCTGAGTTCAGGTTGAGGACTTGCTAGCAAGTCCACCCCCTATATTGCGTAGTGGATATTATTGAAAAGTTAGTTGAGACACCAAAACATTGTGTTCTCTCACCTGTCTTAATCTCTTATGAGAAAGACAAAGCCAGGTTATGTGGTGATTCTAGAGGATTGAATGCTTATACTGTTGATTATATCTATCCTTTACCCAGAACTAGCTCTATCCATGCTACCTTACAAGGTGCTAAATATATGAGCTTTCTAGATGGTTTAAAGGATATCTCCAGGTACCTGTTGAGAAAAATTCACAGAATTTTCTAATGATTGCTACTCATATGGGTATATATAAGTATATTAGGATGCCATTTGGCCCAAAAATTCCCCTTCAGTTTTTCAAAAAGTTATGGATAACACATTCCATCAAGAAATTATTTAAGGATGGTTGATGGTTTAAATTGATGATATCATCATATTCTCCAAAACATTTGAGGTCCACATTAACCATCTATTTAAAGTGTGACATAAAATGTATGAGATAAATAAGACACTTTCTTTGAAAAAATACAAATTTGGCTTTCATTCTTTGAAAGTGCTTGATCATGTTGTCTAAGGGATACAGATATGTGTTGACCAGAACAAATTGGCAGCCATACAACAGTTAAAAGCTCCTACTTCAGTTAAGGAGTTCCAAATTTATTTGGGAATGTGTGAATACTATAGAAAATATATTAAAAATTATCAGGTCATAGCATTACCCCTAGCCCAATTGAATAAAAAGGATTTTTCTTTTGTCTAGAACAGTGAAAGACAAAGAGCTTTTGACACCATGAAACATTATTTGATGTCAGCACCAATTCTTACTTTGACTGACTTTAATCAACCATTTGTGCTATACACTGATGCCAGTTTTATTGCCCTTGGTGCTGATCTCCACCAAAAAAAATTTATGAATGACAAAGTATCAGAAGTAGTAATTTGTTATATTTCAAGAACCCTGAGAAATAGTGAATTGAAATATGGTGCCACCCAACTTGAGTCTTTGGCAGCTTTGTGGGCTCTGGAAAAACTACATTGTTATCTGGATGCCAAGAAATTTGAGCTTTTCAATGACTGAAGTGCAGTGAAATCCCTCTTGAACTTAAAGACACCTAACAGACACATTTTCAGATGGCAGCTGGCTGTTCAGGAATACAGAGGAAAGATGAAAATAATTCATAGGGCTGGTATTTTTCACTCAAATGTGAATATTTTATTTTTAATGGGTGCTTTTAGTTTTGAAGATTTTATGGTGGTCTAATGACAATGAAAGGTGAGGAAATCTCAAGATTTAAAAAGAGGTACATATTTTTTCTTTTATATTTTAATACTCAATGAAAAGGTAAAGATTTGATATTATTATTAATCTAAAAGCTTAGAAGTAAAAAGATGTAAATACTAAGGTATTAACAGTAGTAATATATGTGATTTGTATATATATAATAAATTTGTAAAGTAATAATGGAATGAATGAAACATCCATATTGAAAGGCCTTATATAGGCAAAAAGGAGAGAAACTATGGAATCAAAATTCTATAAACATAAGTATCAGACGAAGAAAAATTCCACAATTAGACATTTCAGATAATTAAAGTTTTTCTATAAAAAATTTACCCATATACAGTATTTATCTGTATATGTACATTTTATTTGATTTATTTTAATTTTCTATAAATTTCAAAGTAAAAATTAAAATTAAAATATATGACTTAATATTTAGTATTTTTAGTTTTCTCTTCAGCTGTCATGAGGAAGCTGTCACAGAATAAATAATATGAGGAAACAATAGAATTATATCTTTACTTTTTTTTACCTATTAATTAGTTAAAATGGTATAAGTAATTTATAAAGTAAGTATAACTCATTAAATGAGAGGTAAAGATGTATCTTTACTCTAGTAAATAGTTAATTATTTACTGGGTAAATTTAGTAGCCTGACCAAAAGTTATCAAGGTTACCTTTTCTAAAAAATGACTCTAATCCTGCATATGATCCTGAGGATTAAATAGTTCACATTCATGGGATATATGTGGTTGAAATGGAGGAAGAGCTATTACAGCTTATTCTGGATTCATATGATAAAGGCATTGACTTGAAAAAGCTGTGTACTATATTAAATGATCCAAAGAATGCTTCAATACAAGCATTAATTAAAACCCTTTTACCAAAGTACCTAAATGCTTTGGACAAAGGAAAATTTTCAATTGATGAAGGCTACATCTATTATAGAAGAAAGTTGAGTAATTTTATTGCTATTCCTCCTCCTATGAAAGAACTCATCTTGAAAATCTGTCATGATGAAATATTGGAAGGACATTTTGATCTTGAAAAAACATTGATTAGAATTAAGAGCACTGCTTGATGGGCTAATATCTCTGAAGACACTAAACTATATGTTGAATCCTGTGACTCTTTCCAGAAATAAAAGAGATTAACTGGGAAAAGAGCTGGATTAATGCAAAATATTGAATCTCCTGATGCACCATAGCAAATTATAAACATAGAATTTTTAGCAGGATTACCCATTTCTGGGAAAGACAGTTGTAACTCTTGCTGGGTTATTGTAGACAGATTTACAAAAATGTGTAAATTCATTCCTACTCCCAAAAATGTTTCCACTAATGAATTAGCCTTCTTGTGGTGGTCTCATATGTTTAATTCTTCTGGTTTCCCAAAGGCCATAATATCTGACATAGAACCTAAATTTACTTCTGAATTTCAGATGTCTCTGGTGGATGTTTTCGGTTGTGATTTGAAGCTTTCTACTGCCCATCACCCTCAAACTGATTGATTAGCTTAGAGGATGATTCAGACTTTAGAGGACATGATAAGAAGGTATTGTGCCTTTGGCTTTGAGTATAAAAAAAATGAAAGGTTCACTCATTATTGGGTCACCCTACTTCCTGGTCTGGAATTTTCTTATAATAGCACTGTTCACTCTGTTACTCA
This sequence comes from Hemileia vastatrix, assembly GCA_030280995.1. NCBI lineage: Eukaryota > Fungi > Basidiomycota > Pucciniomycetes > Pucciniales > Zaghouaniaceae > Hemileia > Hemileia vastatrix. Next base: position 22,219,921 of record JASXTE010000010.1, on the reverse strand, counting down.
AAGAAATCCTTTTGAGCTCTGGCTTGTATATGTTCCAAATACTCCTGCACAAATTGTCAATAATAAAATACCTAAATTGGATTTACATCCTGGCGTAAAATCTTTTCTTCAAATGCAACAACTTTGAAGAAATCATGCTCAAAAATGTATTGAAAAATCTTTTGAATATGAGAAGAAGAGGTGGGACAAATCCCATAAATAATGCACCTTTAAGAAGGTTGATGAAGTACTGATTTTTACAGTCCACTTTGATTTGCAAGGTGTCACCGGACAATCTACACACAAGGTCAAGGGTGTTCCTAGAAAGTAAGGTGGAGGAAGGAGTTTAGAGACTTCTTCAAATACAGAAAAAATATTAAAGGAAGAGCTGCCTCTTTGAGATATGTTTGATAAGAATTTTAATATAATTTAAAGGTAATATTAATATCCTTAGGATCTCAAAAAGGGTTGGAAACTCAATAATCAAAGATTTAAGTTTTAGAAATGATTACTGAGAAAATAAGGAAATGTACAATAATAATGATTTAACCTGAAGCTTTACCACTATCAACTATATATAGGTTCTATAATTTAATTATAAAGAATGTCGAACCAAAATCCCATCCCTTTTATATCCACTACTCCTCCTTGCATTGACCTCATGTCCATCCATCATTCCACACACCACAGACCTCTGAAAAACACCTGTTACACTTGGATCCTCCTTACTAACATCTGTTAACCCTTTGACCCTCCACTAACCATCCCGTCCATGCTCACTACCCCTGTTAATAAGCCACATACACACAATAAACCTTTAGTGGAATATTGCATTGGCTTTTACGCTGTGCTTTGCCTATTGAAGAAAAGACTGAAAACACTATTGAGAGATTAACTAATTTAGATTTAAAGTTTTAGATTAGCACGGTTGAATAGTGAGTACACAAAGGAAAGTTGCAGTTGCTATTTAGAATTGCTTCTGCGCTTCAAATATGGATTTAGACCTCATTATTATTGATTTAATGAGCTGCTTTTGCCTCAAGTGTCATGTGGCGCATGACAGATGCCAGGGTATAAGACGCAAGCTCCATTGAGCATGATACACATTCTTCCCACCCTATAATTTTACTTTACTCCTTCTTTAAAAATTTTTTATCATGTCTAACTGCCCCACTCCCGTTCCCACACCTCCACACCCCAAAGCTGATGGAAGTATTATTAGTCACCAAAATACCCACGCTTTCACGGCTTGTGCATCGATGGATTATTTCTGCGTTGAAAGCACGGCCACACAAGGATCTTGCAGGAAATTCAAATTTTGTTGCTGGAGATGGGTGACCTGTGATGCCCTTACGAAAAATGGGGATATTGAGAAGAGGTTTACGGGGAATAAGTACTGGGTGATCCCTAAGACCAAAGAGGTGGTAAAAGATATTTTGGATGTATCAGTTGGGGATGATCAATTGGTGGAAGAAGAGGAGAAAGAAGTCAAAGATACCATGGTGACTTGGGTAGCCCAGGCCACAGGTCAAAAACGAGTGGTGGAAGAAGAGGTGGATGAATTAGTTGATGAGGATTTTCTTGTTTCAAGTTTTTTAGTTTGCACTTATGACTATATGTTATAATTTTTAGAATTCAGATGTCATTGAAGAAGCTCCGATTGTGGAAGCTATTCCATCACTTCCAGTTGAGTTTAGTCAACTGGAAGTTGATTTGAAGGAGGAGGATGAGGAAACCCTTGACCAGGTGTGGTCAAAGAAGCCTCAGCAGGGTCGACAAGTTCAATTTGTCGAAAGCTTAAGTGATGAGATCAACGGGATTGTTGATGCCGCCTCCTTCAATGTGGCAGAAGAGTTACTTGAAGTTGGAGAGGAGGAGGTATTTGAAAAATGCATAAAGGAAATAAGGGTGGTGTTGGAGAAAATGAAGAAATTGGTTTGGGAGAAAATGCAGGAGAATATTTGAAATGGGTAGAGAAAAAAGGAAAGAGGGAAGGGAAAAAAAAGTAGAAAGCAATTGTAAATTGTGTATTTATTTATTCTATTGGTTTTGTTGTTTTAATTGAAATTTTATTATATGTTTTATAAGATTTTGAAAGGGAAAGAAAAAAAAGAAAGAAGAAAAATATTTGAATAAAATCTTGTTTTAAATTTTGAAAGAAGAAAAGAAAGAATATTTAACTGAGGAAAAAAAATTTTGAGTAAAAAAAATATGGTTGATTGAAAATTTTGGTTTTATGTTTTTAAATGAAAATTTAATGAGAAAAAAGAAAAAAGGAAAAATGTTATTCATGAAAATTAATTTGAGGTTATTTTTGAAGTTTTGAGGAATTTTTGTTATTTGAAGAGAAAGGAAAAAAAATTAGTTTTGAAAAAAATAATTTGAAAGAATAGAGTAATTTGTTTGAAGAATTTTAAAAGAGAGATTTAAAGGTGGAAGTGAAGTTTGAGAAAGGTTGTTGTATTGAGTTTGTGAAAATTTTTGATAGTTCGAAGGAAGAAAGAAAAAAAATAAGGAAATAAAAATTTTATTTTTAAAAAGAAGAAAAGAAAGAAAATTTAAAGGGAATTATTGATTTTTTAAGATTTTATTTTAATGAATTGTTAAAGTCTTTGTTATTTTTTGTTATTTTATTCTTTTAATTTATCTTTAATTTGATTTGATTTTATTATATTTTATTTTGTTTTATTTATTTTAAATAAGGTTGAAAAAAACTTTTTTGAAAGAGAAGAAAAAAAGAAACAGAGTAAGGATTTTTAGAAGAGAAAAAGTTTTAGAATTTTAAGAAAAGAAATGAAATGAAAAGAAAAAGAAAAAATAAAAATAAAAGAGAGTTTTAAGGTTTTGGTTTTAAAGGATATTTAAGATGAAAAGATTTTAGGAGTTCAGGGGCATTAGAAACATTGATGGCTGCTTCCCAGGATGTTTTGTTTGAGTCATTGAGTAAGCCTTCCCATTCCACAAGGTATTGAAGTTTCCCCTTGCGCATTCTTGAATCAAGGATATGGCTAACTTCCCACTCTAGATGGTCTTCTACTTTGACCGGTTCCGGAGGAGGTTGGTTCCTGCTTGGGTATGTCTCTTGGGGCAGTTCCAGGAGAGATATGTGGAAAACAGGGTGAATAGCCTGCCATTTAGGAGGTAGCTTGAGTCCAAATGCAGTTTAAGAGACTTTGGAGTCGATTTGAATGGTCTCAAGCGCTTTTCAGCCAGTTTCTTAGATGTTTGAGTTGTTCAAATGTTTTGTGCGTCGAGCCATACTTTGTTGCCTGGTTTAAATGAAGTAGCAGACTGTCAATTTTTGTTGGCCTGTTCCTTGTACCTTCAAATTGCTAATTCCAAATTTGATTTAAGTTCTTCTTGGAGTCGTGATATGGTTTGAAGATAATGTTCCGCAGGATGACTAGTTCCTACATGGATTGAGTTGAATCAAGGATGTCTTCCATAAACGGTTTCAAAAGGAGATTGTCATGTTGAAGAATGAGTCGAGTTATTATAAGCAAATTCGGCCAATGGTAACCATGTGGTCCAATCTTCTTGTTGGTAACTGACATACATTCAGAGGTCTTGCTCGAGGATTTGATTGACCCTTTCCGTTTGCCCATCAGTTTCAGGATGATATGCCGTGGAGAGATTCCTTGTGATATTGAGTTGTCAACACAATTGAGTCCAGAATGTGGATACAAACAATGAGCCTCTATCTGAAATAATATCATTAGGTAAGCCATTTCTGGAAAATACATATTCTAGAAACAATTTTGACAAATCTTCTGCTGTAGCAGTAGTAGTGGTTTTTATGAAAATAGAAATTTTTGAAAATCTATCTAATATTACTAATATAGCATCAAAATTATTAGAAAGAGGAAGTTGAGAAATAAAATCCATAAATAAAGATTCCCAAAGTTTAGAGTGAATAGGAAGTGGTTGAAGCAACCCATGCTTCCGGTGACGGGGAGTCTTATTCCTATTACATTTGTAACAAGATCTTATATAGGCCTTGATCTCTCTGGTCATTCCTGGCCAGAAGAAATATCTTTCTATTAACTGGTATATTTTATCAACAGCAAAATGACCAGCTAATGGAGAATCATGTCAATTATTGAAAATCCATAATTTTATTTCATTGTTGTCGGGTATGACTACTCTACCTTTGAAGACTAATAGACCTGATTCAATATTAAATCTTTTGCCCCTTGCTTTGAGAGTATTTTGTCTTTTAACCCTAAACAATAATTGTCCTTCAACTGAGCTTCAAGGATGTTGGATAGTGGATTTTGAAAAGATTGAATTGTCATCAAATTAAGTTTATGAGTTGTTAACATTGATTCGTTGAAGATTAATTTCCTATTTGCTGGGTTCTTGTCAGCAAAGGTGTCCCCCCGCTGTGGGTAAATGTCGTCCCGACGTGACAGGATATCTAAGACAATACAGTTCTTACCTGGGCAATAGGAAATAGAAAAGGAAATTCAGACAGAAATTTATCCCACCTGGCCTGACGCCTGGTTAACACTTTGGAAGACATAAAGTATTTCAAAGCATTATGGTCATCAAGGATCTGAAAAGGACTATCTAGTCTGAGAAGAAAAGAGTGCCATTTTTTAAGACAATGAATGATAGCTAAACGCTCTTTGTCATGAATTTCATAATTTAATTCTGCCGCAATGAGTTTGTGTGACTCAAAAGCAACAGGATGAAACAAATTTGTTTCAGGATTGAATTGAGAGATGACCCCTGCAATAGCATAATCGCTAGCATCTGTCTCAACTATTGTCAAAGAAGAAGGATCAAAATGACAAAGAGTTGGAGCTGTGGTGAAAGCAGTCTTCAATGCTTCAAATTCCTTTCATGCTGTAGAAGTAAAAACAAAAGGAATATCTTTTCTAAGAAGAGAAGTAAGATTGGAAATTGTTTTAGAGTAATATTTGATAAATCTTATATAGAAATTGGCAAAACCCAAAAGTCCTTGGAGGGATTTAACGGTTTTGGGCTCAGGCCATTCCAGGACTTTTTAGACCTTTTTGTCATCCATGACTAAACCATCAGTGGAAAAAGTAAACCCCAAAAAATTAATAGATTTAAGATTGAATTTGCATTTATTGTGCTTGGCGTAGAGACCATGATCCAGAAGGCAATTTAGAACCTGTCAAACATGATGAATATGTTCATCAAGTGTCTTTGATAAAATTAAAATATTGTCTAAGTAGACAACAACAAATTTTTTGACAACATCTTGAAAGATGTCATTAATAAAAGTTTGAAAAGTAAATGATGCGTTACACAATCCAAAAGGCATGACTAAATATTCAAAACTACCAAATCTAGTGCGCATTGCAGTCAGTGGTTCATGACCTTCCGCAATGCAAATAAAATTATAAGCACCTCTAAGATTAATTTTAGAAAAGAAATTGGCACCATTGAAAAGGGTAAGAAGCAATGACATAGGAGGAACAGGATATGCATTCTTCTTAGTGACTGTGGTGAGCTTTCTATAGTCAACACACAACCTAAGGCTACCATCCTTTTTCTTTACAAAAAGAACAGGGGAGCCAGTTGGAGATTTACTGGCTCTGATGAAACCTTTGGCTACATTCTCTCAAATGTAGTCTTGAAGAACTTGAGATTTGTCCTTTGACAAAGAATAGACAGGACCTGCCAGAGGTACTTGACCTATTAACTCTATTTGATGGTTGTAGGGTCGATGAGGTTGTAACTTCTTGGCCTTGCGGATTGAGAAAACATCAAGGAAATTGTGATAGATTTCCAGTAGAGTTGATTTAATGGCTTCAATGTTGATTTTGTTGTCCTCATCCTCTTTGAGAGAATCTGTCGAGGGAAGACCAGAATTGAGAGAGCATAATTCGACTACTTCAAGGCAATTTAAATCCTCTTTGAGTGAAGTGATCGAGCTAGAAGGGTTAGCCAATTTCTCATTTAGAGAAAGATCAGATGCTTGAAAGTCATCTGGCAGAGATTTTTCCTCTAGCAGGACATTGTCAGGTGGGTTGTTTAACTCCCTATTGACCTGCATTGAAGAATCAGAAATATACTTAGCGCGTGGGATGATCAATCCCAGTGACCAATCAATTCTAGGATTGCAATGCATTAAAAAGTCATGGCCAAGAATGGTATCGTCCTATCTTGGGGGGTCCAAGTTTGATAATTCCCACTCGAAGGGATGAAATTTGGAAAGTTGAAAACCCATAAAACTTTCTTACTTACCCAATATTTGGGTTCCTCTGATTTGACCAAATAAATTGGAATTTGATCGATATCTGTAAATGTCAGTTTCAACTTCTCGGCAAAAGATAAAATGACAAAAGAAATTGAAGCTCCAGAGTCTATAAGAAAACTGAAGGGGGTATCCTCCTTAAAAAGAATGAATCTCAAGCGGTTTAAGGCAACTCCAGTCCTTAAGACATGGAGGTTCTGTGCACTGGGAGAGATAAGATAGTTTGCTTTTCACACAAGTAAACTATCTACTAGTTTTTTTTCCTTGAACTAGTACCTTCTCTTTCCTTCAACTTCACACAATCTTCTAGTTTGTGCTTACCCCCACAATACATACATAGCCCATTATCTTCTCGTCTCTTCCTCTCAGCTTTTTTAAGTTCCCCTTTTGGGTCCAATACCTCACTGATATCTCCTGGGGTTGAGCCTTTTGGTTGAGTTTTGTCCTTTCCCTTATTGGGTTTGGATTGAGTTGAGGAGGATTGAGTTGGCTGTGGGTGTGAAGAAGGTCCCGATTTAAAATTTAGGCCCTGAGATTTGTTGGCGTATCAACGATGTTGTACTTGTCCTTGGTAAACGCCGTCAAGTTCAAGGGTTCAATCCATTAAATCTGTTAAGGTAGTCATCTTCTGACCATGAAGATTTAATTGATCCATAATCCTTGAAGGAAGTTCCTTTTTTGAAATGATACTTGAGGAAAGCATCATTCCAACCTACTCAAGTTTGAAGTGCTCTGAAGTTTGAGATATATTCAGAGGCTTACCATTATCACTCATGTGGAGGAAATCAAGTTCAATTTCCGTGTTGTCAGTTTCATTAGGGTCACTGAACAATGTAAAAAGTTGGTCTTCAAAATTTTCCCATTTATTGATAAGTAAGTGGGTTTCTGTCAAAGAGAGCATTTGAAGATAAGTTTTGAACCATCTGGCTGCTTTTCCGGCTAAGAATGAAAAAGCATAAACAACATTTGATCAGTTGTTATTGAAGGTTTGAGGGTTGTTATGGAACAGTAGCTTGCAGGTTTGCAAGAAGGGGCGCAATCTGTCTGGGTGTTCTCCATCTAATTTGGCAGGAGATTTCATGGAAGGAGTTTTGAATTTTGATCCCTCCAAAGACTTTGGGCTTGAAAGAGTTTTCATGAAAAGTCTCATAAAGTCTTCTAAAGAATTAGATGGTCCAGGTTCCAAAGGTTGACAAGAAGGGTGAGTAGCAGGTGCAGACGGTGCCTCATGCATTGTATCCTCTCCTTCTGCTTCATTGATAGAATCATAAAAATCCTGGGGGATGTCTTCCATAGATTGGACTGAGTGTTCCCGTTCCCTAATGTTGAGAGGTTACAGAGAATGAGTGCGGGAAACAGGCCCTGTGGCTGTTGGCCTGCCTCTGGCGCGAGCCCTAGTAGTAGTGCCCGTAGGAGGAGTGTGTTGAACAGGTGCCATTTTTAAAGAATTTAAAAACACCTGAAAAAGGACTTAGTAGTGAAAAAGAATGAGAACTAAGGAGAATTAAATTATACTGTCACCGGAAGACCTACGCACAAGGTCAAGGGTGTTCCTAGAAAGTGAGGTGGAGGAAGGAGTTTAGAGAATTCTTTGAAGTACAGAGGAAATATTTGAGGAAGTGATTCAAAGATGAGTGGAAGGAAGAGCTGCCTCTTTGAGATATTTTCAATAAGAATTTTAATATAATTTAAATTTAATATTAATATCCTTAGGATCTCACAAAGGGTTGGAAACTCAATAATCAAAGATTTAATTTTTAGAAATGATTACTGATAAAATAAGGAAATGTACAATAATAATGATTTAGCCTGAAGCTTTACCACTATTAACTATATATATGTTTTATAATTTAATTCTAAAGAATGTCGAACCAAAATCCCATTCCTTTTATATCCACTACTCCTCCTCGCATTGGCCTCATGCCCATCCATCATTCCGCACACCACAGACCTCCAAAAAACACCCGTTACACCTGGACCCTCCTTAATAACATCTGTTAACCCTTTGACCCTCCATTAACCATCCTGTCCATGCTCACTACCCCTGTTGATAACCCACAGAACCACAATAAACCTTTAGCCAAATATTGCATTGGCCATTGCGCTGTGCGTCGCCTATCAAAGAAAAGACTGAACACACTATTGAGAGATTAACTAATTTAGATTTAAAGTTTTAGATTAGCACGGTTGAATAGTGATTACACAAAGGAAAGTTTCAGTTGCTATGTAGAATTGCTTCTGCTCTTTGAATATGGATTTAGACCTCATTATTATTGATTTAATGAGGTGCTTTTGCCTCGAGTGTCATGTGGCATGTGGCACAAGGTAATGAAAAATTAATAGACCCCTTTGTAGGTCCATTTTTTGTCAAAAGAATGATTGGTGATAATGCAGTTGAAGTTATCTTGTACTCTTCTTTTGACAGAAAACATCCTGTTTTTCCAATATCTCTTTTGAAACCTTACACATCCATTAGTGATTTATTCCCAAAAATGAGGGGAAGACCAAAGAAAACTCCTAAAGAAATCACTGAAATAGCAGAAATTGATAAGATTATAAATAGGGGGTATCAAAGTTAGAAATTTGTAATTATTTATAAGGTATTTAACAACACCAAAATAAATTTACAGAGTTGACATTATTTCTCAGTAAAATAGTGTTTTTGGAGCACAATATGCCATATATGAAAAAATAATCATGGTTGATTTGGTGGAAAAAAGAGGTATTTTAAAATGGAAGATTTCTCACTTTGATACCCCCTAATTAAAGAATTATCACTACTTAAAAAGGTACTGAATACTTATTGAGATTCAAGAATAAATCTTCTGAATATGATTCTTGGATACCTGGGAAAGGGATATCTAACCTGCCTGCTCTACTAAAGAAATATAAAAAGAAAAAATCATAGCATTTTTTTAATTGTTTTTTTTGGAGTAAGCCAGTTTCAGCCAGGCTACTAGACCTACCCAGTAAATAATTATAATTATTTACTAGAGTAGAGCCACACCTTTACATCTTATATTATTAGTTATATTTACTTTATAATTACTTATAATATTTTAATAAGTTAAGAATTAAAATTAATTAAATATATAATTATAATGTTTCCTCATTTTTTTACTCCTTGAAAGTGTCCTCATGACAGCTTAAAAGTAGATTGAAACATAATAATACAAAATATTAAAGAAAAATCAAATATTTTGTTACCCTTGACATGTACAAGAAATACCATGTGCAGCACACACTTTCTAAGAATATTTTGATTTGAAATTTAATTTTGGGAAATTCTCCCTGTTATCTTCTTGTATGTAGTGTGTAGTACCATATTTTTTCTCTCTCCTTTGCCTATATAAGGCTCCTCAATTTTGCAGTTTTCATTTATTCCATTTGATTCTTTGCTTACAATAATATTATATATACAAATAAAATACAAATTACTACTATTACAATTTTCTTAGTATAAACAATTAAATATTTTAAGTCATTAAGTAATAATATGTCACGCACCACGTGACACTCCAGGCAAAAGCAGCTCATTAAATCAATAATAAGAGGCTCAAATCCATACTCAAAGCGCAGAAAGCAATTCTCCATAGCAACTGCAACTTTCCTTTGTGTACTCGCTATTCAACCGCGCTAGCATGAACTCTAAATCTAAATTAGTCAATCTCTCAATAGTGTGTCTTAGTCTTTTTCTCAATAAGCGACACACAGCGCAATAGTTAATATAATAGTACATTAAAAGGTTTATGAAATGTCTGTGGGTTATTAAGGGGTTAACGGATGTTAGTGAGGAGGGTCCAGGTGTAACGGATGTATTTTAATGGTCTGTGGTGTGCGGAATAGTGGATGGGTATGAGGTCAATGCAAGGAGGAGTAAAGGATATAAAAGGGGTTGGGTTTTTGGTTCGATATTCTTTAGAATTAAATTATAAAACGTATTTATAGTTAATAGTGGTAAAAGCTTTTAAGTTAAATCATTATTATTGTATCTTTCTTTATTTTCTCAATAATCATTTCTAAATCCTAAATCTTTGATTGTTGAGTTTCCAACCCTTCGTGAGATCTTAAGAATTTTAATATTACCTTTCAATTTTATTAGAATCCTTCTTAAACATAACTCGAAGCAGTAATTCTTCCTTCGAGTCATCTTCGAATCACTTCCTTGAATCATTCCTCTGTGCTTCGAAGAAGTCTCTTAATCCTCATCTCACTTACAGGAACATCCTCGACCTTGTGCGTAGGTCGTCCGGTGACAGTATAATTTAGTTCTCCGTAGTTCTCATTCTTTGCACTACTACGTCCCTTTTCAGGTGTTTTCTCTAAATTCTTAAAATGGCACCTGTTCAACACACTCCTCCTATGGGCGCTACTACTAGAGCTTGCTCCAGAGGCAGGCCAACAGCCACTCGGCCTGTTTCCCGCACTCACTCCTTGGAGCCACTCAACCTTAGGGAACGGCAACATTCAGTCCAATCTGTAGAAGACATCCCACAAGATTTTGATGATTCTAGTGATGATGAAGAAGGAGAGGATACAATGCACAAGGCACCATCCTCCCCTGCTAATCGCCCTTCTGGTCAACCTTCAGAACCTTGACCATCCAATTCTCTGGAAGATTTCATAAGACTTTTCATGAAGACCCTTTCAAATTCAACGTCTTCAGAGGTATCTAAATTCAAAAGTTCTTCTATGAAATCTCCTTATAAATTCGATGGAGAACATCCAGACAGATTGCGACCCTTCTTGCAAACCTGCAAGCTCCTGTTCCATAATGACCCTCAAACCTTCAATAACGGCTGATTGAAGGTTGTTTACGCTTCTTCATTCCTAGCCCGAAAATCAGCAAGATGGTTCGAACCTTATCTTCTCATGCTCTCTTCGACCAAAACCCACTTACTTATTAATAACTGGGAAAAGTTCGAAAACCAACTCTTCACATTGTTTGGTAACCCTAATGAAACTGACAATGTAGAAATTGAACTTGATTTTCTTTGCATGAGTGATAATGGAAAAGCCTCTGAATATATCTCGAACTTCAGAGTGCTTCAAACTTGAGTAGGTTGGGATGATGCTACCCTCAAGTATCATTTAAAAAAAGGACTTCCTTCGAGGATTCTGGATCAGTTAAATCTTCACAGTCAGAAGATGACTACTTTAACGGATTTAATGGATCGAACCCTCGAACTTGACGGCGTTTACCAAGGACGACTTCAACATTGTTGATACGCCAACAAATTTCAAGGCCTAAATTTTTAATCGGGACCTTCTTCACATCCACGGACAACTCAATCCTCCTCTATTCAATCCAAACCCAATAAGAGAAAGGACAAACCTCGACCAAAAAGCTTGACCCCAGGCAATATCAGTAAAGTACTGGATCCTAAAGGGGAACTTAAAGAAGCTGAGAGGAAGAGGCGAGCAGATAATGGGTTATGTATGTATTGTGGGGGTAAGCACAAGCTGGAAGATTGTGTAAAATTGAAGGAAAGAGAAGGTACTAGTTCGAAGTCAAAAAACTAGTACATAGTTTACTTGTGTGCAAAGCAAACTATCTTATCTCTCCCAGTGCACAGAATATCCATGTCTTAAGGACTGGAGTTGCCTTAAACCGCTTGAGATTCATTCTTTTTAAGGTGGATACCCCCTTCAGTTGTCTTATAGACTCTGGAGCTTCAATTTCTTTTGTCAGTTTATCTTTTGCCGAGAAGTTACAGCTGACATTTACAGATATCAATCAATCTCCAATTTATTTGGTCGAATCAGAGGAACCCAAATATTGGGTCAGTAAGAAAATTTTATGGGTTTTCAACTTTTCGAACTTTCCCCCCTTTGAGTGGGAGTTATCAGTCTTGGACGCCCCAAGGATGGACGATACCAATCTTGGCCATGACTTTTTAACGCATTGGAATCCCGAAATTGATTGGACTAAGGGATTGATCACCCCACGCTCTAAGTATATTTCTGATTCTTCAATGCAGGTCAATAGGGAGTTAAACAACCCGCCTGACAACGTCCTTCTAGAGGACAAATCTCTGCCAGATGACTTGAAAGCATCTGATCTTTCTCTAAATGAGCAATTGGCTAACCCTTCTAGCTCTATGACTTCACTCTAAGTAATCGAATTATGCTCTCTCAATTCTGGTCTTCCCTCAACAGATTCCCTCAAAGATGATGAGGACAAGCAAAACGACTTTGAAGCCATTAAATCAACTCTACCAGAAATCTATCATGACTTCCTCGATGTTTTTTCAATCCGCAAGGCTGATAAGTTACCACCTCATTGACCCTACGACCATCAAATAGAGTTAATAGGTCAAGTACCTCTGGCAGGTCCTGTCTATTCTTTGTTGAAGGACAAATTTCAAGTTCTTTGAGACTACATTGCAGAGAATGTAGCCAAAGGTTTCATCAGAGCCAGTAAATCTCCAACCGGCTCCCCTGTTCTCTTTGTAAAAAAGAAGGATGGTAGTCTTAGGTTGTGTGTTGACTATAGAAAGCTCAACACAGTCACTAAGAAGAATGCATGTCCTGTTCCCCCTATGTCATTGCTTCTTACCCTTTTCAATGGTGCTAATTTCTTTTCTAAAATTGATCTTAGAGGCTCTTACAATCTTATTCGCATTGTGGAAGGTCATGAACCACTGACTGCAATGCGCACTAGATTTGGTAGTTTTGAATATTTATTTATGCCTTTTGGATTATGTAATGCACCATCTACTTTTTAAACTTTTGTCAATGACATCTTTCAAGATGTTGTCGAACAATTTGTTGTCGTCTATTTAGATGATATTTTAATTTTCTCAAAGACACTAGATGAACATATTCATCATGTTTGACAGGTTCTAAATCTACTTTGAGATCATGGTCTCTACGCCAAGCACAATAAATGCGAATTCCATCTTAAATCTATTGATTTTTTGGGTTTTACGTTATCCACTGATGGATTAGTCATGGACAACAAAAAAGTCCAAAAGGTCCTGGAATGGCCTGAGCCCAAATCCGTCAAATCCCTCCAGGGATTTTTGGGTTTTGCAAATTTCTATAGAAGATTTATTAAAGATTACTCTAAAACTATTTCCAATCTTACTTCTCTTCTTAGAAAAGATAATCCTTTTGTTTTTACTTCTACAGCATGAAAGGAATTTGAAGCATTGAAGACTGCTTTCACCACAGCTCCAATTCTTTGTCATTTTGATCCTTCTGCTTTGACAATAGTTGAGACAGACGCTAGCGATTATGCTATTGCAGGGGTCATTTCTCAATTAAATCCTGAAACAAAGTTGTTTCATCCTGTTGCTTTTGAGTCATGCAAACTCATTGCAGCAGAATTAAATTATGAAATTCATGACAAAGAGCTTTTATCTATTATTCATTGTCTTAAAAAATGGTGCTCTTTTCTTCTCAGCTTAGATAGTCCTATTCAAATTTTAACAGATCATAATGCTTTGAAATACTTTATGTCTTCCAAAGTGTTAACCAGGCATCAAGCCAGGTGGGCTGAATTTCTGTCTGAATTTCCTTTTTCTATTTCCTATTGCCCAGGTAAGAACTGCATTGTCCCAGATATCTTGTCACGTCGGGAAAAAGTTTACCCTCAGCGGGGGGACGCATTTGCTGACAAGAACCAAGCAAATGTGAAATCAATCTTCAACAAATCAATGTTAACGACTCATCAACTTAATTCAATGACAATTCAATCTTTTCAAAATCCACTATCCAACATCCTCGAAGCTCAGTCAAAGTACAATTATTGTTTAGGGTTAAAAGACAAAATACTCTCAAAGCAAAGGGCCAAAAGATTTAGTATTGAATCAGGTATATTAGTTTTCGAGGGAAGAGTAGTCATACCCAACAACAATGAAATAAAAGTTTGTATTTTCAATAGTCGACATGCTTCTCCATTAGCTGGTCATTTTGGGGTTGATAAAACCTACCAGTTAATAGCGAGGGATTTCTTCTGGCCAGGTATGACCAGGGAAATCAAGGCCTATATAAAAGCTTGTTACGAATGTAATAGGAATATGGCTCCCCGTCACCAGAAGTATGGGTTGCTTCAACCACTTCCTATTCCCTCTAAACCTTGGGAATCTTTATCGATGGATTTTATTTCTCAACTTCTTCTTTCTAATAATTTTGATGCTATGTTAGTAATAGTAGATAGATTTTCAGAAATGTCTATTTTTATTAAAACCACTACTACTGCTACAGCAGAAGATTTGTCAAAATTGTTTCTAGAATATGTATTTTCCAAACACAGCTTACCTAATGATATTATTTCAGATAGAGGCTCATTGTTTGTATCCACATTCTGGACTCAATTGTGTCAACAACTCAATAACACAAGGAACCTCTCCACAGCCTATCATCCTGAAACTGATGGGCAAACAGAAAGGGTCAACCAAATCCTCGAACAATACCTTTGAATGTATTTCAGTTACCAACAAGACAATTGGACCACATGGTTACCATTGGCCAAATTTTCTTATAATAACTCGACTCATTCTTTGACACAACAATCTCCTTTTGAAACTGTTTTTGGAAGACATCCTTGATTCAACTCAATTCAAGTAGGAACTAATCATCCTGTGGAAAATTATCTTCGAACCATATCAAGACTCCAAGAAGAACTTAAATCAAATTTGGAATTAGCAGTTCGAAGGTACAAGTAACAGGCCAACAAACATTGACAAACTGCTCCTTCTTTTAAACCAGGCGACAAAGTATGGCTCAAGGCACAAACATTTGAACGACTCAACCATCAAAGAAACTGGCTGAGAAACGCTTGGGACCATTTGAAATCAACTCTGAAGTCTCTAAAACTGCATTTCAACTCAAGCTACCTCCTAAATGGCAGGCTATTCACCCTGGTTTCCAGGTATCTCTCCTGGAACTGGCTTGAGAAACATACCCGGGCAAGACCAACCTCCTCCAGAACCGGTCGAAGTAGAAGACCATCTAGAGTGGGAAGTAAGCTGTATCCTTGATTCAAGAATGCGCAAGGGGAAACTTCAATACCTCGTGAAATGGGAAGGCTTCCTCAATGACTCAGACAAAACATCCTGGGAACCAGCCATCAATGGTTCTAAGGCCCCTGAACTCCTAAAATCTTTTCATCTTAAATATCCTTTAAAACCAAAACCTTAAAAATCTCTTTTATTTTTCCTTTCTCTTTTTTATTTCTTTCTTCTCTTTTCTTTTCCTATTTTTAAAATCTAAAACATCTTTACTTCTAAAAAATTCTTTAATTTGGTTTTCTTCTTTATTCTTTTTCTTTTCAAAATTTTTTAACCTTCTTTAAAATAAATAAAATTAAATTAAAATTAAAATAAAATAAAATATAATAAAAATAAAATAAAATAAAAATAAAACCAAATTAAAATTAAATTAAATTAAACAAATAAAATTAAAATGTTTCTTTAAAAATTTACTTCATTTTCTTTTTTCCTTCTCAATTTTCTATATACATTCTTTCTTTAAAAAATTTTCTTTTCCTCAAACTATCAAAACTCTTCACAAATGCAAAACGACTATCTTCTCGAACCTCACTTCAATCTCTAAATCTCTCTTTTAAATCCTTTGAACAAATTACTTCTTTTCTTTCAAAACTCTTTTAAAAAAAATTTATTTCTTCTCTTCTTTTCTTTCTTTTCTTTTTTCAAATAACTAAATTCCTCAAATCTTCAATTAACAAACTTTCATAAATAACAAATTGTTTTTTTTCATTAAATTTTATTTTACAACAAAATTATTTCAATCAACTATTTATTTCTTCTTACTTAATTCTTTCTTTTTGAACTTTAAAACTAAAACTCCTTCAATCAAATATTCTTTCTTTTTTTCTCATTTAAACTTCTTTTTTCAAAATTTTAAAACAAATTCTATTTAAATCTTTTTTCTCTCAAAATCTTATAAAAAAATAAGATATTAAAATTTTTAAATAAAACAACAAAATAAAA
Source organism: Hemileia vastatrix (assembly GCA_030280995.1). NCBI lineage: Eukaryota > Fungi > Basidiomycota > Pucciniomycetes > Pucciniales > Zaghouaniaceae > Hemileia > Hemileia vastatrix. The sequence continues at coordinate 22,203,754 of JASXTE010000010.1, read as the reverse complement.
ATAACTAAATACAAATTATTTCTACTTTCTTTTCTTTCTTTTTTCCTCCCATTTTAAATTCTCTCCTTTATTTTCTCCCGAACCAATCCCTTCATCTTCTCCAAAATTTCCCTTATTTCCTTCCTACATTTCTCAAAATTCTCCCCCTCTCCTACCGGAATCAATTCTCCAAGTTCCAATAACTCCTTGGCCACGTCAAAGGAGGCGGCATCGACAATCTTATCAATTTCGCCGCTTAAGTCTTCAATAAATCTCATTCGTCGAACTGGGAGAGGCTTCTTCAACCATACCTGATTGAGGGTTTCTTCATTCTCCTCCCTCGAGGTAACCACCGGTAATCTATCTACAATCGACACCGCCACTTCCACAAAAGTGGGTTCCACAATGGTTGCTTCTGCATTCGAAGATTCCGCCGTAGGGACTTCTGTGATGACGTCTGAATTCTAAAACGAGATCATCAGTCACTAGATTTCTAAAATATCTGGGAATGGACTTACTTCGAAAATATGGTTTACTTCTAAAAATAATTTTGGAGTAACCTCCACCGCCACTTCCTTCTCCTCTTCGTCATCCTCGATGACCACCCGTCGCTTCTTTGGGGTCCATCTCGAGATAGAGACTTCCTCTTCTTCCTAAACTAACTCGTCGACTTCATCTTCGACCACTCACTTCTTGCTTGTAGCCCGAGTCACCCATGTTGCTACATCGGCTTCAGCTTCTTCCTCATTTTCTCCCACTGATTGATCATCCCCAATTGACACATCCCAAATGTCTTCGACTACTTCCTTTGTCTTGGGAATCACCCAATATTTTGTCTTAGTGAACCGACTCTCGATGTCGGCATTCTTCGACAAGGCGTCACACGCCAAACTTCTCCATTGACAAAATTTGCACTTCTGGAGAGGACCTTGTGTCTCCGTGCTTTCTACACAAAAGTACTCCATCGACTCGCAGGCCGTGCAAGTCTTGGAATATTGTTGTGTAACGATGCCCCCATCTGCTTTAGGGTGTGGAGGCATGGGAGTTGGAGTAGGGAAATCTGTCATAATAAATTAAAGAATAATTAAATAAGGAGGGAAGAGAAATTAGTGTGGGAAGTATGTTTTACGCTCAACGGAGCTTGCGTTCTTATACCCGGGCATATGTCACGCGCTACGTGACACTCGAGGCAAAAGCAGCTCATTAAATCAATAATAAGAGGCTCAAATCCATACTCAAAGCGCAGAAAGCAATTCTCCATAGCAACTGTGACTTTCCTTTGTGTACTCACTATTCAACCGCGCTAGCCTGAACTCTAAATCTAAATTAGTCAATCTCTCAATAGTGTGTCTTAGTCTTTTTCTCAATAAGCAACACACAGTGCAATAGTTAATATAATAGTACATTAAAAGGATTATGAAATGTCTGTGGGTTATTAAGGGGTTAACGGATGTTAGTGAGGAGGGTCCAGGTGTAACGGATGTATTTTAATGGTCTGTGGTGTGCGGAATAGTGGATGGGTATGAGGTCAATGCAAGGAGGAGTAAAGGATATAAAAGGGGTTGGGTTTTTGGTTCAATATTCTTTAGAATTAAATTATAAAACGTATTTATAGTTAATAGTGGTAAAAGCTTTTAAGTTAAATCATTATTATTGTATCTTTCTTTATTTTCTCAATAATCATTTCTAAATCCTAAATCTTTGATTGTTGAGTTTCCAACCCTTCGTGAGATCTTAAGAATTTTAATATTTCCTTTCAATTATATTAGAATCCTTCTCGAACATAACTCGAAGCAGTAATTCTTCCTTTGAGTCATCCTCGAATCATTCCTCTGTGCTTCGAAGAAGTCTCTAAATCCTCATCTCACTTACAGGAACATCCTCAACCTTGTGCATAGGTCGTCCGGTGACATAATAATAATTACATTTGTTACCTTTTAAGTTTAGTAAAATATAAAAGATTAAATATGTACCCCAAATCTTGAAATCTTGAGTTATCCTAACCTTCACTGCTGTTGGACCGCTGGAATTATCTTCTAGACCAAAAGACCCCTCTGACAGCAGGTGTAATTCATTTTCAGATGGCTGATTTGGTAACTTTTTTGTGGTTTGTTTATGTGGCATATTAGGTCATGTTTGAGACCCCCTATTGATTGCTTCTATATTAGAAAGTGGTCCTATGTTCTATGAATTTTTCAATGAAGATGAAAAAAATTCAATGGAGTTAACTATACAGATTTTTCTGGCTTCTTAGCCGGAATTTGAGGCAAATGTGAGGCCAAAAAACCAGAAAAACAATGTGTGCAATTGATAGCAGGTTCCAATCCCTATCTCTGATCTGTTTCAGTTTTAGCCCGGATTTAATTTTTCTGAAAAAGCCACACACTGAAAACCGAACATGCTATCTTGTGTGACATCAAATCTGAGTTATTCTTGAATCACAAATGGATTGAGGGATTGGCACCTGCTAGCAGGTTCTTGGTGGTTTTTTATGGTGACACAATACTAGTTCCAGATAATCTTTTAATACATCTTAGTGATATATTTAAAAAAATTAAAAACTTCTTAAAGACATCCAATGGAATTTATATTGACTTCCTTCCACCATATCCACCATTTTTATATCCAATTGGACCTATTTTCAACACTCAAGGTTCTCATCAAAGGAAAGCCCATTTCTGAACTAATCCAGCTTGTTAGTCTAATTAAAAATGACATTCAAGATGTTATCACATCAAATCATTGCATGAAGTCGTCTGAACACTGATGTGAATTTTATCGGACATGTAGTGAAATGAGCACCATTACTGGTCCAATATTAAGAGAACCTAAAATAGTTAAGTATTTTAGTGTTAGTGAACAGTAAAACCACAAATGATCTGACTTTTTTTCCGTCTCAGCACTATTCCGGTCTTAAATAGGGGTTTTTAGGGTTTTTTGTGTGATACACCAAACAAAAAAAGTGCCCAAAAAATGACAAAAGGGCCAAGAGTTATTGCTCTTAGTGTAATAGCACTACCGTAATCCATCGAATATGTCATCATCGATTATGCTTCAAGTGAGAAAAAATAATAAGCAAATTAGGTGGTATTGCAGTGAAAAAGTTGAGATGTAAAAGTTATTAACCAGGTAAATTAAAGATAAACAATATATGAGATATATAGAAGATTTCCCTACAAATCACTAGTACTACTTTTTCTTTTTTACTATTTAGTAAATCTTTCTGCTTCCAGTTTTTCATTGACTTTCTCGATTGATTGATCGTGAGGTATGTTCAAGAATCCCCGGTTATTTATTGGCTTCAACTCATTAAACTCATAGCCATCACACAAGGCATTCGATGTGATCTCAGCCTGATAATCGGTCTTGATTTCCGAACACGTCCACCTAACTTACTGATTTGAGTTGGATGACGAGAATTCTTTTCCGTGTTGAAGAATGGTGATTGATTGATTAAAGACAAGAAAACCGATGATACAAAGATGATAAAACGATGATCCCGAAGATGGTTGACAAGAGGATTTGTTGCGGACGAAATGGGTGGCTGGTTGACTGCAAGAGCAGCCAAGCAATGACAAAACTTGAAAGATTTGTTTTACTTTTTGAGTTAATACTAACAGGCCAAGAAATCAACAACTTACATTGTCATTCAAGCAAGTATTCAACCTTCACCAACATATCTAGCTATAGACTCCAGAAAAAAAATGGCCCTTGCTAGCAGATGCCTGACCCTAATTAAACTATCATAATTTTTCAGTCAGAGTCAGGGATCTGCTAGCATGTGCCAATATTTTTTCCCTGGTGAGGTCTACTTTCTCTACTTTTTTATATTCCACTACCACCTTTGATAGGTGAAATTATATTATTCATCTTGAAATAGTTGTGCCATAACCAATCTCTATTGATACAGATGGGATTTGTGCCTAGGGTATTTAATGCGTCAGAATCTCATTATATTTAATATTTCATCAGTTTTTATCATTATCTTTCAGAGCCTGTGAAAAGAAGTATGTTCAAAAGAATTTGTCATATACTTACCTCATTAAAGCATCATTTCGTTGCGAAATGTCGAGCTTTTTAGCTAGGTGAGAGAATTTTCCCAAAAAAAAATTGAAGCCTTTTGTAAGAGTTGAAACAGTTTTGTGTCGCAATTGCTGTCCTCGGAGTAAACGGTCAGCCGATATGGCTAAAATGAAAAAAATATATTACAAACCACTACTCGCTTCACCGGCATGCGAATGTAGAAGTGGTTTCAGGTTGTAAATCTTAACTAGTATATCAACAACCTGGTTGGTAAGCGAATCCGTCGGTTTGGTTTTTATATACTAATAGAGAAATTACATCGAAGGGACACAAAGTCGAGCTTATTGATCCATTTTTGTAAAGGAAAGGAAGCTGGAAACTTAATAACCCAAACAATACGGACGTTTCAAAACAAATAGGGAGCCCTTATGGGCGGATGATTTTTCAAACTAGATTGATATAGAAGAAACCATGTCTATCACATGTTACGTCGTCACACTGACGAAGCACAAGCAAAAAATTGGTCAGTATTCTCATGAGAGTTACTCGAATATTTGATTTCTTATCCATCCAGCTTATGTGGTTGCAGTCGTCAACACGTCCTCATGAAGAATGTATTGTTTCAGAAATCCCTGACTGGTTTTTCCAAAGAATCTAGAATCAGCGGGAGGTGTGGCTACGGCCAATTTACCCACCATTTTTTTTTTTTGTATATCTTCCTCAAACACCCCACTCCTTGCAAACCTTGAGGGGCTCATCGATTCCTAAAATGTATAGCAGCACCAAAAAAATTGATAATTTTCATTCAGGTTGACTTGTTAATGCTGTAATAACAAACTGAAAGCTATTAAATTCTCTCTTGACTTCCTTATTGCTATTTTTCTACCATTTATTTTATTCCTTATTTCCTCTTTTTATTCTATTGTTCATGACACCTGTTTCTGGGAGATTAACGTCCCTCCCTACTGCGCCTCAACACCATGTACAAATTCTCGCAAGTATTCCATTCATATTTTGACAAAAGCTTTCCACTTCCATTTTTTGACCAGAAATGTCTCTCTTTCTAACCAGATCGTTGCCTTTGCCGCTACTGTAGGTAATAAAGCTACTCAGCCGTGAAGTATTCAATTCTGATTCAATTATTTCATAACTTGCTATATATCTTCTCACTAGACTTCATTCGTTACCTGCCTGGCCCTTATTGGCTATGTTTTGGTTTTGGCATGCCTTGTTAAATCGACATCCTCCCCTGTTTGGGCAAGAGCTCGACTAAATTTTATGCACACTTCCTTTGGGGTAAGTGGTTTCGTGCTCTTATAAATAAACATCTGAAAAGACTAACTGGGTTACACTTTAATTTTTAGCCTCTTTTTATCAACTTGCTAGTGGCAGAAATTATTCAGGCAATGGGTTTCATGCACAACTGTCAGTTGTCGGGTTCAATGCGCTACTACAACCATGCTGATATTGGCAAACTTTTTGAGCTTTTCTAGACTTTTCTCCCATTCCAAATTCAAAAGGAATAATTTCACACACTTGCACAATTCAAGGTCTCTTAATTCAGTTTTCGGATGTAGCATCTTCATTTTTTGTCGGTTTTTTGTGACTTGAACTATTTTATCAACATTTTTTCTTGGGCATTTTTAGCTAAAACTTTGTTTAAATTTTCCACAGCACTTTCTCATCGCATTCGAAACATTCATTATCTTAAATAATAAATGTAGTCAACGCTGGATAACTCAGTTTGCTTCAGTTTTGGCATGGCTATTTTCAGGCGTTTTAGCAATAATGGGGTTAGTAAGGGACCGAATGTACCCCAAGCATCCTTTCTGTAAGAATATTCCAACAGATTTTTATTTTAGCCAATAAATTGACAAGATTTCACTCTTCAGATTTTTGGACAGGTGACTGGTGTTGGATCAATAATAAATACAAAACCGAAAAGATATGGTTTCATGGTAATGCAGTCAATACAAAAAAAAAAAAAAAAAAAAAAAAAAAAAAAACCCAAAAAGCGTAACTAAGTAATTCTTCAATTTTTACAGATATCTGGCTACTGAGCTCTACTCTTGGGGCATGTATTATATATGGAATATTGTATTGGAGCTTACAAAAACATTATAAAGGAGATGGAAGTTTATTACATCGTTCTTCAATAATCATTTCGCATGTTGACCCAATGGAAGGTTTAGAGTCAACCTACCAAGCTCAAAGATGCCTACGGTCCGTTGGAAGAACCATGATTTTGTATCCTTTGGCATCTTTATTTTTGACCATCCCATTTTCGGCTTATCGGATTTGTCAAGCAACAAGCAATGAATGGACTGCACTCCCACAAGCTATTGCTGGCTCAATATTTTCGTGTCATGGAGTAGTTGATGCATTACTTTTTGGAGTGAGATTTTTTTTTTTTTTCGAATGTATCTTCCATTAAATTATTTACTAAAGATAGTGTTTCCTTTTTTTTTTTTTTTTCCTTTGTAGGTTACTCGCAACGTACTGGTTCAAAATTACCACACCAAATTATTTACATCTACTAGCAAGGCTTGCTCAATTCCTTCAACGGATTCTAAAACTTGCTTTGAAGAAGCCCATACAAATTCTTTAGAAGTAAAAACTCCAACCTCTCCATTAGACGACACAGCCCCATTGAAAAATACAAGTTGCCCGAATTGTGATCAATATTCTCCAACGATTTATACGCAAGATAAAATTTGTTACGAGTTTCGAGCAATTTGATAAAAAGCTAATAAATTCATGAAAATACGACAGCAGTAATGTAAATCATTTTCATCACTCAAGTTTGAGTTGAGTCATTATTAAAAAACCTAATGCCATGAATGGATGGAGTTGGGCATCGATTCATGAAGCCTGAATCAAGATTTATCATAGAATTTTGACCGTCAGCAACTCATATTGGAAACATAGAAGTAAAGAAGAAATCTGAAGTGCCTTGAAACCCAATTATTATTTTATTATGACGTTACTTTTCACGTTCAGTAGACACTGCTTTAAGCCTCCCGTTAATGTTTTTGTGGATATTTATTCGACAACAAACTTAAGGAAAGTTTGTTTCTGAAATTAATTTTATGAAATTCTTTGTCAATTACTTTTTTTTGTGTTTTCTTTTTGTGGCTAAAATTGTTTCTTAAACTGATATCCTAAGAGTTAATATTTCTTTCAAGGCTCAGGTGTATACTAATTTTCAGAGGAGGTTTACATAAAGTGTTTTTACATATCAATTTCCCCTTGCCTGTATGGCCATTCTAATAAGATTTAAAATCAAATTCTCACCTTTTTTATCATCGTATTTGGGGAACATAATCCTTGAATTTACGGTTTCCCTTTCTCCAGGCCCCTAGCTGGGCGTGATTTTAATAAATGTAAATATATATATATATATATATATATATAGCACAACCATAAATGCTTGGCCTTTTTGCCAAAAAGTTTTACTACTTTTTTGCCTGGCTCAGCACTATTCTGGCCTTTAACAGGAGGTTTTAAGCTTTTTTGGGTGATACATCCAACAACAAAATATGTTATTCCAGTAAAAAAAGTGCACAAACCAATGACAAAAGGGCCAAGAGTTATGGTTCTTGCTGCATATGCTTCCAGCTAAAAAATTTCTAGTTCGAATTTTCATGGTGAATACTTCACTCTGAAAATAATCAGGTGGACTTGCTAGCAAATGTGCGCTTTAATTCTGACTACATCCTCTACACAAAAAAGCTTGATCAACTAAATTAAAAAAGCTTACTTATTCATTTTTACTTACTAAATTCAGCTCAGTCTGAGTCATAGGAAGCTAGTTGAATCATTCAATGAGCACACTTGAAAACAAGGTTGAACCTGGTTTATCAAAGTGGAAAGAGACTGTTGTTACGTTTTAATGAAGTATTTTACATAGATAATATTTCCCACATTAATACAGTTAGATATTACATATTGATTCCCCACAACTATTTCCGCCCATATATGATGTAGTTAAGAATAATTCTAATGTATAAATAGCTGTAAGGATTGGCGGGCTGTTCCCTAGCGAATCCTCTTTGAATAATAATAATAAAATAGTATTAACATATTAAAACAATTAATGAATTGTAACAACTGGGTGCTGGACGTCTAATATTTTTTTTATTTTTTATTTTTGGTTTTAAGTAATGACCCAGTGACTGACTCTTACTACGAGCTTAAAATACTTATTCTAAAAGTATAATGATTTTGTTTCAATGCAAATATTGATTAGAGTAGTGATATACCCGCCCGCTATGTCAAATTATTTTGCTTATAACTATGGGCAAAGTACTTTAATTTTGTAGTGTCTGGTTAAGACTCTTCCTGAGTTACATAATCTACATTTTGGTAATAAAGGGAAGATATGTGCTCAGCCTAGGTGACTCAACAGTTTAAAAACAGAAACACAATAAGGACTCAAGCAGTAAACCACAAACATATTAGACATTTAACATGCAGTGTTTTTCTGCTTTGGATATAATTCAAAAAATAAATTAAAATAAGATATAATAAGAAGTTGCTATGCACAATCATCAAATACCAACATCTTTTAAATATATATATATATATATATAATAAAAAAATGATATCTTTAAATATTTAGAGATTTAATGTAATTTTTATTATTGTTTTTCAATTGTTTTTTTTTTTTAAAAAAAAGAGTTAACCAAACCTTCACCACAGAAGAAAGTCAGGTGTTCTTTTTAATTTTTTAATTTTTAATTTTAATTTATATATATATCGAGTAAGTCCCTTTTGCAAAAACTCAGTCAAAAGACAATTTGAAAAATAGATTGAACTTAGTGTTTGAAGCAAGACAACGTAGAAACAGGTTTTGCGTAGTGATTTTTATTTTTATTTTTTTTATTTTTATTTTTTGGATATTCCAGGCCTGAGGGCTGGATGCTGTCACCACAAAAAAACAGGGAGAGAGAGAGAGAGTGAGGGGGGGGGGGGTGAATTTGTATGCAAGGTACCCCACCTGATTATTTGTAGTGTTGACATAATCAAGATCTATTTCTCCTAAACCAGATAACTTTGACAAGGTTTCACCCACATCCCTTTCTATAAAGCACAGGATAAAAAAAGAAAAAATAATAATCAATGTCCAGATGTAAAGTAGTCACATTTAAGGATGTGAAGACTGTATTGAGACCAGTTTCAGATTGAACTCAAATCTTATGTGAAACCATTCATTGAACTAATCTGAAATGATTTATTGAACTATCATGAAACTATGCATTAATTGAATTGATTAGAGACACATCTGACTTAACAATTCAATTAATGGTTTTAGATTGGTTCCTGTTATGACTAGGCAGACATAGACTTAGCGATATTATGTGTTATGTACATAGAGAAGTATATAAACCTATGATACTTCGTCGTATTATCTCCGGTTCACTCCGGAGACAGCACTGACGTTGCTATCATAGGTATGTTAGAATGAAATATTATTGGTTCACTCCGGAGACAGCACTGACGTTGCTATCATAGGTTATGGGCCGTCCCTGAACAATTGAAGTTCTTGTATTATTCTCTCGGAAGCAAGTGTGAATCCCGTGTTTGTCCCACGTTAAACGTGCCTGAAGTGGTGCCCACTAATCATCGGCATTCACAATTCAACAATTTTTTTTGTGTTCAACTAACTCTTGGCGCATACTCCATCTCCCTTTAATCTCGTCGTGGTCAACTAATCCTTGCCACAGAATTCTACTATTCATCCTAACCACGCCGGCATTTAATTCATGCCAGCATTCGACGTCAATAACCCTAACCCATTCAAATCCAAACCAAAACTACAACGCGAAATCCGTAACTTGGATCTTCCTCCTCACCTCTCTAACACCGACAACGCAAAAATCACAACACGTGATCGACGGCGTTCAAAATCTTTCTCCCATACTGCATCTCCCATCTCGTCTTCTAGTGGCAACACTGCCCGACCTTTCTTCCCAGCGGACTCTCCCCCAGAATCACCTCTAAATAATACTTCAACTTCCACGCGTTCCCCAACTGATAATTTGCCCAATCCCTTTGCCCACTGTTCCCCTCCACGTCACAATATGCCTGACCAATCTGAACTGGCACCACTATCGGAGTACAAAGGGAAGGACTGTGCCGACATTATCGAAGACATTATTTCAAAAACAAAACATATGGCCAAATTAAAAGTCGATGGTTCGAATTGGCATGTCTGGGTTAAAAATCTAAATCTGTTTCTGAATCGACGGATCAGGACTACGAAATATGCTACTGAATCAATTGATCTAAATACTTCGATCGCACGGTTTGAAGATGAAATGAGTTGGCATATTCTATACTACACCCTAGATGAGGAACTCCAATCGTTTATTGATTTTGGCACATCATGTAAAAAGGCTTTTACTATACTTAGTAAAAAATTTGATAAAGCGTCACACACAGCTCGCATGTCCCTGTTCAATGACTTACTAAAAGTTAAGAATCTCCCTTTCGAAAATGTAATGACGCATGGAAAAAACGTCAAGTCGATTTTGGAAGCGATACAACGTTCGGGGTTTACCTTTGGATTTGACGAGATGGCTGCGACGTTCACACAGTTGCTCCTTCCAGCATCTGCTAATAATCTCTACACGGAGGCGAATCGTCATTTTGAACTTCGAAAAGACATTGTCCAACCATCTTTTGACGAAATGATGGACGTCCTACAAAACTCATACTCGAATTCATCCTCAAATGCTCTGTCTGCTGGTCCAACCATGTCCACTGCCCTGACCACAGCTTTGAACCCGTCGGATGATGAAGTCTCTACTCTAGCTTTCCGCAAAGGTAAAACAGATAGCTATCGACCCGCATACAACAAAGACGACGCTTCATGCCGTTTTTGTCGTTCAACTGAACATTTCTGGAAAACATGTCCATACAATGGAAATGGCTCAGCTTTTAATGTTGAAGTATGGGGACAACGAGAAGCACGTCTTCAACAAGCACGAAATGCGGTCGGTCAAATCCGTCGTTCTTTAACCGACAAAAGAGGAAAACACCCTTCAACTTCATCTAAAGTACGATTAAACAAAATTGACTCATCAGCTTTGAATGTACTCACCTCTGCCCTCAATGAGCTTGATCTAGGAAGTGAGGACTGGTTGGCGGAACTGGAGAGTGATAGTGTAAAAGGAGTATTTGACTCTGGGGCAACGCATCATGTAACCGGTGACGTACGTCTTCTATCTGATTTTAAATCACTCCCCACTCCAATATCAGTGAAAACAGCAACTGACTCCATGGCTGCTTTTATTACGGGCTATGGTAACATTCTGGTTAAAGGCACCAATGAAGAGCTGATCACGATTAAAGGCGTTTTCTACTGTGACAAGGCAAAATCAACTCTCTTATCACCTTTTGATCTTCTACAAAATGGTGTCTCTCTACGTTTTAATGATTGCCATGATTATGTTATTTCAAAAAACAATAAAACATTATTTGTTGCTTGCCTTTCTCCTTCTGAACGCAGATGGACTGTTGATCTAGTATATCCATGTAGTCTAGACACTAGTCTTTTTGCAATTAATTATTTTAACTCTTTATCATCAGCAACCTTGCCAGCGCCATTTGTATCTAACCCACCTTCAAATATACCTTATCCGAAAGCGGTCCCCAATTCAATCATGGATTGGCATCGACGCCTAGGACATACAAGCACCCGAATCCTACAGCGCATTGTTAAAATGGGTCTTTGTGAAGGTGCACCTGACCATGTCCCTTCGTGTAAATTGCACTGTGATATATGTGCAGTTTCAAAAAGCAAACGGAAAAACACATGCAAATCTATAAAGCGTGAACATGGCTTGATGGAGTTGGTTGTGTCTGACCTTGTGGGACCTATGGTTGATGTAACTGATCATGGTGAAATTTATGTAGCTACGTTTAGAGAATCTTTCTCCACGTATGGTGAGGTGTTTATCCTTCAAAAGAAATCCGATGTTTTTAATGCCTTCATCAATTTTAAAAACCGCCTAGAGAATGTCACCAACAAGTGCATGAAAATTCTTCGTACGGACAATGGCAAAGAGTATATGAACAAAAAATTTTCGGATTTTCTGTCTGATAAAGGAATTCTTCATGAGCACTCAATGCCATACCACCACGAACAGAATGGCATGGCGGAAAGATTCAATGAGACAATTGGCGAAATTTCAAGAACAATCTTACTCGCCACAAATCTGCCTGCTACTTTCTGGCCCCTGGCCTACTGTTGGGCATCGTATGTTCACAATAGAATCCCTAATGTACGGGTGACTGACTCAACACCTTATCAGCTTATATTTAATAGAGTATCCGATCTGTCGCCGATTAAGATTTTTGGCCAATGGGCATACGTTCATATACCATCCGAAAAACGAACCCGTATGGAACCCCGTGCAATGAGGTGTCGTGTCGTCGGTTTCCTAGATGGTGGAAAAGGGTGGATGTTCTGGCACCCAGAGACTAACACTTTTGTCCAATCGGCAATGGCAAATTTTATCCCAGATGGTGAAGAGAAATCTACCTCTGCCCTCACCAACCCATACCCAAACTCTTCATCTGTGCAACACCAATCAAAAGGGGACCTATCTTTTGTTCTCAATTCACTACGTTTTGGCGACTTCACCGCTGAAGAGACAATTTCTGCACAAGATTCATTGGTAGAGTTCATTAACAATAATGCTATTGATCTTTCTGACAGAATACCACATACCTTTAAACAAGCCATGAATCGACCTGATGCAGAGGCATGGAGAAATGCATGTAGCAATGAAATTCACAATCTTACTGACATGAAGGTATGGGACATTGTTCCTCTTCCAGAAGGAAAGACTGTCACTGGCGCCAGATGGGTATTTGCTCTTAAAAGGAACGAATTAGGTGAAATTGTCAAGCACAAGGCAAGATATGTTGCGCAGGGTTTTAAACAGGTAAAAGGTGTTGATTTTGATGCTACTTTTGCTCCCACTGCCACTTTTGCATCACTTCGTCTCCTTCTTACCCTAGCAGCAACATACAACTGGCCAGTCAAGACATTTGATGTTACCGCGGCATATCTTCATAGCGACATGAATGAAGAAATATACGTCAAACAACCTGAAGGTTTTGAAACTGATAATCCATTGCATGTATGTAAACTGAAAAAGGCCTTATATGGCACCAAACAAGCAGCACGATGTTGGTGGAAACATCTGAGCTCTTTGCTATCGCAAATTGGTTACCGATCAAGTAATCAAGATGCCAGTGTTTATGTTCTTGTTAAACAGGGATCCAAAGCTATGCTTTGGATTCATGTTGATGATGGAGTGGTAATGGGTAGTAGTAAAGCGGTGTTAGATGAGTTAGAAAAGGATATGGGAAAGTATTTGAAGGTTAAATGGTCTGATTGTATTTCTTCCATTGTGGGTTTGGCAATTTCTAGATGCGAAAAAGGATTTACAATACACCAACCAGCTCTTGTCAATAAAATCCTGAATGAGCATAATGCGGCACACCTGACCTCACATGCGCCTCTTCCCACTGGTCTAGTATTGACTTCACTACAAGAAAAAACAAACACCCCTATTGACTCAACTAAATTTTTATCCATCATTGGTTCTTTGTCCTATCTTGTAGCGGGATCTCGACCTGATCTGGCATACCCAGTCAACTTCCTGGCACGTTTTGCATCAAGACCAGGTAAAGAGGAATGGGTTGCACTGAATCAGTTACTCCGATATCTCGAATTCACCAAGGATAAAAAATTTCATTTATTTCCGACAGTTGTCCATAAACCTCTCACGGACGTCTACTGTGATGCTACATGGGGTGGAGAATTTGCCCGGGCAACTGGTGGTCATATTCTCCGACTTAATAATTGCCTGATACTATGGCAATCAAAACGTCAATCTCGAGTTGCTACTGCTTCCATGCACTCAGAACTCATGGCAATGTCAAATGCTACGCGTCAAGCTTTATGGATGAGGAATTTGCTACGCGAACTTGACTTATGTCATGGGCCAACCAAATTATTCTGCGATAATAAAGGTGCTATTGTAGCGGCAACTGACAACCCCTCTGATAAACGATGCCGCCATGTGGATCGTGATTTCTATTTTGTAAACGAGCAACTACACCGTCGTGAAATTGATATTGAGTGGGTATCCTCCCAACATCAAATAGCGGACCTTCTAACCAAGAACCTGGGGGCAAATGTATGGAGAGATAAAAGGCATCTATTGGGAGTTTACTAGGTAGTGGGAAAATCGCTAAGAGGGGGGGTGTTATGACTAGGCAGACATAGACTTAGCGATATTATGTGTTATGTACATAGAGAAGTATATAAACCTATGATACTTCGTCGTATTATCTCCGGTTCACTCCGGAGACAGCACTGACGTTGCTATCATAGGTATGTTAGAATGAAATATTATTGGTTCACTCCGGAGACAGCACTGACGTTGCTATCATAGTTCCAAACACTTTCAATAGATTGGTTTCAAATCAGTTTCACATACCTGAAACCTTTTACTTTCCGCATCCATCTATTCGTGATATAATCATTTCATTCAACTGCTCTCCTCCCTAAATCACAAAAAATGAAAAAAAATTCTTACGAAAGATGATATAACCTTCAACTTTATTGTAATCTTCATGCATAAGGAATGAATATATGATTTTCCATGATTATCCGGTTTCGTTGGGATCATTCTTCACACAGAGAGCTTAAATTAAACACAGAAATTACAGTATCCAAATTGTCCATATAATAAAAAACCCCTAGTCAATATTCTTTTTAAAAAAAAAAAAAAAATAAGGGAATATATATCTACTAATATAACTGTCACAAAGTTAGCGTGATTCCATTTAATTTGTTGTATGATAGGCTTCCATGCATTAGTGCTTGTATACACATTCTAGCATAATAGCACATTCCCACACATAGAAGTACAACATTCTGAACTCCTAAATATATTTGTTGAATTAGTTTTCGATCTCAACTAAATTGATATCTATGAAAAATTGTTTGATTATTTATAAATTCTAAAATTTATTCCTCTTCCTCATCTTCACTAACTTCCATACCAGATTCTCTCATCCTGGCTTTATCTTTTCGTCTTTTATTACTAATATCTTCCAACAAAACAAGTAAATCTTCCTGCTCTTTTTCACTTTCTTTCTGACTTGATATCGCGTCCAAGGTTTCTTTTTGGGATGACGCTAATTTTTCATTAAGGGACGCTATTTCCTTAAGAAACGATTCACGCTGGTAAAATTATTCAAAACGACGAAACAAAAATTTTAGTGGAACAAAGGTAGGATTAAAAGGTGATCAGATGAACTGATATCCCTAATCTTTTATATGAAATCACATAAAATTTTCAGATGTTCATTAAAATATGCCTACCTCTTCGTTTCGTTCCAGTTCTACTTGCTGCAATTTTTGTCGCAGTGTTTCTATGTCTCTCAGTTGCTCAGCAATTTGAGAGCGAAGATTTTCAATCAATTCATTTGATTTTTGATCATTAACAAAATCTGTACCAAAATATAAAAAGCGTGGGTTTTTTTGGACTTAAGTTATGAAGTAGATAGATATGAGGAAAGCTGACTATTGGAATCTGCAGTTGCTGGATTTGAAAGTATTCCTTGCTGAACCGAGACTAAGAGTCACAGTTATATCGAAACATAGCAAAATACAGGTAAATATTGGGTTGTGGAGTTGACATGGAAGTGGAAAGAAATAAACTGACCATAACTATTTTTCAAAAATTCAACAAATGGCCAATCAAACCACAGTCCACTAGCATCAGGATCTCCAGCATATACCACATTAGCACTTCGAGATTTTAACTTAGATGGAGCCAACTGCATCACGTCGGGTCCTACATTTCGAAATCTTGGATCTTCTCGTAACCTCAAGATGCGGTTGACAAATTGATCTGGGCCGATTCGCGAATGCAAGATAGGCTGCAAAAGGGTTCTAAGATGACGGAATGAGTTAAACCCCTCGATCAAAATACATTTATATAAGTCAAGAGAGGCAAACCTATTGATTGGGGACTCTTCATCGTGATTAAACTCATAGCAAATTCCAAGAACGAAGGCGCAAAGCCCTTGTACTAATGGGTCTACGCCAGAAGTTTGCGTGATTGGTTCAATCAACTAAAAAATGATCTATTCAGTCATTTATATCCCAAAAGGCAACATAGCAGCTTACGATCTGCAAGTTGGTACCCTCACTTAATAGCTCGCTAACCGTTTTGGGGCTTTCCCACAACCAAACAGCTAAAGCAATCAAGTACCCAACCATGATTCGAGTCCATTCAAGCGATCTTCCTGGACCATTAGCTAAATTATTGCATTGAGCTTGTATTCTCTGAGCCATCATCAAGTTGCCCATAAGTGATTGCACTAGGCTGATCCTTTCATCGTTTTCTTCATCTGAGGCCGGGTCAGCAGTTTCTCCACTTGCACAAATTTTCCTAGCAATACTCTTACTGGACTCAGACTGTCTCAAAAGATGTGTTAGAATAAGACAAGCGAAAAATGGTGCATATGAATCAATGATGTCTGATTCCAGTGAAGGCAAGTTTTTTAAAGCTTTCAACAATAATGAGCCTGATGAATGGGGTACTCCTTGAGAAATTTGTTGCGAATCCAAGCTGTCTTCAGGGGGCGAAGCAGCCATGGTGGCAACAATTCCAAGTTGTGCATCTGGATTTTTGGTCAAAAAAGACTCCAAGGCTGCTACGGCAGCGGCACGGAGCCGAATCGCTTCATAACTAAGTATTGCGTGGGAATCATCAACTGGGGGACCATAGATTGCAAGAGATATTAAAGCAAGTATAGCAGGTTGAGGAGAAAGCCGTCGAGCCCTTTGATGCTGCCTTTGGCTTGGGTCACTTGAGGTAGAGGGCCTAGGAGGCGGTTCTTCAACTGAGTTGGATTCACTCGAGATAGAGAGGACTGGACTGACAATCAAGTGACCAAAAAATTGCTGGTTCGGTGGACTATCTGAGAAGATTCCTGAGAGTGTATGCAATGCCTCAGTTTTTAAATCCCAAGGTGCAGTTGAAGCTAAACTGAGTTCAGCTAGAGCGCGTGTGAGACCGCTGCCAAGAATAGCTTTTTGATTAGCTATTTTTCCAGAACCAGCACCAGAAACCAAAGTTTTGGCAAGTGAAAGGACTAAATTGGCGTTGTTAGTTTGCTGGGCAACCCAGGGCTGAAATGCAAAGGCATCAAGGGCAGCTTGAGGTGGGTCCACCATTGGTGGAAAAAGGAGCATAGGTGCTAGATGAGGTATACAAGACGTTTCACGAAAGTAGTTCTGTTGAACATTGAAACCCAAAGCTAGCTGTCAGAGATTGCTGGGCGAAATAAGTATAAAAATTACAGGTGGCATACCTGATTGGAGACATTGTACTTTAGTAATTGGCCCACACATATCAGGCAGTCTTCAACAACAATTCCGCCGCCACTAATCCCTCCTTCTACATTAATGATGCCAAACAAGCGATCAAAGGCGCCTTCAAAGGCAACAATTTTTTGAATGTCTGCATTTTTTTCGGTAATAGCAATCAATATGAGCAAAGCTTCATTTCTTATCATTTCACGAGTATCATCTAAAATAGAGAGAATAGTTCCAAGTCCACCGGGTGCACTGAGTAAATGAGATTGAAGGGTGCTTGGGCGAGGAGAAGGGGCCGACAAAAGAGTGCCGATAAGTTGAAGGGAGAAAAATCGAACGTAAAATTGAGAAATCGCAAGAAGGTTTAATAGAGCATGAGTTGATTGTGGATTCTAAAAATGGGGAATTAGTATTTGGGGAACCAAGATGCAAAGAGTTGACTTACTTGTAAAAACAAGTCAACATGATCAATTGCCCGGTCTTGATTGATAGATTTATTCGATTCTGGTTCATCTACTTGACAAAGAATGTGGAGTGTTTCAAGGATGGCTTTGGCCATATCAAGGTCATCATAGAGATCATCTCTCTGGAGGGCATCCAAGAGTGCTGGCAGAGCAAGAGCTCCAACATCCTAAAAAAAAAATAAAAAAAATAAAAAAATCAAAGTGAGTATACTATGAAAATATTGAAATGAAGCTTTCTATGAAGAAAAAAAATAAAGAGCTGAACCTGTTTCCAATCACGAGCCAATCCTTTTATTGCCAACACACTACTTCGCCTGTCTTCCTGCTGGGGAGAGTTTTGCAGACGATCGACTAGTTTATTGAGGGTTCCATCAACGGATTGCGCATGTGGTTGAGCTCCTTGAAGAGCTTCATATCCCTTCAAAAGGTTTCCCTGGATGTTTGATAGAAAAGACATGAGGAAGGAGGCGCTGAATTAGATGAATGAGTGGCTGAGACCAGCTATTGAGAGGAATGCACAATGCATAAAGAGCACCACCAAATACATGAAAGGCTGCCAATATGATAGAAAATGGAAGATGAGCTCGTCAAGGCAGTTATAGTTAATGACGAGAAAGATACAATATATGGAAGCAGCTACTATCAATCTGCCATCTTACTTACAGGATGAGGTGTCAACCATTTGCATCTCAGTGAAAATAAAATTGAGATTATGGACGCATTGAGTCATCTTCACAGTAATAGCTAAGAAGAAATCAAGTGGTCTAATGATTTCTAAATTTAAAGAATTTGTTTGTACACCCTAAAAACAATACGCAAACTTCACTGTTCAAAAAATATACAGACTAGAAAAAAAGAATTTGGCTATCCCCAACTGCAAGAAAAATTTGCGGAGATCCACAAAACAGTTAACTGACTTTCTGTGTTGCTTTTGGGAATGGCATCATGTTACCTTTGTTTCATTCTGCTTAACATTTGGTGATAGCTATAGCAAGATTAAGTATAAAAAGGTATGTAAAGAGTTTCATTTTTTACTAATTTATTGTGAATGTGTTGTAAGAATATGATATTTCACGACTGAGGGCTAATGCAGCGAGCATGTCGTGAGTGCGTTATTGCCCCTCTTAGTCACTCAATCATGTAATAGGGGGTGTCAGTTCTGGCAAATCCGCACTTAACTTAAGTGCGGATTTCAAACCAAATCAGCACTTACAAATCAGCACTTAAATTTTGCAAAAAAGTCACTTATTTCAAAAAAGGGTGTCAGTTATGACCTCAAATCAGCACTTTTTTCCCGTTTTTTTTCACAACCACATTTTGGCCACAAAACATCCCTTCCTTTCTTACCCCATCCCTGTCACATGTGACACACTGACCTTCCTCGCTACCTACCCATCAATCCTCGGCACACACCCCTTCCTGACATTTTCAATATTTTGACCAGGCATGTTTACATTCTTTTTTACTTATTTCTTCTACTTCTTAATCTTTTTTCTATGGGTGTCAGTTCTGACCTCAAATCAGCACTTTTTTCGTGATTTTTTTTTCAAAACCACATGTTGGCCACATCATCCCTTTCTTTCCCATACCATTTTGTACTCTCCAAATGTCCTCTTTGTGTACTTCATTCACTTGGGTTGGTATTTTGGTTTGTTGCATATTCATTTTTTTTGGAATTTACGGTGAATTTTTTTTTTTTTGGATGGCTCATTGGTTTTCTTTCACCAGCTCAACATGAAATCGCATATTTTCTGAAATTGCATATTTTGTCAGTGATTTTTTTTTTCATTCATCCCTCATATCCTTTTCCTATTCTCCTCCAACATCCCTCAAACAATTTGGTTTCATTCATTTTGTCATCTCATCTCTCCAGGTAAGTCACTTTATTCTTTTTTTTTGATTTTTTGATTACTAATTATAATTTTTTTTTGTTTTTTTCTGTTTATTTTATTTTTTTTATCTAAATTTTTTTTGTAAGTGGTTATTTTGGATTTCAATGTTA
Organism: Hemileia vastatrix; assembly: GCA_030280995.1. Classification (NCBI taxonomy): domain Eukaryota; kingdom Fungi; phylum Basidiomycota; class Pucciniomycetes; order Pucciniales; family Zaghouaniaceae; genus Hemileia; species Hemileia vastatrix. Next base: position 22,183,872 of record JASXTE010000010.1, on the reverse strand, counting down.
TAATTAACCTTTTTTTTCTCTCCCTCTTTACTTTCTTTTTTAGCTCCATCACCCTACTCTTCATCCCTCCTTGGCATGGTCATTATCCCCCCTTTCCCTTATTTCACTTTTTTTTGGCTCCATTTCATTGAAACACATACATTGCACATTCTTTATGCATTTCACTTACTCCATATTCAATTTCCCCACAATTCCAACATCAATCTTTCTCACTCTATTTTTCCTACTTTTCAATCAAGGTAAGTTTCATCTCCTTTTTTTCATGCCTATATGATATCTCATTCCTTTTATGAAAAGTTCATACTTAAATATATGTATGACTCTTATCTGGATAACAGTGAACTTATAAAACTCCTTTTGATCTCATCTTCATTACCACTTTTCAAGTTTTTGTAAAATTTTGAAAATCAGACTCGGAATTAGGGTTAGGTTTATTCAAATCTAATGTTCTTTTAACTGAAGATTCTCCTGAAGGCTACCTTTCATTTCCCACAAACAGATTTGAATTTGATTCAGTGGTTGCTGAGATATTGACCATTAAAGTTGAGCCTTTTTTTTCCCAATTTAAATTTTTATTTCATTTTTTTATGTAACAAATTAGGGTTAGGTTTATTTAAATCACATGTCCTTTAACTGAAGATTCTACTAAAGCATATCTTTCATTTCCCTCAAACAGGTATGAATTAGGTTCAGTGGTTGCTGAGATTTTGACCTTTGAAGTTGAGCCTTTTTTCCGAATTTCACTTGTCTTATTTCACATTTTTATATTGCATATTTAGAGGATAAGGATTCTGAAACTCTTATATGATTATTATCTAGGCATTTCAATTATATAGGCATGTATTCGTTGCTCAAGAATATCACTAAAGCTCAAAAAGATGAAGATTTTTGCTTATGGGACACTCTACCTTCCTTTAACTCTTTTCTTGCTCTTCGACTCAAAAAGCACTGTAATAAAGCATTTGAAAAAAATCATGAACTTGCAACCAAAGTTGGAATACCGAATTAGTGTGACTCCGAATGGGAAGATATCAGCCACGAATATCTTTTATTTTCTAATGTTATTATCACTCATTCTGGATTTCACAATAAAATTCACACTGATACCAAGGACACCAATTTTCTTACTTTTGGTATATTCTCATATATCAAACCGATTACTGGCCAACCAATACCATCTCCAGCTAAAATCAAATTACATGGTTTATATTTTCCAGACCACCGGTGCATCATTGATTTTAGTTTGGGAAATGGTATCATCGAAACTATTTGGAATTCTTCTAAGGATAATCATCAAACGACCAAAGCTCTTCCTGGTTTGGAATCCTGTCAACATTTAACACATTTTGGTTGCTCATTTCAAATCAGTCATAAGTTGATTCAAAGAATCAATAAGGTAATGAAAGAAGGTAAAGTTAATCGATTAAAAAAACTTTATTTAGATCCAAAAAGTATGGGGATTAGACTGGTCATTGAAAATTTTATATTTTTTCGTAAATTTTTAATAAATATTTTTTATGTATCAATTTCCTCAACTAAAGTAATGGGCCCACGACCTTGTGTTGTATAAATGGTAATCATGATAACATTTATTTGTTTCATGGGGTTCCTCTAGCCTATACCTGTGGAAAGTCCCAAACTTTTGTTTCTAGATTTGATCTGCATTTTGGCTTAAGGGATTGTCATTACTTTAAACTAGGGAAATTGATATATATTAGATATTTATTTAATAATTTATGTAATTATATTAAATTTAGATGACTTCCACCACTTACTTCAATAAAATGCAGGGGGGGGTATTGCCAAATTTTCAAATCTGACATGTGAAATTGATGACTTAGAAAAATTTTGGTGATATCCACCCCTTGCTTCAATAAAATGCAGGGGAGAGTATTGCCAATTTTTTAAAACAGATATAGAATTTTTTTGACTTGTAAATATTTTGGTGAAAATTTTTGACGAGAATGTGAAAGTAATTGTTTCCACCTTGAGCAGGTTTCTGGCTCAAAGGAATAGCAGTACCATCAACAAAACCAATACATCCTGGGAAGCCCTCTGCTTGCATAACCTGAGATGATTCAAGTCGCTCTTCTTTTGTTGGCCAGGTGAGAAGTTGAGATTACAAGGAGTTGATGGCAGTGATACATGGTTTGGTATAAGTGTTAACTGAACCATACCCTAAATCAAAGACATTTTCTAAACGTTTCAAAGTGGCTCCATTACCATTTGAACCCAAATGACATAGTGTGATGGCCAATTGAATTGAAGGATGTTGTTGTTCTTTTTGAGAATTATTGTGAAATATGGGATGATCCTGAATAAGCTCAAGCAATTTAAGGAAACATTCCTGAGAAGTCCTGAACAGCTGTCTAAAACTGGGTGTAGATAGTTTAAGAAGTGTTTGGATGGTGTACTTGGGGGTATGAAGTACTTGAGGCTTTCTGGGAAGAAGGTAACGTTTCATGGCCATTTTTGATAAAAAGACAAAATCTTCTTCTAGATCAGAATCAGAATTGCAATCAGAGTCCAAGAGCAGTTCAAGAGCCATGAAAGTCCTTGCTTTATGTAATTTATCACGATTTGAAAGTGAGGAAGGCATAACTCTTATATGATATGATATGAAGATGTAAGTGATGTACGATGTTTTGAGTTATGAAGTGTTATGCTGCGGAGTGCTGCGTATGAATGGGATGATGCTGACAAATCAGTGAAATGGGACTTGATGGTGAAATCAGCACTTTTGGTTGAGAAAGTGCGGATTTGAGTGAAATAAGTGACTTATTTCATTTTGAAATCCACCAGTATTGGGGCTAGTGTGTTTTGGAAATCCGCACTTATTTAAGTGCGGATTTGGTCAAATTTAAGTGCGGATTTGTAAGTGCGGATTTGCCAGAACTGACACCCCCTAATATCTACTATAAATCTAGTAATGGACTTTATTGATATTTCTTACTTTTTTTATTTCAGATTCCTTTCATGTAAGGGCAACTGCCAAATTGAAAATTTCATGTAGATAATTTCATATTTTCAAGTGTAGTAATAGTAAGATATTACATGATTGAGATCTAATGCAGTGAACATGTTGTGAGAATGTCAACCCTGATGATTAAGCAAGCGAAAAATTCACCTGCTAAAATTTAAAAAAGAATTTGAATACAAAAAAATGATATGGTGCAACCTGACATTTTGTCAACAATCATCCACAGGGGGAATAATCCCTGAACTAGATGTCTAGTCCAGTTTTTGGTTTCAGGGTACAACTCTGGGTTACATTTGTGGAGTGACCCTGTTTCACCCCACTTTATTTTTTTGCTTTTCTGATATTGTCATCTCCTTGGCTCATGTCCTCTCATCTTCATGGATTCATCCTAAAATTCTATTTGCACCTCCTCTTCCCTTCTCTTACAAGCATATCCACACCACACCACCTTAATCCTCTTCCAAAGGCAAAAAATAAGTTGGGCTCAAAAAGTGGCATTCAATGGTTTGTCACAAAAACACACCTAGAACTGAAATAGGATCACAAAACCAAACTAGACATCTAGTTTGCCATTTTCCCCCCTTGTGATGTTACATCTACTGAAACTAGAATCATGAGACTCATTAACACGCACATAGAGAAAAATCCAATAATCAAAAATATTTATTAAATAAGAACAAAAATACAGAATGGTGAAAAGAACTCATACATGATCTTTAACACTATAAAGTTTCAGGATTTGAAAAAATTAAGACATGAACAACAAGGTGAACTTGGATGTAGGTCAAATATCCGAATCAACAAAAGAAAAATTGAAAAAACAATCAGAATGAAGCCTTAAAAATAAGAAGTGAGCCATGATTTTTGACTGAACATCAGAGTTCATCTCTTCAAAATTCATAATAGGGGGTGTCAAACATTACCATATATGCCATTCAAGCAAGCCTCAAAAAAGGTACCAAGCAAGTCATTTTAATTTGAATTACACACCCCATTAACTGGTATACTTCAAGAGTGTGCTTTTCCCTACACATTCCATCTGTTGGGTACATCCAAGCCCCTCAAGCACTTCTTCCCCTCAACTTGATTAGTCAGCATTAGGTACACACATGCCCATACCTTAAAAGTTTTTCTTCACCTAATCCTTAAGGGTGTCACTTTTCTCAAACTTATTTTTCTTGCACTTACTTTTCTTACATTTACTTTTCTGACCTTATGTCCCTTCATAAAATATTCCTAACTTGTGCTGGATATCCCTATCAGGGATATCTTACTTGGTGCATAGTGATAGTGATTTTTATATACTGGTTTGTAACTCTTGCCATGGCTCAAGTTTTTACCATAAAGTGACCCTGGTTGATCTCACTACTTGTGATAATTTTAAATTGCTACTCACCATCTCTGAACCTGCCCTCCCCTCTGGACTGAGCCTTTGTTCACCTTTATCTTCCCCTCCTTAAAATCACAAACTTACACCTGCCTCTTTTTCCAGTAGTTCTTATCCTCCACTGCCTCTTAATCACTGATTAATCCCACTTTTTATTTTTGTCTTTTAAAATGACATTTTTTCTTTATCATCTCCTGACTATATTCTTCTCCTTTTTTATTAGGTGTCTCCTTTTTTCTCTACTTTTTCTGTGCTCCATCTCACTAACCCACCCTTCGAACCCCTTCCCCATCCCCTTCCCCTTCCCCTTCCCCTTCCCCTTCCCCTTCCCCTTCCCCTTCCCCTTCCCCTTCCCCTTCCCCTTCCCCTTCCCCTTCCCCTTCCCCTTCCCCTTCCCCTTCCCCTTCCCCTTCCCCTTCCCCTTCCCCTTCCCCTTCCCCTTCCCCTTCCCCTTCCCCTTCCCCTTCCCCTTCCCCTTCCCCTTCCCCTTCCCCTTCCCCTTCCCCTTCCCCTTCCCCTTCCCCTTCCCCTTCCCCTTCCCCTTCCCCTTCCCCTTCCCCTTCCCCTTCCCCTTCCCCTTCCCCTTCCCCTTCCCCTTCCCCTTCCCCTTCCCCTTCCCCTTCCCCTTCCCCTTCCCCTTCCCCTTCCCCTTCCCCTTCCCCTTCCCCTTCCCCTTCCCCTTCCCCTTCCCCTTCCCCTTCCCCTTCCCCTTCCCCTTCCCCTTCCCCTTCCCCTTCCCCTTCCCCTTCCCCTTCCCCTTCCCCTTCCCCTTCCCCTTCCCCTTCCCCTTCCCCTTCCCCTTCCCCTTCCCCTTCCCCTTCCCCTTCCCCTTCCCCTTCCCCTTCCCCTTCCCCTTCCCCTTCCCCTTCCCCTTCCCCTTCCCCTTCCCCTTCCCCTTCCCCTTCCCCTTCCCCTTCCCCTCTCCTCCCCTCCTCTCCTTTCCCCTTACATCCACCCCCTTCTCCTTCTCTTTCCTCTCTCTGAAGAAAATCAAAAGAATTATAATTGAAAGTAATACTAAATAAATAATTATGAGATAAATGAATGAGAACATAATTCAAAAAACAAGTCTTTACACTTTTCTGTAAAAAAAATTTCTTTTTGAAGCCAAATAATAAGTCAATCTGTAAATATTTAGCTATTATTTTAAAAATTAATTTTATTGAATAACTTTAAAGTTTATTTATAAAAAAATCACTTAAGCTTTCACATAGAAAACATAATATAAAGTAATGGGTTCTGTGCACAGAAAACCAAAAATTCACATTGATTTTTGTAATATAAAGTTTTGTTTTATTTTATCTAATTTTTATTTTTTTCATTTTGATTCTACATATATCTTCAAGCTTCTTGCTACACTACAATAAATGTGATGTTAATGACAAATTTTAATCCATTCTTTTACTTATGATATATTTGTTATGCATTTTTTCAAAGTTATATTCAAAAAACATGTGAATGAAATTAGAAGGTTTGATATCTTTGATTTATTTCATTGGATTTCCTCAAATCTGTATTTATTTGGTGTCACTACTTTAGAATTTCTTATCAAACATTTTATACAAATTCTTATTTTTAAAATACTACACACAATTGAGAGGAGAGGAGAGGAGAGGGTTCAGAAGCAAGAGTAAAGAGAGTGGATTGAGACAAGAGGGATGTGGAGGGGAGGAGAAGGGAGGAAAGGGGTTGGAAGCAAGAGAAAAGGAAAGGGGAGGGGATAGAGGCAAGAGGGAAAAGTGGAAGGTAGGAGAAGAGAGGAGAGAGGTTGGAAGTGAGAGGAAGGGGGAGGGGAGGGGAGGAGATTGAGCCAAGAGGGGAGGGAATTGAGGTGAGAGGGAAGTGGAGGGGTTGGAAGTAAGAGGAAGGAGGGAAGGGGACCTGAATGTTGCACAGAAAGAGAAGATAAAAAAGGACTTACCTTGAAAAAAAAGGGTGAGAAAGATAGTCAAGAGATGATAAAGAAAAAGTGTCAGTTTAAATGACAAAAATGGAAATTAGGAAGGTAGAACACAGTAAAAAAAGAGAAAAAGGACTCACCTCAGAAAAAAAAGGAGCATAAGAAATTCAGGAGATGATAGTGAAAGAAAAAGCATTTGATATGCAGTAGATTTGGGGGCTTAATTGTGGTTGGGAAGTGGTGCAAACGTAGGAAGTATTTGACCTCATTTTTGACATGTATAATCCCAAGTCAGCTATTTATGATGGTGTCTTTGAATGGGGTTTTGAGACTGAATTCCTCCAGGAATATATGGTAATTTTTGACACCCCCTAAGGATTTTGAATAGATGAGAAAAATGTAAATATGAACTCTGATGTTTGGGTGAAAAGCAAGGTTCACCTGCTTAAAATCAAAAAGAAATTTGAATACAAGTGAAGATGTTCAGGTGTACTGTCAGGCTGAGTTCAAGTACAGAGAAGCAAGTAGCTTAATTAGTCACTTTTCTAGAAGATTTTACTGGTACAGTATGAATAGTGTTGTCCAAATCAAACTAAGTATTAAAATATAAGCCTGTGACCTATCTGATATGCAGACAGTCAACAGCCTTGCACACACATCTGGGCCAATAGTCTGGATGTGTGTGCCTGAATTCTATGCACCTTGCATAATAGGTATATCAAACATCTGGACTGTTGACCTTGATTTATGTCATAATATTTGTAGAATAAGAATATGTGATTTAGTGTCAAATAAGAATTCCTGGTGAGTTTACCCAGCTTATTAATTATATCTATTATATAAAAACATTGGTATGCTAAATTACTTAAAAAATAGGAAAACGTGCTACTAACCTAACTTCCCCCTCCATGCACAAATCCCCTTACCTTAATCATGCCTATCATACAGTCACCACACAATATTTGGGGGGTCTTGCTAGTAAGTACTTAAATTGAACTTAGATGGAGCTTAGATGGAACTCAGATGGAACTTATAATGAGCTGATACTGAGCTCTACTTTGAGCTCATCATGAGCCATTAACCAAGGATGGATGATGATATGCTGAAATAATAGTGAGAGTTTAATGAAAAATTAATAGAAATACATGCAAAAGGTAGCATTAGAATCTGATTAATTCACAGTACTTTTTCATAAAACACAATTCAATTTTCTTTCAAATTGCAATTTATCATTAAAAAGACTAAAAAATTTACTACTTTTTCCAAAGTATTACTTTTGACCTGTCTAATGAGTTTATTAATTTTTTTAAAAAAGAATATATATAAAAATTAATGGCTCTTATAATTGAAAACTCCTTCTAACATAAAATTTCAGGCTTCAATTCTTAAATCTAAACCATATCACCTAATTTTTATGATCTTTGTTTATAATATTTGATCATGAAAGATAATTAGCTTTAATTGAATTGATTTATTTTAAAAAAATGTTGAAGAATCACAATTCTTTATTTTTATATCCTAGAATACAGTTAAATAAATTCATATCTAAACAAATAAAAGAAGGCAATGTGTTTTCCAAATTTATTACTCAATTAAGTACTCTGAAAGCTTCTTTATTCTAAGCACTAATATTTATAAAATTATTTGATTATATGTCTTAAAGAAGTATAATTCATATAATAGTATATATTAATCCAGTTTTGAAGATTTCTAAATTTGAGAAGATGATAAAAATTAAAAGGAAATTAATTTTTGCTCTTTTTTTAGTTCTACTTATTCCTCAACTAAAAAACAGTTTTTAATTTACATTTAGTAAAAGCAATAAATATATGATATTTTGAATCTTTTCATAATGTAGTTCATCAGAATTACATGAAAATATTGTGATTTGGTAGGGTAATCTCATGAATTGAAAAATTAATCACTACTCAGTGAATTTACTATATGAAACACCAAAATTTAACCTACATAAATTTTTTTGAAGATATAACAAAGAATAAAAATTTAAATTTCTAAAAATATAATTTTAACACTAAAGTGTGCTTCAATTCTATATTGTGGGATAATCATAGTGTCCACCTTGTAATAAGAATCATTTATTTTAAAGATTTATTTCATGTGAATTTTTTTTCTTCAGGTTGAATTTTAGACTTTAATATTATGCAAGAGCTGAATTTAATACATAGAAGTGGTATTTTTTCATCATTATATTAGGGTGTATCAATTTTCAGGGATCTGCAATTAGGGATCAGGAATGTTTTTTCCCGGGATCAGACATTATTAATTGCAGAAGAATCTTATAGACTAGCCTCAGGGCTAGTGGATAAGGAATCCACAATAATGCATTATCCCTGTCAGCCTAGGTATCTCCAGGTCTGAGTAATTCTTATGTATAAAATAAGATAACCTTAATTAAATTAAGATTATTACTTAAAAATAAGGTTAAAATACTTATATATATGGTTATAATATATATATATAAATAATTATTAGATTATTATGTGACTTGTAGTAGTTTAAATAGCTTATCCATAGCCTAAAAATACTTATTAAGGTGTTAATGGAGTCATAATATACTTATCCTAAGTTATATTAAGTAATTATATACATACATAAGCTTATATGTATACATGAAACTCATATTCAGTGAAATATGTAGTTATATTATGTATATTTAGGTCTATAAGTGGGTTTTAACCTCTTAATAGCCTATAAACTTTATTTTTCTGCTTATTTTGGGTCATATGGATGTATCCAGTGGACTCACAACGCCTATACAAGCATATACACCTATTTCAGGCGCATATATCCAGTTTGGACGACTTAATCTGCTTCCTTGAATGGATTTTCACGGATTTATGGGTTGGGATATGGTTACTGGGTTAATATGGATGCTTGGGGATGTTATTGGGGGCTGGGACAGTTAATTTGCTTCCTTTATATGCTTTGGGTCTAATTATATACTCTTTGGATGAGTTATTTTACCTGTTTCTTTATGGTATCTGCTTTTATCAGTCTATTCTATTTATGGTATGGGTCTGTGGTATCATTAATTGTGATGGAGGGTCCTTACTGGAGGTCTGGGTGTTGAATCTTCTTGAAGTGGACGCCATGGGGAGGTGATGGGCCCTCACAGTGCTGTAATTGCTGGGGATAGCAGTGACATCATCTGGATTGAAGGTCTGTGCACTCCAGTGGATTTTGGTATAAGTAAGGGAGGATTTTGATGGGTTATAATCATCACTTACTTACTACACATTAAACAAACATTATAAAACAATTATTATCATATAGAAATATATTATAAAGCATTTATAAATTGATATTATCTTTATATAAGCTATAACTATATTTTATTATTCTATTGTCCACTACTAGCTTGCATATAATCCAAGTATTGTGAGTTTAAATTGAGAATAACTATTTTATTAGTCTTCCCCCAAGGTTAAATAACTAAATAATTTAACAATAAGTAGTAGGAACATTAATATTTAATATTAAATCATAATTAGATACTAGCATAAACTGACAATTGGGGGTCTTTCCTTGGTTATTACTTATTATTTAGTATAAGCCTTAGGACATGATTTTTACTCTAGTATATCTCAAAAAACCAAATATTTGAGTTTTCAGCACATTAGTGGGTCATAATAACTCAGTTATTGCAGAAAAGAACCCTTATAATAATTTTACTAATTTTTTATAATAAAAATTAGGTATTTACAGTAGTAACTGTACCCAATATAAACCCGATTTCACTTGGTATTTGGTCACCAATATAACACCCAATTAAATTGGTATTTGGTTAAAGCTTGGTAAGCTAATTATTCACCCCTATAAAGGTCTAGTTAAACTTATTAAATTATTTTTAACAGATTTTTCGAATTTTTCTTATATTTTATTTAAATAAATAAAGATATAAATTCAGGGTAAGCTCCAGAACTTTTATTAGTGATTGTATTGCTAATATTTTTTGTCTACTAATTACTATATAGGTTTTTGCTTTTGTAGACATATAAAATTGTTATTTGAAGACACAATGAGTGCTCAACAGGACAATGTAAGTGAAAAACTTGCTTATTACACCAGGCCTAAATCTAAAAACATTGCTCCAGGACATCACCATTTAGGGTCAATCCTACCCACAACCAGAGTCTATGAGCATAGAGGAAAAGGAAACCCTCTTAAAAAGATAACAATCAAAAATACTTCACCTCCTCTGCAGGATCAACTGCCCCATCTGGAAAATCAGGTTCTGAAACTGGAGGAATCAAAGTCTTTCATGCTAAAGGAGGTAGAGCAGTTGCAAAACAACTATAAGGTGGGTTTCCAACAGATGAATCAAACCTTGGCAGAGTTAAAGGTAGGGCAGCCAAGCCAAAATACCCCTACCCAAGGAGAGTCACATCATTCCCAGGAAAAAATCCTGGTAGAGAAATGGAAGTGGGATTGGTTCCAACAGCAATGTTCCAGTCACAATTGCAACAGGGATCCTCCCCCTCATCAGACTTCCTTAGCTCACCCCTACAAAGGAAAGCAAAAGCACCAAAAATCAGGGCTTGCACAATTCCTGTGGTAAGTATATTACCCCCTCATATTGAACACAATACTAATGATTACAATATAGGTAATATTATTGATGTAAAATCTGTACAGAGAATTGAGGAGGACTTGAGAAAATAAGGTTTTGATGTAGATACACCTGAATTATCTTTTGTCAATAGCAACAGTACTATTTATAATAAAAATACAGTTAATCCTCAGTTGCCACCACTTACTAGTGAGATGAGAAGTTTACAAAATAGTGAAAAAATTGAGAAGGAAGACATGGAGTATTTTAATAATAGCCCTACTGTCCATAGAATTGTTTCAGCATTATGGAATTGAATGACTGATTGTGAGGAACAGCCATTTAAGCTCACAAGTGATACAATTTTGCCCTTGACATTGAACATTTCTCAGCTGGCAACAAGAATTAAAGAATTAGAGAGTGAACACTTGGCTCTAACTCTTAAGTATGATTATTTGAGTAATAAATATAGTGAACTTTCAAAATAATTCTGTGAGTTAGAAAAGTTGTATGAAGCACATTTATTGAAAACTGAATCAAGAACAAAGTTATCTTTTGCTCAGAAAAATCAGAGTGTCTCTGAGCTGCTACAAAGATTTACTAAAGTTGAGATTGAAATTGCTAATCTACTAATGAATCAGAATAATCATAAGTATACTGGGTATAATAATAATCCTTTCATTGGAAAAAATGAATCTCAATCATTCCCCATACCACCACAATTAAAACCATCTGGTGGTAGTGTCAAGTCTGAAAATACAAAAGTAAGTCCCAAATCCGTGCAAGAGGAAATACAAGACCATTTATCTAGAGTAAATGAGTTATTGAATTTACCTAAGATTAGTGAAACAAAATCCAATAAGAAGAACTGGCCTAAGATAGATTAGTACCCAACTTATGATGGGGAAGCCAGCTCTGATTGGCAAAATTTTATCCAAAGAATGGACAACTTGAAATTCTCATATAAGTTACCAGATGAAGAAATAACATCAAAATTAATTTCTTTATTTAATGATTTTGCTTTATTATGGTTTGAAGCTGTTTTGAGTGAGAGGAAAGATTACTCTTGGGCTGAATGGAAACAACTAATTGAAAAACAATTTGGAGGTTCTAAATTCAGGCTCACTCAGAAAAGATTATATGAGAAAAATAGGTATAATCCGTTGAATGGTGACAAACCTATGGTGTTTTTAATGTATTTAAATAAAATATTAAAAGCCATTGAGCCAAACATGGATTTTAACTTATGGAAAGATAAGATAATATATAAATTACCTATATCTATCAGAGACATTGTTGTAGCTAGAACAATAATGGTTAATGAATATTCTGAATTTATTAATATTTTCAATGAAATATTGTTAAACCATAAGTATGAAGCAAGGTACACCACTTATAAACAAAATAATTAACTTGTGAAAAATAAGAATTCAAAAACACTTTAGGAGAAGCAGAAAAAACCTACTGCACCAGGAGTACCTAAAAAGTATGAAACTAATACTTGTTATAAGTGTAATAAACCTTGGGTAAAAGGTCATAAATGTAAGAAGAATATAAATATTGTTGAAAATCAGCATGAATCTGAAAATGAAACAGAAAAAAGTAAAGATTCAAGTGATTATGACAGTAATATATCATATAGTGATGAGAATGAAGTCTGTATGTTGGAAGATGATTTGTCTATCTTTGAAACTCCAATATTAAACATGGACTCAAATGAATCTTTAATGAATTTTGAGGATGCTGAAATCATTAAGGATATACAAGCTGATAACTTGGAAATGAAACCTATCACGGTTCCAGCTATCATTTCTGGAGAAAATGTAAATATAGTATTGGACACAGGAGCTGCTGGTTCTGTTGTTTCAACAAATACATTGCAGAAAATTGATAGTGAGTATAATTTAAAGCTTTAACCCCTTCAAATTAAAAATTGGAGAGGTTTTGGATCAGTAATACACCCCATTGGCAGATACAAAGCTTCTGTTTTCTTTAAATATCAACATGGTTATGTTAGAGTAACTTGTGACTTTGAAGTAATGGATAATACTAATTTTAGTAACTGTTTTATCATTGGAAATGACATTCTCACTAAGTTTGGTGTTAAACTAGACCCTGCTAATAATAATTTTACAATTGGCATGAATGGTAAAAGGAAATTTAAAATAAATTCTTTTAACACGGTCTTACACATAGAGTCAGTAATAAATATTCCTTGCAAAGGAAGAGAATCCAATGAAATGGAACTTCTGGAAACAGAAATTTAAAAAGCATCATTTGGCACTCAGATAAGTAAAGCTGAGAAAAAAAATATTTTGAACTTAATTAAAGCATTTCCAATGGCTTTTGCACATGGAACCAATGAACTTGGCCTTGTAAAAGATCATGAAATGAAAATTAGTTTAACCTGTGATATGGATATTATTCCTGCTAGTCTTAAAAAGAAACCATATCCTGCTTCACCAATGAAGAGGAAAGACATAGAGGATAAAATTAAGATGTTATTAAAAATGAAAATTTTAGAAAAGTTTGAAACTACACCAAAATATTGTGTAATATCACCAGTGCTAATTTCTTATGAACAAGATAAAGCAAGACTGTGTAGTGATTATAGAGCATTGAATACATTCACGGTGGATGATATTTATCCCTTTTCAAGGATTGCCTCTATACATGCTAACCTTCATAGCGCTAAGTATATAAGTTGCCTAGATGGAAATAAAGGGTACCATCAGATTCCTGTAGAAAAGAATTCACAGAACTTTTTGTTGATAAAAACACATATGGGAATATATAAATATGTCAGGATGCCATTTGGACCAAAAAATGATCCTTCAGTATTTCAGAAGTTAATGGATATAGCATTCTATTATGAAATGATTGAAGGATGGTTAATGGTATACATTGATGACATCATAATGTTCTCTAAGACATATGATGAACACTTAATCCATTTAAAAAAGGTATTTCAGAAAATGGATGAAAAAAATGACCCTTGCATTGAAAAAATGTAAATTTGGGTTTGAGTCTTTAAAAGTGCTTTGTCATATTGTATCTGGCTTACAAATATGTGTAGACCAAAATAAGGTGGCTGCAATCAAGAATATTAGAATTTCTTAATATTTAAAGGATGTACAATCTTTTCTTGGTATGTGTGGTTATTATAGACAATATATAAAGAAATACCAATTAATTGCTGCACCATTGACCACACTGATAAAGAAATCAGAAGCTTTTATTTGGAATAATGAAAGACAGAAGGCTTTTGATAATTTGAAAGAATGTTTGATGACAGCTCCTATCTTGGGATTACCAGATTTCCAATTGCCTTTTGTATTGTATACAGATGCAAGTTTTATTGATCTGGGTGCTGCTTTGAATCAAAAACAACTTATTGAAGGAAAAATGTCAGAAGTAGTAATTTTCTATATTTCAAGTACTCTAAGAAGTAGCGAATTAAAATATGGTGCTACTCAACTTGAATGCTTGGAAGTAGTATGGGCTCTTGAATAGCTACATTATTACCTGGAAGACCAAAAATTTGAGTTAATAACTGACTGTAGCGCAGTTAAGTCGCTGTTAAACATGAAAACTCCTAATAGACATATGTTTAGATGGCAATTAGCTGTACAAGAAGACAGAGGATGGATGACTTTTACACATAGATCAGGAACCTTACACTCTAATGTAGATCTGCTATCTAGAGTACCTCTACCCAATAATGATGATAATCCTTCTTATGTTCCTGAATCAGAGATTATTAACATTTATGGCATTTATATTTTAGATCTTGAGGATGAATTTATGCAATCAATTATTGATAATTATGCTTCAGATCCTGACTTGAGTAAACTTACTACAATATTAAATGATCCATCTAATGCTTCAATGAGTGTTTTAATAAAAACATTACCACAAAAGTATAAAGAAGCATTAGAAAAAGGAAAATTTTCCTTTGAGGATGGTTTTATATATTACAGGAAGAAATTAAGCAATGTAATTGTAATTCCCCTTCAATGAAGGAGTTAATGTTAAGTATATGTCATGATGGTATATTAGCAGGTCATTTTGACTTCCATAAATCATTAACCAGAGTGAAAAATACAGCTTGGTTGATTAACTTGTCTGATGATGTTCAAAAATATGTTGAGACATGTGATTCTTGTCAAAAATCTAAAAGATTAACTGGCAAAAGAGCTGGTTTATTACAGCAACTTGAGCAACCAAAAGCTCCATGGGAAATAGTTAACATGGACTTTGTAACAGGTTTTCCAATAGCAGGGCATAAGATTTATAACTCCTGCTGGGTAATTGTAGATAGATTTACAAAAATGTGTAAATTTATTCCTACCCACAAAGAGGTTTCTGCAAAGAACTTAGCTTTTTTATGTTGGACACAAATGTTAAATATAGCAGGTTTCCCCAAAGCAATAGTCTCAGACAGAGATCCTAAATTTACTTCTGAGTTCTGGACATCACTTATGGATGTTTCAGGGTGTCAATTAAAACTTTCTACAGCATACCATCCACAAACTGATGGGCTAGAAGAAAGAATGATACAAACTTTAGAAGATATGATAAGAAGATATTGTGCTTCCAGTCTTGACTTTAAAGAAAGTGAGAAATTCACACATGATTGGGTAACCCTTATCCCAGGTTTAGAATTTTCATACATTAGTACAGTAAATTCTGTCACTGGCAAAAAGCCATTTGAGTTATGGTTGGGTTATATACCTAATACCCCTGCTAAAACTCTTAATAAATTACCTATATTGGATATGCATCCAGGTACAAAATATATTCTTCAGATTCAAGAATTATGCAAAAATCATGTTCAAGAATGTATAAATAAGGCATTTGAATATGAGAAGAAAAGATGGGATAAATCCCATAAAGAGCAAATGTTTAAAGAGGATGATGAAGTCCTTATTTTTACACTAAATTTCAATTTAAATGGTAATGTTAAATTGAAGGATCCATTCATTGGACCATTTGTAGTAAAAAAGATGGTTGGTAACAATGCTGTTGAGTTATTCTATATGCACCATATGATAGATAACATCCAGTATTTCCTATTTCTCTTATAAAACCATACCATTCTAATGATACTGCTCTATTTCCAAGAAGATCATGAAGGCATAATCAGCAACCTGAAGAAATAGTTGAAAAGGCAGAAATTGAAAAGATACTTAAAAAGAGACACCTTACTAAAGAAAAGGGAGTTGAGTATCTATTAAGATTTAAAAATGAATCAAGTGAATATGACCAGTGGATTCCAGAAAATGAAATCTCTGATCTTAAAAATCTCTTGAAAAAATTTAACTCCGAATAATACTGTAAAATTCAGTATATGTATCATAGAAATTTTAAAATTATTTTTCTATTCACTCCTTACTTATTAATTAAAATGTCTTAACATTTTTTTTATTGTTTTTTTTGGGTGAGGGAGTGTCAGACTAGGTATCTCCAGGAATGAGTAATTCTTATGTTTAAAATAAGATAATCTTAATTACATTAAGCTTATAACTTAAGAATAAGGTTAAAATACTTATATATATGGTTATAATACATACATATATATAATTATTACACCATTATATGACTTATAGTAGTTTAAATAGCTTATCCATAGCCTAATAATACTTATTAAGGTGTTAATGGAGTCATAATATATTTATCTTAAGTGATATTAAGTAATTATTTACATACATAAGCTTATATGTATACATAAACCTCATATTCAGTGAAATATGTAGTTATATTATGTTTATTTAGGTCTATAAGTGGGTTTTAACCTCTTGATAGCCTATAAACTTTATTTTTCTGCTTATTTTAGGTCATATGGACGTATCCAGTGGACTCACAACGCCTACACAAGCATATACACCTATTTCAGGCGCATATATCCAGTTTGGACAACTTGATCTGCTTCCTTGGATGGATTTTCACGGATTTATGGGTTGGGATATGGTTACTGGGTTAATATGGATGCTTGGGGATGTTATTGGGGGCTGGGAAAGTTAATTTGGTTCCTTTATGTGCTTTGCGTTTCATTATATACTCTTTGGATGAGTTATTTTACCTGTTTCTTTATGGTATCTGCTTTTATCAGTCTATTCTATTTATGGTATGGGTCTGTGGTATCATTAATTGTGATGGAGGGTCCTTACTGGAGGTCTGAGTGTTGAAACTTCTTGAAGTGGAAGCCATGGGGAGGTGATGGACCCTCACAGTTCTGTAATTTCCAGGGATGGAAGTGACATCATCTGGATTGAAGGTCTGTGCACTCCAATGGATTTTAGTATAAGTAAGGGGAATTTTGACAGGTTATAATCATCACTTACTTACTAAAAATTAAAAAAACATTATAAAACAATTATTATCATATAGAAATATATTATAAAGCATTAATAAGTTGATATTATCTTTATATAAGCTATAACTATACTTTATTATTCTATTTTCCACCACTAGCACACATAAAATCCAAGTATTGTCAGTTTGTATTGATAATAAGTATTTTATTAGTCTTCCCCTGAGGTTTAATCACTAAATCATTTAACAATAAGTAGTAGGACCATTAATATTTACTATTAAATCATATTAGATACTAACATAAACTGACAATCCCACCTCTTATACCCCAATTTCTGTTCCTAATTCCTGATCCCAAACTCATCACATCCATGATTTATTTGTAAGTAAGTCACATGACATATAATTGTGGATGCCATCCTTATGTATCTAATCACTCTATGATACTTAATTTTGGTGGCAAAAACATAACGTTTATTCTCATCTTTATGTGTCTCCTCACTCTATGATACTTAATTTTATATGTGGAAAACACATAAAATTTTTTTCTATCTTAACACCACATCTGCTTATTTGGTGGTGAATTCCCACTTCCCACTCTTCACCTAAACTTTCTACTAACAACCTTTTCTACCAACAATATTGAAGCACCTCTCAACTAGGAAGCAACTTCACACAGCTATGAATGCCATCACTTTAGGTTTAGCTGCTGACTCTGGCTTGGAAGACACTTTAGATTACATGTCTTTTCAATGATATTTATGAAGAATAGAATCCCAGACCTGCACCAGCTCTCCCCTCCCTTGAATCAAAAAACATTTTTTCCACCAGCATATGCTATGTCATTATGCCAACCACCCTCCAACATTTTGAAACACAACCCTTTTAATTTTTTTTCATACTTTCCAAATGTTTAACTTCTGTGCTTTTTTCACTTGGTTTGGTGTTTTTATTTTGCATATTCATTTTTATTTTTGATTTACGCTGAATGTCTCTTTTTTGGATGTCTCATTTGTTTTCATTCACCAGCTCAACATTAAATTGCATATTTTCAGTGATTGCATAATTTTTTAACTCTTCATTTTTTTCATCCATCCCTCTTATCCTTTTCCTCTTCTCCTCCAACATCCCTCAAACTATTTGGTTTCATTTATTTTCTCATCTAATCTCTCCAGGTAAGTCATTTTATTCATTTTTTTGATTTTTTGATTGCTAATTATATATTTTTTGTTTTTTTTCTGTTTTTTCTTTCTTTTTTGTATCTAAATTTTTTTTGTAAGTGGTTATTTTTAATTTTTATTGTAAAATTAACCTTTTTTTCTCTTCCCTCTTTTCTTTCTTTTTTAGCTTCATCACCCTATTCATCATTCCTCCTTGGCATGGCCATCATCCCCCCTGTTCCCCTATTTAACTTTTTTTTGGTTCCATGTCATTAAAACACATACCTTGCAGATTATTTATGCATTTCACTTACTCCATATTCAATTTTCCCCAAATTCCAACATCATTCTTTCTCGCTCTATTTTTCCTACTTTTCAATCAAGGTAAGTTTCATCTCCTTTTTTTATAAATAAATGATATCTCTTTCCTTCTATGAAAATATCATACTTAAATATATGCATGACTCTAATCTGGATAACAGTGGACTTATTAAACTCTTTTTGTTTGCATCTCCATTACCACTTTTTAAGTTTTTGTAAAGTTTTGAAAATCAGACTCAGAATTAAGGTTAGATTTATTCAAATCCATTTTTCTCTTTACTGAAGATTCTCCTGAAGGCTTCCTTTTATTTCCCACAAACAGATTTGAATTTGGTTCAGTGGCGGCTGAGATATTGACCTTTAAATTTGAGCCTTTTTTCCCAATTTAATTTTTTTTATTTCATATTTTTATGTAAAAAATTAGGCTTAGTTTTCATTAAATCACATTTCCTTTAACTGAAGATTCTCCTGAAGCCTATATTTTATTTCACACAAACAGTTTGAATTTGGTTAAGTAGTTTCTGAGATTTTGACCTTAAAAGTTGAGCCTTTTTTTCCAAATGTTACTTAATTTGTTTTATCTTTTTATATTTCATAATTAGAGAAAAAATCTTCTGAAACTCCTATCTGATGATTATCTAAGCTTATATCTCCATCTTGTTGGAATTTTCATCATCAATTTTCAAATTTTTGTGCTATTTTTAAAATCAGAGTCAAAATCAGGGTTAGGTTTATTCAAATCTTATTTTCTTTTAGCTGAATATTATTCTGAAGCCTATCTTTCATTACCCATGTATGTATTTGAATTTGGTTCAGTGGTTGCTGAGATATTGACCTTTAAAGTTGAGCTTTTTTTCTAAATTTCATTTAATTTATTTCATGTTTAGACCAGGATTTGTTAAAGCCTATTCTCTTGGTATGTCTGATAATATGTGTTTCATTCTTAAAATAGTGTCACTCATTTTATTTCCATTTGCATCTGTTCTTTACTTAAAAATAAGTTCTCAAGTTCATCACCAAACAACTAAAGCTCCACCTGGCTTGGAATCTTTTCAAGAGTTCACACATTTTGGATGTTCATTTCAAATCAGTCAAAAATTAATCCACAGAATAAAAAAGTAAAAAAAGATGGTAAATTTAACAAATAATAAAAACTTTAAAAATACTGTGAAGAAATTTACTCACTTTGGCTTTTCTTTTCAAATCAATAGGGAGCTGGTCAATAGGATTGATAAGGTATGAGAAAAAGTTGAGGTAAAACAAAAAACATTAAATAGAAAGTAAAAGTATGGGGTGTAATATAGGTTGTCAAATTTTATTTTTATTTCAAAAATTAACATTTTAAAAGTCATATATGATACTCTACTTACCTAAATTAATGAGCCATCAGCTGTGTGTTGTATAATGGTAATCATGAGGAAATTTGTTTTTCTCATGAGGTTCATGTATACATTTGTGTTTGATTTCATCGACTTCAGTCACAGACAATTCCCCCTCACACTTTTACTTGAATTTTTATTAATTTAGGTTTGTAAATTATCTTATAAGACTTTTTTACATGCTAATATATGCAATGAACATAAATTTTGGCAATCTATGCCCCTACTTCAATAAAACACATGGGAGGGTATTGCCATTTTTTTGTCATAAATTTTTTTTCTGACTTAGAAAAAAAAATGGTTGCCCCACCCCCTGTTAAGCTAAATAGCAGGGGAGGGTATTGCCAAAAATATTTTTTTGACATAAATCATTTTTAATTCATTGGCTTGTAACTGAATTTTGGTGTTTTCCAATTGAAATTGACTATTTTTGAATTTTTCATCATTCTCTCTTTGAATCCTAACCTTCTCCCTCTCCAAATCTAAAAAATATTTCTCAATTTCTAAAAATTATTCTTCCTTTGATTGTGAATGAAACCACTTCTTTTCCTCAAAAATTAGTTGAAGTTCTGCAGTTTTTTAGTGAGACTCCAAATTCATGATTTCAATTTGAGCTTGTTCTTTTTCTGAAACAAGTTTAAATTTTAAGAGTAAGAGAATTAAATTAAGAAAAATTCTTTAATCATAAAAAAAATAAAAAATGTATGAGTTTTTCAAATTTTTGCAAAAAAAAATTGACTAGAATCAAGATCTTTAAAAAGTCAGCACATATGAAATTATTACTAAAAATAAATAAAACAAAATTTATTTAACCAAACACACAAATAATCTAACATGTTGCAATAAAATTTTTCACATCTCAGTGAGGAGTGTGTGCCAATGATTGATTTTTATCTTGAATGCATTCTATCAAGAAAACTTTCTAAAAATAATAAAAAAAACTAGTTATAAAAAATTTTCATTAAGCATTCAATTTCCTCAATAGATTTATTAGCTTTAACAAATTCTCTCAAGAAATATTTCTTTTTTGAACCATCTTCAAGTTGATACTTAAGTTTCATTTGATCCAATAGGAAATTGTACTCTAGAGCCTTCTCCCCTTTCTTTATCTTGAATTTCTTCACCTCCAAGTCATTTGCCCTCTCATGCCTCTTTAAAAAAAGCTCAAATTTCTTCTCCTCCAAGTCTTGTACCCTCCCATTCCTCTGTAAAGAAAGCTTGAATTTCTTCTCCTCCAAGTCTTGTGCCCTATCATCTATTTGTGAAGAGAGCTCATATTTTTTCTTTTGAAAGATGAGAGTATCTCTTTCATCTTCAACTTTACCTAGAGTGAAAAGGAATATTAACAAAAGAAAAATAAAAGCTCACTTAATGATTAAGAGGTATGCTATCACTTACCAGATTCATGTTTCTCCAGAAAATCATCCATGGAAGAAAAAGGGGTTTGGGAAATACTATCTCTGTTTTTCTTTCTATGACTGTTGAAATTCAAAGTAGTTGATTGTCTTTCCTTTTTTTTGGAGGTAAAATTTTCCTCTTCATCATTGATGCTAGCTTTAGACTCACTTGCTTGAGGATCCTGGGTTTGTTCATTAGCCTTTTTAGAAATAAAAAAAACAAAATAACTAGACAAAAAATAAAAAATTACTGGAGTGGGATCATGTTGGTTTATATCACCATAAGTATCTATTGGAAAGCTATCTAGATTCATTGAATTTAGAACAGGGGAGGCTTGAGTGGAGGAAGAGGAAGGGAAAATATTTCTTTTGACATCATGTTTGGAGATAGAATCTTCAACATCCAACATGTTGGCAGGATTAAAATCAGCTTTCTCTCCAAAAATAGCATCCATCTCTTTAAAGTATAGACATAGAGATTCAAGTTTATCATCTATGAATTTTATGCCCTTACTGATATCAATGTCAGTAATACCAAAACCATTATAAAATGAAAGAGTCTTTGTCTTATTGTATTTGGCTTGGTAATTCTTGAAATGTTCAGACATCTGTTTATGTAAAAGATCAAACCTTCCCTTTTTCTTATTTTGTAATACATTGGCCATTAGAAGATAGCCATTGACTTTTGATGCAGAGGGCCTTCCTACTTTAGTTGCATTCTCAGTACCAAAACAAGAATCATAATTAGTTTTTATTTTCAGCCAGTTGATAAGTATGAGATGACCAACCTTTTTTTAGTTGAAAAGTCTTTGATTTCTCAGCTGAGAAGGGGAAAGAGTGAGTAACAGGATTTGAAGAACACCTGGGGGAAGGCTGCCTTTAAGAAGATCTATGATGATGGGGCATGTTGAGATATTTGAAAATAAAAAGTAGAAGAAAAAAAACAGATGAGATGGGGAGAGGTTTTTAATGGAAATGAATAGACATGATGGGAGTGTGCAGAAAGGTAGGTAGGCTGGCACATCCAGAAAGTTGTACAAGATATGGTTATAAAAAATTGAGTTTAAAAATGTGAGATAGAGATGAACATTGACATGTAAAAGTTCTAATAACCCAATTAATAGCAAAAATAATTGTTGAAGATAATTGGGGTATAATGATTTTTATCTGCAATCAATTTAATTGCGGATCAGTCAACATTGATACCCTCTACTAATTTTTCACTGAAAAAGTACTATATAATACCTATTTAGTAATAAATACACAATTAATATTTTTATTTATACCCATATAAAAAAGTCAGTGTAAGAGGTTTTATATTATTATTAAAATAAACTTTAATAAAAATTTTAAATGAATATATATAAAGTATTTCAATTTAATGGTTTTGAAGAAAAAATTAAGAAAAGCAGTTCAGGATCACTTCTTTCTTTTTTAGAACAAAAGTTTTGGCAGGAGTAATTCACATCTGAAATTTTGCACATAATTCTTAAATAATATATATGGGACAAGGACTTATCAATGACTTACTAGAAATATGATAATCAAACTTATAGGTAATAATAACATTATTTTGCTAAGCAGTTTCTAAGTCTATGAAATAAAATCTATTTCATATTTCATTTAAACACAAGACTTTATCAATCTTCTTTTTATTAGTCTGATCAAAGAGCAATACTAGATTAAGTTTATTTATATAAAAATTAATTTCAATAGAGAATATTTCAACAATTCAGTACATATTTAAACAAGAAAAGTAAGCTTAAAATTTGAATTTTAGTTAAAATATTTATTGATGAAACATATGTTTTTTAATTTTTTAAGAAACTACCAAGTTTATCCTGTGAGGCTTCACTTTAATTTACACATATACATCCAAAAAAATCATAGTGATAACCTGAGGGATCTATATAATTTTTACATAAAATAATTTGTTTTTATTTTCAATTATTTTGAATTTAAACAGAAAATCTGAAACCTTTTTTATATATTATAGTTATATAAAATAAATTTTTAGTAAATTTCCTAATCTATCATATAGAAAATAAATCAGATCATTATAATATAAAATATACTTACAACTATTATTAATAAAGTGTTTTCTTAAAATGATTCATCCTTTAAATTTAGTTTCATAACTTCAAAATATTAAATATATATATTTGTGATAAATAAATATACTTATGTTTACATTTAGAGGTTTTCAAGAAATTTTTTGAAAAGTGATAAATTTTCTCTCTGTTTAACTTACCTTGAACCACTGTTGAAAGCAGGATTACATTGGGAGTTCAATCTAAGTTTTGCATAAACTAAGATATATCATTTTATGAAAATAAATATAGTCGTTGAAATGAAAAAATTTTAGTAAAAAAAAGGACTCAAGGAGCTTGTTATGTTAATTAATAGATTATAGTACAAATATTGAGGAGCTTGAAATATTACATTTTACTAATTTTTTTAGCTTTTGCAGGTAATTATTCTGATATGTATATTAACCATGGAGAATGAAATCTAGCAAAATTTTGAAATATATCAAATTTTAAACCTTTAGTTAAACTCTATGACTTTATTCAAAGCTGTTTTACATCTCACTAAAAGAATTTAGAACTTAATTAAAATATAAAGACATTCATTTCATGAAATAAAAAAAGAAAATCAGTTCAAAATCTTTATATATTTTTGTTCAATTTTTAAACTTGTTTCAAAAATATACATATTTTATTAGTTTTATGTCTTATGTATTGTTTTCAGAAACATTCTGTAAAACAATTTGTGAAAAATCAAAATTCTATTTCATGGCTAACTTTTAAATTCTAGTGCATCTTCTTTCACAAATTTCAGTATTTATTAAAAACAACAAACAAAGATTTATCTTGTTTGGATCTAGGGGTACAAATAGAAATACACCAGAGTTACCCATTTTTTTGAAATTGAAAAAATAAGTACTGCAAACCATCAGGGTGAACTCTATTTCTCAGCCAAACTATAGAGTTAACCTCCAGTTTCTTTCTGCCTCATTTTACATTCTCTTCACCTCTCCACATTTGGTTTTATGCCTTTCCATCCCTTCCTATTTTCTTCCCACATCTCTTGTTCAGATAACCATGCCAACACACTAACTGAACTCTCCAGCTTTCCCAGAGTAAGTTTCAGTACTCCTGGCCTTTACCCTTTACTCCAATTTTACTTTCCACCTCATTTTACAACTGTTGCTTCCCTATTCATCCACCCTTACCCCTTTCCAACTTTTCCCCACTCCACCCCACCTCTTTTTCCTCACATCTCAATTCTCAACATCTCTTGCCCCCTTCACCCCAGCACACCCTTTTGACAATACCCCAACCCTATCGCTTCCAACCCTACTATTCTTGCTCCCAACCCCAACCATTTCCCTTTCAAATCATCTCAACCTTTTTTCTATTCACCCCAACCCTTTTGCTTCCCATGTCACCCTTTTTTGTCCCTATAAATGAAAAGCAGTTGTGAAGGAGAGCAAGTAAAGTGATTAGGAGTATTAAGAAGTGGAGAAGGGTGAAGAAGGGAGTAAAAGAGGTGAAAAGTGGAGAAAAAGAGTTAGTTTAGGTGAGGTGCAAGGGAGAGGGTTGGAGAAGGGGAAACAAGGGGTGGTGGGGGGAGATTGAAGGGGAGAGTAGCACTACAATTAAAAATGAGAGAAAATTTGAGAGGGGAAGAGAATTGGAAGAACAAGAGAGGGGATTAAATCAGTAGAAAGAAGAATTTTGAAAGAATGTAAATAATATAAAGGTATAATAATTATAGGGCATTGAAAGTGAAACATAATAAAAACAAAAATAAACTTATAAATATTGTGCACCACATTTTAGCTATATGTTTTATTCTCATAAAAATTTAACCCTTATTTTTCTTGCTATAAAGAAGATAACAGTAAATTAGTTTTTTGAAAAAATAGAACCCATATATTGTTTTTACTTCTAAAATTATGGCATAAACATTAATTTTTTAAATTATGCAGTTAACTAAATTTTTTCTAACTTCAATTTTGAGAGTGATGTAGCCTCCACAAATCTTTTAAAGCTTGAAAAATATACAAAAGTATATATTCATATAATGAGAAGAAATATATAGTTCTAGAAACCTTTATTAATAAACATTTGATGTAATTATAATTTCAATAAATGTTTTTTCTTGAATAAATTTTTATAGTATTGGATGATTCCTCTATCAATTTATAGGTAAAAAATCCTATAAACACATTTAAAATGAACTTTTAGTTCAATTTATATTAGAATTTTATTATTTTTATACAATGAAGAAAATAGATGATTTTTCACAATTTTATAAGTGTGCCCAATTATTTTGGTAGTGGGGTTCACTTATCTGAATATTCCTGCAAATATTCCTGTAAGCCAAGCCACAATATTATTTTTATAATGATCACTGGTGTTTCAATAAATGTTCAAGTTTCATTCAAAGTGTGTTCAAAGTAATTTTACTATTTCTTCATAATAGTTACATCACTACCTTAATGTATGATCAACTGGATGTGAATTCAGCTTCAAGGTTGCGGACTTGCTGGTAAGTCCACCCCCCATATTGTGTGGTGAGTGTGCATAGCACCCAGGCACACACATCCTGGACAAAGTTTCAGAGGTGTTACACCTCATGAAAACAGGTGACTCATCAGCTGCTACCCCGTGCTGATTCAGCGGAAAGGTATTCCCAAATCTGGTCCACTACATCAGCGGCATTTACTCATGGTAACCAAGGTAACTTTTTTTCTTAACTTCCACCTTGTGTCATTAGTTAAATATCTTCTTGTATTTAGCTTAGTCATCATACTCATGAGTTCAGCTCTTAACATGCATGCAACATAGTTGATAAAAATCAAAAATGCCACTTATTTTTTGTAAATAAAATCTAATCTTAATAATGTAATTAGTCACTAGTATATTTATTTAATCAAAAAAAACTAGTTCCCCAATACAATATTTTTAAGTAAAACCCTTTCCAACTCTCAATTATCTCTTAAGCCTAAATATCCTTACCATAATTTGAGCATAATACTCATCACCATGTGACTGTTTCACTTTTTGTTAGTATTTGGTTGAGAGAAGAGGATGAGGAGTGCTATGGGAACTATGCATTTTGAGAGGTGGAAGAGGGAATATTTCATATGGGGGTTATATGGGGCAAGTGCTATGGAGTGCTCCTCATTGGACAACTTATATGGTAATCTGGTTGCATCTTAGTCTCACTTCTGTATCAGCATTGTTAGTCCCATCTCACTTTTGGTGATCCCAACATAGTCAGTCTAGTTAGTATCGCTACTTAGTAGCATAGTCAGTCCCATCCCAGGCTAGTATTAGTGCTAGTATTAGTCCGCCTTCTTAGGTCTTAACATTTTATATAATCTTAATTGGTGCACTACTGAAGAAAAAAAAATCCCTCTGATCAACCTAATGCAGCAAACCCTTCTTCAATGCAAGAATAAAATGCCAAACTAATGGAGCCTCTATCTGAGGGACAGCCCTCATACCACAGCCTTACAGAATCAGAACCTGATGCTTCCAAATCCAAGGCACAGACATGGCCTAGAACACCAGCGCCACTTGTTAAAGGCCCAAAAATTGCAGTCCCAGAAATATTTGATGGAAAGTGAGGCCCCTGGGAAGATCAGTATGCATTGCAAGTAAACCTTTACGTCCTTTTCAACAGTCATCAGTTCCCAGCTGAGCAGTCAAAAATTGGGTTTGCAATCTCTTACCTCAAAGATGAGGTGGAACACTGGGCAAGGCCATATATAAAATGAAGGCCTTGGAAATTGCAAGTCGGAAACAACTTTGCATCAGTTCATGGTGTCTTTAAAACTTGCCTTTGGCAGCCCTGATGTGGCCAAAACCTTGAATCATGCTCTCAACCAGTTGCAACAGAAACACTCTGTTCCCAAATATGTGTCAGAATTCCGGGTCCATGCCAGCTATGTTACAACATGGGGAGAAGGATTACTCATGTTTCACTTCAGAAATGGGCTCTAAAAAATTAGAAACACCCTAATCAGTCAACTTCCTCCAACCTTCCTCAAAACTCCCTCCAAGTGCTCATGGAGCTGGCTATCCAAATTGATAACAAGTTTATGCATCAGCCGATGGATGGTTGGAGTGGGGCCCATCAGTGGCACAACTATGCCTCATCAAGTGGGACCAGTTCCAGGAACCCAAATACCATGTACATTGATGCAGTAAACTCACCTGGAGATAGTGGGAAAAAAAGGCTATCTGGCCAGGAATATCAGAGGCTTATGAGTAGAGGGCCGTGTCTCCAATGTGGGAGTGGTGGTAATCTGGAAAGGGATTTTAGAGGAGAAATAAGGGTTTGTGAGGTGGAGGATAGCACAGGAAAGGCACAGATAAGAGATAGTGCTCTAGAGTGAATGTTTTTCTCTCTGAAAAAGGATTAAAGGGAAAGGATAAGGGGGACTTAGTAGAAGAATTATCAGCATGTAAGCCACTTGAAGTAAATGATAATTGCATTATACTAAACTTGCCTTTAATGATCCTTGATTCCACAACAAATATATAAGCCCTACTGGACTGTGGGTCCACACACTATTTTATTTGTAACACTATTCAATATAGGGGGTGGACTTGCTAGCAAGTCCCCAACCTGAACTCAGATGGAACTCAGACTGAACTCATATTAAAACCATACTGAACTCTACTTGAACACCCACCTAAAACTGATCTTCTGAGTGGTGTTCATCCCTGATTGTATGGTTCCTTTGTCAATAACTCAATGTGTTTTCAATCTGTGGTGAGTTTGGATCCAAAGTTGCGGACTCACTAGCAAGTCTTTCCCCCATATTTTGTGGCGTAACAAGTTTTTACAGAGAAATAAAAAGAAAAAAGAAAAATTGGACCACCATAGGTGTCTAGTTATGTTTTACTGATCCCCAGGTGGGGGAGGAGAAGTAGGAGAAAAGATATTTTGTAGGTTTTGGTGTGAAGGAAGGCAGTTGCAGTGCAGGGCATATGTGACAAACCTGAAAGACAAGTATGAAATGGCTACACCTATATATCCCACAAATTTACTGGAAGAGAAAGAAGGTTCAGATGGGAAGGAAATGGGATGCTGGTGCTAAGGTATTGGCCCCCTGACCCCTCTCAGGGGTCAGGGGACCATCCCAGAAAGTCTTCTGATGCTTTGTTATCATCAGTTGACTTGCCACCAGAACTGATGCTTCCTCTTGATTTTAAGCAGCAGGCTGGGGATGGGGAACCAACAGGAAGCACTAGGAAGGAACAGAAAGGGGGAAAAGTGCACCAAGAAGAGGAGAAGGCACAACAAAGAAAATGGAAGGAAGAAGATTGAAAGGTGGATGGTGCAGAGAAAGTATTTGTCCCCTGGCCTCTGCAGGGGTCAGGAGCCCCTCCCAAAAAGTCTCTTGGTAATTCATTATTATCAGTAGACTTTCCACAAGAGCTGACACTTTCTCTTGATGCTAAATTTTGGGACTTGGAGGGTTTTCTGGAGAAAGAAGAGATTCTGGAATGTGATACAACAGTTTGGAACATACCCAACAAGATTTCAGCCAAGTTCCAGTACTCAAAGTCAAAAAAAATCCTTAAGGAAATGGTACCCAAGTCTTATTGGATATTATTACCACTGTTTGGAAAGGAGAAGTCAAGACCCTATCACCTTATTGACCATACAACTTTGCCATTGATCTGATGCCAGGAAAAACCTCTCAATTCAGCCATATAATCCCATTATAAACCCTAGATTCAACAATGCTAAAAGATATGATTGATGAAAATTTAAAGAATGGTTTTATTAGGGAGTCCAAATATCCCTGGGATGTCCCTTTCATCTTTTCAGGAAAAAATGATGGGTCACTAAGATCTTGCATGTATTTCAGAAGTTTAAATGGGGTGATGGAAAAGAATAAATATCCCCTTCCCTTGACTAGTGAGCTAATTAATAGTATTCAAGGTGCAGAGATCTTTACATCTCTAGATCTTAGAGAAGGTTACTACAACATATGTGTAAAAGAAGGCAATGAAAAAAAACTGGAATTCTGAACTAACTTTGGTCATTTTGAATGTTTGGTAAAGCCATTTAGTCCATGTAATGCACCATTTTCCAAAACTTCACCAGCAGCATCTTCAGAGACAGAATAGGGATAGATGTAGCAGTATACCTAGATGAAATCTTGATTTACTCCAGATCATGGGAAGACCATCAAATATGTGTAAAGGACTGTTTGCAGCTCTTGAGGGAGGCCCAGGTATTATTAAATCCAGAGAAATGTGTCTTCTCAGTGGGTGAAATCCCCTACTTGGGTATGATAATTTTAAAAAATAAGATGCAAATGGATCAGGAAAAATTAAAGGCTGTACCAGAATGGCCTACAACAGCATCAGTAAAGTATCTCCAGTTATTCCTAGGCTTTGCAAATTTTTACTGCTGTTTTATTGAGAATTACTCCCACATTTTCTGGCCCTTGCACAACCTCACAAAGAAAGAATCCAAATTTATCTGGAGAAGTAGGCAACAAGATGCGTTTGACTACCTGAAAATCCAATTTGCAACAGACCCTATTTTCCCAATACCTGAATTATTGAAGCCATTTGTTCAGGAATTTGACTGCCCAAATTTTGCACTAGGTGCAGTATAATCCCAATACAATGCTAAAAATTTCTTGCACCCAATAGCTTATTTTTCATGAACACTGCTAGGTGCCAAATTAAACTATGAAATGTATGCTAAGGAGTTATTGGCACTGGAAGAAGCAGTAAGCACCTGGTACCATTATTTGGAAGGAGGGCCTCACAGGTTACAATTTATTATTTACACAGATCATAAAAACCTGAAAACCTTTCTGAACACTAAAAATCTGACTCACAGGAAGGCTTCCTGGAAGAAATGCTAAGTAGAATTAAATTTTGTGTTAAATTCAAACCAGGGAAGAGAAGTGGAAAACCTGATTCACTATCACAATCTTGTAGAAAGACTCTTACAGTTTCCTTGCTGTAACCAGAATCCAAGGGAGTTGGATAAACCGAAGAAAAACCTGTCCCTTTAAGTTAATAAAGAGTTCACAATTAACTAAGCTATAGCCTCTACTTGATATTAAATGACTAATAATCTATTTGTTATTAACAGTGTTGAGATGTTGAAACAGTTTTCTTTATAATGAGGGTGAGAAACACAACAGTGAAGCTGTATTCAGAAAAGTTATATAAATTATTGAATAATATACTTTTATGAAGCTTTTTTTATATGATTTAACTGTTAAAATTAGATCTCTGATGATGAGACCTTTAAAATGGTGCCCTATAAGTTAATATATATATGATGATAAGTGAAATTAATAAAATGTTATGTAAAAGAGTTGTATTTATAAGGGTATTACAATTTTATAATTTGTTATGAAAATAATAATATTTGTTGTTAATATGTGTTGTTGTAGTTGGTGGTTAAGTTGTTGATTGATTTTCCGTATCTTTATGTATTTATTCTAATTTAGAGTCTACAGGCTTTATATGCATAGTATGTCATGTGCCCTACTTTCCCTAACCGGACCATTCCAGAGCTCATCTGGAGATGACCAGAGTTTGTCTGTAGCTTGTCTGGACTTCCAGACTAAATTAAAACCTATAAATTACTAATAAAAAATCTAGAAAAATTATAGATGATAGATCTACTTCTCCTTTATAATCCATTCTAATTTTGAAGTCTGCGCAGCCCTATTTATTTAGTAAAAATGATCAAAGATAAGTAAATTATGAAAAATCAAAAATAACCAAAATACTTTATAAAATTATTAAAAATAGTAGAAAAATAGTAAAAGCTCCACAAAAATTTCCAAAAGTTCTTGATACTCCTGACTTTAGTTTACATGCACTTTTAGACCTATACTTACATTTCCTGACCATTAATTATTTGTTTAATCTTGACTTGTAAAATTAACCCCTTTTAACCACTTTTAATACCTATTCTTTTAAATATAACCAATTTAAAATTAGATTGGCTTTTCAAATATCAATAATCATCCCCAAAAATTACTCTATAATAAATTTAAGTGCTTTACTAAATTTTAGACTGCCACAACTTCCTGACTTGCGCCCAGAACTGGGCCAACTACACACTGTCAGGGTGACATTTTTGAAGGGGGGCCTTGATGAGGGGTAATCCTAGAAAAATTGGAATTGGAAGATGAGGATTTGATGGAATAGATATGAAGATGGCATGAAAAGGATTAGTGAGTGAAGGAGTTGATGAAGGTACTTTTATCAAATGAGGTATTGGTAAGGAAAGGATTGGAAGATTATCACCTGTAAGGGGGAGTGCTGTATTGGAATGGAAAGATAGTGGTGCCAAATGAACAGGAACTCAAGAGGCAGGTGGTAAAATCAAGGAATGATTCCCCAATGGCAGGACACCCAGGTCTTCTGAAGACTGTGGAGCTGGTGAAGTGTAATTTTTACTGGAATTCCATGAAAGCATATGTCCAGCACTATGTAGTGGTGTGAAACTCTTTCCAGAGGAACAAAGCTAGTCCAACAACAACACCACTGATGCCACTAAACATTTCCAAACAATCATGGAGGGAGCTCTCCTATGATTTTATAGTGGAGTTATCCAAGTCTCAAGGAAAGAATGCTATCCTCACAGTAGCTGAATTCTGCACCAAGATGGCACACTTCATACCCACCACTACTAAGGTTACATCAGAGGGTATTGCAGACTTAATTGTGGCACATGTCTGGAAATTACATGGATTAACTGAAAGTATAGTATCAGATATGGGAAGTACTTTTAACTTTAAGCTTTTAAAAAAATGTATGAGCAACTGAACATTAAGCCCATCTTATCAACAGAATGGCATCCACAGACTGGCGGGAAATCTGAGATAGTGAATAAGGCAATTGAACAATATTTGCACCATTTCATTAACTATCAGCAAGATGACTGGGTGCAGATGTTACCACTGGCTGAATTATCATACAATAACTAAACACATGCTTCAGCAGGAATGTCACCCTTTAATGCCAACTATGGATATCACCCAACATTTTTGATTGGTAACCCATCCATGTTAGAAGTCCCAGAAGTGGAAGAGCGGATCCAAAGAATATTGAGTATATGTCAAGAAGTAGAAGAAGCTCTCAAATTATCTCAAAAATTAATGAGGCATCATCACAATCAAAGAAAGACCCAGCATTGTGTGCTACAGGTAGGTGAAAAGGTTTGTTTAAGCTCATGTTTCCTTTCAACATTGTTACCCAGCACTAAATTAGATCACAGAAAATTGGGGCCATTCAAAATCAAACACAGGGTATCTGACTCAGCTTATCAGCTGTAACTACCAATCTCAATGAGACAATTACATCCAGTTTTTAGTATTTCAAATCAGAAGCTTTCATTTGGAATAATGAAAGAGAAAAATCTTATGATAAGTTGAAAGAATGTTTAATGACAGCCCCCATCTTAGGATTACCATATTTCCAATTACCTTTTGTCTTGTATACTGATGCAAGTTTTATTGTTTTGGGTGCTGCTTTGCATCAAAAACAACTTATTGAAGTAAAAAATTTCAGAAGTAGTAATTTGCTATATTTCACGTACTCTAAGAGGTGGTGAATTGAAATATGGTGCTAATCAACTTGAATGCTTGGAAGTTGTGTCGGATCTTGAGAAGCTACATTATTACCTTGAAGACCAAAAATTTGAGTTAATAACTGACTGTAGTGCAGTTAAGTCACTCTTAAACATGAAAACCCCTAATAGGCATATGTTAAGATAGAAATTGGCTGTACAAGAATTTAGAGGATGGATGACTATTACACATAGAGCACATAAACCAACCATAACTCAAATGGCTTTTTTCCAGTGACAGAATGTACTGTACTATTGTAGGAAAACTCTAAACCTGGGATAAGGGTTACCCAGTCATGTGTGAATTTTTCATTGTCTTTAAATTCAAGGTCAAAAGCACAATATGTTTTTATCATATCTTCTAAGTTTTGTATCATTCTTTCTTCTAGTCCATCAGTTTGTGCATGGTGTGCTGTAGAAAGTTTTAATTGAAAACCTGAAACATCCATAAGTGATTTCCAGAACTCACAAGTAAATTTTGGATCTTTGTTTGAAACTATTGCTTTGGGGAATCCTGCTATATTTAACTTTTGTGTCCACCATAAAAATGCTAAGTCCTTTGCAGAAACCTCTTTGTGAGTAGGAATAAATTTACACATTTTTGTAAATCTATCTACAATTACCCATCAGGAGTTATAAATCTTATGCCCTACTATTGGCAAACCTGTTACAAAGTCCATGTTAACTATTTCCCATTGAGCTTTTGGTTGATCAATTTGCTGTAACAAAGCAGCTCTTTTTCCCATCAATCTTTTAAATTTTTGTCAAGAATCACATGTCTTAACATATTTTTTAACATCATCAGACATTTTAATCCACCAAGCTGTATTTCTCACTCTGGTTAATGTTTTATGGAAGTCAAAATGACCTGCTAGTATATCATCATGACATATACTTAACATTAACTCCTTCATTGAAGAGGGAATCACAATTACATTACTTACTTTTTTCATGTAATATATAAAACCATCCTCAATGGAAAATTTTCCTTTTTCTAATGCTTCCTTATATTTTTGTGGTAATGTATTTATTAAGACACTCATTAAAGCATTAGATTGATCATTTAATATTGTAGTAAATTTACTGAGTTAAGGATCTGAAGCATAATTATCAAGAATTGATCGCATAAATTCATCTTCAAGATCTACAATATAAATGCCATAAATGTTAATAATCTCTGTTTCAGGAAAATAAGTAGGATAATCATCATTATTAGATAGAGGCACTATAGATAACCGATATACATTAGAGTGTAAAGTTCCTGCTCTATGTGTAATAGTCATCCATCCTCTATATTCTTGTAAAGACAATTGCCATCTAAACATATGCCTATTAGGGGTTTTCATGTTTAAGAGTGACTTAACTGCACTATAGTCAGTTATTAGCTCAAATTTTTGGTCATTAAGGTAATAATGTAGCTTCTCAAGAGCTCACACTACTTCCAAGAATTCATATTGAGTAGAACCATATTTCAATTCACTACTTCTTAAAGTATGTGAGATATAGAAAATTACTACTTCTGATATTTTTTCCTTTAACAAGTTGTTTTTGATGCAAAGCAGCACCCAAACCAATAAAACTTGCATCAGTATACAAGACAAAAGGTAATTGGAAATCTGGTAGTCCCAAGATGGGGGCTGTCATTAAAAATTCTTTCATCTTATCAAAAGCCTGTTGTCTTTCATAATTCCAAATGAAATCTTCTTATTTCTTTATCAGTGTGGTCAATGGTGCAGCAATTAATTGTTAGTTATTTATATATCGTCTATAACAACCACACATACCAAGAAAAGATTGTGCATACTTTAAATTTTGAAGAATTTCAATATTCTTTATTGAAGCCACCTTATTTTGTTCTACACATATATGTAAGCCAGATACAATAGGGGGTATCAATGTTCAGGGATCTGCAATTAGGGATCAGGAATTTTTTTTGCAAGGATCAGAAATTATTAATTACGGATAATTCTTATCCATTAGTCCCAGGGATAGTGGATAAGGATTACACAATAATGCATAATCCCACCTCTTATACCCCAATTTCCATTCTTAATTCCTGATACCAAACTCATCACATCCATGATTGATTTGTAAGCAATTCAATGACATAGAATTGTGGATGCCATCTTTATGTGTCTCTTCACTCTATGCTACTTAATTTTGGTGGCAAACACATAATATTTTCTCTCATCCTTATGATTCTCTTCACTTTATGCTACTTTATTTTGGGTGGCAAGCACATAAAATTTTTTTCTATCTACACACCCCACCTGCTCATTTGATGGTGAATTCCCACTTCCCACTCATCACCTAAAACTTCTCCCGACAATAATAAAGCATCTCTCTACTAGGAAGCAACTTCACTTAGCTATGAATGCTATCACTTCAACTTTAGCTGCTGACTCTAATTCTGACTTGGGTTTGGAAGACAATTTAGCTTATATGCCTTTTCAATGATCTTTATGAAGAAGAGGATCTCCAAACTGCACCAGATCTCCCCTCACTTGAATCACAAAACATTCTTTCCACCAGAATAGGCTCTGTCATTATGCCAATCACCCTCAAAAATTTTAAAAACACAACCCATTCAATTTTTTTTTTCATACTCTCCATATTTTCAGCTTGTGTGCTTTATTCACTTGGTTTGGTGTTTTTTTTTTTTGCATATTAATTTTGTTTTGAAATTACACTGAATGTCTCTTTTTTGGATGTCTCATTTGTTTTCATTCACCAGCTTAACATGAAATCACATATTTTCTGCAATTGAATAATTTTTCACTGTTTTTTTTCATTCATCCTTCATATCCTATCCTCCTCTCCTCAAGCATCCCTCAAACAATTTGGTTTTTTTTATTTTTTCATCTCATCTCTCCAGGTAAGTCATTTAATTAATTTTTTTAATTTTTTGATTTCTAATTATGGTTTTTTTTGTTTTTTTTTCTGTTTTTTTTTCTTTTTTGTATCTAATTTTTTTTGTAAGTGGTTATTTTTGATTTTTATGGTAAAATTAACCTTTTTTTCTCTCCCTCTTTAACTTATTTTTTAGCTCCATCACCCTACTCTTCATCCCTCCTTGTAATGGTCATTATCCTCTCTTTCCCATATCTCACTTTTTTTTGGTTCCATGTCCTTAAAACACATACATTGCTCATTCTTAATGCATTTCACTTACTCCATATTCAATTTCCCCACAATTCCAACATCAATCTTTCTCATTCTATTTTTCCTACTTTTCAATAAAGGTAAGTTCCATCTCTTTTTCTTCATGCCTATATGATATCTCATTCCTTCTATGAAAATTTAATATTTAAATATATTTATGACTCTTATCTGGATAACAGTGAACTTATTAAACTCCTTTTGTTCTCATCTCCATTACATCTTTTCAAGTTTTTGAAAAATGTTGAAAATAAGACTTGGAATTAGGGTTAGGTTTATTCAAATCTAATCTTATTTTTACTGAAGATTTTCCTAAAGGCTACCTTTTATTTCCCACAAAAAGATTTGAATTTGGTTCAGTGGTTTCTGAGATATTAACAGTTAAAGTTGAGCCTTTTTTTCCCAATTTGAATTTTTATTTCATTTTTTTATTTAAGAAATTAGGGTTAGCTTTATTTAAATCACATATCCTTTAGCTGAATATTCTGCTAAGGCCTATCTCTCATTTCCCACAAACAGGTTTGAATTAGGCTCAGTGGTTGCTGAGATTTTGACCTTTTAAGTTGAGCCTTTTTTTCCAAATTTAACTTATCTTATTTCATGTTTTTATATTACATAGTTATAGAATAAGGATTCTGAAACTCTTATCTGATTATTATCTAAGCTTTTATCTCCTATTTTTTTGGACTTTTCATCATCAATTTTTAAGTTTTTGAGAAAATTTTAAAAGTAGAGTCAGAATTAGAGTTAGGTTTATTTGAATCAACTGTCCTTTAAACTGAAGATACTTCTGAAGCCTATATTTAATTTCCAGTAAACCAATTTGAATTTGGTTCAGTTGTTTCTGAGATATTGACCTTTAAGGGTGAGCCTTTTTTTTATAATTTGACTTTTATTAATTTCATAATGAGTATCATAACATTTACATCATTCATTTATCTCTCCAGATTCCTTTGCTTATCTAGGCTTTTATCTCCCTCTTTTTGGAACTTTCATCATCAGTTTTCAAGTTTCTGTGCAATTTTGAAAATCAGAGTCAGTATTAGGGATAGGTTTATTTGAATATACTTTCCTGTTAGCTGAAGATACTTCTGAAGCCTATCTTTCATTTCCAGAAAACCAATTAGATTTTGGTTCAGTAGTTGCTGAGATATTGACCTTTAAAGTTGAGCCTTTTTTTCCCATCTTCACATTTATTTATTTCATAATTCATAACATAAAATTTACATCATGCATTTATCCTTCCAGATTCCTCAAAATAACTTTCTCTTTACCTATTATTTTACCCTCTCATCAAGTTGTGTTTTTTTCTTTTTCTTACCATTTTCATATGTCTATCCCTCACACGTTTTTTCTTCTCTTATCAGATCAGTCTAAAGTCAGTACAACAAATCAACAAGGTAAAAAAATGGTAAAATTAATAAATTTACAGACCTTTAGGTAGATAAAAAAAGTTTGGGGATTTGTAAGGGCATCAAATTTTTTGTATTCTTTCTTAAATTTTTAATAAATAAATCTGATATTTCAATTTACTAAACTAAAGTAATGAGCCAATTAACTTGTGTTGTATAAAAGGTAATCATGATAACATTAAATTTTTTCATGGGGTTCAGCTTGCCTATACCTGTGGAAAGTCCAAAACTTGGTTTATAGACTTGGTCCACATTTTGGCTTGAGGAATTGTCATTACTTAAAAACTAGTGAATTTGAATTATCTTATTTATTTATTTATTAATTTATGGAATAATTCTAAATTTTGGTCATTTTCACCCCTTACTTCAATAAAATGCAGGGGAGGGTATTTCCAAATTTTCAAATCTGACATGGAAAATTGATGACTTAGAAAAAATTGGTGATACCCACCCCTTGCTTCAATAAAACACAGGGGAGGGTATTGCCAAATTTTTCAAACAGATATAGAATTTTTTTGACTTAGCTTTATTTATAAATACAAAATTGGTGGTGAGGTGATAAAATGATGTTGGTTATGAGGTTTTTTCACAGGAGTCAATATTATTTTAACATCTGAGATTCCAAAAGTGCAATATTTTAGAGTCCAGTAAAGAAAAATGGTTTTAACAGAATCTCATGATATAACTAATTTTGATAAGATTAAAAGTAACAATTAAATCTGGAACCTAAAGAATATTCATTTCCTCATTGAGAATATACATGACATTGAGCTTTTTGGAAACAGTAGTAATTACATTCTCCAAATCATAATCATCAATACCAAAGCCAGTGGAAGTGGAAGCAAAATGAGCCTTTTTATATTTTTATTGATAGCTTTTGAACCTCTCCTGCATTTACTTAGAATTGATGTCAATTCTCCCTTTAGTTTTCTTTTTACTACATTTTAATTAAGCAGTCAATTTCCTCAACAGATTTATTAGCTTTAATGCAGTTTATCAAAAAAACTTTCAAAAAAAATTGAAATTAAATATGAATGAAATAAAAAAAACAAGTCATCAAACATTTTCATTAAGCATTCAATTTCCTCAACAGTTTTATTAGTTTTCACACATTCTATCAAGAAAACTTTCATTTTTGACTAATCTTCAAGTTGATACTTGAGTTTCATTTAATCCAATAGGAAATTGTACTCAAGAGCCTTCTCCACTTTTTTTATCTCAAATTTCTTCTCCTCCAAATCATGTTCTTTCTCATCCCTCTTTAAAGAAAACTCAAATTTCTTCTCCTATTCAAGCTTCAGACTTGATTTCTTGAGGACCCTCATTTCATTCATTAACCTTATTAGAAATAAAAAAAATAAAACAACTAGAAAAGAAATAAAAACTCACTGGAGTAATGTAAGGTTGGTTTATATTGCCATAAGGATCTATTGAAAAGATTTCTTGATTGGTGGAAGTCAAATGAGGGGAGGATTTAGTAGAAGTGGAAGGAAAAAGATTTCTTTTGAAATCATGTTAGGAAATATTATCTTCTCCATCCAAAATTTTTGTAGGATAAAAATTGGCTTGCTCTCCAAATATGGAATCCATCTCTTTATAGTAAGTAAATAAAGAATCAAGTTTATTGTCTATAGTTTTGATGCACTTACTGATATCAAGGTCAGTAATATCAAAACCAGTGGAAGATGAAAGAGTCTCAGCCTTCTTGCATCTGGCTTGATAGTGCTTGAAGCATTCAGACATCTGTTTAGGCCAAATATTAATCCTTCCATTTGTCTTATTTCATAATTCATTGACCATTAGAAGATATCCATTGATTTTTGATGCAGGGGGATGTCTTAATTTAGTTGCATTCTCAGTATCAAAACAAGAGTCATAATTAGTTTTAGTTTTCAGCTAGTTGATAAGTATGAGATGATCACCTTTTTATAGTTGAATGGTCTTTTATTTCTCAGATGACAGGGGGAAAGAGGGAGTAAGGAGATTTGAAGAACATCAGGGGGATGGATGCCTTTGAGAAGTTCTATGATGATGAGGCATGTTGATATATTTGAAGATGAAGAGGAGAAGAAATAAACAGATGAGATGGGGAGGGGTTTTGAATGGATAGAATAAATAGACAGGATGGGAGTGTGCAACAAGTTAGGGAGGCAGGCACATACAGAAAGTTGTCCAAGATGTGGTTATGAAAAATTGAGAATAAAAATGTCAAATAGAGGTGAAAATTGACATGTAAAAGGTCTAATAACTTAATTATTAGCAAAAATATTTGAGGAAGATAATTGGTGTATAATGATTTTTATCTGAAATTAATTTAATTGTGGATCAGTAAACATTGATACCCCCTAATATGACCAAGAACCTTCAAAGACTCAAACCCAAATTTACATTTTTTTCAATGAAAGGGTCATTTTTATTTCATCCATCTTCTGAAATACCTTCTTTAAGGAGATTAATTGTTCATCAAATGTCTTAGAGAACACTATGATGTCATCAATGTATACCATTAACCATCCTTCAATCATTTCATTATGCAATGTTATATCCATCAACTTCTAAAATAATGAAGGAGAATTTTTTGGTCCAAATGGCATCCTGACATATTTATATATTCCCATATGTTTTTTTATCAACAAAAAGTTCTGTGAATTCATTTTAACAGGAATTCAATGGTACCCTTTATTTCCATCTAGGCAACTTATGTATTTAGAATCTTTAAGGGTAGCATTTATAGAGGCAATCCTTTGAAAGGGGTAAATATCATCTACTGTGAATATATTTAAAGCTCTACAATCACCGCACAGTCTTGCTTTATCTTGTTCATAAGAAATTAGAAATGGTGATATCAAACAATATTTTGGTGTAGCTTCAAACTTTTCAATGATTTTCATGTTTAACAAAATTCTAATATTATCCTCTATTTCTTTTCTCTTCATTGGTGAAGCAGGGTATGGTTTCTTTTTAAGACTAGCAGGAATATTATCCATTTCACAGGTTAAACTAATTTTCACCTCATGATCTTTTACAAGGCCAAGTTCATTGGTCCCATGTGCAAAAGCCATCCAAAATGCTTTAATTAAGTCCAAAATATTTATTTTCTCAGTTTCACTTATCTGAGTTCCAAATAATGCTTTTGAAATTTCTGTTTCCAGAAGTTCCATCTCACTGGATTCTCTTCCTTTGCAATGAATATCTATTACTGACTCAATGTGCAAGACTGTATTAAAAGAATTTATTTTAAATTTTCTTTTACCATTCATGCAAATTGTAAAA
This sequence comes from Hemileia vastatrix, assembly GCA_030280995.1. Lineage (NCBI taxonomy): Eukaryota > Fungi > Basidiomycota > Pucciniomycetes > Pucciniales > Zaghouaniaceae > Hemileia > Hemileia vastatrix. The sequence continues at coordinate 22,142,979 of JASXTE010000010.1, read as the reverse complement.
TTATTATTAGAAGGGTGTAATTTCTCACCAAACATTGTCAGAATGTCATTAACAATGATAAAGCAGCTACTAAATTTAGTATTTTCCATTACTACAAAATCACAAGTTATTCTAACATAACCATGTTGATATTTAAAGAAAAAAGCAGCTCTGTAGCTACCAATGGGGTGTAGTACTGATCCAAAACCTCTCCAATTTTTACTTTTAAGGGGTTCAAGCTTTGATTCATAATCACTATCAATTTTATTTAATGTATATGCAGAAACAACAGAACCAGAAGCTCCTGTATCCAATACTATATTTACAGTTTCTCCAGAAATTATTTCTGGAACTGTGATAGGTTTCATTCTTAAGTTGTCAACTTGTATATCCTTAATAATTTCAGAATCTTCAAAATTCATTAATGATACAGTTAACTCCATATTTAATATTGGATTTTTAAAGATGGAAAAATCATCTTCCAACATACAGACCTCAATCTCATCACTATATAAGATATTACAGTCATAATCACTTGAATCTTTACTTTTTTCTGTTTAATTTTCAGATTCATGCTGATTTTCAACAATATTTATATTCTTCTCACATTTGTGACCTTTAACCCAAGTCTTATTACATTTATAACAAGTATTAGTCTCATACTTTTTAGGTACTACAGGTGAAGTAGGTTTTTTCTCCTTTTCCTGCAGTGGTTTTGAATTCTAAATTTTCACAGGTTCATTATTCTGTTTATAAGTGGTGTAACTTTCTTCATACTTATGTTTTAATAATATTTCATTTCAAATATTAATAAATACAGAGTATTCATTAACCATTTTTGTTCTAGCTACAACAATGTCTCTGACAGATATAGTTAATTTACATATTATTTTATCTTTCCATAAGTTAAAATCCATATTTGGCTCAATGGCTTTTAATATTTTATTTAAATTCATTAAAAATACCATAGTTTTGTCACCATTTAATGGATTATACCTTGTTTTCTCATATAATATTTTCTGAGTTAGTCTGAATTTAGAACCTCCAAATTGTTTGTCAATCACATGTTTCCATTCAGCCCAAGAGTAATTTTTACCCTCACTTAATACAGCTTCAAACCATTATAGAGCAACATCCTTAAATAATGAAATTATTTTTGATTTTATTTCTTCATCTGGTAACTTATATGAGAATTTTAAATTGTCAATTCTTTGAATAAAATGTTGCAACTCAGAGCTGGCTTCCCCATCATAAGTTAAGTACTGGTCAATTTATTGACAATTCTTCTGATTGGATTTAATCTCATTAATCCTGGGAAAATTCAATAACTCATTTACTTTAGATAAATTGTCTTGTATTTTCTCTTGTAATGATTTGTGACTTAAATTTGTTCTTTCAGATTTGACACTTCCACCAGATTTTCTCATTTTTAGGGGTAATGGGAATGATTGAGATTCATTTTTGAATATGAATGGATTATTATTATACTGTGTATACTTGTCAGCCAGGCTACTAGACTTACCCAGTAAAATAATTAATTATTTTACTGAGTTGAAGCCACACCCCTTTTTATTACTAATAATAAATTATTTACTATTGTATTACTTACAACTAACTAGTTAAGTATATTAAGTAGTATAAATAATTAATAAATGTCCTATACATTTTTACTCCCTAACACCGTGCTCAAATAGTATAAGTTGATTGGGAATAAAAATTAATAATGAAATTATAATAAAAAAACTTTAAAATTATTATATTACTTCATTGAGAGATCTGGAATTCCGTGAAAGTAATATAATTAATTAATTGTGATGTAACAAATTGTGACAGTCCAAGGAACTCATGCTTTATTACCAATAAACATAATGCCTTGTTGACGTACCAATTAATCTATCTTTTTTTATATATTATATATATACCCCTATTAGTCATTTTCTTTCTCACACTCTTGTAATAGATGTTGCAATTTTTGTATCTTTTATTCCCTCATGTTTGCCTATAAAAGGCCCTCACATTTGTACCTTTCAAAAACATTCATTCATTACTTACTTTATTATTACATTTACAATATAAACACTTATTTCTATATTTTATAACATTAGTATTTACAACAGTGTAATTCTAATCTATAATTTATATTAATATTTAAAAAATACCTCTTATATTTGAGTAAACCAACAAATTTGATTAAGAAATACGTACATTGTCTTGAGAGTCCATTTATCCCTTAAAAGCCTCGTATAAACCTTGAACAAATCTTCTAGACCAAAAGGACCCCTTGAAAATTGGAGGCCTTCCCGAATTATCGACGGCGCATTGTGATTTGAGGCCATAAATTGAAGGGACCATCGGCATTCGAGTACCTGTAAGGACAAGAGAGCAAAAAAAACGATGAATGTCATACGTCACGTGAAAAATTTATTTGCTGCGAATGGGAATCAAACTGCGCTCCAAAAATTAGGTTCATATATTGACTAAACGTCTTATATATTTTGGTAATTATTGATATTACTATTTGTGGGTCACTTTGCACTCTTCATTTGCTACATATTTCCTTTTACTCAGCACTCTGTAAGTGGCATTAATTTGCTCATTTTACAGGGGGAGGTGTCTGGTAATTTGGAATTAATTTTTATTATATTTTTTTTATTATTTTTCCTAGTTGAAAATAATAGAGAAATTTTTCTTAGTCCTAGAAGTAATAAAAAAATTAAATTTTAATAATTAATTAGTATAATTTTCAGTTGACTTTTTGAAATGATAATTTAAATTTTATTTGTTCCAGTTGAAAAATTGTCCTGACAATAAATTTTTTTTTAATTAATAAAAAATTCATATTGAATTATTTCAGCTGACATTAAGTCCTGGTAGTTAATTAATTAGTTGATTTAAATCCTGAAAATTATTATCTTAAAATTTTTAATAAAAATTTTTAATTTATTTCTTCAGTTGATTATTTTATAATCCTGGTTTTTAATTATTTTAAATTAATAAATTAATTCTTATTTAGTTGATTTTTATCCTAAAAAATTTTTATTATTATTTTTATTTTATTTCTGTTAAATTAAAAATAAAAACAAATTCATCTTATTGTCTCTCTTCTTCATTTCAGTTAAATCCTAAAAGAATGACTGACCAAAGTGGTTCTGCTGCACGTGAAGAGGAACTAGACTTAATTGATTATGATTAGCCTACTTCTGTAAGTTCTCCTTTAACAAGAATAATTTCTCAAATTAATAAATCCTTTCCCAAACAGGATGTGGAGATGGAAGAAGTTGAAATCCTAGTAGACACAACTCAGGATCAGAAACCTGTAATAAACCCACCAGAAGAACTTCCACAAGGATTCAGGATAAAAAAGATGCCATTGCCTCGACAGGTAAAGAATCTGTCAACTCACATTAAGGAGCTAAGGACAGAAAACTTGAGAGTAAGGGCAAGGGGAGATGCTCTGGAAGAAAAGGTGAGAAAGATAGATACCTTTCTTCAAGAGAAGAAGAAACCTCTTTCCCCCAGGGATAATCAACCATTGGCTCCCCAGTCCCAAGAGAAAGTGGAAGTGTCCAAGTGGCAGTGGGATTGGTTAAAAACTCAGTGGGACAACCTGTCTCAAAATCAGCATCAGTTACCTCAGGCAGGTCCGTCAAGACCCAGCCAGGTCAACCCCACACCTCCTCACCCCTATCAAGGAGGCAAAAGAAGAAGAAAACCCAATATGGTCATACCCAGCAAACCCTGGTAAGCCCCTCTATTGATTCTCAAGTGCCATTTCTTGTAGCTGATTCTGTTCCTTCAGGTAAATCTGAGAGGGAAGAAGAAACCTTGAGACCAGTAGAGGCTGGGAGCAGTAGACAAATAACTCATGTATCTAATCCATTACTTTTGATTGCTACTTCAATGATTAACCCTAATATGGCTGTAATTGATGAAACTCTTGACCCTGAGTTTTATGAGAGTCTGGAAAGTTACTCAGTTTCATATTGAGAAACACTCCAGATTTAGCAAAGATTAATGATGAGTACTTGAAGATATTATTGCAAAACAGAATCATATTATGAACAATATGCAATTAACTCAGAAGTTTAATGGTTTATTAACTGAGCAAGGGTATCAATCCTTAAGGAGTGAATTGCAGAAAGTCTCTGATGATTTGTTTAATTATAAGGCAACTCATGAAAAGAAGGTTGCTTTGTGGCAAAATATCAAAAATGATTTGTCCAAATTAAAAGATATTGTATCTATCTGTTGTGAAGAGCTGGAGATAGATAAGATGAATCTGAAGAGATTGAATGACCATTATTCATCTTTTCAAAATAAAATCAGTTATATTTTGCAACTACCAATGAGAGTTTATCTAGTTTTCCAAGAATGAAAACAAGACTAACAACCATTGAAGAGAAATTGAACTCATTGTTGAATGACCAGAAATATTCTGACATTTCTTTAAAGGAACATATAGTGCAGGATGCTCAAATATTACCTGTGGCTAGTTCATCTAAAGTAAAAATAGTTCCAGAGATACCTGTTGATACCACTGAGTTTCCATCAAAAATTGATGATGCACCAGGATCTTCAACAGAAGGATTAAACAATGAGATTAAAGCCCAATTGGAGAAGTTACAGCTGCTTCTTACTCAGAAACAAGCTAGTACTAAGGAGACTCCTTCAAATCAAAAGAATTGGCCAAAACTTGACCAATATCCAACATTTGATGGTGATTCTTCTTCTGATTGGCAACAATTTATTTGCAGAATTGGTAACTTAAAAAACTCTAAAAAACTCCCAGATGAGGAAGTTGTGTCTAATTTGATTTCTTTATTTACCAATGTAGCCCTTATGTGGTATAAATTTGTCCTATTAGATGGGAATGATTACTCATGGGAAGATTGGAAGAAATTAATTAAAGCACAATTTGGGGGCTCCAAGTTTAGGATGGCTCAACAAAGGCAGTATGAGGAAACTAAATATAGTTCTTATACTGATAAACCTATTGAGTTCTTAATGAAACTTGTTAAAATCTTAAGAGCTATGGACCCAAAAATGGAGTTTGAGTTATGGAAGGACAGGATCCTTTATAAATTACCAATGTCTTTGAGAGACTTGATAGTGGCTAGGACTGAGTTCACCAGAGAGCCTTCTTCTTTCATCAATACTTGTAATGAGATTCTTCTAAACAACAAGTATGATTCCAGAAGATTCATTCCTAGAACCACTTGGGAAAAACCCTCAACTTTTCAACAGAAACCTCTGGAAAAGGTTGGGAAGCCTTCTGCCCCTGTTGCACCTAAAAAGTATGCAACAAACACTTGTTTCAAGTGCAAAAAACCTTGGAAGAAGGGCCATGTTTGTGACAAGAAGATAAATATTGTAGAGTAAACAGAGGAGCATGCTGATGACACAGTAGCACTGAATGATACTTCAAGTGATTGTGCCAGCAATATTTCATATGAATCTCAACAAGAAATCTTGATGCTGGAAGAGGATATCCATTATTTAAATACTATTGATATTGATAATAATGATTTATCTACAGTTGAAGATGCTGAGATCATAAAAAACATTGAGGATAGCTCAATTGTTATTGCCCCTCTCAAGGAACCAGTCTTGATCAATGGAACCAGCATTGAAGTTGTTCTGGATTCTGGAGCTGGAGGAAGTGTAGTATCTGAAAGAGCACTTGCTTCAGTGGATCAAGACTATAAATTAAAACTGATTCCTATCATTTCTGAAAATTGGAGAGGTTATGGCTCTGTTTTGTCCCCCATTGGTAAATACAAAGCCACAGTGTTTTTTAAATATAACCACGGTTTTGTAAGAGCTATTTGTGATTTTTTTGTCATAAAAAATGATAACTTGAGCAGTTGGTTTATTGTAGGGAATGATATTTTAACCAAGTATGGCATAAAATTGGATCCTTCAATTCAATGTTTCACAATGGGGATGAATGGGAAGAGAAAATTTAAGATGTCCTCCCCTAAAAGATTATTGAAACCAGAGTTGAACACATGTAATTCTGTGGTTCAATATAAAGGAAGATCTAAAAAAGAGATGCATGCCCTTATGTCTGAAATTGACAATGCCTCTTTTGGAGAACAACTTTCTGGTGAGGATAAAGATTCCATCATTAACATGATAAAGTCTTTTCCTATGGCCTTTGCTCATGGGTCACATGAACTGGGATTAGTTAAAGAGGAAATGAAATTTTCATTGTCTTGTCCATTAACTGATATACCACCTAGTTTAAAAAAGAAGCCTTATCCTGCTTCTCCCACAAAGAGAAAGATATTGAAGACAATATCTCTACCCTTTTGAAAATGAATATTATTGAAAAAGTAGTTGAAACACCTAAATATTGTGTTATCTCTCCTGTCCTAATTTCTTATGAGAAAGATAAAGCCAGGTTATGTGGTGATTATAGAGCACTAAATACTTATACTGTTGATGATATCTACCCTTTACCTAGAATTAGCTCTATACATGCTACTTTACAGGGTGCTAAATATATCAGCTTTTTGGATGGTAACAAGGGATATCACCAGGTACCTGTTGAGAAAAATCCTCAGAATTTTCTGATGATTGCTACTCATATGGGTATTTATAAGTATGCTAGGATGCCATTTGGCCCTAAAAATGCCCCTTCAGTTTTTAAAAAAGCTATGGATAACACATTCCATCAAGAAATAATTGAAGGATGGCTGATGGTTTATATTGATGATATCATTATATTCTCAAAAACATTTGAGGACCATCTTAACCACCTGTGTAAAGTGTTCCAGAAAATGGATGAAATAAATATGACACTTGCTTTGAAGAAATGTAAATTTGGTTTCCATTCTTTAAAAGTTCTTGGTCATGTTGTTTCAGGCTTACAGATATGTGTTGACCAAAAGAAAGTGGCAGCCATACAACAGGTGAAGGCTCCTACTACAATTAGAGAGCTCCAGAGTTTTTTGGGAATGTGTGGATACTATAGACAGTATATTAAAAATTACCAATTCATAGCTTTACCCCTTACCCAATTAAATAGAAAGGATGTTGCTTTTGTCTGGAATAGTTAAAGACAAAGAGCCTTTGACACTATGAAACACTGTTTGATGTCAGCACCTATTCTTGCTTTACCTGACTTTAATCAACCGTTGGTTTTGTACACTGATGCCAGTTTCATTGGTCTTGGTGCTGCCCTCCATCAAAAACAAGTGATAAATGATAAAGTTTCAGAAGTAGTAATTTTTTATATTTCAAGAACCTTGAGAAATAGTGAATTGAAATATGGTGCTACTCAATTGGAATGTTTAGCTGTAGTGTGGGCTCTAGAGAAGCTACATTATTACCTAGATGACCAGAAATTTGAATTTGTCACTGACTGCAGTGCAGTTAAATCCCTTTTAAACTTGAAAACACCAAACAGACATATGTTCAGATGGCAGTTGGCTGTTCAAGAATACAGAGGGAGAATGACAATTATTCATAGGGCTGGTATTTTTCACTCAAATGTGGATATATTATCAAGGTTACCTTTACCAAATGATGACTCTAATCCTGCTTATGATCCTGAGGATGAAATTATTCATATACATGAGATATATGTGGTTGATATGGAGGAAGAGCTATTACAGCTTATTCTGGATGCATATGATAAGGACACTGACTTGAAAAAGTTATGCACCATATTAAATGATCCAAAGAATGCTTCAATACAAGCATTAATTAAAACCCTTCCACCAAAGTACCAGAAAGCTTTGGAAAAAGGTAAATTTTCAATTGATGAAGGATATATATAATATAGGAGGAAGTTCAGTAATGTTATTGTTATTCCTCCTTCTATGAGAGAAATCATCTTGAAAATCTGTCATGATGACATATTAGCTGGACATTTTGATCTTGAAAAAACAATGATCAGAATTAAGAACACTGCTTGGTGGGTTAATATGTCTGAAGACACAAAATTATATGTTGAATCTTGTGATTCTTGCCAAAAATTAAAAACATTAACTGGTAAAAGAGCAGGATTAATGCAACATATTAAACCTCCTGATGCACCATGGCAGATAATAAACATGGATTTTGTAACAGGACTACCTATTTCAGGAAATGACAGTTATAACTCTTGTTGGGTTATTGTAGACAGATTCACTAAAATGTGTAAATTTATCCCTACCCACAAGGATGTTTCAACTAAAGAATTAGCTTTCTTATGGTGGTCTCATATGTTTAATACTGCTGGTTTTCCTAATGCCATAATCTCTGACAGAGACCCTAAATTTACTTCTGAATTTTGGATATCTCTGATGGATGTTTGTAGTTGTGATCTGAAACTTTCTACTGCCCATCATCCACAGACTGATGGCTTAGCTGAAAGAATGATTCAGACTTTAGAGGACATGATAAGAAGGTACTGTGCCTTTGGCCTTGAGTATAAAGATAATGACAGATTCACTCATGATTGGGTTACCTTACTTCCTGGGTTGGAATTTGCTTATAATAGCACTGTTCATTCTGTTACTCAAAGAAAGCCTTTTGAGCTCTGGCTTGGATATGTTCCAAATACTCCTTCCTAAATTCTCAATAACAAAATAACTAAATTGGATATACATCCTGGTGTAAAGTCTTTTCTTCAAATGCAACAGCTGTGCAGAAATCATGCTCAACAATGTATTGAAAAATCATTTGAATATGAGAAGAAGAGATGGGACCAATTCCATAAAGAATACACTTTTAAAAAGGGTGATGAAGTGTTGATTTCTACAGTCCACTTCAATTTACAAAGTAATAACAAATTAAAAGATCTATTTGTTGGTCCATTTGTTGTCAGAAGAATGATTGGAGATAATGCAGTTGAGGTTATTTTGTATTCTTCATATGACAGAAAACATCCTGTTTTTCCAATATCTCTTCTGAAACCTTACACATCCAATAGTGATTTATTTCCAAAGAGGAGGGGAAGACCAAAGAAAACCCCAAATGAGATCACTGAAACAGCAGAAATTGAAAAAATTCTAATTGACAGAATAGTCACTTCTGAAAAAGGTACAGAATACTTATTGAGATTCAAGAATAAATCTTCTGAATATGATTCTTGGATACCTGGGAAGGAGATATCTAATCTTCCTAATCTACTAAAAAAGTATAAAAAGAAAAAACCATAGCATTTTTTTTATTGTTTTTTTTAGAGTGAGGAAGTGTCAGCCAGGCTACTTGACTTACCTGGTAAAATAATTAATTATTTTACTGAGTTGAAGCCACGCCCCTTTTTCTTACTAATAATAAATTATTTACTATTGTATTACTTACAACTAACTAGTTAAGTATATTAAGTAGTATAAATAATTAATAAATGTCCTATACATTTTTACTCCCTAACACCATGCTCAAATAGTATAAGTTGATTGGGAATAAAAATTAATAATAAAATTATAATAAAAAAACTTTAAAATTATTATATTACTTCATTGAGAGATCTGGAATTCCATGAAAGTAATATAATTAATTGATTGTGATGTAACAAATTGTGAAAGTCCAAGGAACTCATGCTTAATTACCAATAAACATAATGCCTTGTTGACGTACCAATTAATCTATCTTTTTTTTTATATTATATATATACCCCTATTAGTCATTTTCTTTCTCACACTCTTGTAATAGATGTTGCAATTTTCGTATCTTTTATTCCCTCATGTTTGCCTATAAAAGGCCCTCACATTTGTACCTTTCAAAAACATTCCTTCATTACTTACTTTATTATTACATTTACAATATAAACACTTATTTCTATATTTTATAACATTAGTATTTACAACAGTGTAATTCTAATCTATAATTTATATTAATATTTAAAAACTACCTCTTATATTTGAGTAAACCAATAAATTTGATTAAGAAATACGTACATTGTCTTGAGAGTCCATTTAATCCCGTAAAATCCTTGTAAAAACCTCAAACAAATCTTCTAGACCAAAAGGACCTCTTGACAATACTTATGATTATCCTGATTCATTTTTAGATTGGCAGTATCACTCTCAACCTTATTTAATCTTTGTAAAAAATAAGAGACAATATTATTTGTTTATGCAAAAGATAACTTTGTTCTTGATTCATATTTAAATAAATGTGCTTCATACAATTTTTCTAACTCACATAATTTGTTTGAAAGGTCACTATATTTATTACTTAAGGAGTCATATTTAAGAGTTAGAGCCAAGTGTTCTTTCTCTAATTCTTTATTTCTTGTAGCCAGTTGAGAAATATTTAATTTTAAGGATGAAATTGTGTTACTTCTGAGATTAATTGCCTGTTCCTCACACTCAGTCATTCTATTCCATAATGCTGAAGCAATTCTATGGAAAGCTGTATTTTTGTTAAAATTATCAACATCTTCCTTCTCACTTTATTCACTATTTTGTTAAGCTCTCAACTCACTAATAAGTGGTGGAAACTGAGGTTTAACTTTATTATTATTATAAATAGTACCATTGTTATTTACAAAAGATAAATCAGGTGTATCTACATCAAAACCCAACTGTCTCAAGTCCTCCTCAATTTTCTGGACAGATTTCACATCAATTATATTACCTGAAATGTAATCATCAGTTTTGTGTGCAAACTGAGAAAGCATCTACTTACCAAGGGATATGATCCAGCTCTTATTTTTGGTTCTTTTGCTTTGGCCTGTAGGGGTGAGTTGAAGTGGTCTGATGAGGTGGTGTATCCTTTTTGAAGTTGTGACTGACCCACTGTTGGTGAAAACAATCCCATTTCCATTTCTCTACCAAGATCTTGTCCTGAGACTGACCTGATCCTCCTTGGATAGGGGGTGTCTGGTTTAGCTGTACTCCCTTCAGCTCTTGCCAGAGTTTGGTTTAATTTCTGGAATCCTATCCTGCAGTTGGTTTCCACCTTTTCCACTTCATTTATGATAGATGATTTTGACTCCTCCAGCTTCAGAACCTTTTTTAAAAAATGGGAAAGTTGATCCTGACAAGGAGGTGATGTCTGCTTTATAGTTATCTTTTTTAAGAGGGTGTATTTTTCCTCTATGCTCATTTTTTCTGGATGTGTGTAGGACTGACCTTCCATAGTGATGTCCTGGTACATTGTTTTTAGCTTTAGACCTGGTATTAAAAGCAGTTTTACCACTTAAATTGTCCAGTGGAACACTCATTATGTCTAAAATAACAATTTTTTATTCCTGAAAAAGGAAAAACCTGTATGGTAATTAGTAGACAAGAAATATTAGCAATATAAATACTAATAAAAGTGCTGGAGCTTACCCTGAATTTATATTTTTATTTATTTAAATATAATATAATAAAAGTTTTAAAAAATTTGTTAAAAACTCAATAATAAGTTTAAATAGACCTTTATAAGGATGAGTAATTAGCTTACCAAGCTTTAGCCAAATACCAATTTTATTGGGTGTTTTATTGGTGACCAAATACCAAGTGAAATTGGGTTTATATTTGGTACAGTTACAACTGTAAATATCTAATTTTTATTTTAAAAAATTAGTAAATTTATTATAAGGGTTCTTTTCCACAATCACTGAGTTATGATGACCCACTATGGTGCTGAAGACCCAAATTTTTGGTTTTTATGAGCTATAATAGAGTAAAAACTATTTCCTAAGGCTTATACTAAATAATAAGTAATACTTAAGGAAAGACCCCCAATTTTCAGTGTATTCTAGTATCTAAGTGAGATTTAATAGTAAATATTAATCATCCAACTACTTATTAGTATGTTATTTAGTTATTAAACCTCAGGGGAAGACTAATAAAATATTTATGCTCAGTGCTAACTCAAAATATTTGGATTGGTGTGTGCTAGTGGTGGAAAATAGGTTAATAAAATATAGTTATAGCTAATATAAGGATAATATAAATTTATAAATGCTTTAAAATATATTTTTATATGATAATAATTGTTTTATAATGTTTTTTTTTGAGTTTTAGTAAGTAAGTGATGTCCAATAAGCCATAAAATAAGTGATGTCCAATAACCTGTCAAATCCTCCCTTACTTATACCAAAATTGACTGGAGTGCACAGACCTTCAATCTAGATGATGTCACTGCTCTCCCCAGAAATTACAGCACTGTGAGGGCCCATCACCTCCCCATGGTGTCCACTTCAAGAATTTTCAACACCTAGACCTCCAGTAAGGACCCTCCATCACAATTAATGATATCATAAACCCATACCATAAATAGAGAAAACAGATAAAAGCAGATACCATAAAGAAACTGGTAAAATAACTCATCCAAGGAGTATATAATGAAAATCAAAGCATATCAAGGAGCCAAATCAACTTTCCAAGCATCCACTTTAACCCAGGAATCATATCCCAACCCATAAATCCGTGAAAATCCATCAAAGGAAGCAGATTAAGTTGTCCAAACTGGATATATGCACCTGAAAAAGTGTATATGCTTGTGTAGGCATTTTTACTCCATTGAATACATCCATATGACCTAAAAAAAGTAGAAAAATAAAGCTTATAGACTATTTAGAGGTTAAAACCCACTTATAAATCTATATATACATAATATAACCACATATTTCACTGAATATGAGATTTATGTATACATACAAGCTTATTTATGTCTATAATTACTTAATATCACTTAACTTAAGTATATTTTGACTCCATTAGCACCTTAATAACTATTATAGGGCTATAGATAGGCTATTTAATAGTGTAATAAATATATATATAAGCATAATAACCATATATATAAGTATTATAACCATAATTTTTACTTATAAGCTTAATTTAATTAAGGTTATCTTATTTTAAGCATAATAAATACTCAGTCCTTGAGATACATAGGCTGACAGGGGTTAATGTTAGGATTTGGTTGAGATGTGAGGAAGAGGAGTGCTATAAGTGCTATGAATTGTGAGAGGCAGAAGAGGGGATATTGCATAAGGGGGTTATATGGGGTAAGTGCTGTGGAGTGCTCCTTGTTGGACAACTTATATAGTAATCCAGTTTCATCTTAGTCTCACTGCTGTATCAGCATAGTCAGTCCCATCTCACTGTTTGAAATTCCAACATAGTCAGTATAGTTAGTCTCACTGCTTAGTAACATATTCAGTCCCATCCCAGGCTATTGTCAGAGCTAGTAGTAGTCCGCCTTCTTAGGTCTTAACACTTTTTTACTATCATTGACGGCTCCTATTCTGAAGAAGCAAACATATTACTGATTTGTGATTTCCCAAACTGTAGTAGGTTTACAATATGCAACCCAACTGGCAAAAAAGTAAAGGATTGTTGTGTTCATCACAAAACTTGGAAAAAACATGAAAAGCAAGAGAGTATTATTTTGGAGTCCTTTCAAAAACTTACCTTGTCAACATCTGAAACTAACAACATATCATCAACTATGTTTCATGCATGTTAAGAACTGAACTCATGATGATGATGACTAAGATAACTGCAAGAAGATACTGAGCCAATGAAATAAGGTTGAAGTTTATAAAAAACTTACCTTGGTTACCATGAGTAAATGCAGCTGACATAGCAGGCCAGATTTGGGAATATCTTTCTTCTGCCTCAGCACAGGGTATCAGCTGATGAGTCACCTGTTTGCACAAGGTGTTTTATGTTATATCAATTTTATATTATGTTTTAGGAATAGTATATATTATTTTAATTCAAAATTTATTTTTTTAACTACCCATTCTTTCTATGATAGTTCATTATTACTATGGAGTACTTATTTGTAGACAACATTATTTGTCATACCATTAGCCTTTTCAGTTTAAAGTACATGAACATTACCACTATAATTTTCCCTTGAGATACAAACATTCAGCTTACCATGCCCAAAAGCTGTAATAAAAAATTCAGATCTATAATATCAAGTGATTGACCTTGATCTTTGTCTATTTTCATCCCAAAGGCAAATCTTAAAGGTAGTTGAAATTTCCTTATCTTGGAAGGTAGCCCTGTCCTATCTGAGCTCTCCAGTCCAATTCTATGAAAAAAGACACTCTTCCCTTCCCATGGACCTGATAAAATACATGCTTCTATCACATTTCTCTCCAATCTGGTGACCAACAATCTTGTTCCATTTCAAATGCCCACAGAGAGATTCAAATTACAAATTAAGATCATTGAACCTACCTTTTTCAGTAGAAGTGTGTGTAATAGAAATTCTGAAGGTTTGATGGTATTTAATTAATTTATTGGAAACATATTATTAACAAAAAAATCTTCTGCTATTTCCTGATTTTCACTTTGAAAGGTAGAGAAATCTCCAGGTAGCATATCCAGACCCAAAAAATTGATTTCATCTACTTCCAATTTCTTGCAGCCAATACTACCCAACTTTTGAGGTACTTAAGAATTGAGGTCTCATATGAGTGAATAGTTGAAGAAACAACAGGGTAAACAGCAATTACCAATCTCCTTAACTAATCACAACCTGGAGTTATGCAGTGCATTGAAAGAATCTCTTCTGAAGTTGAGTTGGCTGTTTACCCTTAACCAATTCCCAGAATCCAATCAGCAAATTGGGTTGCATCTTCTTGCTATTCAGCATTCATATAAATCTTCTGAAGCCACATATTGGTAGTGAGATGAAATATTTTTACATGTGTCCAGAAGGATCTATGGATGATAGTTGAGGCAACTATCTCACCTTGTTAGCCCTTTGGAATCACTGGGAGCCATTGCCTAAAGTCACCTGAAAAAGATATTTTTTCCAAGAGAACATATCATGTAGACTCTTAGTCATTCTGAATGTATAAAGAAAGTTTCTTACCTGAAAAAACCATCACAGTTACTCCTAAATAAGCACTTTTTTTGAGAATATCCTGAAAACTCCTATTTACTGCTTCAGCACAATGTCTATGTTGGGCATGCGCATCATTCCATATGATCAACTGTGTCATCCCCAGGAGTTTGGCCAGTTCACTCTGAGCTTTAATATGACAAAATGAATTATTCTCAATTTAAATTGGATTTTTTAGCATAGAATGAACAGTTTTTCCTCCCTCAAATAGTATCAATGTTATTCCTGAAGAGGAAACTGCAGGAACAACATCACACTAACTTCCACACCATGCATGGATCATGTTCTCTACAAAAGTTTTTCCAGTTCCACCTGGTATATCCAAAAAAGAATAGTCCACCCACCTTTGCCTCACATGCAGCTTTTACTGCATCAAAAAAAGAACTCTGGTAAATATTTGCTGAAATATATTTGCTTTTCCAATTTTCAGAGAGCTCCTTCTGATCATATGGCTTTTCCTCCAAGATAAGTCGGTCTGCTGAGAGGTGGAAATTCTGTGATGGTTCTTGAAGTGCACATTAGGATAATGAATATCCTTGTATGTCTATTATAAGCTGAATAAGATTTAAGTTGTAACCTTGAAATTTTTGATCTGATGGATATTGTATAAGAACTCTTTTCTGTAATACATGTCTGCAATCATCCCCAAGTTCTAGGAGATGGGAAATAAAGAGACCCACAGGGTCAGATGGATGGTTACATATAAGAATAGAAATAAATAGTTTCCTGATTTGATTTCCTGTCTTTATTAATTCTGCTTCTCCAAGACATTTCTTGTACTCAGAATCATCTTCCAAAAGTCCATTCTCCAAACAGGCTACCTTGAAGTTGGTTTTTAGGATTACATTGTCAGTCTTCATTGCTTTGTGACTAGTTTTTCAAGCCACATGGTAAAGAATTAGGCACAAGTAAAATATTTCTTGGTTCAAATAGAAATGGTGCTGCTGTAAGATGTTTAGATAATCTCTTTACCATAGGATATGGTACCTTCATATTATACACCAAGCACTGAATTATTGCTATCCTTTCTCTCAAGTCTTAAACACTTGCTTGGCCAACTCCACAACAGCAACTTGAATCCTCTCAAGTAATTCAAGCTGAAGGTTTCCCTGGATGTGTAGGTTTTGTTGCTGGTACATGTCAGCCTAGATATCCCTAGGACTGAGTATTTCTTATGCTTTAAATAAGATAACCTTAAGTACATTAAGCTTATATCTTAAAAATAAGGTTAAAACAATTATATATATGATTATAATACATATATATATAATTATTACACTATTATATAGCTTATAGTAGTTTAAATAGATTATCCATAGCCTAATAATACTTATTAAGGTGTTAATGGAGTCATAATATACTTATCTTAAGTTATATTAAGTAATTATTGACATACATAAGCTTAAATGTATACATAAAGCTCATATTCAGTGAAATATGCAGTATATTATGTATATTTAGGTCTATAAGTGGGTTTTAGCCTCTTAATAGCCTATAACCTTTGTTTTTCTGCTTATTTTAGGTCATATGGACGAAATCAGTGGATTCACAATGCCTACAGAAGCATATACATCTATATCAGGCGCATACACTCAGTTTGGACAACTTAATCTGCTTCCTTAGATGGATATTCATGGATTTATGGGTTGGGAGGTCATTTCTGGGTTAATGTGGATGCTTGGGGATGTTATTGGGGGCTTGGACACTTCATTTGTTTCTTTATATGCTTTGGGTTTCATTAAATCTCTTTTGGATTACTTATTTTACCTGTTTATTATGGTATCCGCTTTTATCTGGATTTTCTATTTATGGTATAGGTCTGTGTTATCATTAATTGTGATGGAGGGTCCTTACTGGAGGTCTGGGTGTTGAATCTGCTTGAAGTGGACGCCATGGGTAGGTAATGGGCTCTCACAGTGCTGTAATTGCCGGGGATAGTAGTGACATCATCTGGATTGAAGGTCTGTGCACTCCAGGGGATTTGGGTATAAATAAGGAGGGATTTTGACGGTTATTTATCATCATTCACTTACTATAATTCAAAAAAACATTACAACACAATTATTATTATTCAAAGATATATTATAAAGCCATTATAAATTGATATTATCTTTATATAAGCTATAACTATATTTTATTCATCTATTTTCCACCACTAGCACACATTTAAATCCAAGTATTGTGAGTTTTATTTTAGTATAACTATTTTATTAGTCTTCCCCTGAGGTTTAATCACTAAATAATTTATCAATAAGTAGTAGGACCATAAATAAATACTATTATATCATACTTATATACTAGACTGTACTGACAGTACAGCTATAACTTTGAGTCAAAAGCCTGCTCATAATGACAACCATTATTTTGATTGTAAAAAAAGGTTTCTTTAAAATGTTCTTCAATTTAACATCTTTCATAAACTAAATTTTTGTCTTCTTTGTAG
Source organism: Hemileia vastatrix (assembly GCA_030280995.1). Taxonomy (NCBI): domain Eukaryota; kingdom Fungi; phylum Basidiomycota; class Pucciniomycetes; order Pucciniales; family Zaghouaniaceae; genus Hemileia; species Hemileia vastatrix. The sequence goes on along the minus strand of JASXTE010000010.1, from coordinate 22,125,761 downwards.
ATACTCTATTTCCATTCAACTTGTCTGTGACGTCAACAAAAATTTTATTGCTTTTCATAGTGGCTGCCCCAGCTCATGTAATGACTCTTCTGTCTTCCAAGAAGGAGGATTTCTCAAAGTCCTGACTCATACTTTGAAGAATCTCAGTACCTCCTTGCAGACTCAGCATATGCAAGTGGAAAGTACATTATACCTGCTTTCTGTGGTTCAACTTTAGAAAATGACCCCAAAACCACCTTTAATTATCACCTTTACCAATCAAGAGTACAGATTGAACATGCTATTGGGATTTAAAAGGGAAGATCTTCTTGTCTCCAGGAACTCAGAATCCATTTTTAAAAAAATGGAAATCAAAACTTCAAATCATTGGATAATGACTTGCATTATACTCCACAATATCCTAGCTGATTTAAAGGATGAGTGGAATGATCTTCATGAAGTAGAGGATCCTGAACCAGTGACGGCTCTCCTGTCCCTTGAATCACAAAACATTCATTCAACCAGCATACGCTCTGTCATTATGCCAATCACCCTCCATCATTTTTACACACAACCCTTTTAATTTTTTGATTTCATACTCTCCAAATGTCCACTTTGTATACTTTATTCACTTGGCTTGGTATTTTTGTTTGTTGCATATTCATTTTTTTTTTTGCATTTACAGTGAATATCTCTTTTTTGGATGGCTCATTGGTTTTCTTTCACCAGCTCATTATGAAATCACATATTTTTTCAGTGTTTCTTTTTTTCATTCTTCACTCATATCCTTTTCCTCCTCTCCTCAAACATCCCTCAAATTTTTTGATTGCATTTTTTTAACTCATCTCACCAGGTAAGTCGTTTTTTTCATTTTTATTGATTTTTTATTTGCTAATCATGTTTTTTTATTTTTTTATTTTGTAAGAAGTGCTTCAATTATTTTTGTTCAAGTTAAAACTAATTTTTTTTCTCTCCCTCTTTTCTCTTCCTCTTTTCTCTCTTGTCCACTTTTCTCCTCCTTTTCCCCCTTCTTGACTGCCTCAATCCCCCCTTTCCCCCTTACTCTCTTCCTCACCCCTCATTCCTCACCTTTCCACACCTTTCCCCCCCTTTCCCCCCCTTTCCCCCCCTTTTATCCCCTTTAGGCATTCTTTTTTTCCCTCTTTAGGCTCCCTATACCCCCCTTTAGGCTGCCTCACCCCTCTCCCCCCCCTCCCCTACCCCCTTATTCATTTCCCCCCTCTCCCCCCTCCCCTCTCCCCATTTTCCTTGGCTCCTCCCTCTTTTTATCCATAAACAAATGGCTTAGAAATTTGTTTAGGTATATACCTATGAGGAGAAGGTAAGGAAAGAGGGGAGGGGGAGGGGGCAAATGGCACCTCAAGGGGGAAAAAGGGAGGAGGAACTGGTGAAAAACAGGGGGTAAGGGGATTTTGAGGAGATCAAGAAGGGGGAGGGGGGGTTTGAGGACACCAAAAAGAGGGAAATGAGGCAGACATGGAGGGTTAATATGGGAGTTTGTAAAATATGTTTTTTCTTATTTTTATTAACATTATTTTGTATTTTTTTGTTTAGTTTTTACAGAATATTATTTAAAAAAAAAATTTTTTTACAGTTCAAGCTGAATCAAAAATAAATTTGGTGTGTTTATAATTTTTATTTTTTGGGACACTTTTTTGAAAACTTTTGGAACACTTTTTGGGCACTTTTGGGACTCTTTTTTGGAAACTTTTGGGGATCTTTTGTTGAACTTTTGGGACTTATTTTTGGCAATTTTTGAGACTATTTATTTCAGGTAGTTTGAGGAGAGCTTTTTAGGTAAGTTTCATCCAATTTTATTTAATTTTTTCTTTTAGATTGATATTTTTCTTTTTTTTTAGAAAAAAAAGACTGAGAATCTAGACTCATCTAAAAATAAAGAAATGTCTTCCTCAAACTCATCCCTTTCATCACTTATCTCAATATCTTCATCTTCTCTTTCTTCACTTTATTCAATATCATCTCTTTAAAAACCTGGGCACAGTAGAAATTAAATAAGAGAAAATAGATTTTGTTCAAAATTTATTGGCAGTTCAACTGGCTTCTGTTACTTCAAAACTAGATTCTTACAAAAAAAAGTTATCTGAAAAAACTACCTGAAAATATAAATTTTTTTCCTGAGCCTATAACCAATAAAAAATTAAAGTCAAGTAACAATGAAGAAGATAAGTGTGGAAATAATAAAAAATTGCTGTTGTTTCTAATCCTTTCAAAACTCAATTTATTTTTGAGATTCACGCATTTGAAGAAAATACAAATGAAATGTTTCAAAATTTATCAGATCTTATATTGACTTTGTATCAAATGGCTTTAGCTTGTCAACCTTTAAAAAACAAAAATATTCTTGGAGGTTTCATGTATGGTATTGGTTGGAGACCAGGATATAATAAAGATGTTTAACTCGGTAAGCTTATTTATAGATGAATGAATTTAAAAAAATTTATTATTCTTTCTACAGGTATATATTCTTTACTCCAAGATCTTACTGCCCAAGAAATGAAAGAAAACGTAAAAAAATGGGACTCCTTGTCAACATTCAACCATTTTTAGCTCATCAAATAAAGAATCTATGTCAATATGTTTTGAATCTAATCATCAATTGGAAAAATGGTTTAGAATCCCTAATTGGAAAGAAGCAGAATGGCTAAAACTTGTTGATGATGGTATGCTTGCTTCTTTGGTGATATTTATAACAAAATTCACATGGATAAAAATGATCTCAGCTCACTCACATTTGGAATACTCTCATACATTAATCCAAAAACTGGTCTTCCTATCACATCACCCTCCTCATCTACAAAAGGCCATGGTCTATACTTTTCAGACCATTGATGCATTATTGACTTTGGAACAGGAAATGGAAGAATTGCAGCAATTTGGTATTCAAATATTCAAAATCACCAGATGACTAAAGCACCACCTGCCTTAGAATCATGTGAAGAATTCACACATTTCAGATTTTCATTTCAAATCAATAGGGAGCTGGTCAATAGGATTGATAAGGTAAGAGAAAAAGGTGAGGTAAAACAAAAAACATTAGGTAGAAAGAAAGAATATGGGGTGTAATATAGGTTGTCAACCTTTATGTTTATTTCAAAAATAAACATTTTACAAGTCATATATGATAATCTACTTACCTAAATTAATGAGCCATTAGCATGTGTTGTATAATATTAATCATGGGGAAATATTTTTTTCTCATGAATTTCATGTATACATTTGTGTTTGATTTCATTGACTTTGGTCACAGACAATTTCCGCTCACATTTTTACTTGAATTGTCATTAATTTAGGTTTATTAATTATCTTATAAGACTTTTTTCATGTTAATTTATGCAATGAACATAAATTTTGGCAATCTATGCCCCTACTTCAATAAAACACATGGGAGGGTATTGCCATTTTTTTGTCATAAATATTTTTCTGACTTAGAAAAAAAATGGCAATCCCCACCCCCTGTTATGGTAAATAGAAGGGGAGGTTATTGTCAAAAAAAATTACAAAACTTATTCATCAAGTGAGAAATCTGGTGAGTTTGGAGAAAAACTTTATGAATATAAAATTGAGAATCAATAAAAAAAATATTTTAGCTAGAAAGCGGTCAGAGAAACATTATTCTTCAAGTAGCACCATGGGAAATCAGGGGGTAAACTGCTACTTATGCATAACTTGAGATCAATTGAGGTTCATTTTTGGAAGAATCTGAGTATAAATTTAAATCTAAATCTAATTTACTTATTTCTATAAAGTATTCATAAACCTGGCATAATGAAGGGACACTCTAAATTTTAGGAGAGGGGATTGCTAGCAGTTCACCCCTAGATTTTCTATGGTGAATGTTTCAAATCTCATTGAGGAGTGTGTGCCAAGGATTGATTATTTGCTTTAATGCATTCTATCAAGAAAACTTTTTAAAAAAAATAAAAAAAACTAGTTATCAAACATTTTCATTGAGAGTTCAATTTCCTCAATAGATTTATTAGCTTTAACACATTCTCTCAAGAACTCTTTCTTTTTTGAATCATCTTCAAGTTGATACTTGAGTTTTATTTAATCCAATAGGTAATTGTACTCTAGAGCCTTCTCCTCTTTCTTTATCTTGATTTTCTTCTCCTCCAAGTCATGTGCCCTCTCATCCCTCTTTAAAGAAAGCTCAAATTTCTTCTCCTCCAAGTCTTGTACCCTCCTATCCCTCTGTAAAGAAAGCTCGAATTTTTTCTCCTCTAAGTCTTGTGTCCTATAATCCCTTCATATAATGAGCTCATATTGTTTCTTTTTAAAGTTGAGAGTATCTCTTGAAACTTCAACTTTACCTAGATTGAAAAGGAATATTAACAAAAGAAAAAGAAAAGCTCACTTAATGATTAAGAGGTATGCTATCACTTACCAGATTCACCTTTCTCCATAAAATCATCAATGGAAGAAAAAGGGGTTTGGGAAAGACTATCTCTGTTTTCTTTCTATTACTGTTGAAATTCAAAGTAGTTGATTGTCTTTCCTTTTTTTTGGAGGTAAAATTTTCCTCTTCATCATTGATGCTAGCTTTAGACTCACTTGCTTGAGGATCCTGGGTTTGTTCATTAGCCTTTTTAGAAATAAAAAAAATAAAATAACTAGACAAAAAAATAAAAACTTTCTTGATTGGGATCACTTTGGTTTATATCACCATAAAGATCTACTGGAAAGCTATCTAGATTCATTGAATTTAGAAAAGGGGAGGCTTGAGTGGAGGAAGAGGATGGGAAAAGATTTGTTTTGACATCATGTTTGGAGATAGCATCTTCACCATACAACATGTTTGCAGGATTAACATCAGCTTGCTTTCCAAAAATAGAATCCATCTCTTTAAAGTATGGACATAGTTATTCAAGTTTATCATCTATGGATTTTATGCCCTTACTGATATCAATGTCGGTAATACCAAAACCACTAGAGAATGAAAGAGTCTTTTTCTCCTTGTATTTGGCTTGATGATTCTTGAAGCATTCAGAAATCTTTTTAGGTAAAAGATTTATCCTTCCCTTTGTCTTATTTTGTAATTCATTGGCCATTAGAAGATAGCCATTGACTTTTGATGCAGAGGGCCGTCCTACTTTAGTTGCATTCTCAGTACCAAAAAATGAATCATAATTAGTTTTTATTTTTAGCCAGTTGATAAGTATGAGATGATTGTCTTTTTTTAGTTGAAAAGTCTTTGATTTCTCAGCTGAGTGGGGGAAAGAGGGAGTAATGGAATTTGATGAACAACTGGGGGAAGCCTTCCTTTGAAAAGATATATGATGACAAGGCATGTTGAGATATCTGAAGATGAAAAGGAGAAGAAACAAACAGATGAGATGGGGAGTGGTTTTGAATGGATAAAATGAATAGCCAGGATGGGAGTGTGCAGAAAGGCAGTAAGCCTGGAATATCCAGAAAGTTGTCCAAGATGTGGTTATGAAAAATTGAGGATAAAAATGTTGGATAGAGGTGAAAATTGACATTTAAAAAGTCTAATAACCCAATTATTACCAAAAATAATTGCGGAAGATTGTTATGTACATAGCTTAAGCACTTAAAAATTGTGTATAAAACCTGTAGGAACGTGCAGTGCTTTTCTTCAGCTCTTCTTGGAGTAAGGTTACTGATGCGGTTCTTATAGGTAAGTAATGAAATAGAGGTTCTTCTTGGAGTAAGGTTACTGATGTGGTTCTTATAGGTTATGAGCTTCCCATTCTAAATAACATGTCCTTCACCATACTGTGTCGGTTACACACAAAAGTGTTGTATTTGAGTGACCAAGCTCCTGTCTCTGACCCCAATGTAGAGCATTAAAACTTTTCTTCCAACTTCCAATCAAACCATCCCTAAATCAGATGACCCCTCCCCCTTCCTCTTCAAATCCAAACCAAAAGTGCAGTGGGAAAAACCCACTTGTGATGCTAAATTCACATCTTCTTAATTTACTTCTAAATCAACCCCATTCACTCCTCAACCCACCCCACCTCCTCAAAACTCACCTTCTACATGTTCCCCATCATCTGAATCATCTACTTTATTGACTCCCAGAGCTGTTAGCCCAGCAACTCCATCCGACCAATCCTCCACCATTTCAACACCTGCTCTGCTTGCCCCCACTCAGCTGGAAAGTTATCATGGTGAACTTAGCCATATATTCCTTGGTTGAGTCATCAGTGCTGTCAGCAAAATTGATAATCTTGAAGAGGAGGGGGGAAATTGGATTGAATGGCACCAATAGATTGGCTCAACCTCTTATGCCACACAATAAGGGAATGTTTGACTCCCCTTTCCAACTTTGAAGATCAAGTTTTCTGGACAATAATCTTCAACTCATTAAATGGAAAGCTGCATACCCTCATAGAGGAGGATTCCAATTGCTACAATGCCTTTATGGTGTTATCAGAAGAATTTGAGGCATCCACTCAAACACTCCAGTCAAAGCTGTTCCGTGAACTCCTAGGTGTAGGACAAGGCTCATACATAACCATGCCAACCCACCTCAACAAGGTGAAAACCATTTTGATCCAATAAAGCAATCCAGCTTTTCATTCACAGATGACTTTATGCTTTTGGTGTGCACTCATGTTCTACTCCCAGATGTAGAAGACAACATCTTTCAATCTGTCAACAAACATTTTGAAACTCAATATGTTAGTACTAAACCTGACTCAAAATTGATGATCAAAGCATTAAAAAACTCTGCCTCTTCAATTGAAAGACCTACATCTCTCTCCACTTCAAACACCTCTCTACATACCAAATTCAATGCTATGGCATTCAGCCCTCTTTGAATGGATTCTTACCATCCACCTAATGCTAGGCCATAAGTTGATGGATGTGATCTTTGTTCATCCACTGCAAACAAGACTTATTACTGACGTTATAATCCAGATGGCCCTGTCTTTAACTCAGAAGTTTGGTCATTGTGTGAGGCTAAACTGAAATTGGCCAGACCAATTCTGGAGCATTTACAATGACAAACTTGACGTACTTGCCAGCCACAAGCTTCCACATCTTCTGCACAATTCACAGAATTAGACTCTGCCAATGTTGAATCCCTTTCAGCATCCCTTGATGGTATTGAGCTGTGAAATGAAGAATGGCTTTCCAATCACCTATTAGTGCTGGATGGTGTCCTCAATTCAGGTTCCACTCACCATGTTACAGGAAATGAGAAAAAGTAGTACTTCACAATGTTTTCTACTGAAAAAAAGCTTGACAAACTTTAATTTCTCTTTTTGATATCATTGTGAACATGGGTTGTAGTGTGAGTTACAATAATAACAACAATATTATTTTTTCATTAAATTCAACTTCAAAGTTTATTTCTATACATATCAAAAACAAACTAAAATGGATAATAAAGATTATAAAACCTGTAAATAACACAAAAAATACTATTAGCACTCCTATCTTATGCAATGTAGATGCGCTTGTTTCTTCCCCTTATTCTCATGTTCCACTCTCTCTTTTTGCCCCTTTGCCTTCTCTTTCTTCTATTCCTTACCCTGATTCCCCAACTAACTCTCTCCTTTACTGGAATTGATGTTTAGGCCATGCAAGCATCCATGTACTGAAGAAAATGATAAAAATGCAATTTTTTGATGATCTACCCTCAGACTTACTGACTTGGAAATTCTTCTGCAATGTATGTGCAGTAGCAAAGGGAACAAGATGTCAAACAGCAGTTAAATTGAATTGGGATTTTAACTTAATGGAGTTGGTTATTTCTGAAGTGATTGGTCCCCTACCTGATGTTTCATAAAATGGAGAAACATATGTGGTATTTTTTTTGTGAAGCTTTTTCCACCTATGGTGAAGTGTTTGTTGTTTTCTCAAAAAATAAAGTTTTAAAATCATTTATTGACTTCAAAAACTGTCTGGAAAATTTCATGGAAAGAAAGATAAAGATTTTAAGCACCAATAATGGCAGTAAATACTACAACAAGAATTTCAGTGATTATCTGTCTTCTGCCAGTATCTTTCACAAAAACTCAATGCCATATCATCATGGCCAAAATGGTTCTGCCAAATTTTTCAACAGAAAAATCTGCAATACAGCAAAATCTGCCCTTGTTGGGAGTGGTTTTGATAAAGTCATGTGGAATTTTGCTTACATGTGGGCTTCCTACATCCACAATTGAATTCCCAATATCAAGACTGCAGAAAAAAAGCTGTATGAAATCATTTTTCAAAAAAAGCCTACTATAGGCAAGCTCAGAGTGTTTGTTGAGTGGGAATACATCCATATTCCACAGGAAAAATGCAAAAAACTTGACCACAGAAGCTTACAGGCACGAGTTGTTGGTTTTGCTAATGGCAAAAATAGTTGGATATTTTATCATCCAGAAACCAAGAAGTTCATTGCTTTGGCCATGGCAACTTTCTTGGGTGAAACTCTGAAAATTTTGCCTGCTTTTCAAAACTTTCATGTCAACAAAGGTTCTATCTCTCACTGATTAAATTTTCTAGTCTTGGGCAACTTCTCAGCTGAAGACACACTTGTGGGACAGGAAATTCTGGTGGATCATATCAAACACAATGTGTTAGAACTGTCAGAACGTTTGCCTAGAACTTTTTATCAAGCATGTAAAAGACCTTTCTTCCTCAAATTGAAACTCATGTGTAAACAGGAAATAAAGAGCCTTGAAGACATGAAAGTATGGGATGTTTTTGACCTTCCTGCTGGAGCCACTGTTTTAGGAGCCAGATGGCTTTTTGCAATTAAACAAGATCCAGAAGGTAATATCTCAAAATATAAGGCTCTCTACATGGCCCAGGGCTTTAAACAGGTGGCAGGTACTGATTTCACACACACATTTGCGCCAATGGGCATGTTTGTTTCCCTTTGAGTTCTGTTAACCCTTGCAGCCATGAAGCAGTGGGTAGTCAAATCCTTTGACATAACAGCAGCCTATCTTCATAGTGATCTGAAAGAGTTCATTTACGTCAAAAAACCAGAAGGGTTAACTAATGGCAATCCAAATCAGGTATGCAGATTGAATAAGGCTCTCTATGGAACTAAACAAGCTTCCAGATGCTGGTGGCATCATTTAGCCCAGATTTTAGAGGATATTGGTTATATCAGCAGAAAACACAATACTAGTTTCTACGTCTTGCAAAAAAATAAAATCATGGGTATAGTATGGGTACATGTGGATAATGGTGTTATAACAGCAAGTGATGACGAGACTTTAAGTAAACTTGAGTCAGATTTACAAGGAAAATTAAAGATAAAATGGACAGATAATCTAGTATCTGTGGTAGGTATAAAAGTTGAAAGGTGTGAAAAAGGTTTTTCCCTGTCACAACCAGCATTAGTTTCTCGCATTTTGAAAGATTTCAACATGAATGGCATGAAAGGAACCTCCCCCCTCCCAACTTCAATGAAAATTGATGCTCTAAAAACCAAAGGCTCTCATGACTCCACTAAATTCCTTTCCATTATTGGGGCCTTTAGTTACCTAGTTTCTGGTACACAGCCAGATTTGGCATACCCAGTCAATTTTCTTGCAAGATATGCATCAGCTCCTGGTGATGAAGAGTGGAAGGTGTTATCCCATTTATTACGGTACCTCCAATTCACCAAGGACCTCAAGCTCAACATTTTTCCCTTGGCAGGACCAGGAAAAACCAAGGCATATTCTGATGCAACATGGGGTGGCACATGTGCTAGATCCACAAACGGACATATTGTTTTCCCCAACAATTTCCCAATTCTGTGGAAACACAAATGGCAAACAATGGTTACATTATCATCAATGAGCTCAGAATACATAGCTATGGTGAATGCAACACGAGAATTAATATGTTTAAAAAAATTACTGTTGGATTTGTTTGATAAGCTAGACCCTACTATCTTGTACTGGGATAAAAAAAGTGCCATTGTAGCAGCCCCTGAAAACCCTAGTGACAAAAGATGTAGACATATAGAACGTGCCTTTTATTATGTAAATAAAAAACTGAAGGAAAAAAAGATAGATATCATATGGGCACCAACTAGTCTACAAGTTGCTGATTTATTAACAAAGTCTCTAGGCCCTCTTTTGTGGAGAGAGAAATAGAAATGTTTACGGGTTTACTAATAAAAATAAAAACCTCTTTTTCATTATCTAATATTTTTCTCACTATAGTCTCTATTCATCTATTTTTTTTCTTATATCTTTTCAAACTAGTTGTGGTCTTCTTACAAAATTTTCAAGAAGGGGGGTGTTATGTACATAGCTTAAGCACTTAAAAATTGTGTATAAAACCTTTAGGAACGTGCAGTGCTTTTCTCCGGTTCTTATTGGAGTAAGGTTACTGACACGGTTCTTATAAAGATAATTGGGGTATAATGATTTTTATCCACAATTAATTTAATTGCAGATTGGTCAACATTGATACCCCCTAATGAGCGCAAGGGATGAATAGTAATTTTAATCAGTGATTATGTCAGACAGGCTACTAGACTTACCCAGTAAAATAATTAATTATCTTACTGAGATGAAGCCACACCTTTTAATCCTTATTAATAATTAATTATTTACAAACTACTTATGTATTACTTACAACTAACTAGCTAAGTACAATAAGTAATGTAAATAATTAATATGAAATAAGTAAATGTCACATACATTTTTACTCCCAAACACTGTGCTCAATAATACAGATGAGAGGGAATAAAATTAGTATTAAAAAAAATAAAAATATAAAAAGAAGAAAACTTTTCAAATTTCTTTATTTAGATTTTGTTGAATCAATATTTTAAATCAAATGTTCTTGCACTAAATGTGACAGACCAAGGGATTCAGATTTTTATTTCAAATAAAATAATACTTTTTATTTACGCACTATTTAGTATAATTCTTATTATTTCACATACACTCCTTATTTAGCTTCTTTTTTCTCACACCCTTGTATTATGGTGGTGTTAACTCTGTATTTTATTTCTCACATCTTTGCTTATAAAGGCCCTCTCTTTTTGTATTTTTGAAGACATTCCTTTTTACATAAATTTTTTACAAACTAATACTACCATTAAATTTTATTACTGTTTATTACTGACTTAGTACTTACATCTCGTAATTCTGAATCAATAATTATAATAATAATTAAAATCTTACCTCTAAAAATAGAGTAATAAATCTTAGAATTATTAGAGAAATATGTAATTTATTTTGAGTCCTTTAAATCCATTGTTGCCTTCCTTGGAATACCTCGAAATTCTTCTAGACATTAAAGTCCACCTTGACAATTTGAGGACTTTCTGAATCGTTGATGACGCATCGTTATCGTGGGGACCGGAGACCGTGGGACCATTGCTATCAAGGTACCTATAAGGACGAGTGGACGACAAAAACGACGAACGTCATACATCATGTGACTTATTTTTTTGCTGCAAACAGGAATCAAACCACATTCCAAAACTTAAGCTTATATACTATCTGATAGTTATATATTTTGTGGTAATTATTGATTACTATTCGTGGTTCACTTTGCACTCTTCATACTCTATGTATTTCCTTTTACTCAGCACTCTGTAAGTGGCATTAATTTGCTCATTTAACAAGGGGAGGTGTCTAGTAAATTGGAATTAAATTTTTTATTTATTTTATTTTTTCTAGTTGAAAAAGATAGAGAAATTTTGTTCTTAGTCCTAGAAGTAATAAATTATATATTAAAAAAAATTTTAATTATAATTTGCAGTTGACTCTTGTCCTGATATATTTAAATATTAATTGTTCCAGTTGACAAATTGTCCTGACAATAAAATTTTTTAAATTCATATTTAATATTTCAGTAGACATTAAGTCCTGGTTAATTATTAAATTCTCAGTTGATTTAAAATTCTGATAATAATTATCATAAAATTGTTAATAAGAAATTCATATTTAATTCTTCAGTTGATTATTATATCCTGGTTTTAAATTGTTTTGAATTAATAAATTGATTATTATTTGAGTTGATTTTATCCTGAAAATTTTTTTTTATTTTATTATTTTTCTTTTAAATAAAAGTAAAAATACAAACTAATTCATCTTATTGTCTCCCTCTCTCATTTCAGTAAAATTTAGAAATGACTGATCAAGGTGTCTCTGCTGCACATGAAGAGGAATTGGATTTAATTGATTATGATGAGGCTACTTCTGTGAGTTCTCATTTAACTATTAAATTACCTCAAATTAATCAATTAATTCACCAATCAGGATGTAGAAATGGAGGAAGTGGAAATTCTGTTAGAAACAACTCAGGAACAGAAACCTGTAATAAACCCCCCAGAAGAACTTCCAAAAGGCTTCAAGATAAAAAAGATGCCACTACCTCAACAATTAAAGAACCTGTCAACACATATAAAGGAATTAAGGACAGAGAACTTGAGATTGAGGTCAAGAGTAGATGCTCTAGAGGAAAAGGTAAGAAAAATAGATGCTTTTCTTCAAGAGAAGAGGAGACCTCCTCCCCCCAAGGATCTTCATCAATTGGCTCCCCAGAAGCCAGAGAAAGTGGAAGTATCCAAGTGGCAGTGGGATTGGCTAAACACTCAGTGGGATTACCTGTCTTGAAATCAACAGACTCAATTGCCCCAAGCAGGTCCATCAAGACCCAACATCCAAGTCAACCCCACACTTCCTTACCCCTATCAAGGAGGAAGAAGGAGAAAAAACAATATGATCTTGCCCAGAAAACCTTGGTAAGCCCCTCTATTGATTCACAAGTACCATTTCTTGTAGCTAATTCAGTTCCCTCAGGTAATTCTGGAAGAGGAGATGAGACAGTGAGACCTGTAGAGGCGGAGAACAGTAGACAAATTACTCAAATTTCTAATGTATCTAATCCTTTAGTTCTAATTGCTACTTCAATGATAAATCCTGATATGGCTATTATTGATGAAACACTGGAACCTGAGTTCTATGAGAATCTGGAAAGTTACTCTGTTTCCTTACTGAGTAACACTCCAGATGTAGCTAACATTAATGATGAATATTTGAGGGATATTATTGCTAAAAAAAATCATACAATGAACAACATGCAATTGACTCAGAAATATAATAGTTTGTTAACTGAACAGGGTTATCAAGCATTGAGGAGTGAGTTACAGATAGTTTCTTATGATTTGTTTCATTACAAAGCAACCCATGAAAAGAAAATTTCTTTATGGCAAAATATCAAAAATGAGTTGTCTAAACTGAAAGATACTGTATCTACCTGTTGCCTGGAGCTAGAAGAATATAAGATGAACCTTAAAAGATTAAGTGATCATTATTTATATTTTCAAAATAAAACCCAGTTATCTTTTGCAACAGTCAATGAGAATTTATCTAGTCTTCCAAAAGTGAAAACCAGACTAACAACCATTGAAGAAAAAATTGAATTCATTTTTAAATGATCAAAAATATTCTGAAACTTCCTTGAAGGAACATAGGGTACAGGATGCTCCAAGTTTACCTGTTGCTAGTTCATCTAAAGTAAAATTAGATTCAGAAATGCCTGTTGATACTTCTGAGTTTCCATCAAAAATAGATGATGCACCAGGATCTTCAACAGAGGGATTAAACAATGAGATTACTGGACAACTAGAGAAGTTACAGCTGCTCCTTACTCAGAAACAAGCTGGTACTAAAGAGAATCCTCCAAATCAAAAGAATTGGCCAAAACTTGACCAGTACTCAACATTTGATGGTGATTCTTCTTCTGATTGGCAGAAATTTATTTGCAGAATTGATAACTTAAAAAATTCTTAAAAACTCCCAGATGAGGAAATTGTGTCCAAGTTAATTTCATTGTTTACTAATGTTTCCCAAATGTGTTATGAATCTGTTCTCCTGGACAGAAATGACTACTTATGGGAAGATTGGAAAAAATTGATTAAAGCACAATTTGGTGGCTCCAAGTTCAGAATGGCTCAACAAAGGCAGTATGAGGAAGCTAGATATAGCTCTTCCACTGATAAACCTATTTAGTTCTTAATGAAACTTGTAAAAATCTTGAGGGAAATTGACCCAGATATGGAGTTTGAGTTATGGAAGGACAGGATCCTTAATAAATTACCAATGTCTCTGAGAGACTTGATAGTGGCTAGGACTGAGTTCTCCAGAGAACCCTCTTCTTTCATTAATACTTGCAATGAGATTCTTCTAAAAAACAAGTATGATGCCAGAAGATTTATTCCTAGGACCACTTTGGAGAAATCCTCCACATACCAACAGAAACCTCTGGAAAAGGTTGGTAAAACTTCTGCCCCTGTTGCACCTAAAAAGTATGCAACAAGCACTTGCTTCAAATGCAACAAGACTTGGCAAAAAGGCCATGTTTGTGACAAGAGGATAAATCTTGTTGAACAAACTGAGGAGAAGGCTGATGACACAATAGAACTGGATGATACTTCAAGTGATTGTTCCAGCAATATTTCATATGAATCTCAACAAGAAATCTTGATGCTGCAAGAAGATATTCATTATTTAAATACTATTGATATTGATAATAATGCTTTATCTACAGTTGAAGATTCTGAGATCATAAAGAACATTGAGGATAACTCAATTGTTATTGCCCCTCTTAAGTCACCAGTCTTGATTAATGGAACCAGCATTGAAGTTTTTCTGGATTATGGAGCTGGAGGAAGTGTAGTATCTGAAAGAGCACTTGCTTCAGTGGATCAAGACTATAAATTAAAACTGATGCCTATCATTTCTGAAAATTGGAGAGGTTATGGCTCTGTTTTGTCCCCCATTGGTAAATACAAAGCCACAGTGTTTTTTAAATATAACCATGGTTTTGTAAGAGCTATTTCTGATTTTGTTGTCATGAAAAATGATAATTTGAGCAGTTGGTTTATCATAGGAAATGACATTTTAACTAAATATGGCATAACATTAGATCCTTCAACCCAATGATTCACAATGGGGATAAATGGGAAGAGAAAATTTAAGTTTTCCTCCCCCAAAAAATGATTAAAACCAGAATTGAACACATGTAATTCTTTGGTTCAATATAAAGGAACATCTACAAAAGAAATGCATGCCCTTATGTCTGAAATTGACAATGCCTCTTTTGGAGAACAACTTTCTGGTGAGGATAAAGATTCCATCATTAACTTGATAAAGTCTTTTCCTATGGCCTTTGCTCATGGGTCACACAAACTAGGATTAGTTAAAGAAGAAATGAAACTCTCATTGTCTTGTCCATTGACTGATATACCACCTAGTTTAAAGAAGAAGATTTATCCTGCTTCTCCCACAAAGAGAAAAGATATTGAAGACAATATCTCTACCCTTTTAAAAATGAATATTATTGAAAAGGTAGTTGAAACACCTAAATATTGTGTTATCTCACCTGTCCTAATTTCTTATGAGAAAGATAAAGCCAGGTTATGTGGTGATTATAGAGCACTAAATACTTATACTGTTGATGATATATATCCTTTACCTAGAATTAGCTCTATACATGCTACCTTACAAGGTGCTAAATATATCAGCTGTTTGGATGGAAATAAAGGATATCACCAGGTACCTGTTGAGAAAAATTCTCAGAATTTTCTGATGATTGCTACTCATATGGGTATTTATAAGTATTTTAGGATGCCATTTGGCCCTAAAAATGTCCCTTCAGTTTTCCAAAAAGTCATGGATAACACATTCCATCAGGAGATAATTGAAGGATGGCTGATGGTTTATCTTGATGATATCATTATATTCTCAAAAACATTTGAGGACCATTTTAACCACCTGTGTAAAGTATTCCAGAAAATGGATGAAATAAATATGACACTTGCTTTGAAGAAATGTAAATTTGGTTTCCATTCTTTAAAATTTCTTGGTCATGTTGTTTCAGGCTTACAGATATGTGTTGACCAAAAGAAAGTGGCAGCCATACAACAGGTGAAAGCTCCTACTACAGTTAGAGAGCTCCAGAGTTTTTTGGGAATGTGTGGATACTATAGACAGTATATTAAAAATTAACAAGTCATAGCTTTACCCCTTACCCAATTAACTAGAAAGGATGTTGCTTTTGTCTGGAATAGTGAAAGACAAAGAGCCTTTGACACTATGAAACACTGTTTGATGTCAGCACCAATTATTGCTTTACCTGACTTTAATCAACCATTTGTTTTTTACACTGATGCCAGTTTCATTGGTCTTGGTGCTGCCCTCCATCAAAAACAAGTGATAAATGATAAAGTTTCAGAAGTAGTAATTTGTTATATTTCAAGAACCTTGAGAAATAGTGAATTGAAATATGGTGCTACTCAATTAGAATGTTTAGCTGTAGTGTGGGCTCTAGAAAAGTTACATTATTACCTAGATGACCAGAAATTTGAACTTTTCACTGACTGCAGTGCAGTTAAATCCCTTTTAAACTTGAAAAACCCTAACTGACATATGTTCAGATGGCAGTTAGCTGTTCAAGAATACAGAGGGAGAATGACAATTATTCATAGGGCTGGTATTGTTCACTCAAATGTGGATATGTTATCAAGGTTACCTTTACCAAATGATGACTCTAATCCTGCTTATGATCCTGAGGATGAAATTATTCATATTCATGGGATATATGTGGTTGATATGGAGGAAGAGCTATTACAGCTTATTCTGGATTCATATGATAAGGACACTGACTTGAAAAAGTTATGCACCATATTAAATGATCCAAAGAATGATTCAATACAAGCATTAATTAAAACCCTTCCACCAAAGTACCAGAAAGCTTTGGAAAAAGGTAAATTTTCAATTGATGAAGGATATCTATATTATAGGAGAAAGTTGAGTAATGTTATTGTTATTCCTCCTTCTATGAGAGAAACCATTATGAAAATTTGTCATGATGACATATTAGCTTGACATTTTGATCTTGAAAAAACAATGATCAGAATTAAGAACACTGCTTGGTGGGTTAATATGTCTGAAGACACAAAATTATATGTTGAGTCTTGTGATTCTTGCCAAAAATCAAAAAGATTAACTGGTAAAAGAGAAGGATTAATGCAACATATTGAACCTTCTGATGCACCATGGCAAATAATAAACATGGATTTTGTAACAGGATTACCTATTGCTGGTAAAGACAGTTATAACTCTTGTTGGGCTATTGTGGACAGATTCACCAAAATGTGTAAATTTATCCCTACCCACAAGGATGTTTCCACTAAAGAATTAGCTTTCTTATTGTGGTCTCATATGTTTTATACTGCTGGTTTTCCTAAAGCCATAATCTCTGACAGAGACCCTAAATTTACTTCTTAATTTTGGATGTCTCTGATGGATGTTTGTGGTTGTGATCTGAAACTTTCTACTGCCCATCATTCACAGACTGATGGCTTAGCTGAAAGAATGATTCAGACTTTAGAGGACATGATAAGAAGGTATTGTGCCTTTGGCCTTGAGTATAAAGACAATGACAGATTCACTCATGATTGGGTTACCTTACTGCCTGGGTTGGAATTTGCTTATAATAGCACTGTTCATTCTGTTACTCAAAGAAAGCCTTTTGAGCTCTGGCTTGGATATGTTCCAAATACTCCTGCCCAAATTCTCAATAACAAAATACCTAAATTGGATATACATCCTGGTGTAAAGTCTTTTCTTCAAATGCAACAACTATGTAGAAATCATGCTCAAAAATGTATTGAAAAATCATTTGAATATGAGAAGAAGAGATGGGACAAATCCCATAAAGAATACACTTTTAAAAAGGGTGATGAAGTGTTGATTTCTACAGTCCACTTCAACTTACAAGGTAATAACAAATTGAAAGATCCATTTGTTGGTCCATTTGTTGTCAGAAGAATGATTGGAGATAATGCAGTTGAAGTTATTCTGTATTCTCCATATGACAGAAAACATCCTGTTTTTCCAATATCTCTTCTGAAACCTTACACATCCAATAGTGATTTATTTCCAAAAAGGAGGGGTAGACCAAAGAAAACCCCAAATGAAATCACTGAAACAGCAGAAATTGAAAAAATTCTAAATGACAGAATAGTCACTGCTGAAAAAGGTACAGAATACTTATTGAGATTCAAGAATAAATCATCTGAATATGATTCTTGGATACCTGGGAAGGAGATATCTAATCTTCCTACTCTACTAAAAAAGTATAAAAAGAAAAAATCATAGCATTTTTTTTTATTGTTTTTTTAGAGTGAGGGAGTGTCAGCCAGGCTACTAGACTTAACCGGTAAAATAATTGATTATTTTACTGAGTTGAAGCCATGCCCCTTCTTCTTACTAATAATTTATTATCTACTTAAGTATTACTTACACTTAACTAGTTAAGTACAATAAGTAGTATAATTAATTAGTGTAAATAAAATGTCCCCTACAATTTTACTCCCTAACACCGTGCTCAATAGTATAAGTCAATGGGAATAAAATTTAATAAAAAAATTATAATAAAAAAACTTTAAAACAATTATATTACCTCAGTGAGAGATCTGGAATCCTGTGAAAGTAATATAATTAATTAATTATTGTGTAATTAATTGTGACAGTCCAAGGAACTCAAACTTTATTGCTAATAAATTTGATGCCCTTGTTGATGTACCAGTTTATTTATTTCTTATGTCATATATGTACTCCTTTTATTCATTCTTTTTCTCACATTCTTACAATATATGGTGTAAATTCCATATATTTTATTCCCTCATGTTTTGCCTATAAAAGGCCTCTTACTTTGTGCTTTTCAAAACATTCCTTCATCACTTACTTTATTATTACAATTACAATACAACACTTATTTCTATATTTTATAACTTTAGTATTTACAACAGCGTAATTCTAATCTATAATCTATACTAATATTTTAAAACTACCTCTTATATTTGAGTAAATTAATCAAATTGATTTAGAAATACATACCTTTTGTTGAGAGACCATTAAAACCCTTAAATACCCCGTAAAAACCTCAAACCAATCTTCTAGACCAAAAGTACACCTTGACACTTCACTTACCCTAAAATAAAGTTAATTTTTATTTTTTTTTTATTTTTTTTATTTTTTGGGAAAATCACACACTCAAAATCTCTGTCCCTAGATCAAACTCTCCAATGAGGCTTCAGAATTGTAGCACTAAAAATTAGAATTCGAGGGTTAATCGTTTTGGTTTGATATAAGAAAATTAAAAAGATAATCTTAGCCCAATGGTTTGAGGATTGCTATATGTGAAATCAAAGTGGTAAAAGCAAAGTGGAACTTTAAGTAATGAAGGCAAAAATCCATTACAGGAGCTTTTATTCAAGAGAATTACATATCTCTGTCAGTCACTTTGATGCCCAAATAGATTGTTTCCATTATTAAATTACTTGTAGCCAAAAAGGTTGTCACTCCGATTCACTTGCTTCTAAAAAGAATATGAAAAATCACTAAGCTATCTGATGTATCACTTTAGAATAACTCGAGTCTCTTGCTAATTTTTTCTTCCATCTCTTTCTTAAACCCTTCCACCATCCCCTTAATTTTCTCTTGAAGCTTGACCAATTTCCTTGACTCTAGACAGTCCACAAGACCACCAAACTCTTTCAACATCACATCTAATCCCTTCTTCATCTCCTCCACTCGCCTATCAATCGCTTCAAAAGTATCTTTTTCCCACCTTGTCGTACCCAACTCGAGGACCTGCGACGAGACACCAGGGTCGGATTCTGGACTTTGACTCCTGGTTTCCTTCTGATCATCTTGAACAACGCTGTGACGTTTTTTAAGGGCTTTTCGATACCCTATTTGGATACAATCGCATATGTTTCCTAGACGGTTGCTGGCATCCTCGGACTGGGTAGCCTCAATCGCCTTTAGAAAAGTTAGGGCCTCTTGGGCAGCCTTTTGCTCTGCCAATGAAACTGATGTCGGGTGCTGACCTTGACCAATAACTTGGTCATGGAGGAAAAATATGCAACGCCTCAAAGTAATCTTACTCAATCGGTTGATTTCATCGGACGTTTTCTCTGTGACGATTTCACTGCTCAAACCAAAAATAAATTGTTATCAAAATTCAGCCCAAATTTCATCCTTAATGTCAATCAGCTTATTTCGAAAATCACTCTTCTGGTTATAGAAAGGTTTTGCTGCCTGAAGGAGCCAAAAAATAATAATAGAAAGGAAAAAAAAAGCGAAGCAAAGGAAAGAAAACCTAAAATAACGTGCCACTTTTTTTCCAAGCCAGTACATTGGTACCTGTCTTTTAGATGCAAAAGGTTGGAGAGAGGATCCATAGGTTCACAGCGAGTGATGCAGGGCAAAACGTCTTCATAAATGAAATCAAGCGCTTGAAATGCTGTCTCTAATTTAAGACCGGAATCTACAAATACGGCACCCACAATTGCTTCTAACACATCACCCAGTATCTTGGGCGGATCGAAAGCAGTAAAGACATTGGTAAGATCATGAAAAAAAGTGGGTATGTCCGGATAGTGCTCAATTTCCGTGATAGCTTTTTTGAATAGTTCGGACAACTCTGGCGAATTGTGAAGCAACCTCAAGTGCAAATGCAATTTGCGGATAGCAAGAAAGCCAATGCTGCCGTTGGTGACTAAACTAGCTCTTGTTAGTGTTAGCTGATTGGCGGTTGATCCCTCGTATCTATGATAAATTTTGTCTGTGATCCACAAGTCAAGAACGGCATCGCCCAGCCATTCCTGTCTTTCGTAACATTTGGTCAAACAAGAGCTGACGCTTCTATGAGTCAACGCTTGAAGTAGCAGGGCTGGGTTTTGAAATTGATACCCGATCTTATCTTGCAGCTCAATCAATGCTGGGGTAAGGTCTGGTTGAGACGTATCATCAAAAATATTCGGGAAATCATGAAGTCGCTCAGCCCAATGAGTTGTGCCACCAAAGGAAAGGTCAAGTGAAGTGCCTATTTTTAAAGCAGTTGATACACCGCCAGATAAATAGCCTGCCCCGAGCAGAGCTTCAACTATGTCCTGACAACACTCTCCTAGGTATCTTGCGTTGTGTGAACTCCCCAGAGTTTAAAAGTTCTGCATCTTCTTCATGTGGGGCCCTAAATCGATCAGTCCGAAATCGTTGACTTAACACGTAACCTCCTAAGCCAGCAGTATACGATTTCGTTCTCAGGTATAAATTATCCACTGATCGAGATCTTAAAGCACTTAAGTCACCTTCGCCTTTATAAGGTTGAGATAAATACAAATGAACTGAAGTAGCCAGCTTAAGAAAAGCATCACCAACGGTTTCTAACGTTTGATAATCCCAACCAACACCAATACCAGGTTGAGTAAGGGCCTCAACAGCTAATGAGATTGGAACTTCCTGTGCTTCTAATTGCTTTAAAACTGAGGCAGCCTGTAGGGAGTCATACATTTGTCTTGTGAAGGCAGGTATAAAGGAAAAAATTCGCCATATCGAAAATGGAGCTGAACTGGCGAAACAAACTGATATCGGCACTAAGAACCGAAATGATCGCTCTTTCTGAACTGTAGGCACTTTTGATAAGTTATTGTGGATAGGTAAAGCGGACTGCACATACACCAGAGGGAATCGACACTTTTCATAGTCAATATCGAAAACTACAAACATGAAATGGCTCAAAGTTTTGAACTTTGATATTCTAGTAATAAATTTAGCGCTACAAGAGTCTTTTGGTACTTGGTGTGGCTCTGATTCATGAGTGAGATCTAGAGAAGAGGTTGCCTTGAGAACTCGATAATGTAGAGGCCTCAAGGGAACAATAATATAAGGCGCTTGAAGAGCTTCCTCAACACTCGCGATTGGCGTCTTGTGGTTTTCCACTAAATTCCAATCAATCTTCATTGAATTTGCAACTAAAGGAGCAAGTAAAAACAGCAGCTTTCCATCGTAAGCCGTTCGAGTGACGGCTGCTTGAATGCCAAACAAAGTAAACTCAGTCAATATCAAAATATTATGTTCTAACTCCTCAGGTCTCCATTGAAGCTCGATAGCATCATCTATACGAATTGGCAAAGTTTTCCCTTCCTGAATATGATCCCAAAGGTAGAGTCCATCAGGCAAACTCAACTTCTTTTGGCATATGAAACCAATTGAACATGGTTCGGGATCGCCAATATTGAAAGAAAGCTTGTGTAGATGCAGCACTGGTGAATCTTGGAGTTTCCCAAATGGATTCGGACAACATACTACCACTTTTTCAGGGAGATCAAGGTTGTCCAATTCCCTGCCATTAGCATCAATTGCTTCATACGGTTTAGTTGGTTTCAATGGAAGAAAATGTCCATTTAAAACACCCGCTTCATAAAGAGTAACGCAAGCCTTGAATGCAGTGTCCCTCATAGCCTCCTTCTTATTCGGTTTCGCCTCTCCCAAAAATATTTGTTTGCTAGCAGGAAAATGACGAAAAGCTGGGAGGGTAAGTTCGGCAATAAATCCCATGTGAGTACTTGTAACATTGTATATAGGTTGAGAGGCATGAGAATTTTCTTGTTTTGCTACTGACTGGCAAAACTCATTGATAATTGACAAGGCGGTGCAGTACGTCAAATTGAATGAATTACCATTTGCAAGTGTGCATATCAATTGAGGGTTAACCTCAACTTCGCCTTTTGAATCAATTTGAGGGAGAACGTTGTCCAATTTTCTGCCATTGGGTTCGATCGTTTCATTTGCTTTAGCTGGTTTCACTGGAAGAAAATGTCCATTTAACACATGCGCTTTGTAAAGAGCAACGCAAGCCGTGAATGCAGCCTCTCTCTTGGCCTCCCTCTTATTCGGTTTCACCTTTCCAAAAAATATTCGTTTGCTAGCAGGCAATTCTTGAAAGGGTGGGAGAGTAAGTTCGGCAACAAATCCTAAGTGAGTACTTGTAACATGATACGTAGCCTCAGGCGGTTGAGAATCTTCTGGTCTCAGTAATAGCTGGCAAAACTCGTTAATGATTGAGACAGCGGTGCTCAGAGTCAAGTTAGTTGAATGACCGTTTGCAAGGATACATATCGATTGAGAGTTAACCTCAACTTCGCCTTTTGAATCAATTTGAGGGAGAACGTTGTCCAATTTTCTGCCATTGGGATCAATCGTTTCATTTGCTTTAGCTGGTTTCACTGGAAGAAAATGTCCATTTAACACATGCGCTTTGTAAAGAGCAACGCAAGCCGTGAATGCAGCCTCTCTCTTGGCCTCCCTCTTATTCGGTTTCGCCTTTCCAAAAAATATTCGTTTGCTAGCAGGCAATTCTTGAAAGGGTGGGAGAGTAAGTTCGGCAACAAATCCTAAGTGAGTACTTGTAACATGATACGTAGCCTCCGGCGGTTGAGAATCTTCTGGTCTCAGTAATAGCTGGCAAAACTCGTTAATGATTGAGACAGCGGTGCTCAGAGTCAAGTTAGTTGAATGACCGTTTGCAAGGATACATATCAATGGAGGGTTAACCTCAACTTCGCCTTTTGAATCAATCTGATGCGGAACGTTGCCCAATTTTTCGCTATTAGAATCGATCGTTTCATCTGCTTTAACTGGTTTCACTGGGAAAAAATGTTCACTTAGGGCACTCGCTTCATAGAGAGCAATGCAAGCCTTGAATGCAGCCTCCTTCATGGCCTCTTTCTTATTCGGTTTCGCCCCTCCTAAAAATATTCGCTTGTTAGTAGGCAATTTTTGAAAGGCTGGGAGGGTGAGTTCAGCAACAAATCCTAAGTGAGTGCTTGTAACATTGTAAATAGGTTGAGCGGATTGGGAATCTTCTTGTTTTGGTAATGACTGACAAAACTCATTGATGATTGACAAGGCGACGCTGTAGGTCAACATGGACGAATTGCCGTCTGAAAGGGTACATATCAATTGAGGGGTGACCTCAACTTCGCCTTTTGGAACAATTTGAGGTGGATCAAGATAAAGAGAGCTCGTGACATCAATTCTGCTCAAACATAACAATAGTCCATTGAGCAAATGATGATTGCACAAGAAAAAAATAATTAAATTTCAGTATCAGAGCTACAAAAAACAAAAGAAGACTGACTTTTTGTTAGCAAAGAGTTCATATTTACTGACTCCATCCTTACTTGCAAAGACAATAAATTCTGCATTTTTAGCGCGAGCCCGTCCACGAGATTGAATGTAGCTAAATAAAAATATTTTTTTATAAAAAAAAAGCCAAGTCATGTCAACTTTCACAGAGAAAAAGCTCAAACAAGGGGATGAAGATGAGTTATATATCGTAATCACTGACGATTTCCAGTTTATTATGTCATTAAATCGAATAACAACATTGCACTCGCGAAGATCAAGTCCTTCTCTATGTGATTAGCAATTTAATTTGAAGATAAAATCAATTTTGAAAATCAATAGACAACCTTTTAAAAGCTATGGAACATACTCTGCAACACTGGTAGAAATGATCATATTAATATCTCCGCTTTTAAATTTTTCAATGATTTCATTTTGCTATGTTAAAATTGGATCAATTTACTGTTTGAAATGCGGAATAGATTCTTAAGAATCAATGAGCCGGATGACTTACCATACGCAGTTTCATTCCACATCCACCATTTGCCTTGGATTTGCTACTATGACCCGTTAGAACGGCTGACTTGATAAAAGGTTTGAGTTCCTCAATCTGATCCAGAATCTTCTTCAAAATTTGGGCATTCCTTTTCTGCTCAATAAAAAGTATGGCATGGAAACTAGGACTTTTAATGCTTGCATGTTCTAGCAAATAGCCAATGAGAGCCATTACTTTGGGAGATGTCATTGATGTAATAGAGCTTTGGGTTAGAATCACTTCCAGTTTTGTAAGTAAGGATAGTAAGGAGCCACGGAACTCTTCTTGGTCTATGCGGGGATAATCTTGATCAAGAGAAGAATCTAGAAGTAAAGTAATCCAGTCCGATAAGTATTGTAGTTTTCCGTATATACCGATTTCCTGCATAGTGAGGGTAAAATTACCACAAACATTCAAAAATAATGTAGTAAAGTAGCATACAACACATTCACAAAAAAGCGGTACTCAACTATTTCCGCTGATTCCATACTAGATAAAAATTTAGTAGCAGATTCAGTTTGCACACTTAAAAATTGCTGTATCTCGTCCGAAGGAATCATGTCAAGTGAAGATAGCGGCCGTGGAACACAAAGATCGTAATAAATGGTCCTTTCTTTGGGTTCTTGGGTATAAGTTTCCAAGTTTTCTCGGTTTTCTCGAACTTCATATACTTGAGAGGCAAGATTGTTCTGTAGATTCCTGAAAATTTGAATGGCATATGTGAAATGGGTATGAAGTGAAGAGCCTCAGTGAGGATTTCAATGTCCATTTTTCACAATAATATACCGACCTGATTTCCTGCTTAACCTTGTGAGGATCACCCAAGTTCCAAATAGGAGAAGCCGTCAAGCCTAAAATTTTAGGAAGACTGATTTCTGGATTTTCAGCCAGCCGATGATAATGAACTTGCCTGGAAGATTTAACGCAGGGATGGAAGCGATCAATGACATTTACAGACCACAGTAGAAATGGACCAGGATACTGAAAATGAGCCTTACATAATCATGCGATAAACATGATTTTTTCGGCAATGGTGAGCTTCATCAAAGACAAGAAGTGAAACCTTTGTCCAATTACACAACATGAGTTTATCCATACATGTTATATATAGTAATGAGTGTTTATACATACTTTATCCAAGCTCCAAAACCCTTTGCTGAGGATGTCCAAGAAAATCTGTGACAAAATAAGAAGAAATAAGGTTTGATACCAAAAAGCATCAGAATCTGCATTTTAGCATGCAGTGAAGGAGATTTGAATGTAAGGGAAAATACTTAACTAACCTGAGCGGTGCACACTATGATATCAATGCCTTTCAATTCTACACTCCATTTTTCAACACTGGAAAATCTTGGTCTCAAATCACCAGTATAAGCACGAACTGCTAAAGAGGTTGAATCGTTGATAGCTTTCATTTGCTGAATCGCCAAAGGCCTGGTAGTAGTAAGAAAGACTTGAATTTTCTTGATAGGCTTTTGGGCTTCGTCCACTTGAGGAGACTGAGAAGCAACCCATTGCATCAGCTGAATAGCCACCAAAGTTTTTCCAGTTCCGGTGTCAGATCGGACAATGATATTACGAGTCTTAGCCTGATCGATCATTTCTTGTTGGTAGAGACGAGGAACATGTAAGGAGGAAAGAGAAGGAATATCACTACCTGATGTAGCTACATTGTCAGTGTTGTCTTTAGAATCAGAGATGATGACTGGCTCTGGCGAACGGGTGGGGGAAGGGAAGAGATATAATTTTTCAGCCCGCTGAGATCTAGTGGAAGATGGAATATCCATGTTTTTTAAATTGTAAAAGCGGAATGACAAAAGATTGTTGAATGATTGTTCTGAAGGGTCTTTATAAAAATGGCCAAGGAATTTTTTCAGGTCGGGGTGGACCAAATATTAAGCGCAAATGAATGCGACAAGGGCGCAGGCAACTTGCATGTGCAACGCTTTCCAAACGTCCATTAAGATAACGAAAAATGCTCGCTATTTTTTGATCGAAAAAATAAAAAATCACCTGCAAAAACCTAGGTTTACCTCAGCAAATTTGATGGTACATGGCCGCTGTTGTGGACCGCCTGGGTACTTCGGATGCAGTCAGGTTGGATTATGGAGAGAATAGGTAAATATGGCTAATTTAGTAGAATAGTTTAGTATTGCGTGTATTTGGAGTAAAATATATATATATATATATGTGCGTGTGTGAGGCAATGAATGCTTAACTGGTTCCATAGTATCCACAATCCACAATTTCCGTCTCTTGTTACCCCTTTACTGCTTGCTCCTTACTCTTGCTTTCTCGCTTTCTCTCCTTACACTTGCTTCTATCGTGGATCTAGAGCATTTGTGTAATACTATCTAGTTGACGTTTGCGTTATTCCGCATGTCCGTTTTCTTGAACTCTGTATGTACAGTATCCCGCATGAATTCCTCGCAATTTGGTGGTGGTTGGGGTCAGTGTGTATGGAAAGGAAAACCGAGAGGACTTCTACATATAGCCCAACTTGCCTATCTGGTTAGATTCTATATTTCTGGATATCCGCATCCCTCATGTTAGTCACATCATAGATACGCAGTTCAATCTCAACAGCTACACCCAGAATGGTTGGTGCACAACTTGAAAAATTTTGCAACTTTGCGCCGCATTTGAGCTGTCGGTTGAATTGTTGGCTAGCATTATCAATTCAGTTGGCTGTCACATTACGGTGCAAAGTTGAAAACCTTTTCAATTTGTGTACCAAGAATTCTTGGTATAACACCCTAACCTTTTTGGCTCCTTCGGATACCACCTTTCAATTTTTAGCCTTACTTGGCTTCAACCATATTAAGTAGCTACCAGAAAAGTAACGCCAACTTTGAGGGGGAAGAAAGGCAGGGTCAACCTAGTGCTAAACTTTATAAAGCGAAATAAAGATAAAAACGTAAAACTAACCTTTACAGAAGGAAGTGACAAGAGTAATCTAATACTCATCACTGAAAAGCAACTGCAAACTTAATGGAGCGGAAAGCATTATAAATAAAAAGGTGGTTACTTTAAGGCGTCCCTATTAAAATTTAAAATTTTTAATTCAAAAATCCTTCCAATTCACAAGTGAATTTGCTGAGAACAAACTAGGTTTTTGCGGTTAAGTTTTTAATTTTTGAAACAAAAAACAGGAAGCGTCTCGGTGTTCACTGTGAATTGCCTCCCAAATTCAGCCAATTTTGTAACCTTCACCAGACTTTAATGTGCCAAGTTGATAGAGATCCGACAAAATGCAAGTCAGAATCAACCTCACATAAGCCTTTTTTTTTCTTCCTCTTCTTCTTCTTCTTCTTGTTCTTCTTCGTTGTGCATTTAATGGTAAGCATTCCAGCATGTTAATCTAAGATCACGCACTCCTTGCAGATAAAATATGAGAATGAGAATGAACTTTGATTTACTAGGAGTAAGGAAAGAGAAAGAAAGAGGATTAATTTCGCACAAATGTGGAACAATTAGAGGGCAGGGTATATGAAGCATTAAATGCAAATTGAATATTTTGTGATGAGAAAACACGACCAGCAAAATGCATAACCACTCAAAAAAAGTACAGCCATATACCCTCACCCCTATACCAGGTACCCCCGCCGCTTCCCCCTCACAACCTCGCTAGCCACACCACACCTAGCAAGGCGCCTTCCTCTACTCACCCTCTTACCCCTGTCCCTCCACCCACTACTGCCATGCCCTGAGTTATCCCTAGCCCTACTGGGCATATCCCTATACCCCCTACTACCCCTAGCCCTGCTGGGCATACCCCTAACAACTCGGCTCGCTACAAACAGGCCCCCCCACCTACCTCTATCCCCCATATGACCCCTGTGCCTACCCCAATCGATGATATTGTGCAATTGTGGAACTTTCTCTTGACTCTGGTGCAATGTCAAATCACACTACACCACCAGCAATGATATTTGGTTATATTGGTTAAATTGTAATGATAAAGAATGTAGAAACAAGATCCAAAAACCTCCTCCTTTTATACACACTGAGTTCCCCAATGATTCCCTTGATGTACCACCCAATACACAGTTAATGACGCCTCCAAACCACTAATAGACATGCCCATCAACATTCCCAGTAATCCATGACATTATTAGAAGAGTAACAACCGTCAAAATCCTGTATTAATAAGGAAAATCCATCAAAATTAAGGAATAAGATATAAAGAGAGTATATGCGTTTTAAACAATAATATAAAAGACTAAAGAGGACATTTTTAAGGTTAATAATAGCTTAATAATAATGGAGATTCACTGTAGAAACAATGGGGCTAATCCTGACATTATACTACGTGAAATTCCCATTTAAAAATAACCAAAATTTGACTGAGAAACCACCCAAAAACTTAAAAAAGAGTGTGAGATGTGGGGTAACTACATGCAGTCCTTGGCAGGCACTTGCACGGGTAAATCCTTGACTAAATTTAGGCGAATTTAAGTGTGGTGATGAAATAAGACGCCAAGAGTAAGGTTATTAATGAAATTAGTGCATATAAACAAGGTCAATGCATTAGGGGGTGTCAGTTCTGGCAAATCCGCACTTACAAATCCGCACTTAAATTTGACCAAATCCGCACTTAAATAAGTGCGGATTTCCAAAACACACTAGCCCCAATACTGGTGGATTTCAAAATGAAATAAGTCACTTATTTCACTCAAATCCGCACTTTCTCAACCAAAAGTGCTGATTTCACCATCAAGTCCCATTTCACTGATTTGTCAGCATCATCCCATTCATATGCAGCACTCCGCAGAATAACACTTCATAACTCAAAACATCGTACATCACTTACATCTTCATATCATATCATATAAGAGTCATGCCTTCCTCACTTTCAAATCGTGATAAATTACATAAAGCAATGACTTTCATGGCGCTTGAACTGCTCTTGGACTCTGATTCCGATTCTGATCTAGAAGAAGATTTTGTCGTTTTATCAAAAATGGCCAGGAAACGTTACCTTCTTCCCAGAAAGCCTCAAGTACTTCATACCCCCAAGTACACCATCCAAACACGTCTTAACCTATCTACACCCAGTTTTAGACAGGTGTTCAGGACTTCTCAGGAATGTTTCCTTAAATTTCTTGAGCTTATTCAGGATCATCCCATATTTCACAATAATTCTCAAAAAGAACAACGACATCCTTCAATTCAATTGGCCATCACACTATGTCGTTTGGGTTCAAATGGTAATGGAGCCGCTTTGAAACGTTTAGAAAATGTCTTTGATTTAGGGTATGGTTCAGTTAACACTTATACCAAACAATGTATCACTGCCATCAACTCCTTGGAATCTCAACTTCTCACCTGGCCAACAAAAGAAGAGCGACTTGAATCATCTCAGGTTATGCAAGCAGAGGGCTTTCCAGGATGTATTGGTTTTGTTGATGGTACTACTATTCCTTTGAGCCAGAAACCTGCTCAAGGTGGAAACAATTACTTTGACCGTAAAAAGAGGTAGATTATTTTTAACTCCTTTCATCCTCCTTGAAACTAAGACAAACAAATATATCTTCTTTATAGATATTCAATTAACGTTCAGCTTATATGTGATGTAAACAAAAAATTTATATCATTCTTTGCTGGCTATCCTGGCTCATGTCATGACTCCTACGTCTTCCAAAGAATGCATATTTCAAATGAACCTGAAAAATTCTTTGATGAAAATCAGTATCTTCTTGCAGATTCTGCTTATGTGAATGGAAAGTATGTACTTCCTGCTTTTCGGGGAGCAGCTTCAGAAGACAGTCAAAATGCCAAATTCAACAATCATTTGGCAAAGTCAAGAGTCCGTATTGAACATTCTATTGGAATCTTGAAAGGCCTTTTTTCTAGTTTAAGGGAATTAAGAAGTCCTCTTAGAAATAAATCTGAAATGGAGGCAGTGATCAACTGGATTCTGTGTTGCACTATACTTCATAACCTACTTGCTGACCTCAAAGATCAATGGTTAGAGCTGTATGAAGATGAACAAGTTGATTCACCTCCGACTATATCCAACACTTCTATTTCTCAATCAACTAGTATAAGGGCGAAAATCCTTCCAATAACACTCCAACATTTTTCAACGCAATTTTAATTTTTTTCTCTTTCTCTTCAAATTATCAATTTGCATGTATTATTCACTGAGAATGGTAAATTTTTTTGCATATTTTTTTGGTTTTTGAATTTGCTGTTAAAGTCTTATTTTTTTTTCTCTCTGTGTTTTCTTTCATCAACTCAACATGAAATCGCATATTTTCAGCAAACGCATATTTTTTCAGTCACTCAAAGGTTGGGAAAGAGTTGGAAGGGAAGATTAAGGGTTCCGAGGCATTTTAAATGAAGAAAAGGGTCTGGGAGAGGTTGAGAGGGGTGAAATGGGGATCAAAAGAGGATGGCATACAATGGGGCTGGGAGGATAGCGAAAGGCATGGGGAGGGAAGACAAGCATGTGTTGATAGAATTGAAAGGGATGGAGATTGGTGCAAACAGAGTGTGAAAATAGGAGGATGAACTCTGTTCTTCGGGCGAAGAACAGAGTTCACTTCCATAAAATATTAGCTGAAACATAGTTTTCAATTCTGTAAAAACAGTTGTAAGTAATAGAAAAAGTCACTGATTTTTTTTATATGTAATCCTTGCTTTACGAGGAGACTTTTGTGACGAAGCAGATTTTTGAATTACCTTTAAAAGAGGATGGCATAAAATGGGGCTGGGAGGATAGCGAAAGGCATGGGGAGGGAAGACAAGCATGTGTTGATAGAATTGAAAGGGATGGAGATTGGTGCAAACAGAATGTGAAAATAGGAGGATGAACTCTGTTCTTCGGGCGAAGAACAGAGTTCACTTCCATAAAATATTAGCTGAAACATAGTTTTCAATTCTGTAAAAACAGTTGTAAGTAATAGAGAAAGTCACTGATTTTTTTTCTATGTAATCCTTGCTTTACGAGGAGACTTTTGTGACGAAGCAGATTTTTGAGTTACCCTTTGAGATTTGGAATGTCTGGGAGGCATTATGAAACTGGCACATAACAAGAAAAAAGATTAAAAAGTAGAAGAAATAAGTAAAAAAGAATGTAAACATGCCTGGTCAAAATATTGAAAATGTTGGAGATTGGTGCAAACAGAATGTGAAAATAGGAGGATGAACTCTGTTCTTCGGGCGAAGAACAGAGTTCACTTCCATAAAATATTAGCTGAAACATAGTTTTCAATTCTGTAAAAACAGTTGTAAGTAATAGAAAAAGTCACTGATTTTTTTTCTATGTAATCCTTGCTTTACGAGGAGACTTTTGTGACGAAGCAGATTTTTGAGTTACCTTTTGAGATTTGGAATGTCTGGGAGGCATTATGAAACTGGCACATAACAAGAAAAAAGATTAAAAAGTAGAAGAAATAAGTAAAAAAGAATGTAAACATGCCTGGTCAAAATATTGAAAATGTTGGAGATTGGTGCAAACAGAATGTGAAAATAGGAGGATGAACTCTGTTCTTCGGGTGAAGAACAGAGTTCACTTCCATAAAATATTAGCTGAAACATAGTTTTCAATTCTGTAAAAACAGTTGTAAGTAATAGAAAAAGTCACTGATTTTTTTTCTATGTAATCCTTGCTTTACGAGGAGACTTTTGTGACGAAGCAGATTTTTGAGTTACCTTTTGAGATTTGGAATGTCTGGGAGGCATTATGAAACTGGCACATAACAAGAAAAAAGATTAAAAAGTAGAAGAAATAAGTAAAAAAGAATGTAAACATGCCTGGTCAAAATATTGAAAATGTCAGGAAGGGGTGTGTGCCGAGGATTGATGGGTAGGTAGCGAGGAAGGTCAGTGTGTCACATGTGACAGGGATGGGGTAAGAAAGGAAGGGATGTTTTGTGGCCAAAATGTGGTTGTGAAAAAAAACGGGAAAAAAGTGCTGATTTGAGGTCATAACTGACACCCTTTTTTGAAATAAGTGACTTTTTTGCAAAATTTAAGTGCTGATTTGTAAGTGCTGATTTGGTTTGAAATCCGCACTTAATTTAAGTGCGGATTTGCCAGAACTGACACCCCCTATTATTAATTAAGCTAGGACACTAAATAAGCGCCTGTTGCCTATTTTAGTGTGTTTCCCCACAGTGGGCGTAGAATGTGGGGTAATTATAGTGTGAAAAAGCTAACTTTGCTAAAAATGAAGCTATTCACATGGGAAAAAAGCAGGCAGTATGTGGCCAGTACACAGAAGCCATTTCTGGCATAAAAAACACCAAATTTGAAAAGTGTTATTTTTATGCATTTAAATAGCCAAATCAATAGTCCTAAATGAGACAAATTGATCTGTCAAAGTTCATTTTTGATATTCTCAATTTTATGGTGCATATAGTCAACTTTTAAGTGAAATAAAGCACATTTCTTGTTTTTTGCATAAAACAGTGAAAATAACAGCTTTAAGTGTACTTAAAAATTATGTAGCCTTATACTTAAGATTCTTAAGATTAACCTAACATATTCCAACTTAATACTAAGTACATAAGACTTATAAAAGGTGGATATATGCGTGTATATAAGGTGTTATAATGGCATATTTTGTATATTATCATAATTTTACTTATGTATACTGTTTGTGTACTCTTAATTATTATTCCCATGTATAGTTCATGTGTTTAACATAAATTATAAGTAATTTTTACTCAGTCCTGGAGATATACAGGCTGACAGAAATTCTAAAAACAGTGGTATGAGAGAGAGAGAGAAAAAGAATATTCCAGAAGGAGTATTTCAAATAACAAAGTTGTTCTAAAAAGAAGGTATCAAAAAGATGTATTTTAAAGATGTATTTACAGAGTATTTCAGAACTACATAAATTTATTTTATATTTACTTTAGAAATCCATTCTGAATAAGAAATTTGAATTTTTTTTTGTATAGATTTATTTTTATTTGAATATTAAACTTTTAGTTTAATTTAAAAATCTTTTTTTTTTTTTTTTTTTAATATAACATTTTATTTCTTGTAACCTGTCAATGAGCACAGTGTTAGTAGAGAATGAAAATATAAGGGACATTTTATATTTAATTTTAATTATTCATTTAATTTTACCCTTCTGTAATTTGTTAATTTACTACAGGTAATTTTAATGTAACTAATTTAATTAAATAATTAAAATAATAATAAGGTGTGGCTTCATCCAGTAAATAATTAATTATTTTACTAGGTAAGTCTAGTAGCCTGGCTGACACTGACCCTTCAATATAACCCACAGATCCTTTAACCTTACACTCCTATTCCTACTCACAGACCTTTAATGACCCTCAGACACACAATAACCCAACATTTGAAAGTATATCTGTCATGTGCCACATGACACTTAAAGCCAAAGTCAATCTTTTAATCCATATATCAATTCACAAATCCATACTCAAAGCACAGAAAGCAACATCTACATAGTAACTGCTTTTTTTTTTTTTTTCCTTTTGTGTGTCTTGATTTGAATACACTTTCAATAGTGCTATCTAAACCTTACATCTAAATTTAGCCAATCATCTGCTTATACTTTTCAACTTTAAGCAAATGTGTAGTGTAATAGTGCTTGGATCAATAGTATAGTTTTAATGTTGGGTTATTGTGTGATTATAGGTAATTCAAGGTCTGTGAATGGGAATAGGAGTAAGGTTAAAGGATCTGTGGGTTATAGTGGAGGGTCAGTGGTTACTTAAGGGTGGATAATTAAAGGGGTCAATGTGAGAAGGAGTTGTCTATCTCATTAGGGGAATATGGTTCAACATTCCTTGGAATTACATTATCATATTGTTGTGATAGTAGCTAAATTTATATAAAGCGATTACTTGTTTCCTTCTCTTTCTTAAATCATCAATCTTCTTAAAACTATGAAACTCCTAAAATCCTTTTTGATTATTAAGTTCCAACCCTTTTTGAGATTCCTTGAAATGGTAGTGGTTACTCTATCATACATTATTATCCACCTCAAACATGCCTCAAAAATGGATAATTTAGTTTTGACATATCTTTGAATCACTTCCTCAAAGTCATCCTCTGTACTTCAAAGTAGTCCTCAATGACTCTTACCATTCTCACTTACTCAGGAACACCCTTGACCTTGCACATAGGCCATCCAGTGACAATATCATTGACTATAGCACTAATACATTGCACATTTGCTTAAGATTTGAAAAAGGATAAGCACATGATTGACTAATTTAGATTAAAGATTTAGATAGTGCAATCAAATCAAGACACACAAAGGGAAAAAAAAAAAGCAGTTACTATGTAGATGTTGCTTTCTGTGCTTTGAGTATGGATTGATGTACTGATTTATGGATGAAATGATTGACTTTTGCTTTGAATGTCACATGTTGCACGATAGAACCCAACAATGATATAAAACTAAAAACAATAATGTGTAACTACCTTAAAGGGGCATAGAAAAATGAAGTGAAATGATTAGTCAAGCCCAAAGAAGTTCTTGTTAACCTTGTCAAATGGCAAGAAACAGTCTAGAAACTGAATGAATGAATCACATGATGATGATGATGATGATGATGATGATGATAAAATGGTGAAATGGTGTTAGGGTGTGAAAATCCTAATCCCATATGTCAGATTTGCAAAGTAGTCTTTGATCCCTACCAATAGATGCATCATTCTCTGTAAATAATAATTATGATGATAAAATATACATGTTTAAAATCTCTCTCTCTCTCTATATAAATATATATGATCCATCCAGTCTACTTCATTTGATTCTAACCATACCTCATCACCCACCCTTCCTTTTAGAGAATTCACAATTCACAGTTACTTTTCCATTTATAATCAGGAATCTTTTTTTTTTTTTTTTCATTTCTTGAGTTCCCTACCCAATGACCAACCAACCCCCTAAAAGACATATATTGATTGAATTGAATCAATAGACACATTGACACTAAATAGATGGTAAAATAAAAATGTTTTGAAAATAGGAGGGGTAAGATTGTTTTAATAACTTGATGATTTGATAATAAGATGAGAATGAAAAAGTGTGGTCTGATTGATTAATTGATGATGAGGGATAGGTTTCTGCATACGGATATTCAATGATTAGCTTTTTTTAAAAACATGTTCAATTTAAATTAATGATAGGGGGAGGGAATGAGACATGAATCATGTATGTACTCACTCAAATTTAGATGATTTGACCTTCGTTCCCACCCTAACATTTTAATTCTTATTGAGTTTTTTTCTCCAACTCCACATCATTTGTCATTTTTTTCGCAAAAAAAGATGTAGGAAGGTATTCATACGTGATGAATACAAAGGACAAAATAATTGAGCAAAGAAAATGAGCTTCCGAAGGATTGATCCATTGATCGTTAAGGGAGACTTTCAAATCCAACCAATTGAAGCCTAGCATAAGAATTTTTCTACTAGAACCAAATAAAGGTCCACGACCATCGATTAAAGTACCATAAACCAAGGTGATTAACCAAGGACCCCAAATATCTGGAGTGAGATCACCATTGAGAAAGGAAGGATGTTTGAAATTAAGCTGAGGATCTAAAAGACCGAATAGAGGGACCACCAAAGAAGCGCCTGAACCGTTTAGTAAAGGTAAGATGAGGGTTGGAAACAAAAGAGGACCTGAAGGAGGACTTTGTTGAAGCAAGGGAATGAGACCTAGGGAGAGAGTTCCTGTGAAAAAAAAGTAAGAAGTTGAATATATATGGAAAGAGAGAGAGAGAGAGAGAGAGATTGGGAGACCATAAGTAGTGGCCAATCCATCGAGGAAGAGGAAGAAGGGATTGAGAAGAATTGAAGGTAGAGCAGCGAAGAAAGGATAAAGCCACTTCATAGCGACAGCGGAAGACCTGAGAGAGAAGAAGAAGAAGAAGATGATGATGAGAGGAGAGGAATGAATGGAAAAGAAGCGAAAAGAAACGAAAGACATGTATAGAGCAAGTGCGGGAGCATGGTCGGAGGTGAGAAGGTGGATAGGGCTAGCCTGGAGGATGGCAGCGATGGAAGAGCCGAGATGGACGAGTGCGGGACAGATGAGTGCTGCCTGGAGAGGGGAGGGATAGGGGAGTGCATGAGTGCGGATGAGGGGATGGGAGTGGATGATCTGGTGGTAGAGAAAGGCGATGCGGGTGGGGTGGAGAAGCGAGAAGGGAGAGAGGGATGGGCAGGATGGGAAGGAAGAGAAGGAAGAGAAGAGAGAGGAGGAGACCAAGAGTGAGGCGTGTGCCAAGAGTGAGGAGTGTCTAATGGCTGCAAGGGAAGTAATAAACAATAAAAAGAATAAACCCGATATCATAAACAATAAAAAGAATAAACCCGATGTCATAAACAACAATCTCAGAATAACCCTTAATCTCAATACAGCACATCTCCTCCCCAGCATCTCCGCCACCGCCCCAATGAGCCTGGCGTGCAGTGTGTCGTGTGCTCAGCCGCTGCTCCCCGTCGGCCGCGTGTCTCGAAATCCCTGCCGTCTGTGGGCCGCAGTCTGGCATCCCGCACTCCCTCTCATTGCTGCTGCGGGTGACGACTCGCTCATTCGTCTCTATCGTGTCTCGCCCAACACCCTCTCCTTCCTCTCCGCCATCCCCACCTCCCATTCACGCACCCTCCGCCACATTGCCTGGCATCCCCTCGCTGCTTATCTTGCTTGCGCCTCCTTCGATGCCTCGTGTTCCGTTTGGGAACCCTCTCCTTCTTCTCCATCCTATCATCCTATCAACCGTCTTCTTGATTGGGATCTTCTACTCACCTTGGAAGGCCATGAAAGTGAACTCAAATCCGTCGCTTGGAATCATCGCGGCAATCGTTTGGCTACCTGTTCAAGAGATCGTTCCATTTGGATATGGGAACTCTTTCCTGATGCTGAATATGAAGTCTTGGCCGTCTTAATGGATCATGATCAAGATGTCAAATCCATCACTTGGCATCCTTTCGAAGACCTGCTTTCTTCCACTTCTTATGATAATCTCATTCATCTCTATTCCCAAGATGCTGATTCTTCTGCCTCTGATGGTGATTTCAATCTCATTCATAAACTCAAAGGTCATACTTCAACCGTTTGGTCTTCTTCTTTTTCCCCTTGTGGTCAGTTTTTATGTACTGGTTCAGATGATCAATCAATCAAAATTTGGGCAAGGCAAATAGTTCTTCAAGGTGGTCCTGAAGGTCGTGATGGTGGTCTTCAAAATAGTTGGAGAATTACTAAACATTTTAGGGAACGTTGGATTTGTGTTTCAACTTTACTAGGATTTCATACTCGTTCAATTTATTCTGTTGATTGGACCGCTCATCCTCATCATCAACAACAA
This sequence comes from Hemileia vastatrix, assembly GCA_030280995.1. Lineage (NCBI taxonomy): Eukaryota > Fungi > Basidiomycota > Pucciniomycetes > Pucciniales > Zaghouaniaceae > Hemileia > Hemileia vastatrix. The sequence continues at coordinate 22,087,986 of JASXTE010000010.1, read as the reverse complement.
TCTCCATCTTCATCTTCATCATCTCCTCTCCCTGCTAATGATCATTTAGGTTTCATTGTTTCAGCTGGTGGTGATGGAACAATCAACGTCTTTGAAATCGTAATTCTTCTTTTACCCTCTCAAATTAAATATTCAAAAAAATAAATAAATAAACTAACATAACATCTATCTTATGACTATTATTATTATTATTATTATCCAAAAAAAAAAAAAAAAAGCAACGTTCCAAATCTGTTTCAGGTCTAGACACTTCCCTACCTTTAATCAATTACAGTTTAAAAAATCAACGTAAACAAGCTCATGGTGTTCATGAAGTCAATCATGTTTCATGGTGTAAACTGGATTCAAAAAAATCTAATCTCATTCAATCACAACATCATCGTGATGATCATGATGATGAAAATAAACTTGACCAATTCAATAATGATCCTGGTCCTGATGGTGATGAAAGTAAGGATGATCGGTATCGGTTGATGAGGGGTTTGATTGCAAGTGCTGGAGATGACGGAACTCTGAGAATTTGGAATGCTTTTCCTTCTCCTCCTTGTTGTTAAACCTAATCATCATATTGCTCAAATCAATATAAATCTCAATTGCACTAAAGATTTTTATTAAAAAATTGAAAATTAAATAGATTCCCAGGACTCAGTAAAAATTGCTCATAAATTATGTTAAACATGTTAGGTTCCAACTACGCCGCAGCAGTGTATATAGTTTGCGTCACCACAACAGCAATATGATAATCTATCTTTCCCCTTTTTCCAGAAACATTACCGTTGTGCTAATAGGTTATGGGCTCTTGCGCCTAGTTTTTAGTTTTTTTTTCTCTCCTTTTTCCCTCTAAATTGACTAAAAACGGTCTTGTCAACCATTCCTTTTTTTCATGGGACTTAAATCGTTCTTGTCAATCGCCAAAGTTTTTTCGGTTTACGTGTGACTTATCTTACTCCTTTTGTCAGCCAGGCTACTAGACTTACCCAGTGAAATAATTAATTATTTACTGGATGAAGCTGCACCTTATCATCTTTAATTATTATTTAATTATCATTTAGTTACATTAAAATTAGTTATAAATTAACTAGTTACAGAATGTTAAAATTAAATTAATTAATTAAATAAATAAGTAAAATTAAAATTATAATTTTGTCCCTTATATTTTTCTCTAACACCGTGCTCATTTGACAGGTTGGAAAAAAATAAAACTTTATATTTAAAAAATAAAATACAAAGATAAAATAAGATTTAAATATTCAAATAATATTAAATATATACAAAAAAAATCAAATTTCTTATTTAGGATTGACATTTACAGTAAATATTAAAAATATTGATGTATTTCTGACATACTCTGTAAATACATCTTTTTGACGCCTTCTTTTTGGAATAACTTTATTATTTGAAATACTCTTTCTGGAATGTTCTTTTTCTCTCTCTCTTCCTACTGTTTTTAGAATTTGATTTCCGTGCTTTGTCTCTCCTTTGCCTATAAAAGGCCTCTCTTTTTGTTGTCTTTTGATCATTCTATTTTACCAACTCATTTTATTACAATAACTACAACACTAAAACTTATTTATTATACTTTATATCTTTAGTACTTACAACAAACGTAATTCTATTCTATAACTTATATAAAATATTTAAATCTACCTCTTACTTTGAGTAAAAGAAATCATACTTGATTGAGAAATACGTACCTAACTTTTGAGAGTCAAATAATCCTTAAAATCTTCATATTACACCGTACCAAAGCTTCTAGACCAAAAGTGACCCTTGACACCTTTTCTTGTCAATTGCCTCTCGTCAATCGCCTTTTCTTCCGTTTACTAGTGATTTATTTTTTTCTAAATCTTTTTTCTCTCTTCTCGCTCTCTCTTTCCTTTTTTTTTTTTCTTTCTTCTTTTTTAACCAAAATAAATTCAAATTTATAAGCAATTAGGTTGTTGCTCTTGCCAAGCATCAAAGCGAGATAGTGGCCCTATCTCTCTGAAAGCAAAATAATAATCGATAAATAAACAAAAAAAAAAAAAAAAAAAAAAAAAAAAAAAAAAAAAAAGTTAATATATATATCCTTTCTTTTACCCCAGTATCCGTTCTTGTTCTCTATCCTTTTCTTCCTTTTTCTCTACTTTCTCCTCTTTTTTCCTTCTTTCTTTCATATTATTTTTATTTATTTTTTATTTTCCTTTCTTTTCCTTTTTTTCTTTCTTCTTTATTTTTTTTTTTTCTCTTTTTCTCTCTATTTTCCTCTCTTTACTACTTTGATGATGCTGTCCAATCAACAACCAACTCCTCAAGACTATAATACACCAACCTCTTGTCCAATACCTAGTTATCCACAACGACCACCTCAGGACAATACCACTAACGAAAACAAAGCCCAAATTCATGATGAAGATGCAACTACTGACATGGAAGATGCACCCAATCCGCGTGTGCTACTGAGAATACAAGAAGACTTGTATATTCAGGACAGCATTGTCAAGGCAAGGATGCTACTAAAAGACTGGCAACATACCTTAAAAGACAATGGTTCAAATTTCCACAAGTGGCATAGAGAAATACAAGGTGTCATCAGTGATTTCACTGGTGAAACCAACTTCCTGGAGCGAAAAGGGCCTCAAAAACCTCCATCAAAGAACAAATAGGTTGAGCAATACTGATCAATTCTGTCGGGCCGGAAATGAAATCTCAAATGATTGATGTCGCACTGAGCACAACTGCTTTTCGACACATTAAAAGTGTGTTCAACACCGTTTCTAGAGCGGCTCAACTAAATGCTATAGAGAGACTGATCAATCTTTGTTCTAAAGAATGCGATAATCCTATAGAATTGATGAATGAGTTTCAAGATGCGTGTGTTCTTGCTTATGGGCTCAAGGACTCAGTGAAAAGGATATCTTAGGCTGTCTTTGCCAATGTATCATTCAAGACAACCCACAATTCAGCTCAGAAGTCCTCAAAGAAACAGAACAGCTATGCAAGTCAGACAAGTCAATTACTGTTGCAGCTCTCAACAAAATCTTCTGTACTACTTGGGAAAGACTTAAACATGATGATAAACTTCTGAATACTACTACTACTAATACTACTGTCACTGCAAATGAATCTTCTGCTTCTGCTTCTGCTAATCTACCTCTCTCTGACTCTGGTTCTGTCAATGTATATGAATCTAATGCTGCTACTCAAAGATCTCCAGGCAACTGCTATATCTGTAACTCATCAGGTCATCTGCAAGCCAACTGTCCTAAAAGAACCCTCAACAACCGTACCAACTACAATTCTTTTTTCCAAAACAGGCAAGCTGGCTATAGCACACACTACCCAATGGTAGTACCACCCTCTATAATACAACCAACAATCCTCCACCCAAACCAAATCAACCCATCCATCAGAGGCCTACACAACAGAAAATGGATTCTTACCACCCAATTTATCCTCAACAACAAACAAACCGTCATAACACCTTACAATCACATCAAGCAAAATCTGCTTCAGCACAAATAGTAGAACTCACTGATAACTCCCCAGAAGCATCTGCAGCAGCATTTGCTAGAATGCAACTCTCAGATAATGAAGCGTACTCAGCAAACCCTATTTTTGACACAGGTGCAACTCATCATCTTTCTGGTAATCTAAATGAGTTGGTTGATTTTCTCCCCCTGAAAGACCCCATTGCTTTGAAAGTGGCCACTAATGGTTCCTCTCCTCTCATTACAGGCAAAGGGATGATACACTTCCATGGTCTCAATGGGGAAATCATCAATATTAGACCAGTATACTACTGTGAAGATGCTAGAGGTATGCTAATCTCTCCGGCATCCCTAATCAAGAGTGGTGCTAACTTTTCATGTGTTAACTTCAATGATTTTCTCATCAGCTATCACGGCCTTCCAATTCTGTCAGCCATGTTCATCAATAGGAAATGGACATTTAATAGTCCAATTCATCATAATAATTTAAATATATCTTCTAATGTAACTACTAAATTATCACATGCTGATCAAACAAGAAATGAATTAAATGATTTACCTATACAACCATCAATATTTAGTCTTGAGATCCCAACTAAGTATCCTGACACCACACAATATGGGGGGCGGACTTGCTAGCGAGTCCGCAACCTTGGACCCAAACTCACCACAGATTGAACACACATTGAGCTATTGATAAAGAAACCATACAATCAGGGATGAACACCACTCATCAGAACAGTTTTAGGTGGGTGTTCAAGTAGAGTTCAGTATGGGTTCAGTATGAGTTCCATCTCAGTTCAGGTTAAGGACTTGCTAGCAAGTCCACCCCCTATATTGCGTAGTGTGAATTAAGAAAAAGAAACAAAGATGAAGAAATCCTCTACACTTGGCACTGCCTACTCGGCCATGCGAGTCTGAGACAAATACAAAGGATGTGCAAAGAGAAAATGGTTCAAGGCTTACCTGATAAACTGCCTAATAGAAATATTATATGTGACTCTTGGCAAATGTGCAAAAGTAGAAGACAATGTTTTCTTGAATCAACTGGTAGAAAAGTTAACAAACTTGAAATAGTAACTATTGACTTAATTGGCCCAATCAAAGAGGAAACAGTTGACAGTGGTTTATATGCTTTAACCTTCAGAGATTTAGCTACAACATACAGTGAGTGTCACATCATTCAAAACAAATCTGAATCAACACACACTGTCATCAACATCATAACAAGATTGGAGAAACAGACAAATCAGAAGGTTAAAATAATTAGATCAGACAATGGAGGAGAATTTAACAAGAAACTGATGGACATGTTCATCAAAAAAAAAAAAAAAATGGAATAATACATGAAAAATCATTACCATATTTTCATCAACAAAATGGAAATATTGAAAGATTTAATTGTACTCTTACAGAAATGGGAAGAACTATACTATTTGACAGTCGTCTCAGAAAAACCTTCTGGTCTTTTGCATTCAAATGGGCTTCATATCTCCTAAACAGAATACTCAACACTATTTGCAACTTAATTACACCCTATGAAGAACTCTTCAGCACTAAACCGCAAATAGATATTCTTAGGAAATTCGGTGAAGTGGCTTATGTACACATACCTGAAGAGAAAAGAAAAAAGCTAGATGTCCGAGCAAGAAGATGTTACACTGTAGGTTTTCCAGCTGGTATAAAAGGCTGGATTTTTTGGGACCCAATAGAAAAAAAAATCTTAACATCTGCGTGGGCCAGCTTCAAAGAATGTGAAACAAATAGTGAAAATAAAATGTCCCTCAATTTTGTAATGAACAGTGCAAACACTCTAACCAACAACAATCTCATGCTAGGAAATTTTGATCTGGAAGAGAAAATGATTGAACAAGATTGTCTGTTAGAAGACATCCAAATAAATTGTGAATACTTTGAAACTCAGCTACCTAAAACATTTAAAGAAGCCTTACAATCTGAGAAGGGTGATGAATGGAAAAAAGCTTGTCAACAAGAAATAGATAACTTAACAAACATGAAGGTCTGTGAGAGAAAAGAACCACCTGAAGGAGCCAGAATACTGGATGCTAGATGGTTTTTTTCAGAAAAGAAAGATGCATCAACAGGAAACACAAAACTGAAGGCTCAATACGTGGCAAAAGGTTTTAAACAAGTAAAAGGCATAGATTACTCTTCCACCTTTGCTCCAACAGCCTCATATACAGCCCAAAGAATCATTCTCACAATTGCAGCAATGTATAACTGGCCAGTCCATGCCTTTGACGTCACAGCAGCATACCTACACAGTCCCATAGACAAAGAAGTATGGGTAAAGGACCCACCTGGCTTTGAAAAAAAAGATGGAAAAGTTTTCAAATTACTCAAAGCTCTTTACAGCACATGTCAAGAATCACATTGCTGGTGGCAACATTTTAGACAGCAACTAAAAAACCTGGGTTATGAAATGTCATCCTATGACAATAGTGTTTATTTTTTGAAGAATAGCAACACAAAGGCAATGCTTTGGGTTCATGTTGACAAAGGAATTGTAACTGGCAACAACAATGAGGTTCTGAAACAACTTGAAAAAGATTTAAGCCAAACTCTCATCATCAAATGGCAAGATAGACTGGATGCAATAGTGGGTATCAAGATAGAAAGGAATGAACGAGGATTTCAACTAAGTCAAGAAAATTTGATTGATAGAATTTTAACAACTCATCATATAACAGGAATATGCCACCATCAACCACTGCCGACCAATATAGACCTTTCCTCAGCCCCACCAAACTACTCAGCTATTAATCCAGGAGATTACCTGTCAATTATTGGTTCCTTGACCTATCTAACCACAGCAACTCATCCTGATCTCAGTTTCTCTGTAAATCAATTGGCCAGACACTCTAAATGCCCCACTAACAAACACTGGAGAGCGTTGAGACACTTACTCGGTTATTTACAATATACATCCACAAAGAAACTACACTTATATCCACTATCAACCTCACATACCATCAATCTTGATGTCTACTCAGATGCAAACTGGGGTGGGGAATTTTCAAGATCAACTGGAGGCATGATAATTAACATGCAAGGTTCCCTAATATTCTGGTCCTCAAAACGCATGCCATCTGTTGCTTCCTCCACATGACACGCAGAATACATGGCTCTTGGAGGCGCAACTAGAATGGGCTTATGGATTCAAAATTTTCTCAATGATTTGATTAATTTCACAGGCCCGTTCCATTTAAAATGCAATCATCAAGCTTCTATAAAGGTATCAAATGATGAAAGCTCAAATAAAAGGACGAGACACAGTGACAGGGAATTCTTTTTTGTCAATGAACAACTACACAAAAGAAAAGCTACAATATCATGGGTACCTACATCAGAACAACTAGCAGATATAATGATGAAACAACTAAACAAACAGTTACATGACAGGGGATGTGAAAACTTAGGTATCAAATAATAAAAATAATAATAATTTCTTTATCATCCTTTTTTCTCTCTTCTATTCCTAATAGTTATTATAGTAACATTATTACAAATTGTAAATAGTTTTATATATACTGGAGGGAGCATCTTGTCGGAGGGGCGGGTGTTAGGTTCCGACTATGCCGCAGCAGTGTATATAGTTTGCGTCACTACAACAGCAATATGATAATCTATCTTTCCCCTTTTTCCAGAAACATTACCGTTGCGCTAATAAAAC